>CP092864.1:69224520-69390077 GCA_030710605.1 Cordylochernes scorpioides
GACGGCCTTGGTATTCTTTTTCAGATTATGGGAGCTTGATACGTTTTGTCCTTTTGAACCAGACCAAAACCAGTCGAAAGATCTCGATCCGAGCTCTCCGTCAATCTAGCAGAGCGATTACAAAGCCCGGTTCTATTCATTCCTAGATGTAAAGAGATCAGATGCAATAAAACTTTATATGTATCACTAGGAATGTTATATATTTTTTTTAACAACAAAAACCTTTATTAAGACACTATTGTCTTACAAGGGGATTCCCCTAAAGGTTATATATGTACATGAGTGAGGAGGAAAAGCAATTTAGAGGGGAGGGGGAGCAATCAGCCGTTGTCTGTGGAGTTGAGCACCTCTTCTCTCATTTTATCAATCGCCTTGAAAAATTTAAAATATTTATAAACAAATGTTTTATCCAGCAGGAGAGCATTAAAGATTTTATATACATGTTGTTCATTGTAGTGAGCTAGCTCCGAAATTTCGCGAATTTCCAGTCTCTTTTCATGTGTTATCTACTTATATATTTGCCTTATTCTGTCTGTTTGTTTGTCTGTTTGTCTGAAGCTCACGGATAGAATGCGCGCTCATTGGCTGCCAGGGAACACGTGTCCTCCCTGCCCCCCTCTAGACAACCCTGTTATTCAAAAACCATACATCCAATCGCCATGAAATTCTGGGATATTATTAGGTATATCCCCGGAAAGGTTCTCGAAAAATAATTTCTTGAATATCTTGAATATCCTTAGAGTTATTTGCATAATTGTAGATATAACTCGCAAGCAGCGCCGCCATGCGACGACGGAGATAGGCTTAAGTTTGCTGCTCCACCCCTGTTGACCTTGGGTCATCGTGTGAGTCACAGCATGATGCAACAAAAACACTCTCTCTGGGGATTGCGGCGTCAACAACCTGTAAGTTTGCCTCTCTCATAAACCTGTCTATACAGACCACCCTGACTATAGCGACCACTCTAGACAACCCTGTTATTTTTAAAATCACCACACAAACGTAGTTCTCCATTTGACTTTATTACCGTTACTAAAGGCGTAGACCAATCACTAGCATTAACCTTTTCAATTATTTGACTTTTTTCAAGTCTGTCTAGTTCTTTGTCTATCTTCTCTTTAATGGAAAAGGGTACTGGTCTAAATTTGAAAAATTTGGGCTTAGCATTTGGCCTCAATGATATTGAACCTTTAATGCCCTGAATTGGTAAATCTTTATTTTCAAATACTCTCTTATATACTTCTAAAAACAGTTCTAAATTTGAAATTACATTTATATTATTACAGATATCAAAAACGCAATTGGGCCAATCAGTTTTTAAAAATTCTTATCCAATTTCTGCCCAGTAGCGGCGTTTGGTTATTAAACTGGCCTGTCACAATTAGGGGTAGTTTTTCCTGATAGTTTTTGTAACTAACATTTACCAAGCATTTTCCAAAAACTGGTATCATATTTCCTGAAAAACTTTTCAAATGTCCACTGTATTTCTCTAGAGTGACATTTTGAGATTTGTAAGAAAAAATTTCTTTGAAACTACAGACACGTCTGCACCAGTGTCAACCTCCATTATAGTGTCTGCATCTTCAATTTTAACATTTACCAATATTTTTGGTGCGTTTTCTAATGTGTTGCACTGAATAGTATTCAATTTATTCAGATTGGGTTTATTCATTCCAGAATTTGGGCCGATTTTTTTATTCCAACATACTGGAGCAATGTGCCCTTTCTTATTGCAAATATAACATTGAGCATTTTTAAATTTGCATAACTTCGTATCGTGGTTAGACTTTCCACAAATTTTGCAAGGATTATTGTATTTACATGGGAATTTAAAATTTTTAGATCTGGCTTTCAACTTATCAATATCATGACCAGGATTGTTCATCAAATTTACTTGTGACTTCGCTGCCTCTACAGAATTTGCAATATTTATTGCACTATCAAACGTTAAAAAAGGTTCACTTAGCAGCCTTTTAAGCGTAGCTTCATCGAAGCAACCACTTACAAATTGATCACACAAATTTTCATTTATGTCAGTAAATTTGCACTTGTCTGCCTGAGATTTAAGCCTCAAAAACAAATTTTCCCCACAGGCTCACTTTCTTTTTGTACAATCTTGTGAAATAAATATCTTTCATAGTGCTTATTTTTTATTGGATATAAATGGTTGGTTAAAACCTCTACTAAATCTTTATATTTAAGGTCACTTGGCCTTCTGGGTACCAACAAATCGCGCAAAGTCTTATAAACATTAACATCAATAGACGTTAATAACACAGATACTTTGTCTGCTTCTAATGTTTTGTTCAATTTAAAACATTCTTCTAATTGTTCCAAATAACAATTTAGATCTTCACCTTCACGAAACCTTGGATAATTTAAATTAGTGGTGGCCATACTTACGTTAATTCTTCGTCGCCATTTGATACGTTTCTATTAATTGTTAAATATTAATGGTGAAAATTATTTTGTAAGAAATTGCACTTTATATATATATATATAGATAAATGAAAGATACACTATTTTTAAGCTACTATAATTATTTTATTCTTTTTACAATTCGATTATACGTATATTGTTGTTTACAAGATGATGATCAATAATACAGAGTAGAGTAATAATATATCACAGATCAATCAGCTGCCTGTCTATACAGACCACCCTGTCTATAGCGGTCACCTTAGGCAACCCTGTTATCAGCAGTGTGATACATCCACCTGTCTATACAGACCACTCTGTCTATAGCGACCACTCTAGACAACCCTGTTATCAGCTGTGTGATACATCCACCTGTCTATACAGACCACCCTGTAATAGCGACCACCCAAGTCAACGTTTTAAAATATATTCGCACTCGGTAAACCCCGGGCGTTGCCCGGGCCATTCGTCTAGTATATTATATTGATTTAACTTGAAGATAACATTCTAAAAAATTTCGAAAGAAAAAATAACAAATTTTGTAGAGAAAGAATATATACAAAAAGTAATACAATTTCAAAATCTATTTTTCAATGTTCAAATAAATTAAATGACACACTAGAAGAGCACTATCTTTATACAGTGAAGCAGATTAACCCAGTCTACACGGGTAGAAAACCCGCCGCTAAAAATATCAACAGCCCAGGTGCCAGCATTTCTCTGTCGTCCACACACACGGGCGGCATTTTCGGACAACTTTGAAGGATCGTGTGTGAATAACAATCGTTGGAAATGTTGGCTACAGGTTACATATGCCATGGCAGTTTCTTGAAGGAATGAAGTAATTGCAAGGTCCATTTTGTTCGCTCCCATTCCCGAAGTGGGGAGTGGGAATGTCCTTCTTGCTACAGCAGCAAGGTTCTGTCATTGGGATGATGGAAATCCGAGCCGCAGAATGTTGAACGCCGCCTTAATAGAAGAGTTCACTGGACTATACAACTCTTTAGATACCTACATCAAGAAATCGAATTTTATTTTTAGATGAGATATACACATAAATCAAACTATATTTAGTGTTTTTATCATGATCTTGGTATATGTATTGAAATTATAATCCCCCTCAGGAGGACAGAAGTTTCACGTCCATCCAGATCCTCGGATGTCGTTTTACGGCGCTAGAAATTTTCATAATCCCAAGTTGGAGCCTTGGCTGGTGGCATATTGTGTTTGGAAGGATACAAAGAAACTAGAATTGCCAGGTTCGGTAGAGGTGCGGTCTGAGTAAATAGTTTCAAAGTTAGCTGAGGACAAATAGGGTTTTCTGGCACGCAGGTCACACTTCACCTCACAAATCTCTTAAAATAGAACGAGATCTTCCAGCCAGAGACGGTCGTGAGTTACACAGAAGATTGTCCGTAGCAGAAGCCGCAGCTGAAGTTTCTCGGATAATTTTTGACATACACATTTCCATGGGATTATCCTGCTGTGGAGGACAATAGCACACCAACTTTTATAGCTTACCAATTATCTAAAGTAAAATATGATCAGACAGTCCATCCGCCAAACTCTTGAACTGAGGAGTTCCCCAACCTCTGCCCGTGTCATGTCTTGTCGCCGGAGCAATTATAGAATTGCTATGGCGAATAAATGCTGCCATTTTTGCCTTATTTAACTGCTATAGTTTGGCTTTGTATGAATACAATATGCTGATTTAATAACAATCCTTTTCTATTGTCGTTAAACTAAGAGTTGAAAAAGAATTTTTATAATCAGTTTCTAAGAAAAAACGTGAAGATTTTCTGCATCCTGGAGTTTAAGATTGAACCGTCCTACCCGGCAGAACCTGTTGATACTCCAATTTAAAACTTTTCAGTTTTTAAATTTTAAAATTAATACATAGAATTCAACATTTAAAATTTTAATAAACACATTTACAAACATTTTCGGTTTCACTTATTCTTCGATTGAGTAGTTACATCTAGAAGAATTTATGATTCTCACCTGCGTGCTGTAAATATATTCGAAATCAACCCGGAGTGACATCACAATTCCTTCATTTCAAAAATAGGAAGAAGAGATATAAGCTATTGAAATTTGTCGAGCCTCATAATTTATAAATAAATACTGCTGACGCATTAATGCAATGGAGCTTCCACGGGAAGATATGAATTGATTGAAATTGTTCAAAGTTTTGAAGAAGTTAGTTATAACAATATATTTATCAATACGTATTATTTATTTTAAAAGAGTGGCTTTCGAATATAAATCGTCTTGTTACACCTAAAGGTAATCCTGTAGAAGGATGATTTAGGTTTAAAATCTCGCCTTTTACAATAAATATATATTGCGAATCACGTATACAAAAGACTTTATTAAGACATTTACTCTTATACATGGATTCACATCAAGGAGTTTCTGCAAATGAAAGATTAAAAAAGAGATAAAAAACGAAATACATTTAATGATAACAATTAAATTTATATAGAAGAAAAACTTAATTAGAACACAATTAAGCTCATAAAAATATGGTCTGGGGGTAAATACGAGGAAAATAAAAAGATACAAAAGTATCATATGGTATAAACATAATTGCATAATTACATATGATACATGCATATACATAAGCTTTACTAAGATCTTTCGTTTTATTCAAAAATTCCTCAGCTGAAGAACGGAAGTTATACAAATTTGGAAGGTATTGTTAATCTATTTTAACGTTAGAGAGTTTCTTTGGACAATTTATTCTTGATTTTATCTAAGTGTTTGCACAGGGAACACTTCACGATTTTGCGTATCATCATTGCGCAGGGAAGTGGTTGCTCAATAAAAGGGTCGCTCATGAGAGGTGTACATAGCATCCAACAGTGACGGCGTAGGTGGCGGACCGCGCGGCCATTGATCGGTCGTTTGCTTCCCAATAACTTAAACGTCGCAGAAGATCGCCATGCTCTGCCCCGGTAACTGTGTGGTTGTTTTCTGCTTACACTTGTTCCTCCTTTTCGTTTAGTTGTATATGTGTTGTTTGTATGTATTGTTGTATATTCTATCGTAGAACTTCCCGATATTTTTTGGTAAACAAACCCGTGATATATAGTTATTTATATATTATTTCTGGTAGCGACGCTCTCTAATTTCTGTTTTTTCCTTAACGTCAATATATATTTGTATTGTTGTGCAGTTTAGGTGTAAAAAGTATAAAATATAGCCATATCTGGATTTTTAGACAGATTTAGGAATTTGACATATGAGAGAAAATAGCTCAAAGATAATAATTACATTCAAAACGTTTGGATATCTTCAAAAATACTCAATAAATTTAATTGATGATTGAACCTATATATTTATAGTTCATGAGGTATCGGAAAAAGCGTCTTTATAAAATTAAGAATAGATATTTGTAAATTTACTTAATAATTAATATTTCAATATCTTATACTTAATGCGATGACGTATTCCCATTGAAAGATAAGCTTGGCGAACACTTCAGTTAAAACGATTATATAGAAATAATTCAAGTACACTTCACACACATAAATATACGGACTTATAGAAATACTTGTCTTTGATTATTTGAAATTTGAAACTCATTCCATTGAACTACATTGTATTATTGGGAATAAATGTATGTGTAGCATCAAACCTTGATTTCTATATTGAATATTTAGCCAACAATTTTATATACTTAGAGCAAAAACAAAGAAACACAAGGCAGAGCTGAAATATAAAATCATTGTTTGATACAATAGAAGGTAAAGATACACATTATTTGTATTGGTTAAAAACAAGGAGAAATTTTTAATAGAGTCAGTCTAATATTTCAAATATTTTTAAATATATATAAAAATCTGATTTATATTTATTAAAAAAGTGTTTCAGATATAAATGGCTGTTTTAAAATGATATGAGTGGAAGAAAGAAAACCAACACTAGATCTTATTAAAAAAACACAGGTTATAGGATGGTAGAAAAGAGTACACCAAAAAATAGGAGTTAACTTTCAAAGACAGTGATAGAATATGAGTGATAGCACACAGGGAAAACTACAGTGATTTAGTTTCAAAGACAGTGATGGTATGAAGTAGTGAAAGCTGAGAAAACCACACAGTGATTCAGTTCCAAAGACAGTGTAAAAATGAAGTAGTGAGAGCAGAGAAAACCACACTACATAGTATTTTATTTCCAAAGGCATTGATAAAAATAAGGTAGTGAAACCACAGAGATAACCACACGGGGGTTTAGTTCCAAAGACAATGATAGAATAAAGTATTGAAAGGCAGAGAAAACCACACATTTATTTAGTTCCAAAGACAATGATGGTATGAAGTAGTGCAAGGCAGAGAAAATCACACAGTGATTTAGTTCCAAAGACAATGATAGAATAAAGTATTGAAAGGCAGAGAAAACCACACAGTAATTTAGATCCAAAGACAATGATAGAATAAAGTATTGAAAGGTAGAGAAAACCACGCAGTGATTTAGTTCCAAAGACAATGATAGAATGAAGTAGTGAAAGCAGAGAAAACCACACAGTAATTTAGTTCCAAAGAAAATGATAGAATGAAGTATTGAATGGCAGAGGAAAACCACACAGTTATTTAGTTCCAAATACAGTGGTACAATGAAGTATATTGAAAGCAGAGAAAACCACACAGTGATTTAGTTCCAAAGACAGTAATATAATAAATTAGTGAAAAGCAGAGAAACCACACAGTGATTTAGTTCCAAATACAATGATAGAATGAAGTACTGAAAGGCAGAGAAAACCACACAGTGATTTAGTTCCAAAGACAGTAAAAGAAAAAATTAGTGAAATGCAGAGAAATCCATACGGTGATTTAGTTCCAAATACAATGATTGAAGGAAGTAGTGAAAGGCAGAGAAAACCAGACAGTGATTTAGTTCCAAAGACAGTAATAGAATAAATTAGTGAAAGTCTGAGAAAACCACACAGTGATTTAGTTCCAAAGACAGTAATAGAATAAATTAGTGAAAAGTAGAGAAAACCACACAGTAATTTAGTGCCAAAGACAATGATTGAAGGAAGAAGTGAAAGGCAGAGAAAACCACACAGTGATTTAGTTTCCAAAGACAATGATAGAATAAATTAGTGAAAAGCAGAGAAAACCACACAATAATATAGTACCAAAGACAATGATAGAATGAAGTAATGAAAGCAGAAAACTCCACAATGATTTATTTCCAAATACAGTAGTACAATGAAGTAGTGAAAGCAGAGAAAAAACAGTGATTTAGTTCCAAAGACAGTGGGACAATGAAGTAGTGAGAGCAGACAAAACCCCACAGTGATTTAGTTTGAAATACAGTGGTACAATCAATTATATTGAAAGTAGAGAAAACCACAAAGTGATTTGGTTCCAAAGACAGTGATAGTATGAAGTAGTGAAAGCAGAAAAAACCACACAGTGATTTTATTCCAAAGATAGTGATAGTATGAAATATTGAAAGTTGAGAAAACCACACAGTGATTTAGTTTCAAAGACAGTGATAGTATGAAGTAGTGAAAGTAGAGAAAAACCACACAGTGATTTAGTTTCAAATACAGTGGTACAATGAAGTAGTGAAAGCAGAGAAAAAACAGTGATTTAGTTCCAAAGACAGTGGGACAATGAAGTAGTGAGAGCAGACAAAACCCCACAGTGATTTAGTTTGAAATACAGTGGTACAATCAATTATATTGAAAGTAGAGAAAACCACAAAGTGATTTAGTTCCAAAGACAGTGATAGTATGAAGTAGTGAAAGCAGAAAAAACCACACAGTGATTTTATTCCAAAGATAGTGATAGTATGAAATATTGAAAGTTGAGAAAACCACACAGTGATTTAGTTTCAAAGACAGTGATAGTATGAAGTAGTGAAAGTAGAGAAAACCACACAGTGATTTAGTTTCAAATACAGTGGTACAATGAAGTAGTGAAAGCAGAGAAACCCACACATTGATTTAGTTACAAAGTCATTGATAGAATGGAGTAGTGAAAGCAGAGAAAACCACACAGTGATTTAGTTTCAAATACAGTGGTACAATGAAGTAGTGAAAGCAGAGAAAACCACACAGTGATTTAGTTCCAAAGACAGTGATAGTATGAAATCGTGAAAGCAGAGAAAACCACAGAGTTATTTAGTTCCAAATACAGTGATACAATAAAGTAGTGAAAGAAGAGAAAACCACACAGTGATTTAGTTTCAAATACAGTGGTACAATGAAGTAGTAAAATCATAGAAAACCACACAGTGATTTATTTTCAAATACAGTGATAGTATGAAGTATTGAAAGCAGAGAAACACCACACAGTGATTTAGTTACAAAGACAGTGATACAATGAAGTAATGAAAGCAGAGACAACCACACAGTGATTTAGTTACAAAGACAGTGATACAATGGAGTAATGAAAGCAGAGACAACCACACAGTGATTTAGTTACAAAGACAGTGATACAATGAAGTAATGAAAGCAGAGACAACCACACAGTGATTTAGTTACAAAGACAGTGATACAATGAATTAATGAAAGCAGAGACAACCACACAGTGATTTAGTTACAAAGACAGTGATACAATGAAGTAGTGTAAGCAGAGAAAACCACACAGTTATTTAATTACAAAGACAGTGATACAATGGAGTAATGAAAGCAGAGACAACCACACAGTGTTATAGTTACAAAGATCTTGATAGAATGAAGTAGGGAATGCAGAGAAAACCACACAATGATTTAGTTTGAAAGACAATGGTGGAATGAAGTATATTGAAAGTAGAGAAAACCACATAGTGATTTAGTTACAAAGACATTGGTAGAATTAAGTATTGAAAGCAGAGAAAACCACTCAATGATTTAATTACAAAGACAGTGTAAGAATATATATATATATATATATATATATATGAAGTAGTGAAAGCAGAGAAATCCACACAGTGATTTAGTTACAAAGACCTTGATAGAATGGAGTAGTGAAAGCAGAGAAAAAACAGTGATTTAGTTCCAAAGACAGTGGGACAATGAAGTAGTGAGAGCAGACAAAACTCCACAGTGATTTAGTTTGAAATACAGTGGTACAATCAATTATATTGAAAGCAGAGGAAACCACACAGTGATTTTATTCCAAAGATAGTGATAGTATGAAATATTGAAAGTAGAGAAAACCACAAAGTGATTTAGTTCCAAAGACAGTGATAGTATGAAGTAGTGAAAGCAGAGAAAAAACAGTGATTTAGTTCCAAAGACAGTGGGACAATGAAGTAGTGAGAGCAGACAAAACCCCACAGTGATTTAGTTTGAAATACAGTGGTACAATCAATTATATTGAAAGCAGAGGAAACCACACAGTGATTTTATTCCAAAGATAGTGATAGTATGAAATATTGAAAGTAGAGAAAACCACACAGTGATTTAGTTTCAAAGACATTGATAGTATGAAGTAGTGAAGTAGAGAAAACCACTCAGTGATTTAGTTTCAAATACAGTGGTACAATGAAGTAGTGAAAGCAGAGAAAACCACACAGTGATTTAGTTTCAAATACAGTGGTACAATGAAGTAGTGAAAGCAGAGAAAACCACACAGTGATTTAGTTTCAAATACAGTAGTACAATGAAGTAGTGAAAGCAGAGAAAACACAGTGATTTAGTTCCAAAGACAGTGGGACAATATGAAGTAGTGAGAGCAGACAAAACCCCACAGTGATTTAGTTTGAAATACAGTGGTACAATCAATTATATTGAAAGCAGAGGAAACCACACAGTGATTTTATTCCAAAGATAGTGATAGTATGAAATATTGAAAGTAGAGAAAACCACAAAGTGATTTAGTTCCAAAGACAGTGATAGTATGAAGTAGTGAAAGCAGAGAAAAAACAGTGATTTAGTTCCAAAGACAGTGGGACAATGAAGTAGTGAGAGCAGACAAAACCCCACAGTGATTTAGTTTGAAATACAGTGGTACAATCAATTATATTGAAAGCAGAGGAAACCACACAGTGATTTTATTCCAAAGATAGTGATAGTATGAAATATTGAAAGTAGAGAAAACCACACAGTGATTTAGTTTCAAAGACATTGATAGTATGAAGTAGTGAAGTAGAGAAAACCACTCAGTGATTTAGTTTCAAATACAGTGGTACAATGAAGTAGTGAAAGCAGAGAAAACCACACAGTGATTTAGTTACAAAGACATTGATAGAATGGAGTAGTGAAAGCAGAGAAAACCACACAGTGATTTAGTTTCAAATACAGTGGTACAATGAAGTAGTGAAAGCAGAGAAAACCACACAGTGATTTAGTTTCAAATACAGTGGTACAATGAAGTAGTGAAAGCAGAGAAAACCACACAGTGATTTAGTTTCAAATACAGTAGTACAATGAAGTAGTGAAAGCAGAGAAAACACAGTGATTTAGTTCCAAAGACAGTGGGACAATGAAGTAGTGAGAGCAGACAAAACCCCACAGTGATTTAGTTTGAAATACAGTGGTACAATCAATTATATTGAAAGCAGAGGAAACCACACAGTGATTTTATTCCAAAGATAGTGATAGTATGAAATATTGAAAGTAGAGAAAACCACAAAGTGATTTAGTTCCAAAGACAGTGATAGTATGAAGTAGTGAAAGCAGAGAAAAAACAGTGATTTAGTTCCAAAGACAGTGGGACAATGAAGTAGTGAGAGCAGACAAAACCCCACAGTGATTTAGTTTGAAATACAGTGGTACAATCAATTATATTGAAAGCAGAGGAAACCACACAGTGATTTTATTCCAAAGATAGTGATAGTATGAAATATTGAAAGTAGAGAAAAACCACACAGTGATTTAGTTTCAAAGACATTGATAGTATGAAGTAGTGAAGTAGAGAAAACCACTCAATGATTTAGTTTCAAATACAGTGGTACAATGAAGTAGTGAAAGCAGAGAAAACCACACAGTGATTTAGTTACAAAGACATTGATAGAATGGAGTAGTGAAAGCAGAGAAAACCACACAGTGATTTAGTTTCAAATACAGTGGTACAATGAAGTAGTGAAAGCAGAGAAAACCACACAGTGATTTAGTTTCAAATACAGTGGTACAATGAAGTAGTGAAAGCAGAGAAAACCACACAGTGATTTAGTTTCAAATACAGTAGTACAATGAAGTAGTGAAAGCAGAGAAAACACAGTGATTTAGTTCCAAAGACAGTGGGACAATGAAGTAGTGAGAGCAGACAAAATCCCACAGTGATTTAGTTTGAAATACAGAGGGTGTTTCCTTTCAAATGAAACGATTTCAAACGTCCGTTAGAACTTTATTTTTCGAACGTGAATTTTTTTCATGTGTTCTATGTGCTTCCCCTTCTTCTTGGCTATCTCCCTGCATCGGACTTTCCAAGCTGCGAACACTTCCTTGACTTTGGAGAGCGAAACATTCGACCACTCCTCTTGTGCGGCTTTCCAAAGTCCGGCCTCAGTTTTGGGACGTCGGTTGAAGAGCCGTTGTTTCAACATACCGAACCCGTAAAAATCCAGTGGGCTGGCGTCGGGAGACTTCACTGGAATGTCCGAGTTCCTGATAAAATTTAGGCCTAGGGTGTCCTTCATTTCTTGTAGGAACTGTTGGGTTTTGTTGGAGGTATGGGAAGAGGCTTTGTCGTGATGAAGGAACACTTTGTCCATTTCCCCTGGGTAAAGGTCCTTCAGTTGTTCGATGACAGGTTTCAGAACGCATTCTATATAGAATTCTGAGTTCACCTTCACCTTCGATGGAACCTTTATGAGCGGAAGGACTCCACGGCCAGTCATTACCCCGACAACCATGAAACCTTTAGGGAAAGTTTCGGAGCATTGGTGAACCCAATTATCCGGGACCTGATTGCCTCTTTTGATGTAACAGATCTTCCGGATTCCATTGCAATACGTCACATACATCCATGCTTCGTCCAATGTTGCAGTATATTCCGATCTGGAACCGGCCAGGTGTTCCTCGTAGAGCTTCCGGGCATTCGTTGCACGGTTTTTCATGTGGAAAGGGGTGAGCTTGTGAACCTTGCCTTTTCGTCGGGTATCCAGTTCCAAATCTTTGTGAATGATGTTATTTATCGTTTTTAGCGATGTTCCACACATTCTGGAAAGTTGGCGCTGAGATGGTGGATTTTCAGTAGTTGCTAGCCGCTTTACCTTGGAAACCGTGGCGGGGGTCCGCACCGGACGTGGTCGATCGACTTGAAATTTTTGCCCATTGGATTCAGCTTCCCTTTTCTTTCCGATGCCATTTACTACCCTACATATTGTAGCTTTGCCAACATCTAGTCCTTCTGCTTTTAGCTTTTTCACTATGACGCTATAACTGTTTCCTTCTTTGGAAAGGGTCCGAATTGTTTGTTCGACTTGGAGCGTTAGTCTCTCTCCCCCCATGTTGCAAAAATCATGATACCTGATGAAAATAATTTCTCCAGAAGATTCTAGATCTATTGGAACCAGTGTCGTGTGCAGCATGCCTGCACGTGCAAAACGCGAGCGCGCGAAAATCGTTTCATTTGAAAGGAAACACCCTCCGTACAGTGGTACAATCAATTATATTGAAAGCAGAGGAAACCACGCAGTGATTTTATTCCAAAGATAGTGATAGTATGAAATATTGAAAGTAGAGAAAACCACAAAGTGATTTAGTTCCAAAGACAGTGATAGTATGAAGTAGTGAAAGCAGAGAAAAAACAGTGATTTAGTTCCAAACACAGTGGGACAATGAAGTAGTGAGAGCAGACAAAACCCCACAGTGATTTAGTTTGAAATACAGTGGTACAATCAATCATATTGAAAGCAGAGGAAACCACACAGTGATTTTATTCCAAAGATAGTGATAGTATGAAATATTGAAAGTAGAGAAAAACACACAGTGATTTAGTTTCAAAGACATTGATAGTATGAAGTAGTGAAATAGAGAAAACCACTCAGTGATTTAGTTTCAAATACAGTGGTACAATGAAGTAGTGAAAGCAGAGAAAACCACACAGTAATTTAGTTACAAAGACATTGATAGAATGGAGTAGTGAAAGCAGAGAAAACCACACAGTGATTTAGTTTCAAATACAGTGGTACAATGAAGTAGTGAAAGCAGAGAAAACCACACAGTGATTTAGTTTCAAATACAGTGGTACAATGAAGTAGTGAAAGCAGAGAAAACCACACAGTGATTTAGTTTCAAATACAGTAGTACAATGAAGTAGTGAAAGCAGAGAAAACACAGTGATTTAGTTCCAAAGACAGTGGGACAATGAAGTAGTGAGAGCAGACAAAACCCCACAGTGATTTAGTTTGAAATACAGTGGTACAATCAATTATATTGAAAGCAGAGGAAACCACACAGTGATTTTATTCCAAAGATAGTGATAGTATGGAATATTGAAAGTAGAGAAAACCACGCAGTGATTTAGTTTCAAAGACATTGATAGTATGAAGTAGTGAAGTAGAGAAAACCACTCAGTGATTTAGTTTCAAATACAGTGGTACAATGAAGTAGTGAAAGCAGAGAAAACCACAAAGTGATTTAGTTACAAAGACATTGATAGAATGGAGTAGTGAAAGCAGAGAAAACCACACAGTGATTTAGTTTCAAATACAGTGGTACAATGAAGTAGTAAAATCATAGAAAACCACACAGTGATTTATTTTCAAATACAGTGATAGTATGAAGTATTGAAAGCAGAGAAAACACCACACAGTGATTTAGTTACAAAGACAGTGATACAATGAAGTAATGAAAGCAGAGACAACCACACAGTGATTTAGTTACAAAGACAGTGATACAATGGAGTAATGAAAGCAGAGACAACCACACAGTGATTTAGTTACAAAGACAGTGATACAATGAAGTAATGAAAGCAGAGACAACCACACAGTGATTTAGTTACAAAGACAGTGATACAATGAAGTAATGAAAGCAGAGACAACCACACAGTGATTTAGTTACAAAGACATTGATAGAATGGAGTAGTGAAAGCAGAGAAAACCACACAGTGATTTAGTTTCAAATACAGTGGTACAATGAAGTAGTGAAAGCAGAGAAAACCACACAGTGATTTAGTCACAAAGACATTGATAAAATGGAGTAGTGAAAGCAGAGAAAACCACACAGTGATTTAGTTTCAAATACAGTGGTACAATGAAGTAGTGAAAGCAGAGAAAACCACACATTGATTTAGTTTCAAATACAATGGTACAATGAAGTAGTGAAAGCAGAGAAAACCACACAGTGATTTAGTTCCAGAGACAGTGATAGTAAGAAATAGTGAAAGCAGAGAAAACCACACAGTGATTTTATTCCAAAGATAGTGATAGTATGAAGTAGTGAGAGAAGAGAAAACCACACAGTGATTTAGTTACAAAGACATTGATAGAATGGAGTAGTGAAAGCAGAGAAAACCACACAGTGATTTAGTTTCAAATACAGTGGTACAATGAAGTAGTGAAAGCAGAGAAAACCACACAGTGATTTATTTTCAAATACAGTGATAGTATGAAGTATTGAAAGCAGAGAAAACCACACAGTGATTTATTTACAAAGACAGTGATACAATGAAGTAATGAAAGCAGAGACAACCACACAGTGATTTAGTTAAAAGACAGTGATACAATGAAGTAGTATAAGCAGAGAAAACCACACGGTGATTTAGTTACAAAGACAGTGATATAATGAAGTAATGAAAGCAGAGACAACCACACAGTGTTATAGTTACAAAGATCTTGATAGAATGAAGTAGGGAATGCAGAGAAAACCACACAATGATTTAGTTTGAAAGACAATGGTGGAATGAAGTATATTGAAAGTAGAGAAAACCACATAGTAATTTAGTTACAAAGACATTGATAGAATCAAGTATTGAAAGCAGAGAAAACCACTCAATGATTTAATTACAAAGACAGTGTAAGAATATATATATATATATGAAGTAGTGAAAGCAGAGAAATCCACACAGTATTTAGTTACAAAGACCTTGATAGAATGGAGTAGTGAAAGCAGAGAAACCCACACAGTGATTTAGTTTCAAATACAGTGGTACAATAAAGTAGTGAGAGCAGAGAGAACCACACAGTGATTTAGTTACAAAGACATTGATAGAATGGAGTAGTGGAAAGCAGAGAAACCCACACAGTGATTTAGTTTCAAAGACATTGATAGAATGGAGTAGTGAGAGCAGAGAAAACCACACAGTGATTTAATTACAAAGACATTGATAGAATGGAGTAGTGAAAGCAGAGAAACCCACACAGTGATTTAGTTACAAAGACCTTGATAGAATGGAGTAGTGAAAGCAGAGAAACCCACACAGTGATTTAGTTACGAAGACCTTGAAAGAATGGAGTAGTGAAAGCAAAAAAAAACCACACAGTGATTTAGTTACAAAGACAGTGATAGTATGAAGTAGAGAGAGCAGAGAAAATCACACAATGATTTAGATACAAAGACATTGATAGAATGGAGTAGTGAGAGCAGAGAAAACCACAGAGTGATTTAGTTACAAAGACATTGATAGAATGGAGTAGTGAAAGCAGAGAAACCCACACAGTGATTTAGTTTCAAAGACATTGATAGAATGGAGTAGTGAGGGCAGAGAAAACCACACAGTGATTTAGTTACAAAGACCTTGATAGAATGGAGTAGTGGAAGCAGAGAAACCCACACAGTGATTTAGTTTCAAATACAGTGGTACAATAAAGTAGTGAGAGCAGAGAAAACCACACAGTGATTTAATTACAAAGACAGTGTAAGAATGAAGTAGTGAAAGCAGAGAAACCCACACAGTGATTTAGTTACAAAGACCTTGATAGAATGGAGTAGTGAAAGCAGAGAAACCCGCACAGAGATTTAGTGTCAAATACAGTGGTACAAAAAGTAGTGAAAGCAGAGAAAACCACTCAATGATTTAATTACAAAGACATTGATAGGATATGATATGAAGTATTGAAATCAGAGAAAACTACACAGTGATTCAGTTTCAAATACAGTGGTGCAATGAAGTATATTGAAAGCAGAGAAAACCACACAGTGATTTAGTTACAAAGACATTGATAGGATTAAGTAGAAAAAGCAGAGAAAACCACACAGTGATTTAGTTCCAAAGACAGTTGATTATGAAGTATATTGAAAGCAGAAAAAACCACACAGTGATTTAATTTCAAAGACAGTGATAGTATGAAGTAGTGAAAGCAGAGAAATCCACACAATGATTTAGTTACAAAGACATTGATAGGATTAAGTAGTAAAAGCAGAGAAAACCACACAGTGATTTAGTTCCAAAGACAGTGGTACTATGAAGTATATTGAAAGCAGAGAAAACCACACAGTGATTTAGTTTCAAAGACAGTAATAGTATGAAGTAGTGAAAGCAGAGAAAACCACACAGTGATTTAGTTCCAAAGACAGTGGTACTATGAAGTATATTGAAAGCAGAGAAACCCACACAGTGATTTAGTTTCAAAGACAGTGATAGTATGAAGTAGTGAAGGCAGAGAAAACCACACAGTGATTCATTTCCAAAGACAGTGGTACAATGAAGTATATTGAAAGCAGAGAAAACCACACAATGATTTAGTTCCAAAGAAAGTGATAGTATGAAGTAGTGAAAGCAGAGAGAACCACTCAATTACTTAGTTCCAAAGACAGTGATAGTATGAGAAGTAGAGAGAGCAGAGAAATCCACACAGTGATTTAGTTCCAAAGACAGTTATAGTATGAAGTAGTGAAAGCAGAGAAAACCACTCAATTACTTAGTTCCAAAGACAGTGATAGTATGAGAAGTAGAGAGAGCAGAGAAATCCACACAGTGATTTAGTTCCAAAGACAGTGATAGTATGAAGTAGTGAAAGCAGAGAAAACTACTCAATTACTTAGTTCCAAAGACAGTGATAGTATGAAGTAGAGAGAGCAGAGAAATCCACACAGTGGTTTAGTTCCAAAGACAGTGATAGTATGAAGTAGTGTAAGAAGAGAAAACCACTCAATTCTTTGTTCCAAAGACAGTGATAGTATGAGAAGTAGGGAGAGCGGAGAAATCCACACCTTGATTTAGTTCCAAAGACAGTGATAGTATGAGGTAGTAAAAGCAGAGAAAACCACACTGTGATTTAGTTCCAAAGACAGTGATCGTATGAAGTAGAGATAGAAAAGAAAACCACACAGTGATTTAGTTCAAAAGACAGTGATAGTATGAAGTAAAGAGAGCAGAGAAAACCACACAGTGATTTAGTTCCAAAGACAGTTAAAGAATGAGGTAGTGAAAGCAGAGAAACCCACACAGTGATTCAGTTCCAAAGACAGTGATAGAATGAAGTAGTGAAAGCAGAGAAAAACAAACAGTGATATAGTTCCAAAGACAGCGATAGAATGAAGAAGTGAAAGCAAAGAAAACCACACAGTGATTTAGTTCCTAAGACAGTGATAGAATGAAGTAGTGAAAGCAGAGCAAACCACACAGTAATTTAGTTCCAAAGACAGTGATAGAATGAAGTAGTGGAAGCAAAGAAAACCACACAGTGATTCAGTTCCAAAGACAGTGATAGAATGAAGTAGTGAAAGCAAAGAAAACCACACAGTGATTTAGTTCCAAAGTCAGTGATAGAATGAAGTAGTGAAAGCAGAGAAAACCACACGGTGATTTAGTTCCAAAGACAATGATAGAATGAAGTAGTGAAAGCAGAGAAAACCACACAGTGATTTAGTTCCAAAAAAAATGATAGAATGAAGTATTGAAAGCAGAGAAAACCACACATTGATTTAGTTCCAAAGACAGTTAAAGAATGAAGTAGTGTGAGCAGAGAAAACCACACGGTGATTTAGTTCCAAAGACAGTGATAGTATGAAGTAGGTGCAGAGAAAACCACGCAGTGATTTAGTTCCAAAGACAGTGATAGTATGAAGTTATAAAAGCAGAGAAAACCACACAGTGATTTAGCACCAAAGACAGTGATAGGATGAAGTAGTGAAATCAGAGAAAACCACACAGTGATTTAGTTCCAAAGACATTGATAGGGTGAAGTAGTGAAATCAGAGAAAACCACACAGTGATTTAGTTACAAAGACATTGATAGGATTAAGTAGTAAATGCAGAGAAAACCACACAGTGATTTAGTTCCAAAGACAGTGGTACAATGAAGTATATTGAAAGCAGAGAAAACCACACAATGATTTAGTTCCAAAGACAGTGATAGTATGAATTAGTGAAAGCAGAGAGAACCACTCAATTACTTAGTTCCAAAGACAGTGATAGTATGAAGTAGAGAGAGCAGAGAAATCCACACAGTGATTTAGTTCCAAAGACAGTGATAGTATGAAGTAGTGAAAGCAGAGAAAACCACACAGTGATTTAGCTCCAAAGACAGTGATAGGATGAAGTAGTGAAAGCAGAGAAAACCAAACAATGATTTAGTTCCAAAGACAGTGATACAATGAAGTAGTGAAAGCAGAGAAAACCACACAGTGATTTAGTTCCAAAGACAGTGATACAATGAAGTAGTGTAAGCAGAGAAAACCACACTCTGATTTAGTTCCAAAGACAGTGATACAATGAAGTAGTGAAAGCAGAGAAAACCACACAGTGATTTAGTTCCAAAGACAGTGATACAATGAAGTAGTGAAAGCAGAGAAAACCACACAGTGATTTAGTTCCAAAGACAGTGATAGAATGAAGTAGTGTAAGCAGAGAAAACCACACAGTGATTTAGTTCCAAAGACAGTGATAGTATGAAGTAGGTGCAGAGAAAACCACACAGTGATTTAGTTCCAAAGACAGTGATAGTATGAAGTAGGTACAGAGAAAACCACACAGTGATTTAGTTCCAAAGACAGTGATACAATGAAGTAGTGAAAGCAGAGAAAACCACACAGTGATTTAGTTCCAAAGACAGTGATAGAATGAAGTAGTGTAAGCAGAGAAAACCAGACAGTGATTTAGTTCCAAAGACAGTGATACAATGAAGTAGTGAAAGCAGAGAAAACCACACAGTGATTTAGCTCCAAAGACAGTGATAGAATGAAGTAGTGAAAACAGAGAAAACTACACAGTGATTTAGTTCCAAAGACAGTGATAGAATGAATTAGTGAAAGCAAAGAAAACCACACAGTGATTTAGTTCCAAAGAAAGTGATAGAATGAAGCAGTGTAAGCAGAGAAAACCACACAGTGATTTAGTTCCAAAGACAGTGATAGAATGAAGTAGTGTAAGCAGAGAATACCACACAGTGATTCAGTTCCAAAGACAGTGATAGTATGAAGTAGGTGCAGAGAAAACCACACAGTGATTTAGTTCCAAAGACAGTGATACAATGAAGTAGTGAAAGCAGAGAAAACCACACAGTGATTTAGTTCCAAAGACAGTGATAGTATGAAGTAGGTGCAGAGAAAACCACACAGTGATTTAGTTCCAAAGACAGTGATAGTATGAAGTAGTGTAAGCAGAGAAAACCACACAGTGATTTAGTTCCAAAGACAGTGATAGAATGAAGTAGTGTAAGCAGAGAAAACCACACTCTGATTTAGTTCCAAAGACAGTGATACAATGAAGTAGTGAAAGCAGAAAAAACCACACAGTGATTTAGTTCCAAAGACAGTGATAGAATGAAGTAGTGTAAGCAGAGAAAACCACACTCTGATTTAGTTCCAAAGACAGTGATACAATGAAGTAGTGAAAGCAGAGAAAACCACACAGTGATTTAGTTCCAAAGACAGTGATACAATGAAGTAGTGAAAGCAGAGAAAACCACACAGTGATTTAGTTCCAAAGACAGTGATAGAATGAAGTAGTGTAAGCAGAGAAAACCACACAGTGATTTAGTTCCAAAGACAGTGATAGTATGAAGTAGGTGCAGAGAAAACCACACAGTGATTTAGTTCCAAAGACAGTGATAGTATGAAGTAGGTACAGAGAAAACCACACAGTGATTTAGTTCCAAAGACAGTGATACAATGAAGTAGTGAAAGCAGAGAAAACCACACAGTGATTTAGTTCCAAAGACAGTGATAGAATGAAGTAGTGTAAGCAGAGAAAACCAGACAGTGATTTAGTTCCAAAGACAGTGATACAATGAAGTAGTGAAAGCAGAGAAAACCACACAGTGATTTAGCTCCAAAGACAGTGATAGAATGAAGTAGTGAAAACAGAGAAAACTACACAGTGATTTAGTTCCAAAGACAGTGATAGAATGAATTAGTGAAAGCAAAGAAAACCACACAGTGATTTAGTTCCAAAGAAAGTGATAGAATGAAGCAGTGTAAGCAGAGAAAACCACACAGTGATTTAGTTCCAAAGACAGTGATAGAATGAAGTAGTGTAAGCAGAGAATACCACACAGTGATTCAGTTCCAAAGACAGTGATAGTATGAAGTAGGTGCAGAGAAAACCACACAGTGATTTAGTTCCAAAGACAGTGATAGTATAAAATAGGTGCAGAGAAAACCACACAGTGATTTAGTTCCAAAGACAGTGATACAATGAAGTAGTGAAAGCAGAGAAAACCACACAGTGATTTAGCTCCAAAGACAGTGATAGAATGAAGTAGTGAAAGCAGAGAAAACCACACAGTGATTTAGTACCAAAGACAGTGATAGAATGAAGTAGTGAAAGCAAAGAAAACCACACAGTGATTTAGTTCCAAATACAGTGATAGAATGAAGTAGTGTAAGCAGAGAAATCCACACAGTGATTTAGTTCCAAAGACAGTGATACAATGAAGTAGTGAAAGCAGAGAAAACCACACAGTGATTCAGTTCCAAAGACAGTGATAGAATGAAGTAGTAAAAGCATAGAAACCCACACAGTGATTTAGTTCCAATGACAGTGATAGAATGACGTAGTAAAAGCAGAGAAAACCACACAGTGATTTAGTTCCAAAGACAGTGATAGAATGAAGTAGTGAAAGCAAAGAAAACCTCACAGTGATTTAGTTCCAAAGACAGTGATAGAATGAAGTAGTGTAAGCAGAGAAAACCACACTGTGATTTAGTTCCAAAGACAATGATAGAATGAAGTAGTGAAAGCAGAGAAAACCACACAGTGATTTAGTTCCAAAGAAAATGATAGAATGAAGTATTGAAAGCAGAGAAAACCACACAGTGATTTAGTTCCAAAGACAGTGATAGAATGAAGTAGTGTAAGCAGAGAAAACCACACAGTGATTTAGTTCCAAAGACAGTGATAGTATGAGAAGTAGAGAGAGCAGAGAAATCTACACAGTGATTTAGTTCCAAAGACAGTGATAGTATGAAGTAGTGAAAGCAGAGAAAACCACACAGTGATTTAATTCCAAAGACAGTGATAGTATGAGAAGTAGAGAGAGCAGAGAAATCCACACAGTGATTTAGTTCCAAAGACAGTGATAGTATGAAGTAGTCAAAGCAGAGAAAACCACACAGTGATTTAGTTCCAAAGAAAATGATAGAATGAAGTAGTGTAAGCAGAGAAAACCACACTCTGATTTAGTTCCAAAGACAGTGATACAATGAAGTAGTGTAAGCAGAGAAAACCACACAGTGATTTAGTTCCAAAGAAAATGATAGAATGAAGTATTGAAAGCAGAGAAAACCACACAGTGATTTAGTTCCAAAGACAGTGATAGAATGAAGTAATGTAAGCAGAGAAAACCACACTGTGATTTAGTTCCAAAGACAGTGATAGAATGAAGTAGTAAAAGCAGAGAAAACCACACAGTGATTTAGTTCCAAAGACAGTGATACAATGAAGTAGTGTAAGCAGAGAAAACCACACAGTGATTTAGTTCCAAAGACAGTGATAGTATGAAGTAGGTGCAGAGAAAACCACAGAGTGATTTAGTTCCAAAGACATTGATAGAATTAAGTAGTGAAAGCAGAGAAAACCACACAGTGATTTAGTTCCAAAGACAGTGATAGAATGAAGTATTGTAAGCAGAGAAAACCACACTGTGATTTATTTCCAAAGACAGTGATAGAATGAAGTAGTAAAAGCAGAGAAAACCACACAGTGATTTAGTTCCAAAGACAGTGATACAATGAAGTAGTGTAAGCAGAGAAAACCACACAGTGATTTTGTTCCAAAGACAGTGATAGAATGAAGCAGTGTAAGCAGAGAAAACCACACAGTGATTTAGTTCCAAAGACAGTGATAGTATGAAATAGGTGCAGAGAAAACCACACAGTGATTTAGTTCCAAAGACATTGATAGAATTAAGTGGTGAAAGTAGAGAAAACCACACAGTGATTTAGTTCCAAATGCAGTGATAGAATGAAGTAGTGAAAGCCCTACTGTAATTCAGGTTCAAAGTCAGTTATCGAATTAAATGTGGGTAAAACACAGTAAACAATCACAGGAGCTTAATTTCAAATCCAACTATGAATGGAATGTGCTAAAATAAACACTTCAAACTAACACAAGAGCTTTGCTTCAATCTCAGTTTTAGAATTGAGAAGTTAAAAGACTAAACCAACGCACAGGAGATTAGATTGAATATCACTTATAAAATAAAGATGTTTTAAATACTGTAAGCAAACAGAAGTTTAAGCTCTCAGCTAAAGAATCAATCGGTGAAAACATTATTAAGCAATACAGGAGTTCAGCTTCATATTAAAATATAGAAGGAGGTCTCTAAAACACATTAAACAACCAAATAGGCTCATCGTCAAACCCCCGCATTAAGAATGAATTGTTTTAAACATTAAACCAAAACAGGAGCTTTTCTTCATTCTGAGTTAAAGGGTGAAGTGTATAGTTGAAAATAAACCAATACAGTACAGTATCAGAACCAGGTGTAATTGCAGCTTAAGTGCATCTTGCTAAGGACATTATTAGAAAGAAGAGAATCCTAACGCACGTCATAAAAATGATTCATCCTTAAAGATATCAATATAAAAACATTTTTTTAGAGAAAGCAACACGCATTACTTTGTAAATACAGTCTTATGGTAACATGTATTCATAACAATGCAAGCGATAAATTGACCATAGGTACATTTCTTATTGACGGGAGGTATTTTAAAACATTCGCAACACAGCATAAAACGTAGGGCAGAAATAAAGACTGAGTGAAATAACAATGTGGCCTCTGAGCTACACTCAGACTGAATATATTGGAATGTAGAAACACCTGGACACAGAGATGTCTAATTTGTATAAATCCAGGAAAAGTAAAATATAAACATTATATCTATTTGATAAAGAATGTCCCGCAAGTACAGGTTTTTTAATAGTGATATTATGCGTTCCTTTATACAACTGTACTGTATATACAGCTTCCCGGCCATCCTTGCAGTCCTCTATATGGCAGACATCAATCCAGAAGAGGGCATCCATACCCACAAGGCACCTTTGTTGGCCGGTATTGTGATCAGGGTGCACGGGCCGATCTGATCTGCTCCATGGACAAGACAGCACTACCTTTATACAACTAAGATGAAGTAGCAGAATTATGAACTGTATACAAGAGACTCGCTATGCCCAAATTCTTCACAGCGGGAATATTCAACTACACTCATGTACAAAACTTAAGGAAGTTGTACCTTTTAGCATGTATACCGGGATTCAGACAATAAATCTGAAAGATATTTGATACACACTGACCTTTATTGGAAACACGCGAGATAACCAAGTGTAAACAAAATTGCCTTTGTCTCTTACAAAAAAAAAAAAAAACAGAAGACCGGCGATATCCAAAACATTCCACTTCCTTAAGTTATGTCCATGTGTGTATATTTTATTGTACTATTCATAATACAGCACTTTAAGTAAAGGTCGTTGTTTATTGATATGTTAGGTAAATTAGTATAAACAACAAACGTCAGTTAAGTTTCTACAACTTTTTTTTTTTTTTTTGAAAAGCGCAACATTCCTAGCCACCAGTGGGATAAAGGAATGGTACGAAGCAAGCATATAAAAAGAGTCTCAAAAACAAACCTGAAATGAGATCAATATATAATTTTAAACCATCAAAGACTATATACAACACAAAGTCACAAAAACAATTTTTTTCACAAACACAAGATTACAATTATATATTGTACCGATTTGTAAATGTGATTCTTTACTGTGATTCTGTTATGGTGTCTTTGATTTTTTTTAACATTCTATAAAGTCTACAAAAGAGAAAGACACTTCATATGACAACATTTTCCAACCTAAGTTTAGATAAATTTAAATCATCTCAAAGACCACTATAGACAGTTAAGAACCACATTTATTTATTTATTTATTTTGCTTATCCCTAGTACACGTGGTACAGGCCATGATAATTATGGTGGGTAGAAGTAGGCGACTGCTTTTACTGTAAGTACACCACATGTCTGTCTACACATGTGAAAAGCAGTTCGACTTTGCCCTTACAATGTGCTAAAGCCCCGTTTGGTTACTTGCACTCGCTGGTGGGGTTGGACTTTTTCAAGAATCGGGGCCCATTGGGGCATTTTTTTTTTTTTAAATCATAAAAAAGTGTCCAATGCCGGAATCGAACCCGGGTCGTAGCAATTGAAAACCAAGGGTTTAGACCACCCTTCCACATTTATAAACCTAAGATATAAGTACGTGAAAAAATGGTACAAAAGTGAAATTGTACTGAGATATCAGGTGGATAAATTAATAAAAGGCATCTCTTAATCATGCAACTAAAATTTGCTGATGGCTTGCACCATCTGTCGGGATAAATATCAACTAACGTACGTGGACCCATCCCTGGACACTTTTATTTTTCCGTTCATCATTACTCTTCACAATTCATCCTTTCATACTTCATCCCTAAGGATAGAAATAGTCGTTATTTCTTCTTAAAGAATTAAAATTACGATTTTTCGTTCTGTAAAATAAACATTTGCGGTAAAACTTGTTAAACGCCGTTCATGGTGAGCTTTTCTTGAAGAAAGGGTCGTTGGCCTATTCTGGAATAATTAAAAATCTACGAATAGTTACTATTTATTCCGATAGATGGCGCAAGCCATCGGAAACTTTCAGTTGCACGATAAGAAGATGCCTTTTTCTTAATTTATTCATCTTATCCCATTGCAATTTCAAATTTGTGTACTATTTTTTCGTATTTTTTAATATATTAGGGGTTGGTTGTAACGTATTAGCACAACATATTGTTATGAAATATTTTGTTATTTCCGTTACGTATTTTGGTGACCTATATCAGTTTTGGATGGTAGGATAATACCAAGAGAATGTACCAAGCTGAGAGAACAACCGCTGAGTGAAATCCAGTATAGAACAGAAGCTTGAGAACATAATGACGAATGAAGTAAGGAATGGAAACATGGGTTGAGGACAGTGTAAGGATATGAGCAATGGATGGTTAGTATCAAATATAAACTAAATAAATGTAAATCTGTGATATGCTATTACTATCATATTGCCACGTGGAAAATTAGGAAAGTCGAACTTCAGGATGACACAGCAATTTATTAAGGCAAGAACAAACTATGAATGATAAACAAAAGATAAGTAATAGGGAAGTTTACAGGGTAGAAAAATATAAGCGAAAATATTCTGCTAATAAAATAATAAATACTTTGCTACAATATAAAGGTTCTTCTTCGTGATCCTAAATACTATTAAAACAATTCTTAAGGAACTCGTCTTATCAACTTATACCTAAATAGCATTAAAATACTGAAAATAAAATTATATGGTTATTAAAAATATATTTTTAAATTGTGAAAATATATTATAAATTCTATTTGCATACTTACACGAGCTAAATCCCTATCTACAAACATATCCTCAATATTCACACGACATGTTTCTTTGTTACAGCCACGTTCTTATCCCCCATATTGGACCGCTAGTTTTATTTTTATTTTGCTGCTGCTGCTGCCTACCACTCAAACTCGAGCTTCCAAAACCTATCTTTGGTATTTTTTCGATATATTCGCGCTTCCTTCAGATTAAATTGGTGGCGTGTTTCCTTAGGATGTTTAAATATCAGAGATTTCGAGTCTTTTCTTGTATTGTTATTCCTTCCGTGTTCTTTCAATCTCCGACAATCACCAATTATATGGGAATCGTGGATTGAAAAAAGAGATACTGGACAAACTTGTAAGATTTCCAGACACTATTTGGCAAGTCAGGAAACAAGCTCGAGGAAGGAAGCTGGTCCTGACATCCGTCTGGAAGGAGGAAGAGTTGATTGGCCGGCCTTGGTGCTAGCCATGTTGACACCACTCTGCTACTTGGCTCAACGTTACACCGCAACACTATAACATTTTAGCAAAATTTGCCACAACTCTAAAACATGTTTGAACACTTCGCCGAAACACTACATGTTCAAACACTTTTCATAACAGGAGAGAAAAAACATGTTGGGAGTTTTCCTAAAGCCTGTTTAAACATCTCGTCAAAACATGTTCGAACACTTCTTCACAATAGTATGTAACATGTTTGAACCTTCCTCCACAATACTGCATAACATGTTTGAGTACTACTGCGTCATAACATTACACAACATGTTTGAACACTCAACGACAACACTACAACATGTTGATTCTAGCCCTATACGGAACACTCCGACTCAATACTGCACAAAATGTTTAAACACTCCGCCACAAAAACACTACACAACATGTTTGAACACTCCCCAACTATTATACACAGAATGTTTGAACATTCCGCCACAATAATACAAAACATTTTTAACATTCCACCAAACATATATCCCAACACTACACAACATACGTGAACACTCCCTAACCACTAAACTCAACATGTTTGAACACACCGCCACAATACTACACAACATATGTGAACACTCCGTCACAATACTACACAACATATGTGAACAGTCTGGCACACAACAAGTTGATACTATCCCTACACGATGTTGCGGACACCAAGATAAGATAGGTGAAGAAGGCTCTTGAGATTTACAGATTACAGCTCTCGGGGACTTCCGGGCCGTGGGGACATTCTCTAGGAGACAACGTGGAATCTCCGGTTTATTGGATCAACGAATGAATCAGTGTCAGACTTCAGTCCATCAAATATTACTTACCCCAATTATCCTCTAGATACGTACCAGCTAAACTCCAATAACTCTTCCTTCCCATAGAATATAATAGCTGAACGATTTTCTGTGGCATATCATTGAGATGGGAGTTCACAGTAATATAATTTGAACATTTGATAACTTCTCTAGGTCAAATATAACAATTGTATACATTAAATGACAGATAATATTTGAATAATTTAGTGGTTTATAATTCAAATAATAGAGATTCGCACTGGAATTTATTTAGAATTTTTGAAAAGTTTACTGGTGTTAACTGGTATGTTCCCGCCATATATTTCAGCAATTGAGTATGTTCATTGACATAACTCAGTGATTGGATATAGGTTCATTGACATAACTCAGTGATTGGATATAGGTTCATTGACATAACTCAGTGATTGGATATAGGTTCATTGACATAACTCAGTGATTGGATATAGGTTCATTGACATGACTCAGTGATTGGATATATGTTCATTGACATAACTCAGTGATTGGATATAGGTTCATTAACATAACTCAGTGATTGGATATAGGTTCACTGACATATCTCAACGATTGGATATAGGTTCATTGACATAACTCAACGATTTGATATATGTTCATTGACATAACTCAGTGATTGGATATAGGTTCATTGACATAACTCAGTGATTGGATATAGGTTCATTAACATAACTCAGTGATTGGATATAGGTTCACTGACATATCTCAACGATTGGATATAGGTTCATTGACATAACTCAGTGATTGGATATAGGTTCACTGACATATCTCAACGATTGGATATAGGTTCACCGACATATCTCAACGATTGGATATAGGTTCACTGACATAACTCAGTGATTGGATATAGGTTCACTGACATATCTCAACGATTGGATATAGGTCCACTGACATATCTCAACGATTGGATATAGGTTCACTGACATATCTCAACGATTGGATATAGGTTCATTGACATAACTCAGTGATTGGATATAGGTTCATTGACATAACTCAGTGATTGGATATAGGTTCATTGACATAACTCAGTGATTGGATATAGGTTCATTGACATAACTCAGTGATTGGATATAGGTTCATTGACATAACTCAACGATTGGATATAGGTCCACTGACATATCTCAACGATTGGATATAGGTTCATTGACATAACTCAGTGATTGGATATAGGTTCATTGACATAACTCAGTGTTTGGATATAGGTTCATTGACATAGCTCAACGATTGGATATAGGTTCACTGACATATCTCAACGATTGGATATAGGTTCATTGACATAGCCAACGATTGGATATAGGTTCACCGGGGGAGGGGGAAATATAATTCAACAATTGGATAAAGGTTCAATTGAAATATAATTCAACAATTGGGTAGTTTGCTGATACATAATTCAACAATCAAATAGGTTCATGGGGGGATATATTTTAACAATCGGGTAGTTTTCTGATACTGGATAGGTGCACTAACATAATTTAACAATTGGATATAAGTTACTACACTGCAAAATATTTTAACAATTGGAGAAAGGTTTTAATTGAAGTAATTCTACTAACACAACACACACACGCACAGTTATAGCAACTGACGGAGTTCATTATGGTTCATTTTATACTCCTGTAGAAGGGCGGAAATGCCCGAAAGCTTGAGGATACAATACTAAAATGAAAATAAACTCATCTCCAGAAACCTGTTGCATTATTTAATTACTATCCAGGAGATTCGTTATATCTGCTCTTTGTTACAATACCGGACTGTATTTGACCAACTAGCTGTCATGTTTCTAGAGAAGGACAATGCTGTAAGGAGGTATTGCTGCAAGATCGCTTCGTTTTCCACAGTTCGGTGATGGAATTATTTTGAAACTGCTGCTGATAGAGAGATGCCCCAAGACTGTAAATTACCGTGACAATTAACAATTAAACAACTTTATTGCCATCTCGTCAATCTTTACACTCACAGGGAGTTATAAGGTAATAATAATGGTAGGAATGAAGAGAGATATATACAATCGACGTAGCCCTCTCCGAGGGCACGTCCGGATCAGGAGCTTAAAGCCGCCTTGAATCTAGACAGATCCCTGCCATTTGGGGAGTTCATGTTCGGAACATGTTTGATGATGATGTCAAAGAATTTGTCGAGAAGAATCTTGTCTTCAGGCGTGAGTAGCCCGAGGAGGTGCTCCGTTTCTTCTTCGTAATAGACCGCGAGTATGATATCCATCCTGACCACATTATTCTTGTTATATATGGAGTGCAGGAATTCTCGATCCTTCAATCGGATAAGTAACTTTTCTATGTCCACATCGCCCTCAGGAGTGAGAGCTATAGGGGGTGCAAGAGCGGTCAGGAGCTCATGGGTCATCGGGATAGGTATTAGTAGCGGTGGGGCTACTGCGGGTGGTGCTGACTTCATCGCATGGGGAGTAGGCGGCGCCGGCCCAGCAGACTGAGGCTCAGTGAACCGACGGGGCGATGTTGTGCCGCGGAACCAACACTTGGCACCTCTGGAGATGGAGCAGGGGGGGCTGGAGCAGGAGGTAGTGCCTCCACAGCTGAGGCTGGGGGTGCCAGTGCAGGAGGCCGAGGATCAACTGGTCGATGGGGCACAGCCTGGTCCGCAGGACCAACATCGGATACCTCCATAGAATGGGCAAGGGGCGCTGGTGCAGGAATCGGCACCTCCACAGTTGGAGCAGGGGGTGCTGGTTGCCCTGGCTGCTGAGGTGCGACGGGTGACTCGGCACCTGTGGAAGAGGAGGGCGACGCCCTCCTAACGAGCATTGGGCAGCATGCCCTGCGGTGACCCTGCCTATAAATTACCGTGATGGAATTTTACAACTCTTGAACTTTTTAAATTGTAAATAATTTTCCAATACCTATATACATATCGCCTTGAAAACATGAATACTAATCGTAATACCCTTAGTAGTCATATGTCGAAATATACATATCGCCTATATACATATCGCCTTGAAAACATGAATACTAATCGTAATACCCTTAGTAGTCATATGTCGAAATTATGCAAGAAATACTTCAATTATTCGGCAATAAGGCGCCATCTATACATAGGAAAAATAAAATTATTAATCACGAATGTTTATTTTACATATAAAACAAACTTCTACTGTCCTTACTGCGACAAAAAATATTGGGAAGGCTTGGCTTATCAGTGGTGAACCTTTGGAGATTTCGCCAATTTAATCCACCAGACCGCTTTTTAGAGCTCTAATACTGTATCGTACGGTTCTACTTATATATGCGACAATGTGAAGGATGGAATCTCAGTTAAATTAACTGGAACTCAAGTCTCATACACACAATTTGCCAATGAACGGATGCGTCTATTTTTGTTCGATTGAAAGGAAATTGTCTTCTCTATCCCCGATCCTCGCGACCTCTTAGAAGTCCGAAATTTTGTAAACTTGCAATTTGTGTTAGTTAGATTGAACTAGTTTATTGAATATATATACCAGACATCTACATGGGCAGGAAGTATATACAAATATTATCACAAAATTTGAATCGAAATATTGAAGAAAAATTGTCCATTACCGCGACCAACCAGAAGTCTGATATTATGTTAACTTGAAACGTCATCAGGTTTGAACACGTTCACCAAATTTTAGAGTTCTATGTGTGCTCTGTAAGTATATTTAAAAATTTATTAAAATATTTGTGGACAGACAAACAGACAGACAGATTAGCAAGTTTTAAAAAAGGTTTTAATAAAACTGGCCAAAATTGATAAATTTTAATCAAAAATCTCTATTTAGTTTAAAATCTCGTCCCCAAATATTCCATTTAAAAAGGAAAGTCCAATAAAAAAGAAAATGTGATATGTTGATACAGAATATTACATTTCAAAGCAGGGGGTTGATGAAAGAAAATAAAAATGTTACATCACTCCTTTCTTGTAAGTGCAATGCCCCGCAGCTTACATAACTCGGGAGTTTTCTAAGTGTCGTTCTTTTAGGGATTTATTTCCATCTTATCAAATGGGGATCTTGGTCGGTATTGTTGAACGGTGCTAGATTGTTGGACGGTGTCTTGATTGTTGGACGGAATCTTGATTGTTGGACGGATACATGATTGCTGGATGATGACTTGATTGTTGGGCGGTGCCATAATTGTTGGATGATATGACTTGATTGTTGAACGGTACCTTTATTGCTGGATGGTGACTTGATTGTTGGACGGTCACTTGATTGTTGAGTTAATTCAGAAAAATATTAAATAGGAAAAACTATGTTGCCGATGATGGCTCCAGCTAAAGTTGGTCCCTATTATTCATCATCAAAATTTAACGTAGGAATTTTTTTTTTTTCGAAAACCGCACAGTGCTTGAGCAAAGGAAATCCGGTGGAATGATATTTCGGTTTTATAAGACGTAATTCAACGATTTTTTCATTGAATTTATATGTATTCATCTCTCTCTTTCTTTTCTTGGGAATTTATCACTTATTACTATCATATCATGTGCATACAACGGACCTATCCAAAGTTGGGGCGATATATACCAGGTAGATTCATTCAAGTTACTATCAAATCGGTTATGAAAAAAGACAGGAATCTCCTTGCAGCCCTCCGGAGCGTATTTTGAAGGGTTCAAATTTAGCACCGCTGTCATGGTAGTTTCAAATATTAGTTCGATAATGCAAAGTTCCAGGCCCTATTCCGTCAGTTTCACACACAGAAGTGAGTGACGTTTATGAAAGTTAACGAATCAATACCTTTTTTTAAGCCCTTTAATATAAGCAATACTTACCCAGAAATTATTCGAATAAGGAAATCTAGCTTTCTGGTGAAGAGTTTCTTTATTTTGTGCTATTGCAAGCTTTCGAGAAAAGCTTGCTCTTCAACGGGCAAATCCAGAAACAAAAGGATCCACGCGGATCAGACTATATTACAGCTAAATAAAATAAAATAGGACTTTTAATATTCATATATATTCTTCTGAGAGATACAGCAATGAGTGGAAACACAAGAAGAAATTCTATCAAAATTTTTTAGGTAAAAAAGCATAAAATTATCCTCTCTTGCTCCTAGGTGTCGACTGTATGCTATTGTAGATCTTGGCAAGAAACAAGTATCCGGACAAGCTGCTGAGGTGATATTAAGGAGAAGGCTCAGCAGAAGGGAAAACGTCTACAATAACGTTGTGATATGAGAATCTCTGTTGAAAAAAAAAAAGTTTCGCTATATCATCACCATTACATCTTAATAGTTTTATAACTAAAAGTCACTGCGTATTAAATTCCAATTTCGTGCGATGATTTTTTTTATCAAATATTGTGTTTTGTTTTAGTTTAATAAACTTTTTAATAAGTGTGTGTATCTGAACAGAGGATAAATACAGGAAATATGAGCCTGAACTGAGACAAGCGACGTAAAATGCAACTGTACCGGGACAAGCGGGGGAAGTGACACTTTGTCGAGACAAGCGGGGGAAAGTGCGACTGTACCGAGACAAGCGGGGGGAAGTGCGGCTGTACCGGGACAAGCGGGGGAAGTGCGGCTGTACCGGGACAAGCGGGGAGGAAGTGCGACTGTACCGGGAAAAGCGGGGGGGGAGTGAGACTGTACCGAGACAAGCGGGGGGAAGTGCGGCTGTACCAGGACAACCGGGGGAAAGGGCGACTGGGACAGAAAAGTGCACCTGGACCCAGAACAAGTGCCACCAAGGTTCCGCACTCCAGTGGTCATGTGATTTGAGATCGATTCCGAAACCGCCGCGAAACCAGAGCCAGGCGGAGATCTCTCGAAGTCCACACCTCGACCAGCTTAGCTCCGATGGTGGTTGGTCGTTCTCTGCTAGCTCCATTCTAACCCGGGGTTCAACATTTCCCTTCTTTGTTGAGAGAGCATTCTTATGAAACTGGAAATATTTGGAAACGAAGTTCGGCAAGGATATGTTGATAGCTATGACAGTTATTGGAAAATGTTTCCCTTGTCATCTCTTTACAGGAAGCAGTAGAAGATGAGGTATGGCAGTTCGTTTTTGTTGTTGTTGTTGTTGTTCTTGCTCAAAATGCTTGACTTCGAAACATATATTTTTGGGCGTTGGCTAACAACTTTTCAGTTTCCTTGTGTGTAGTATCCGTGTGGAACGCATAGGAGTTTCCTTTTCCCTGTCATCCCTTTACAGGCGGCAGTAGAAGTTGGGGTGTGGCATTTCATTTTTGTTGTTGTTGTTTTCTTCAAAAATGTTTGATTCGAGGTTTTGACCTGGAAACTTAGCTCTTTTCGGGCGATGGCTATCCACATTCCAGTTTCCTTGTGTATATCCGTGTGGTACGAACAGGCGTTAACGTGTGCTGAAGTAGATGTGTTGAAGTAGATGTGCGTGTGTTGAAGTATAGGTGCGTGTGCTGAAGTAGATATGCGTGTGGCACCGCCCAGCAGACACCGGTGGGATCACCCCGGCGCCCGCCCGCCCACACTTTCCTCAATGGATATCCGCCTCAACTTTCAGTTAAACACTCCTAGCTAATGTCCCCGCGATCAAGCAGCCATTTTGATTCTATTCACAAAATTCTAAAAGGAAGCTAAAAGAGCAGTTTTCTTTCAAAATTTCTCCTCGTGTTGAGTTTCAGATCGATTGAAAGTCTTTTTGATTCCAAATTTATATTTATGAGGATCGATTCAAACGTTCTCCTTACACCAATTGTGTGAGCCCTCCTCAGTTACAAATAGAGAGAAAAATCATCGCAGTAAATATTTTAAAATATGACCTCAATTATTTCAATATACAAATACACTCATGGACAAAACTTTAGGAAGTTGTACATTTTAGACAGACACAGTGTTCTTTATTGAAGACACACGAGATAACCAAGTGGGAACAAAATTGCCTCTGTTTCCTTCAAAAAAAAAAAAACGGAGGACAAGCGACATCATTTTTCACTTCCTAAAGTTTTGTCCATGAGTGTATATTTTATTATACTGTTCGTAATACAGCACCGTAGGTAAGTCCTTTTGGTGTCAGGAGCATGTCAACTGTAATAAGAGAAGACTAACGATTACCACTTATTTATATGAAGAAGAAACAGAGAGAAAGGCAAAGAGAAAAATATGCAGAGTAATAGCTTGGTAAACCTCAATAATCTGTGAATATTTAATATTATGTGACGATTGGAGAGCTTTCCCAATATCAAAGTTCACTTACTCGCATGTGCTACTCCGGAATTACTACTCTTAACGCTTCAAAACACCAAACATGGATTTACCTCAACAACAATTTTAACTGGCCATGGTTACATTCAGGCAGACTTTGAAAAGGTATTGAAAGAAGATCCAACTTTCCACCATTGCCAAGATGAAGACAAACCGTACACAAGCTCCTCTTCATCTCTCTCTGCCCAACCTTCCAATACCAAAGATTCCTGACAGCCACCCTCCTAGAGATCACCCTAAGTACAGCATTCCTAGAAAATCTTTCAAGAAATAAATCTGCATAGAGCTTGTGTACGGTTTGGCTTTCATCTTGGCAAAGGTGGCAAGTTGGATCTTCTTTCAATACCTTTTCAAAGTCTGTCTGAATGAAACCATGGCTAGAGATCACCCTAAGTACAGCATCCCTAGAAAATCTTTCAAGAAAGAAATCTGCATAGAGCCACATCATGAATTGGACTTCCACTGACATCTATATATATAAAAATGAATGTTTGTATGTTTGTATGTTTGTTTGTCTGTGTCTTTGTTTGTATGACTCCTATACAAATTCGCAGTAGTTCACTAATTCAAACCAAAATTTCCATACATAGGTAAAAAATAACGAGGATGACGATAGGCTATTTTAAAATATATATAAATCATTTATTAAAACTATATATTCAAATTATTCAACTTAGCTCACGAGCAGCGCCCTCTAGAACACTCAGGCGGGCGATGGCGGCGCGCGACGATTGGCTGCCGGCGCAGCACGTGACTTCCCTTCCCCCCCGCCGAGTAAATGAGATCTCCCGGCTGACGGCCGGTTGAGCTCACGAACAGCGCCCTCTAGAACGCGTGACGATTTTGACGGCGCGGGGCGCTTCCAGTTGGACAGTTGCGCGGGGGCAGAGTGACCTCGCGGGTGCCCTCCGGGAACTACGTCCATCTTCCATATGTAATATACATTTAATCGTGTAAACCCGGGCGTTGCCCGGGTCATTCGTCTACAAATTCTCAGTAGTTCACTAATTCAAACCAAAATTTCCATACATAGGTAAAAGAATACTGGGAAGACGATAGGCTATTTTAAAAATTTTGCTTTTTAAAAATTTTGCTGTATCATGTTTGATTATCAGATACAAAATTATATCGGGAAAAATTCCAAAAAACAGAGACCACGGGTGAAACAGGGTACATTTAATAGGGTAAAACCCGGGCGTTGCCCGGGTCATTCGGCTAGTTGTAAATAAAACCAAGAAGACATGGGTCAGTAGGACAGCCCGGGTAGTTGGCGACTTCTGTACGCGGCTCCAGGAACCTGGTTTAACTAAATAAATAATAGTAATACTCACGCATATAGAATGTACATGACCCAATAATATGTAATTGTAAGTATTGTAATGTAATATGTTTTACAAAAACACTCTATATTGATTTCATATTTTAATTAGCTTCCAAATAGGATTTTGAAAATCTAAACCGAGCAAAGAAAAAGTGACAGCAGAGATTTTAAAAAAGTAGGGAATGGTTTTAATGGATATTAAATTTTAATTAACATAATTTCAATATATTTCTTTTTGTTGTTCTTTCTCTCATTTTTATAAAACCACGGTAGTAATTGGGCCCCTCTTGTAGATATAATAAAAAAACATATTCATCTTTCTAAACCAAGATTTTCTTATTGAATAACGATAAATGTAACCAATGGCAAATATAATGTTCATAAAGGAAATTCTCCAAAATATCGTAAGAGAGAGAGAGAGTTGTGCGAAATATATATACAGTTAAACCTGTCTATAGCGCCCCCTGTAAATAGCGCCTTCCTCTCTATAGCGCCAGATTTTAAATACGTAGTACGATGCGATTTATAGGCTTTTAACTTTTAATTAGACAATTTTAATTTATATTTAGACATTTTTCATTTTAATTTAGACACATGGACTTTTTATAGAAATGTCCATGTGTCTAAATTAAAATGAAAAAATGTCTAAATATATATTAAAATTGTCTAATTAAAAGTTAAAACCTTTATATTAAAAGTGACCTGTCTATAGCACCCCCTTTCTATAGCACCCTATTTTGGTGAGTCCCAAGAGGGGGCGCTATAGACAGGTTTAACTTATATATTTTTTTTTAAATCTTATTTTGAGAGTTTAAAAATGACCGAAAAGCGGTAATGCTAATTATGGTATGTATAGTAAATGATAATTAAGATTGTGTGTGTGTGAAATTTTGAAAATTTTGGGGCATACTATATTTTGACACATAAATAAATTAATTTCAACAACAACAACAAATAGATTTATTAAGACCTTTCAGTCTTATACAGATTCTCCGAGTAGAAATGTAGGGTACATGCAGATATAACAGTAATAGTACCAGTAATAAGCATTGTTTTTTTTAAGCTAATCACATAAAGGTAATATGAAATTTATATATAGGAAAACTTAATTAAAACAATCAAGCTAATAGATTATTCTGGGTGAATCCGAGGAAAAGGAAAAAGATACAATATATATAACATTGGAATTTATAAAGAAATTTCTTAATTTCTCAGGAAGCGTCAGGAAGCCAAATTTTGGTCGTAGATGTACAGCCTGCACCACGCTGACGAGGGCCAACAGCCCGAAACGCCTACGTGGTTGGCTTTTCTTGATTTATCAAGAAATTGGGTTTGCTAAATATCACGGAACAAGTTAAATAAACGTTTAGTTTAGTAGAGATGTATGGGGACATCTGAGGCTCTTCATTGGACACGACAACAACAATAAGTATTAATATATTAGAATTGATAAATATACATATATATAAAATGTCAAAAAATAATAAATAAATAAAAAGGTCAGGTGTTGATCATAAAAATAAAATAGGCATATCCTGACCAGGAGCAGATGTGCTTTTAGATGGCATAGCGCCATCTAGTGGAACAGAAATCAACTAAACATTTATTTAGCCTGTTCCATGATAATTGGCCAACCCAATTTCTTGATAAATCAAGAAAAGCCATCCACGAACGCGTTTCGCGCTGTTGACCCTCGTCAGCGTGAAGCAGGCTGTACCACTGAGACCAAAAATATTTTTGGTCCCAGAGGCTTCTTGAGAAACCAAGAAATGGGTATTTAAGGCCAAATTTGCGTAAATACGCTTAACAAGTGAAAAATTAATAGAAAAAAATGGGTTGACCAAATATCAGGGAACAGGCTAAATCAATGTTTAGTTGATTTCTCTTACACTAGATGGCGCTCTGCTATCTAAAAAGTACATGTGCTCGTGGTCAGGATATGCCTAATTAATTTTTATATATAAAAATATTAGATAGTAAAAAAGGCATATATTGGATTGAATAAAAGATTTATTTCCCAATATTTCGGCTGGTTGAACGTCACCCTTTATCGAGGCATTACATTCTTGTATACACAAACTCAGCACCGCATAGCGTTATAATATCACAGTTGAAATCATTTAAAATACAAAGTAGGTGGAGGGAAATTTGTGAATGAAAAAAATATTATAAAAATTACAATCAGAATAAATTAAAAATCTATACAAATATAAAAAATATATACTAAGTCTTCATTGATAGCGCCCACCGCGGGAAAGGGAGAGAGAACCTAAACATTATAATTTATTTAGTTAACCCCCAGGTTCCTGGAACGTACAGAAGTCGCCAACTACCTGGGACGTAAGCATGGTTCTCCTGAACAACGGGTAGTTGGCGATTTGTGGTCCAGAAAAAAAAAACGGGTTAAACCTATTTCTTTCTGAAAACACAAAACGCGATAAGAGAAAACTAATAAAAGAGAAAACATTTACTCAGCTTGTCTAGTTCAGTGATTCTTTCTTATCTTTATATCAGATTTCGACAAGTTATCTAGGCAGCGAATTGATTACCTTGGATAGCAGGGGATATAATGAAATATGCAAATTGTGGTTAAATATAGAATAATCAGAGAGATGTCCCTCTAATTATCCGAAATGTGGCTCTTTATATAATGAAGGTCTTCTTCAATAGAATTCTGTGGTACTTTCTTTTCTCGACCTACACAACACTGGGGCCATCGATGCACAAAACTAAGAGATATATATATATATATTGGCAGATGAATGTTTTAAAAGAATTTCAAAAGAAATTGTATAGAAAATGCCGAAGATAACAATAAAAAGTTCATACTCTAGAAGGAAGAACATTGAATTATTTTTATAAATTTAAACTATTTTTGACGCATATGTTTCTTTAAAAATAAAAATGTTTTCTACACACTGCCCTTACTACAATGATAAAATAATGGGAAGGCGTGGCTCATTAGTGGTGAATCCTCCCAGTGGTTTAGCCAGTTTAATTTTATCATTGCTGTAAAAGGGCAGTAGTTTTTTTTTTTTTTTTTTTTAAGAATCATACGTGTAAAAAAATGTCATGAAGATAAAGGCTGCCTGGCTGACATTCATAGTTCTTTTTAAAAATAGACACTTCATTAGAACAATTTTTAACGTCTTGCCAAATGCTTTATTTTTATTTATTTCTCCTGATGAAGACAAAAAAAAAATGTTGAAACGTTGAGAAAATAAAAACCTCCAACTGGCCGAAGTGTCTATTTTTTTTTTAGAGTGTGAAAAATAGTTTAAATTTGTGATAATAGATGGCGCTCTAATGCATCATATTGAATTATAATGCACGTATAATGAATGTCTACTGGGGACAAGTTTCTTTGGTGTAAATTTTACATCAACTTCCACGGTATTCCTATGTTGAAAGGATTCCCTCCATTACTTGAATAAATGTGCATAAGATTTATTTAATTAACTGTTGATAGCTATCAACTACTACTATAGTTATGAAAAAGGCATCTCTTTATCGTACAACTGAAAGTTGCTGATGGCTTACGCCATCTATCGGAATAAATATCAACTATTCGCGTTAATTTTTAATTATTCCAGAATTCGCCAAATACCCATTCTTGATTAATCAAGAAAAGTTAACCATGGACGCGTTTCGGACTGTTGGCCCTCGTCAGCGTGGTGCAAGCTGTACCTCAACGACCAAAAAACTGGTCTTTCAGGCATCCTGAAAAATCATGAAACGGGTAGTTAAGGCCAGAATTGCGTGAGACCGCGACACAATGTGAAAAAATAGTACAAATGTGTTATTACTACTATAGTAGTTCATTTTGACTTCCTGTCGTCAGTAAGCCCTCCATTCTTGCTGATTGTCTGGTACTAGGTCCAATATCGCTGAGTATGTTTTCTAAGTGATGGAACATGAGTGTCACAGAGAGAATTCTGGGAATATACATATGGAGAGTTTAAGTTTGCTTAGACGCTAGGATGACCTGAGGATCTGAAGTCCAAATTGTGGCAGTCCGCTTCACAAAGGGATTTAAATCTGGACACCCTTGCGGTCTGTCCAGCTCTACTAACATGGGTTCAACAGTTGTTGTGAGATCTTCTGTAAATGGGGGTAGATTCCCCGTTTGCCATTAGAACCATCTAATGAGGGCTCGTAAAGATCTTGATATATCTCCCCTTCTTTTTTAATACGGTCTTGGAACCGGTTCCTCACGCTTTCAGTGTACTGCTGACTTTGTCAAGAGAATATTTATTTCTTTCAGCTCTCTTCTATTGAATGTTATATTTTTGTGCATCATCAAGCCTCTTCTGTGGAGTCCGGCCTCCCGGCATTTTTTTTTTTTTCTTTTAAACTCGCTACTTAATCGAGTTATGCCATCTCCCGTCTTGTCTGTCCAACCCCAGCTGTTCTACGAGGGCGAATTTTCAGACATGCCTAATGTAGTAAAGTAAGAGTCATTAAAACTGATGGGTTCAAGTTGGAATCGATATCTCAACATTTATAGATTTTCTTATGGAATAATTTAACAAAGAACTAAATTTTGGAGTTCCTTGTATTTTGAATAAAAATAAGTAATTGGATATAGGCAATATCTTGTTAGAAGAAAATTTGGCTGTCATGCTATAAGAAAATTTGACAAATGTACCAGTTAAGTCTAAATATCACAGACATTAGCAAGATGAGAGGAATTCCAAGATAAGCCACAAGGTAGGTTGGTTGAAAGGATAAGAATACGGAAAAAGAATGCTCCAATGACAGCAGTGAATCAACTTGGACTGTATATGATTATGTGAAATCGGAATTTTGATAATTTCATTTATAAGGACAACAATGGTCTAAGAAGCCACCGCCTCCATTGAACACCTAGCCACACTGCGATTCCCACGCCCAGATGTCACAGCGGCTGTCACCTTGCCAGCAGGACACGTGGTGCAGCCACAAATACACCAACGGTGTGACTCATCAACTTTTCTCACCCTGACTTCTCACGATGGAACTTTGAATTAGATAAAAGGTCATCTGTTATACTCACGTGTATAGTGTGGCGTAGATACAAGGTATATGATTCTGTGTTTAGTGTGGCGTAGATAAAAGGTACATGATCCTGGGTGTAGTGTGGCGTAGATAAAAGGTATATGATCCTGTGTGGAAAAGTGACATGAAGCTATAATATTGGAGAGCGAGAGAGACGCCTGTCTTTATATTTGTACAACCTACAATATAAAAAAAATTAATTCATCATTTAAGTGTATTTCACTCCAGCAATGGCCGCAGCCTTGCAGAAAATTGACATGGACCCAGAGCAGCAGCTTTACACACCCAAGATAGTGGACATTGCTGCTGCTGTGATAGAGATGCACGGGGACATCTGAGGTCCTTCATTGGACACAGCAACAACAACTGAGGTTTTGTTGCTGTTAAATTATTATCAGTTGTTCCATAAGTCTGTAAACGTCTAAAAAAGAATCAATTTATAAAGAAAGAAAGCAATATAGATTGAAGTTGAATTGTTCAAGAACTGTACATCCATTATATTTGGGGAAATTTTGCCAATTGAACGACGTCTAAGATGACAAGAGAGTGATGTGTCTGTACGTATGCACATATGTGTGATTGCATATACGTATTCATATTTGTTTATAGCGGCAATGTGATCACATGTGTTCTCCCCTCCAAGATAAAGATTACGTCTTAGCGTCCCAAGTTACAAACGACCTCCCACGCTGGTGCGGGGGCCGGACCTCCTACCGTGGAATCAATCCCACAATCCACTTAACATTATTAAGAAAAAAACATTTCTTTTTAAATTTAATCAATTGTATTTTTTTATTCTATTGTTAGCTCTTTGTAATTTTGTCTTTTATACTTATTACCAATATTTGAATTGTCATTTATATACTTGTTAAAGAAAATTTTATATCTATCGATATAAGTGCAGTGGTACAAACTGCTCTTCACCTTATCTACGACTGTCCCAACTTTACAGAAGTGAGACATCGTTTGTTCCCTGATCTAAATCATTTAACTATCTTACATCAGCCACTTTGTCTATATAAATTTCATGAACTCTGTCAAATAATACATGTAAATGTTTAATTCTAAGTTCTAATTCGTTTATTGTTTTATTTGTTTCCTCTGTAATAGGCGCAAATATTTCAATATCGCGCCTTGTTGATGAATAAAATTTAAAAATTGCAGTGGTGGTTTGACACGCTACAATTACTCCATTACGCCCAGCTTGAGGACTTATAACTACAGAATATTAATTAACAGATATTTTACTATAATATTCTTTAAAGAACGAATGTTTCTTCTATACATAAAACAAACTCGTTATTTTTCATAGCAGTATGGATAATAGAAGTTTGTTTAATGTATAAAAGAAACATTTATGCTTTAATTCTTTCATTCCTTATATATAGATAGTGCGTTATTGCCTTATAATTGATCATTTTCTTTGTTTGAAACTCGGTGACCTTAGACAGAGAAGAATCCCTTTCATCAGGCTAAAATAGGCGATAAGCTAAAACGAAATAAAAAGGATAAAAATCAAGAATTAACCATTTAACCAATAAAACACAAAATTGTATCTATTTTCCAAAATCGTTTTAATAGGTACCGCTCAACAAGAGCAACCTAGTTTATCATAATTGCAACAATGAATAATATGTGATGGTTATTCATATATTTTTTTAAAAATGTTAACGCGGGATTCAATCCCGGTTCATAACTGTCGGGAATCGAGGGTGTTACCCATTCGTCCACCGACTTCTTTTATGTATCTATTTTCGGTTCCAAAATCACTTTATTAGGTACCGCTCAACAAGAGCAACCTAGTTTATGATAATTGCAACAGTGAATAATATGTGAAGGTTATTCACATATTAAAATAAAATGTTAACGCGGGATTCAATCCCGGTTCATGGCTGTCGGGAATCGAGAGTTTTACCCATTCGTCTACCGACTTCTTTTATGTATCTATTTTCCAGTACCAGTGCCAAATAACTTTATTAGGTACCGCTCACAAATAGCAACCTAGATCATCATATTTACAATATACTGAGGGGGGTGGTTATGTACAGGGGTTCATTTACAATTATAATTTATAATGATGTCGTTGGGTCCGAATTCTCAGGTTCTTGGGGATATTGTTCTTGAGAAGGTTTTTTCTGGCTTGGTTGATATTCAAGGTGGGTTTATTTTCCCTTTTTTTTCCACTTTTTGTCATTCTGGCTTAATTGATGGAGAATTTTTCTAGATTTTAAATTTTATATTTTCCTTTTTCCGCATTTGTAGTTTGTGGATTCCTTGAAGGTGGGTATTTATTTTATATTTTTTATTTATATTGTCACATTTATTTGGTTTGAGTCAAAAAGCGATCCATTAATCTATATATATAAAAATGAATGTATGTGTGTGTGTGTCCTTTATGCCTGACCAAACACTCATTGGAACGCCATGAAACTTTGGGAAGTTATTTAGTATAGTACTGGGAAGGTTTCTAGCAAATAAAATTTTTGAAATAACTTTTCACCTAAAAATAATCAAGATAAATATTCTAATTTATCTGTTATAATTCAACAATCTGCTCTAAATATTATCATGATGATACGATGATTTTGTAATGCAGAAAATTAGGAAAGACAAAATTCAGGATGACACGGCAATTTATTTGAGACAAGAATAATGAAACAATTCCAAGGCAAGATACTATTCCTTTAACTTCCAATTACCGAGGGAACCAATTAATATTGATTTTATTCAACTTATCGAGTATTTTTCAAGGGACCGGGAAAAAATGTTCACTTTATCGTGAGGTTCGTTAGACAAACCTTTACTCGGGTAAAACCCGGGCGAAGCCGGGTACATCCGCTAGTTAAGATTATAAAAAAAAGAGCGTACCTGGATCTGTAAAAAAAAAAAAAAAAAAAAACAGGTACGCCCTTTTTTTTTTTTTTTTTATAATCTACATTTATTTGGGCCTGAAGAAAGGGACTATTTCCTGAATGTTCACCGAGTTTCAAATAAATATTGGGAGCTAACATCATCTCCGTTGATTTGCTTTAGCACTTCAATTAAACAACAACAACAACAGCAATAAAAAGTTTTATTAAGACATTTTAATCTTATACAGAATCATCTAGCAAAAATGTAAGGGTCATACAGAAATAACAGTAATAATACCAGTAATAAAAATAAGCATTGTTATTATTATAATTTTTAAAGCTAATCACATATAAAGGTAATATGAAATGTATATACATAAAAACTTAATTAAAACAATCAAGCTAATAAATAGGTTAATCTGGGTAAATTGGAGGAAAATAAATTTCCTATACCTGGATGACTTTAATTACTGATATTGGAAAATGTTGAAGGTTGTCTCGTGTAAGATGATTATACACATTTGCTATCCACTGGGTTCATCGCTAATGGGTAACACTATGGCATTCTCTCCACGTATTAGGAAAGTTACCTCCGAGGGTCATTGAACCGGTTCTGGGGGGGGCGCGATGTCCCCAAAGGGGGGGTGGGGGTGACAGGTTGACGCCCTTCTTTCGCAATCACAAGGGGGGGAGATCCCCACCTTTCTTTAAACAATACTTGGTCCGGTGGCTCCATGACAGCTCCTGATACAACAAGTGAACGCAACAAAACAGCGCTACTGCCCTATTTCAACATTCCCAAGACTTCTTAACCGAACTCTTCCAAGGTGATCAAGCCATAGTCTGGGGGTTAGATGCTGCCTTAGTCCAGGTGGTACATTAGCTGATTATTTTAGTGGGGGAACATCATACACTTTTGTTAGTAGCCCGTAAAACCATATTCTCTCTTAGTAGGGAAAATAATGCGGTGGTTTCCCCTTTGCCTTCCATATCCATATGCCATTGAGCTAATACAAGAAACTGCCTATGTAGGTACTGCCATAGTATCGCTATACTAAGCCTTGATGGTGTTTTATTATTTATAGCAAATTTTAGCCAGAACTTTTATTTATTATTTTGACTATAAGGAGCATTCAACTAAGCGCGTGTTTCGGGCTGTGGGCCGCATGGTGCTGCAAGCTGTATATCAATGACCCACCGTAGTATATATATACAAAAGGTAGAATTTCGACCCAAATTTGAATTTTGGAATATAAAAATCTAGTTTATATTTATTCTGACAGATGGCAGCAGCTATCTTGCACTATTCAGGTGTATGATCAGTTGGCTTCCTTCAGTTTTTATACCATCACTATTTCCCTCTTACTTTGTCCTCATCTGTTTAAGAATGTATTTCCAATGCTACCAAATACCTGCCGTTTCATATTCTGGCGGCTTTCCAGCACATGTTGGAGTTTAGCTGGATATGTGTGTTGAAGAAAGTATCCAGTGTTGAAGAGATCACGATTCCCATGGTCACACATTGAGGATACTATCTATACCTGTTGACAATTACGGCAACAATAAACTCTTTCCTCTAAATGTTTTAAAATTCAAATTTCAATACAAGGGTTACAGACCATATTTGATTATTTTTGTGTTTTCAAAATAAACACAATCGTGGAATTTGTTCTGTAGATGATAAGATAATTTTCTTTTGGGGGGCGGGGGGGATGATACGAAAAAAAGCCAATTTTCATCATCTAGAAAAGAAAAAAAAAAGATAATTTCCCAATTTACTATCTCTCAGAAGCAATATATTAAATGTAAAACTATGGATGGTACTTTGAAAACTGAAGATGGTACAATACCGTCTTGAATACTCTTTCTTCGAAACGTTCAAATAGCGCAGCTATGAGAAGGACTCGGAAAACAATACTGGCAGTTTTCGAGCCAAATGATTCAGCATTGAGGAGAGAAGGCCCTTTACAACATCGCGGTTCTCTCTCCGTCAGATGGATCTACCAGGCGACATGAAGAGTACATGTTTGGACATCTGCAGACATCTTCCTAAGATGGTGTTAGGTTACCGACAACTGGGGAGTTGGGTTACCGACAGGTATGGAAATACGAGCGTATGTGTAAATAGCTTTTAGTTACGTCTCCCTGAGTTCAAAATGCTTTATTTTCTTTTGATATTATTTATTTTTGTTAATATTCAGCGCAGTAGCATTATTCTAGTCGCACGTCAGGAGGCGACCTTACTCCTCCAACAACGAATCTAAGTAATCAAAAGGAGCTGTAGCACTTTGTGATGAAATGATAAATTGCCGTTATATGTGTAGTTGACATAGGCACAGTGGTTTGGTAACTTTCCCAGGTGAGATACTGGGGATGCAGAAGAGTTTGGAACATTCAGACGACCTGGCATCTAAGCACGCTGATGTTCATGTACTGTGAAACTATGAGCTAGAGGACCAATTCTGTATATTAGAGGACGTCGCCAGCAAGATTCACCCGAAAGAAAAACCAAACATATTAATGATTAATATTTAGACAACGTTATCATATATTTCTCGCTTTTTTTTCCCCGTATTTGAAAAAAAAAAGGACATTTTAATAATGAATTGCCCATTTCCAAGGCTCTAACCACGTTTGATAAATAAAGTGACAACCCAGTATTTAACATGCTTCATACGTCTTCTTCTATTTAGCTTCTTCGACAACTTGACGACTCCTCCTCTGCCAACACGTTGCTGCAACGCTATCAACGTCGGTCGTATTATGCAAAGTTTCCTTCGCGCAATGGCCTTGCTATTTGTAAATGAGAATTGTGGAAAAATTTTAACGAAACTTTTTTTTTTGTATAATAAAAAAAAATTCTACAGATCTTAAATGTGATACTATCTTAAACATCCTTACCATATATTCATCAATAATTACATATTATTTAAGTCTCATATAGCGTAATTAAATAGTAGAAGCCTAGAAATAGAGAGAGAGTTACAATGGCAAACCCGCTGGGAGGGTTCACCATAGATACCCCTGTAAAGGACACCTAATTGCAAATCCAAAGTGTCCTTTAGGGAGAGGTGTCTTCTTACCGGAGAGTTGCTAGATGTAAAAATGGTAATTTCGCAAATGAAAACTGTCCTTTGTGGAGAGGTGTCCGCTAGCGGGGTGTCCGCTAAAGGGAGGTTCTACTGTAACAAGAAAAATTATAATGGGAGAGTATGACTCATCAGTACTAAACCCTTTCAGCAGTTTCGCTAGTTCAATCTCCAGAACACTCTACCATTGATTGATTTATACAGCCTGCATTTGATAAAGAATACGGAGTAAGGAGGGATAGATCAGACAATGACGACACCAATCCCTGATAACGCTAAACCGAGAATTGGAAGGGAGTTTATTTAGCATATATCACAAGCGTTCGTACATGTCGAGAATGTCTAAGGAAATTGTGAACATAGCTTCTTGTTGTTGTTTCTTATCCCCTTGTGTAAAGATTACACGAATCCCATGAGTTCATGATCTTATGGAATGGGGTATAGGGGTGCAGCTTTCGTTGATCATGGCACCATGATCCAGGCACACTTTGGTGAAAGTCTGACTTTGCCTGTAGTTTGAGGCTGTTCCTAACATGGAAGCCTTTGCTGCACTCTAACATGAGTACGGACACAGCTCCTCCGTATTCCTGGAGTGGGACCCTTGTTGAGGACCATCAACCGGGTCAGTTGAACTCAGGATTTTTAAAGGGGGAGTGTCCCTCCTGGTTACACCATCAAGTCTTCTAGAACAAGACTTAATACGATCGTGTAGAGGGTTTACTGTACCTCCCAACAACATAGCTTCTTGGATGGCGGAAATATATATCAATGATTAAATGCACAGCGCTCTTCCACAAATAAATCACACAAAAATGAGCCTATTGGGGACAATATATTAAAAATATTATTCTCATAGTGAGATATGTAAAAACGTTTATTATTATTAAAATGTTTTCAACACCGTTTCACATCGATAGAAACCATTATTGGTAAATTTGCGTATTTCCAGTTTCCACCTGGTTCAGTGTGCTGAGTGACACAGAAGTTCCAAGAATTTTTACCTTGGTACGGCCAGACATATCTTAGTTCCATATTTACCAACAGATAAGTTTGGGGAGATAGATAATCCCCCGGGGTGTCCACGTGTGTCTTCAACTTCTGGTCAGTTCTTGGCTACAAGGAAACCTTTGCAACCGAATGGAAGCTGTCTCAACACCAGCAGTGAGCGGTCAGACTTGTATAGGTGCAAAGTTAAACTCAAATATTGGAATGCCTTGTACATATCATTCACAGGGATAAGTTTCTTGTACATATCTTGTTATCAAGCAATACCTTTATTAAGACCTTTAGTCAGATTTTTCTTGAGATACTGCACACACACACACAATGAGTGAAAAAAAAAAAAGAGGGAAAAGAAATTAAAGAGAGAATATAATAAATCTTTCAATTATCCAATCTCGAGCTTTCGGCCTTTGACGCCCTTTTACAGGGGGGGAGGATAACTACAATCCTCCTGTAGAAAGTTGATTTAAACAAGAAAAACCCATCCCAGGTTCATTTTCCCCAAATGACCAAGTCAAGTTGCTACGAACTGTTGTCGGCTCGTGCTGCAAGCCTCTATCCACCACACACACAATAGTGGTATAATCTTAATTAATTGTGATAAGTGAAATTAAAATAATATAATATTTAATTCCTGTTTGATGAGTATCTTGAAAGATAACTCCCACGTTAACTAACTACGTTTGCAATTTCGTTGTTTATGTGTTTGTTTATCTGCGTGTTGATTCTTATTTACTTTTTTTAAGCTAACGTTGTAACAAACGTTTGAAAATATAAAGATAATTTTGCGGTCTTTTTAAAACTGATTTTCACAATTACTCATCAGATGGAAGGGGATTCTACCAAAGTTTCATTAAACACCAAGAATTAATTGCTGCAACCTTAACGATCGGATGCGAGAGTTGGAATGGACTGATAGATTGAAAGGATTTGCCACTACACAAAGAACTAGAACTTTCCAATCATCCGCTCTATAATCACAGAAATTCTCCGCTAATATATTTTTAGCATAAAAAGTTTATTCAAATCATTCAAATATAGTTTATGGATTTCAGGTAAATCAGTCCACAGATCGGTGTGCCTTCTCAATCAGGATCATCCAAGATGATCAATCTATAGCCTCAGCGGCGAAGTACGCGATCTACGTATTCTTCGTAATCGCAAAATGCGTGGTGTCGCTGGAGACCTGCTGGCGATTCTTCACCACACTCTGCAGCACTGGCAGAGGCGCCATATTCATTGTACATTGTGTATATAATGCATATTATCTTTTTTTAAATAGTTCAGACTGTGCACTTTGTATGTATTGACAAGATGTCAATAAAATTATTTTAATTGTCTATAGTCATAGTCTGGTGGTAAGACGCCTTGGTCCACTTGGTCCATTCATTGAGGATTTTCATAGATAAGATGATAGTTTCCCCTTGCCTTCCGCATCCCTATACCGTTGACCTAATACAAGATTGTCCCAAAAGTTCGTAAACACTTGCAAAAAATGTAAATTCAGTAGAACTTGGATAATTCAAACGTATTTAATTCAAATGTTTATCTTGGTCCCTAGAATTTCCTATAAATAGAATTTCCATTTTTAATTTTGGATAATTCGATTTTTTTTTTTTTTTTGTCCCTTGGGCTTCGAATTATCCAAGTACGATTGTGCCAATATTATTCGCCGTTATGTATAATGTTGTTGTTGTCGTGTCCAACGAAGAGCCTCAGATGTCTCCGTGCATCTCTTTCACAGCAACAGCAATGTTTACTATCTTTTGTGTGTAAAGCTGCTGCTCTGGGTCCATGTCAAGTATATGTACATATGTATAATGTCTTTGTATTATGTATAAAGTAATTGTATTATGTATTATTATGTATTACAATTACAATTATTTTATTTCAAAAGCGCTATATCCCGCAAGGGATACTTGCGCCAAACAAGGAGAAAAGTCTATTTACATGAGTTATTTACATTATTCAACGAATAAAAACATTAGAGATCCAGATTTTGTAGAAATTTTAGAATGTATTTACAAAATGAATTGAACTTTAGATATGAATTTTTATTGGAAATCAAATCGTTTAATTCATAAACAACTAGTTCATTCTTCATTCTATAATCTTGAAATGCTGGGCAGTCGATCAGTAGATGTCTTGAGGTTTGTTCCTCCATACCACAAAAGCAACTTGAATCCTCCACTGCCTTTATTCTATTTAAAAAAACTTTTGAAATTTCCGTGGTTTGTAACAAATTGAGTATTATAAAAATTTGGACGAAAGTATTTAGGGATTTCTTGGGGAAAAAAGCTTAAGAAAGTATTATTTGCTTCGTTTTTCAGAACATTCATTCTTGATTTGAGAAAGGTATCTATAATTCCTGGAATAAATGGGTCATAAATTTGTTGATCATCTGTGGATAAGTTTCTCAGATCACACACACAGATATCATGATTCTGGATTCGATAAAGTCTGAGATCAGAGGAATGTTGGCCAAACTATGAACACAGCTATATGATGTGGATTTATAGGCTTGTATACACCATGTCAGTATTTGATATTGAGTTGAATTTAATTTTTGTAAACATTTTTTATTTAAATATTTGAACCAAATTTCGGCTCCATATGTAAGTATTGGTCTAAAAATGGATTTATATAAAGTTAGCCTTTTCTGGGTGCTTAGACCCCAAGATTTTCCCGCAAATTGAGAAAAGATAATTTTTAAAACGTTTTGTACGATTTACTATTTCTTCTATGTGGTATGTAAAATTTATTTTGTTTTTTCTTCTGTGATTTGCAATTATTATTCCTAAAATTTTGGTCTTCAGAGTTGGTATGATTATTTCATTATTAAATTTGATTGGGATTTTTTCTTTGTTATGTAAATAAAGTATATTAGTTTTTTCTAGACTTATTTCAAGTTTGTTACTCTTACACCATACATCAATCGTATTTAATGCCTGTTCTATAACTAATTTCAGGTCTTTGCAATTGTTGTGCCAGCATATAATTGAAACATCATCCGCATAACATACCACTTCACTATTAGGAACTTGATATTTGATCAAAAGATCGTTTAGTAATATTATCCATAGTAGTGGAGATAGCGGGCCACCCTGCGGACATCCCTTTGTAATTTGTTTATTTATTGTTAAGTTCTCATATGTAAATTTCGTTTTCCTCGATTTGAAATATGATTGAATAGTCCTTATTAAACTTTCCGGCAAATTATCTTCATCTATTATTTTTAAAATCGCAGGCCACCATGCGTTATCAAAGGCTCCCGCAATATCTATTGTGACCAGAGCTGTCAGTTCTTTGGTTTTGTGTTCCATTATTATATCGATTATATTATTCAAGGCTGTAATAGTAGATTTTGACTTGATGAATCCATGCTGTTTGGGACTTAATAAATTGTTTTGCATATAATATTCATAAATTTTCTTTTTAATAACTTTTTCGTAGATCTTAGACAGATTAGATGTTAACGAAATAGGTCGATAGCTTTTTATTGATTCGACGTTAGATTTGTTTGGTTTCATTAGAATTTTTAAAACTGTCGTTTTCCATTCCCTTGGAAAATATCCCATCTGAATACATTTATTTAATAACGAATGTAGCACAGGAAGTATCAGAGTCTTTGAGTATTTTATCATGTTATTACTGATATTATCTTGACCTGGTGACTTTTTAACATTGGTATTGTCAATTAGATATTCTATTTCTTCGGTATCAATATGGATAGCGCTTGAATTCCTTAGAAAAGGTTCGTAACTTCTAACCAATTCTTGTTGTTGGTTGTCTTGATCAATTCTGTCATCTGCAATTAATACATTTATTATGTCTGTAATGCGTTTTTTCTTTTTCTGATTCTTGATTGTTGTCTATTATGGGAAGTCCTTTTTGCTTGTTTGAGGATTTGAGCTTTTTGAAAATTTTATATGCGTTACCAAAAGGATCATTTGATTCATTTTCTTCGATGAAAAATTTCAAACTATTTCTCTTTGCTTTCTTTATCATATTATTAAATTTGTTTCTGACTTGTTTAAATCTTGTTGCATCGATAGTCTTACTGTGATAAAATAAGTTTCTTACATAATGAAAATGTGTTTTCATTAGTTTAAGTTCTTTATTCCACCATTTTATACCTGCATCATATGCGTAGTTGTTTGATTTTACTTTTAATGATTTGTAAGCTGCTTCTATTATGTTATCCGTGAGTTTGTTTACAACTTTATCAATATCCGTGCAATTTTCCACCATATCTGCCTCATTCTTTAATTTGATAAATTCTTGATACTTGAGATTTTTGGAGAAATTTGTCCAGTTGGCGTGTTTTTCATTGAATTTCCATGTAGAATTCTGTTTATCTTTTATATAATTAAATTCGCCAAGTAATAAGAAAAATACGAACTTTTGGATAACCTTATAGTAAGTTCATCTACCGCTATTCCCAACTTCAAGGACAAGTGAGTGCCCTCCAGGCTGGAGTATCCCCCCTAGTTTACCCGTTCTAGGGCGTTGTCCACTTAGAGGGGGGGGGGGGGGTGCCAGGGAGGAAATATTTTCCTTCCTAGGAGACGGGATGTTGTAGTAAGGGATTTTTTCCCCGCATCCTTCCAGTACTTTGGGGTGGCTATACAATGTTCTCTATAGTAAATTACTCTCTTACAGGTTAAAATATACTATAAGATAATTGGGGGTTAAATATAATTAAATACACACTCACATACCTTTTAGAATGTATATCGAGATTCGGACAATAACTCTAAAAGATATTACAGTGACCTTTATTGAAGACCCACGAGATAACCAAGTATGAACAAAATTGCCTCTATTTCCTTCAAAAAAAAAAAAAAACAGACAACCAGAGATATCAGACTTTCTACTTTCTTAAGTTTTGTCGATTGTTTTGTATTAAGCAAAAAAAAAAAAGACGTGCTATCGCATTATTAGCAACCCAATAAGATAACCCGGATTCCTGGAGCGCAAAACGTCCCGGACTGTTCAGTTGACAAATACAGACTAGCTGTTCTAATCACGGACTGTACAGGTTTCTGAGCAAAGCCAGTTGTCTAGAAAGTTCCATGCTGAGATTAAGTCTGCGAGGCAGGCCATAGAGATAGTATTGAGATGGGTCAGTCCAGGTAGAAGAGCCGTCCGTAACCTATGTCTCGGGAAAGCTGAACAGATCAAACATTCCTGAGCCACTTCAACGTAAAATTCTAATGTCTCGCCCCGTGATTTACCTGGAAAGGGACGTGAGTGGTTAGCGCCAGGAAAGACGCAGCAGTTTATACCCGTGTAATCAACTAAAGATTCTGCCGCTATACAGCATTGTAAATAGACATCATGCACCTTTACAGTACTGTAGAGTTCATTTGTCATACATTTAACTGTGTAGACAGCTGCGGAACAGAAATTAAAATATATGCTGAGAGCTGCTAATAACGCCGCACAACTTTTTTTTTAACGTTTTATTCAGATTCTCTTATCTTTCCTATGATAAGGAATAAACCAGAATATTGTGAGAGAGCAGGACTGGAGCAGTCATTGGCTACACTATTACTATTTAGGGAATGTAAAGGGTCAAAGCCTCCACATCAACATTCCCAAGTAGAAGACATATGATAATAATAATTATTATTATATAAAAGGTCGTCTCGGGTTTTGCAAACTTTAAAAGTAGAACAAAAGATAGATTTAAATTTTAAAGAACTTTATTGACATCTGGCAAAGGCAACGATAGCAGATCATCATCAATAGTTCAGAGAGATTCAAGAGTTTCAATTCGCCAAAACCAGCCAATTCCTTCTATGCTGAAAGTTTGTAGGTTGCTCGTGAAGAAGTTCAACTTGACTATTCCAGAGATTATCTCAATTTGGTACACAGCCTCTAGTAGCAAGCTTGGTGGCTTATTATGTATGATTCTTCTCCTGACATGGGAGCTTTCAAACGTCGTCTGTTTTAGTACAAGTAAGCCAGAAATATGCACCTTCTTTAAAGGAGGGGGGAGAGAAGGACCGTGAAGGACCATTTTAGGCTTTACACCTGAAATGAAACCAGGTGTGGCATACATTTGATTAAATAAAAAAAAAATTATAGCAATAAAAAAAATAATATTTATTAGCCGAAAAACGCCTCCCCCTTTTACATTTAAAAAAAAAGTACTAAAACAATGCATTTTGACGAAATTCTTTGCACGGACGCGCAAATTCATATCATAGGATAGGTCACAATACCAGCTTTGGCAAATTCAGACAAAAAGCCAACCTATATGCCATGGTTTCGGACTATTGGCCTTCATCAACACACAGGGGCGGCTTCGATTTCATACCATCTCTTGTAAAATGTTTGGTATTGCATAACTGATATTGTATCCAGCTAAGATCATCCACCGTGGCAAAACATTTAGTTACCATGTATTTAGTTTCTATTTATTCATATAGGCGGTAAGAGCTCTCTTGAAATAATCAGCAGCGGGATCAGAAAATGTCGCCATGACACCTCTTTGTACCATATTTCTTTCGTGTTGTTTTCTAATTTTCTCTTTCCCCTTCATTTATTCTCCACGTGGACCATTCGTTCCATGCAAAAACACAAAATTTGGTGGTGGTGTCTTGTCCATGGAGCAGATCAGATCGGTCCGTGCACCCTGATCACAATACCGGCCAACTGAGGTGGTGGTGGTGTCTTGTCCATGGAGCAGATCAGATCGGTCCGTGCACCCTGATCACAATACCGGCCAACTGAGGTGGTGGTGGTGTCTTGTCCATGGAGCAGATCAGATCGGTCCGTGCACCCTGATCACAATACCGGCCAACTGAGGTGGTGGTGGTGTCTTGTCCATGGAGCAGATCAGATCGGTCCGTGCACCCTGATCACAATACCGGCCAACTGAGGTGGTGGTGGTGTCTTGTCCATGGAGCAGATCAGAACGGTCCATGCACCCTGATCATAATATCGGCCAACTAAAGTGCCTTGTCCGTATATGGATGTCCTCTTCACAAAATTTGGTAAAAAGATTAATTTTGTAAAACTTATACAAAAACTGCTTTAAGCAACAAACCCTGTTCGAACGTGTTGTTTATGGCTAAAACCACGTTTTTTTCCTTATTTAAGCCCTCTGTTTAGAGACATGCGGCAACATTGAAGCTGTCATGAGATTTTATTTTACTTTTATACCCCTTCTTAAGTGGCCAATTAATTTGACAAATTTGAAAGAAAAATAATTATTTCATTTAAATAGGATTTTTTTTTTTAAAGTAATCTCCAGAATTCATATATTTAGAGAGAGATCGAAAATATAACAATGTCAAAATTATACATTTAGTATCTTGTCAGATTTAATAGCTACCAACCGGATGGTTTCGTACACTCGCGGGAGAGATTGTAATACCTATCAAATATTCTTAACATTAATGGTTTTTTTTTGTTGTTTTTTTTTTTCGTGTATAAATCATAAACTCTCTCTATTTCTGCAGACCTTGGTGAAATGTTAAAAAATAGATGAGAGACCTTGATACGTCAATAGTGAAGTCCCTAGAGGTGGATGGCACTTTGATAGTTAATATAAGGATAATCCCCAGCCTAATGTTGTCCATGCTCCAGAGGGATGTACGGGACAAGATTTCTTGCGGCAACCCATCCATGCTTCCTCTCATCCCCTATCTCTTCAGGTGTGGCTATCCAGGTGTGGCCGCTTAAAACAGGGTTTTCTGTATTTCGGAAATTGGGGAATAATCGTCTGTTTTCCTAAATCCCGTGGAGTTCCTCGAGTGGCGATAGCGCGGCTATGAATGGATAAGAGAGAGATAAAAATAAAATAAACAACGACCAGCTGAACAATCTCTGGAGACGTTGGTACAAGTACAAGTACTTGTATTTACTATCCACACTTTGACGCTATTTGGAAATATTCACCAAGTGAAAAGCGTTAGAATCAATCCCCAACATCTTGATTGTATTCACACCACAAAACTTTAGGAAAATCGGGGGAAAAATTATTAAACTTCTGAGATATCATCAACTTATGGAGTTTTTCTGATATTCCGTCAGACTATATCACGAGTATAAGAAACGGCCATGTGTCGTGCAGAGGAGAGCAGAAATTTCATAGATTAGGTGCTGCATTTAGATGTTGGCTATTATAGAGACAATTTAAACAATTTTATTGATTCTTCTAATCAATTTTTACAAAGGTGGAATATAAGTAAATAAAGGATAGATAAAATGTAGGGGAATATATATAGTTGTGTATGTGTACAAATTTCTTCAGCAAGGAAGGCTTCCCCACCTTGAGAGAGTACTCCTCCAGACAAGGTATTCTTGAACACTCCTCAGTTCCACGCCGAGGAAGTACCTATAGATGCGTGTCTTGGCAGACGCCAGGATAGCCAGGACGTCATCGTCTAGGTCATCGTGTTGGCTATTAAAGAGGCTCATATTAGATGGTCCATTAAAGCAAGCAGAACTTAATTACGCTAAAATAAGCACAGAATAACAAGGTGAATGCAGTAGAAGACATTATTCCCATTTGACGATGTTTCAAAGTGACTTCATCATCGGTCTGAAACAGCAGAGTGTTCAAATCACCGTGTGGCATGTCACATCGTTTATAAGGTCAAGGTGGAGGTTCTCTTTTGCGCGCTACCGTCCAGTTCACATCGTGCTGAATTTCTTCTATGCGATCTACGCTGCCCTGCGTCATGGCGGCGCTCAAGAAACGTGACCCGTTCGACGTCACCTTAGATCGCATCGAATAAGCATTCAATGGTAGGCTCAAGCTCTTCGGCAATAGCTGCCAATCGACGCCCGACTTCAATACAAATTGAACAATAGCATCGAAACATCACTCTCTAACATCATCAAGGTTCTACTAGAGGAGAGGAAAGATTTGGGCGATATGTTCAACCAGTTTATGAACTACAGAGACCAATTGGAGTCTCGAAGCCATGCCACCCAAGGGATTACCTGACTCCAGTGCCCAAACAGATCCTGCACAACTTGCCGCCCCTTTTCCCACCCCCCAGACGCCTGTTACTTCCGCCATGAAGAGGAAACAACCCCAAGCCGAAACTCATCCAGCCAAAAAGGCCAACAATGCAACTTCTCCTCGACATACAAAAACAAAAAGCTTTATTAAGACCTTTTAGTCTTATACAGATTCTCCGAGCAGAAATGTTGGGGAACAAAAGTAATAATACCAGTAATAAGCATTGTTATTATAATTTTTAAAGCTAATCACATACAATGGTATAATATGATATTTATATACAGGAAAACTTAACCCCAAGGAGAATCCTCTGTAAGACCTGTGTGTCTTAATAAAGGCTTTTGTGTGTGTGTGTGTGTGTGTGTGTGTATACAGGAAAACTTAATTAAGACAATCATGCTAATAATTAGATTAGTCTGGGTAAATTGGAGAAAAAGCAATTTCGTATACCTGGATTTACCCCAGAGTTTCTGCAAGTGGAAAAAAAAAGTAAAAGTTAATCATATATTTAATATTAATAATGAAATTCATATATACAAGAAAAACCTAATTAAAACAATTGAGCTCATAAACAGATTGGTTTGGTTAAAATTAAGGATAGTGTACAACGATACACACTGCTAACACCAATAATAAAAAATTCTATAACATAATCCAAGCTTGTAGGTATATTTAAATAGGTAACTACACAGACCATTATATTTATTTTGCCTAAAAAATCTCTAGTAAAATATTGATCCACCATTTATATACAATTAATATTTATGGCTTTGTTTTATATAATTAAAAGTTTAAAGTCTATTTATATTAAGCTGTTCTTGAAAACATTGTGAAAAATGTCTAAAAAATACAAAAAAAAATTCCCACAATGAGTTTCTTTTTATTTTAAAGCTAGCATTTTAAAATTGTATTTTAAGCTGTTCTTGTTTATTCTGGTTTTGATCATCTTATTTTATTCCTTTTAACACTTTGAACTAACGTTTTCGTAGATTATTGCCACTCTATATTTTATAAAAGGTTAGGTCTCATCTCTCTCTTCCCCTTGGTGAATATTTTAATGAAGGTACAGGATGTATCAGTCTCAAAATAAATAGAATAAATCTATGAAAAAATACTCTTGCAGTGCAAAGTACAACTTATTAAAATTCTTCAAAATAACCTCTTTGTGCATCGAAGCATTGTTGCCAGTATCTCATCCAGATGCAATATGCTACTTGGAATGCGTCGACGAGAACCTCGTTCAGTCACATCGTCACGGCCTGGTTGACGTTTTCCCGCGCTTTAAAAGGGAGCCTTTCAAGCTTCTTTTTATTCTTGGAAACAAAAGGAAGTCTGGCGATGCTAAATCGGTACTGTAGACCAGATGGGACAGCATTGCCACCTTGTGGTTGACTAGGCACTCATTCTTTATGAAGGTGATGAAGAAGACCACCTTGACGCACGTCTTTCTCGCTGATAAATATTCTGTAAGAATGCGATGTAGTGTGGTTTTTGGAATATTGAACTCATCTTATAGCATTCTTACATTCAGGCGTCGACCAGAATTTAGCATCTCCCTCACTTTCTATACGTTTTCATCACATTGTGTAATTGACGGGCATCTAGGGCGCTGTTCGTTGTCAATCTCATTTGTGCTGTTCTAAAACACCTTATGCCAGCGAAAAACCATTTTTTTGGAACATTGCTTCATCTCCGAAGATACCCTTAACCATGATCATGATCTCAAAACCTTATTTTAGAAATTCCATCGCCTATCGTTTCTCCAGAGAACGTGATACAGAGACATGACTATTGAACAAGTGTTTAGCCTCGCTATGATCCTCACACTATGACGGTTCAATTACAACTGATGTAGTGGGCATGGCTTTCACAAAGCAATCGCAACTCTCCCCCGCATAATCCACCTGTCCGCGTTGGCAAAAAATAATTTAAATAATTTTTAGAAAGACCCTGTTATATTTATATACAGAGGCCAGCATTTGTTGCAAGGGCGTCATTTAGAACTTTTTAGAGACCCTTAGAGAAAATGGTCAGGAGAAATTGTTCAGAGAGTGAATTTTATCTGGTCACTCTATCTCTCTCTCTCTCTCTTGTATTTAACCTTATATAGTCTTATACACATAAAATGAAAGGATTTAAAAGCACGAATGTTTCTTTTATACATAATACAAACTTCTACTGCCCTTACTGCGATGAAAAAAAATATTGGGAGGGCTTGGCTCATCAGTGGTGAACCCTCCCAGCGGTTTCGCCAATTTAATCCACCAGACCGCTTCTCAGAGCTCTAATACTGTATTGGACGATTCTGCTTATATACGCAGAACTTAAGGATGGAATCTCAGAAATGGTTTTCAAGAAAACTATGGACATAAGCTTATAGGACAGTAGAATTACATTCAAATATTTGCATCGAGCAATGCTCTTCCACAAACAATAAAAACAAGGCCAGTTATGCATAAATTAACATAAAGCAATAACGCGCCATCTATACATATAAAATGAAAGGATTTAAAAGCACGAATGTTTCTTTATACATAATACAAACTTCTACTGCCCTTACTGCGATGAAAAAATATATTGGGAGGGCTTGGCTCATCAGATGGCGCGTTATTGCTTTATGTTAATAGTCTTATATGTACGTTGTAATAAAGCAATTTAATATCAGAATCTCTCTCTTTCCCTCTCTCTTGGCGAAGCACGCGATATACGTTTTCCTCATAAACCGCAAAATTCATGTGGCGCTAGAGAACCGTTGACGATTTTCTATCGAACCATGTACATATTCATTGTACATAGCATGTATTTAATATATTTATCATCATAATAATTTCTTTGTACATTCCCATAATCACGTGTGCAAACTTTGCATCCACTTAATTGACTAGTGGTTAATAAACGTTGTTGATTGTAAATTATCTCTCTCTTTGTTCAAAATGTAAGTATTCTTTAATGTAAAAAAAATATATAGTAAAAGCTTGAGGAACTAATCCATGTTATAAGTGTTCAATGCATAATCAAGAACCTTGAATATATATATATATATACTAGACGAATGGCCCGGGCAACGCCCGGGTTTTACCCGAGTGCGTATATATTTTAAAAACGTTTTAATTCAAATACTATTCGTTACAATTATAAATTGGCGCCATGGATGTCACTCTTGTGAAACGTCCCGTTCCAAACTGTGTGTTTTAAAATGTTTATTTTATTTTATTTAAAGAAACATAAAATGTATAATATAATACAATTATTATATATATTGGCATCATATATTAACTTTATGAACGGAAAAATATGTCCAGGGTAGCCTAGTGGTCATGGCATCTGCCCGGTAAGCGGAAGGTCGTGGGTTCGATTCCCATCCCTTGACACTTTTTTTATTTTATCCATTCTGACCAAAATCTATCCGTGAACTTCACACAGTGAACTTCACACAGACAGAATAAGGCAATTATATAAGTAGATATATAATAGTGTCAGACATTTTGATAATTCGATATATTTAATATGATATATTTAGAAATTGAAGAATTATATAAATGATATGTGTGAGCAATAGCTACCTTGAAATTATTTGAAAAAGGAAGAATAAATTAAGGTAAAGAGTTTCTATTTTATTTTGATTCTGCAAGCTTTCGATAAAAAATTCTGCTCTTCAACGGGCAAATACTTTTATGCACAATATAAAGATAATCCTTAGCAGAGAGCAGAAATTTTGTTCGAAAGCTTGCAGAATCAAAATTAAAAGAAACTCTTTACCTTAATTTTATTTATTCTTCCTTTTTCAAATAAATGGTATGTTATATAGACGACATTTTGCTGAACACACTTTATAGAAAAAATATTTCATCTTCAAACTAAATGTACACTATGAGATGGATTGTCATGTTCACATGATATAAATAGAAATGAAAACAGTTTTATTTATAACCTAAATTCCTGTAAAGAGAAAAACGCAAACTACCCAATGGAGAAAACAGATTGCTGTAAATATATTATATTTACAGAATATTTTGAATACAGAATAAAATTGTCATACAACCACAAAAAGCTTTATTAAGATCTTTATACAGATTCTCCGAGTAGAAAATGTAGGGTACATGCAGGAGTAACAGTAATAATGCTAGTAATATGCATAGTTACATTGTCATACACACAACAGTAAACCATCTTCCATACCTATCATCCGCATTGACTCATACACAGCTCACCTGGTTATTTACGGACAATGACTTTCCAGAATGGTTTCAAGGTTTCCCACTATGTGCTAAGTGCAATTCTCAACCTGCAACCCCAAAACACATAATTGACTGTATTGACTCATCCATTAATGAGCTCTACTCTTCCCCGGCAGACACCATCAAAAGTCTCAAGCTTTACAAGCTTGATACTTTAATATGATTGAGTGTAGATAAGGAAGAAGAAGAATACCTAAAAAACCAGAGCGAGAATTAACAGAAGGTTAATAGAAAAGGGGATAACTTATTCTTAGACCCCGGACTTTATTAAGCATTTTTTAAATGGAACAAGAAGAAGGTAGAACAATATGTTTCTTTTTTTATTTTTCTCTTCCTTCCATTCACCTTCCTTCTGTACCCAAATAAAATAGATAATTATTAGAACATTTGTCTATATACCTGTTAATAGCCAGAGTTATTAGGAATACCATTACAAAGTCAGCCAAAATTTTGAAACTAGAACATATGAGGAAAGTTTTTAACATGGGGTGCTAACTATATTGGTGAAACAGGAAGATTGGAAAGCAGAGAATGTAAAAGAAGTTTGCGTGAACTTGAATAATGATTTCAAAATCCTTCGCAGCTAAACACAACAGGGCCATAAGCTTATTTTGTAAGAAGTAAAATGGCTCTGTATAGAAGTGTTGCGTCTAAAGTATAACGGTTATATATTTTAGAATATTTTATATCATCTGAATAGCATAAATATAAAAATTGTCCTCTTACCTACACCTACAAATGTATGCCTATAAGAATTTTTCGAAAATATTTAGAATAGATTTCCAGTCATGCGAAAATTGTGCTCATGTCTAACATGGGAGCATCAATCAAGCAAGTCACACTTCTCACCCATATGAAGCTTTAGAATAGGTTTAGTCTATTGAGTTTAAGACCTCTAATTATTTATATTCACTTTATTGAATGAATCCTGTTAAATGAACAACAGAAATCTGGAGGGAAACTTTGGAGTGAACACAGCTACTAGATGGTTTGATTTCTCCTACGCTCATATAGCAAGGTGAAACGATCGATTAGCACGTCAGAATCGCTGAGTTTACTATGGCTTTATCCTTCTAAGCATAGTCAACAATCTTCCAGGTACCAAAGCAACTGCTGTAGCTTCATCCCTTTGAAACCCAAGGTGGATGGACCGATTGTTCGTCCTACCCAAAAGGAGAGGGAATCCCAATTCAGGGAACATGTAGTCTCCTTCCACTTTTTCATTACGCTTTCGGGCCTAATAATGTTCCAGAAACTTTGACTCCTTGCTGTCTTTGTCTTAAGATAGGGGGGGGGGTTAGGTAACTGATCTACTCACAACCAACTCCCTCACAGCAACATTCATAAGGCATAATTTACTGACTTCGTTTAGTTTACCAATAAAATGCCGCCAGACGATTCCAATGCTTCGCACAAGGAGACGCTTCCTCTCGGGAATCGCGCCGCCTATAATACCAATGATCTCATTGGAAAGGCGGCCACCTCTCAAACATTACATTCCACATAACAGTTTAACCTTTCCCATGGAGTCTTATGTTTTAAGATTATATCTTTGCTAGTGTTTTTAAATACACTGTAAAATAATTTTCCCACATGAAAGCTTGCCATTATATATTTTTATGAAGTAATAACGGGGAAAATTTGGCAAAATAATATTAAATATTTCAAATAAAACTGTTTGCACCTCTTTTGGTATGTTCTATTTTGGAAAAGTTTAAGAAATATTAATATCACACAAACACAACACACAAAAACCTTTATTAAGACACAGGTCTTACAGAGGATTCTCCTTGGGGTTACAAGACGGAGAAACCTATGAAAGTGGGAAATATACAAAGGGGTAAAAATAGAGAAAGATTATATACACATGTGATAGATATATACAGATTATTATTTGAATGATCCTATGGAAAATAAGAATATGGATTTGGAAGAAAAAAAAAATTAAAAAAAAAAAATTGGAAATATGGATGGAAGAGGTGGAGAGCGAAAAGAGGAAAAAAACAGGTTATATTAATATCATATTATAGGCACTACTAAATAATTTATAGTGATTTGGCCTGTCATAAAAATATTTAGATGATTAAACAAAGACAAATCTAAAATAGTGGAGTTCTGTAACAGTGGCCAATTAGCAATCTGACAGGTGGTCCTGGGACAAGATCCTTTGATTGTTTTGACTAAATATACTTATTTAGACTACGCTTTAACTATGACAAACTGAAACATCCATGCTACTCTTCATTTCAAAAACAAATCGCTAATCGCAATAAACGTAGTGTCAAAATCTTGATTAGATCTATAATTAATACAATCAACTCATCTTTCAAACTTCTTGATTCTACAGCACTGTCTATATACACGCATCAATTTGGGCAACCAACCAGATGAAGACAATGGACCAAGTTCAAGATACCTTTCTCCGCCATTTCTTGGATTTTCCCTAATTCATTCCTGATTTTTTTAAGTGAGGGCGGAATGTGAACGATCGTCCCTGGAAGTTACTGTCAATAAATTGACCCTGAAATTCCGGCTCCGTATTCTGCGGATGGACAAGTACAGAATGGCATAAAATCTGTTTGGCTCACCTGCACTATTAGGAGTAAAGAAGAAACGAACTTTATTAATAATCCTTGTGGTATTCCCGTTTCTACGATTTCACCTTCTTTAAAAACTGCGAAGTTCATAATCTTAGTATCTTACACATTTCAGCCCAGCAAATAATCTATATTCAAAAAGAGAGACCATACAGGAATATTAAACCATGTTCACTATACCATTACCAACATCTAGACTATTCATTTTTAACTGAGGAATATGTTCTCTCCAAACTCCAATTTCCTATTAAGAGACTCTTAGTATAGCAGAGAATTTTTTGGATATTTTCCCTTGAAGATATTCTAGGCTTTTATGCGGATGATGACACCTCAATATGCGAAATATGCAAAGTTGAATCCCAGGGTACATCCTTTTCCACTATTCTCCGCTCAAAGAATTAAGAAAAAATCTTGAAGTTTTCCAAACATGCTAACCCAGAAATTTAGAGACTTAAAATTTTCCCTTCTGCCCCATCTAACAACATTTGTCTTTAAAAACCTCAAATTTTAAAAGGCCCGCCTCAAAAATAAGGTTAGGTTTTCAATTTTTAGAAGAAAAAAATTAAAATAAACTTTTATTGCCCATAATTTATAATCTGCGTTATTAACAATTATCTCTCTCTATATTTATCATATGTACATAAACTTCTATTTATATCTATGTATATTTCCTGTTCTCCATAGTTTCTCTGTCTTGTAATCCCCCCAAGAAGAATCTTTTATAAGACCAGTGTGTCTTAATAAAGGTGGTTTTTGTGTATGTGATTTAGCCTGTGATACTGAAAAAATCTCATTTTACACACACTTCAATGATCTTATTAAAGACCTAAATATATATGCAACAACAACAATACAGCTTTATTAAGACCACCGGTCTTATACAGATTCACCACAGGAAGAAAGGAAGCATAGATTGAACTCCTGTACTCCAGGCAGCGCAGCACCCAACAACAGCCTACAGGTCCGACGCATGTCCAGTGGCCACATATTCCTTTGTGCATACGTCAAGAGGTTAGCGTATCACTGAAAGGCTAGTGTTGAATCAGCCGCGTTCTAGTCTTCACTTTCCTCATCCAAATGGACCACGACATTCGGCGATTCCCTCCGATTGGTGATTGTGGCCTCGTGGAATTTATATAAACCAAAAAGAAGACCTTGATCAAACATCATTGCAATCATCCATTTATATATTTATTGACTATCGGATTGAGACAAGGATAAATCACCCAAAAGTTCCCCTTTTTGTTTCTCCAGGAAAGAGCAGTCAAATATTGTATGCATGATTTCATCTTGTATTCTGTTATTACATAGATCACAAGTTAAAGGACAGTCAGTCTTCCAGCGCTTTAATAGATTTTCTGGGAATAACATCCATAGGAGTCTCAACTGTGCAATAAGTCTTTTAATTACCATAGGAGTTTTTGTGAGTAGATATAGTTCTGCTGTAATTGATTTTTTTAATGATCTAAATATATTATCTAGGCTATCTGAAATAAAATGGAGAAAGATTTCACATTATCACAAAAATTATAAGACGCTGCAGCTCTTTTATTTGCATTAATCATAGGAAGCTTTTTAGATAACTAAAATGTATAAACAAGGCAATGGAGAGAGAGAGATTACATATAGCATATTTAAGAGGAATAATTTGAATATGCTACATATAATCTTTTGTGATTTTTTGAAATCTGCAATCCTCTGGAACAATTAATTTCCCATTATCATCAACTTTGTAATTATTGTATTAGCAATTAATAAGATATAGGTAACCTAGAGTCCTTGTCTGAGTATAATTCTGTGAAAGAATTTGCTATTTTTTTTCATAGTTTTTTTTCTGAAGCTGGTAAAGTACCAATTTAAATTTGAGCAGAGTAGTTAATTGGTTTAACTTCTGTAAAGACTTGCAAAAACAAATTTTAATCGCACAATTTTACTATTGCTGCTTCTCCTTGAGAGTTAACTTGCTCAAAAAGTTCTCTCTTTTTCTTGATATTTTAATTGTAGAGATAACTTGCTATTAAAAATTGGTTCAAGAAGTTCACTCTTCTCTATTTCCTGATATTTTAATTTTAAAGACAATTTGTTGTTAAAACCTTGAGGAAAATTAAATGCTCAATTATTTTCAAGAATGAAGAGGTACATTTTGGGTTATAGATTAAAAGCACAAAGTAATAAGACCAAATCCTGATAAATAAATAACAACTTTGTTACCGAACCTCACACACTATTTATTTATTTTGATTTGGTCTTATTACTTTGTATTTTCAAGATTTTTCAAATTTGTATTTTTCATCAATTATATAAAATTAAAATGTAAATGTTTATTATATTGAAAATATATTAAATAACTTTGTATTTGAATAAAAGACTTCTAAATGTCTTTAATTCCTTTGTGACTCATACCTGCTTTCGAATATTTTAACCCTTTGCTTAGTGTTTAATGAAATAATTGTATTTGCTAAATATAGAGCGAAAATGCTAGTTTTGCACATTATTATTTATTGGGTTAACTCAGGTCCTAAAGCGTAAATAGAAAGCTCTAAACATGGAGTTAGTATTAAAAAAGGATGTAAAATAAATTTTTCTCTTAAAATAAAAATTCTTTTAAAAAGCTAAATTTCCCAAAATTTGATTACAAATTAATAAAAAGTTAACCAAAAAAGGAATAAACGCAAAAAAGACGACTTTGGTTTGAAATTTTTAAATATTAAAAATATTAGACATTTCTCTCTCTTCATTTGTGTAAACTAGTAATTTTATGCTTATGAAATTGCTAAATATTTATGAAAAGGTAATTTAAAACTTTTCTAATCTTTACTACTAAATATACTATATTTTGATCAACATCACTGAAATAAATTTTACAAAGGGCGATAATTATTAATTTATATTTTAATCTATATTTCAATGAATAATTATAAACTAAAATTATAATATTTACTCAAATTTTTAAGTTTGTTTTAGTGTGATGGTCAAAAAGTATACTTAAGTTTGATATTGTGCAATCTTTAAAAAAAAACTATATTGGCATTCTTTCCTTTAGCTTTTTAAGTTTTTTTTTCCCCCCACATTTATTTTGTAAATAAGCGTTTAGGTAATCTTTTTTGTTGCTGTCTAAACGAATATAATTTAAAACGAGTTTGTTTGTTTTGCTTTAATTTGAAAATAGAACGCTAGTAAACGAGCTTTATTAATCGCCTACATTTCTAAGGCATTTTATTTTAAGTTTGTTTAAAGTATTTATGTTTATAGAAGTTAAAAAGGACTTGGCATGCTTTATTTAATTATTATAACTTAAATTTAACATTAAAAATATTGATCACGTGATAGATACCACGTGTGCCCACTCTTCGGCTTCTCATTACCTCTTTGTTCCACTCTTGTAGATTAGTCTTATTTTAGTTTTATATTAATTTTTTTTTTAGATTTTTAAGTTTACCTTTACGTTTATTTTTACATAAAATGACGAGCAACAAAGTCTATATTGGAAAATTGCCGCCCGATACAAACGAAGATTCATTAGAGCGGCTTTTACAAGAACAAGCAAGTGAAGTTCCACTTAGCATATCTCTTAAAAAAGGTGGCTTTGCTTTTATTGAATTAACAGATCAAGCATCAGCAGAAAAAGTTATTCAAGTGCTGAACGGTAAGCATATTGAAATTACTCGAGTACCTTCATCCAATAAATTTAGGCCTATTTGTAAATCGGACACGTCATACCTGACCCAAATTTTGTGAAAAATATTAATTAAAAATTTGCATATTTTTAGGGATGAAATATCTTTTAATTATAAGAAAACAAAATTATTCAAACCCACAGCAAACATGTTCTTTTAGGCATGATAATTTACCACAACAACATTAGGCTTAACCACTTTTATAACTGTTTACCTTATTTTTCATTACTAATATAGACAATATTTTCATAACATGTTTATAAATATAATATTAAAATTATAAATATGTTATATGCCTCATTTAAAGTTATCAATTCATTAATTTTTAATTTAAAAAATTTTGCCATACCAACTTGCCTAAAATATAATTTTGTATTAAAAATATCAAAGTAAAATCATTGAAATTATATTTATAAACTCTCTTTAATGCTAGTTTAGATTGTCATATTAATATACATTTTGCTTCGTCTATTTTTAATTGTTAATATAACACATTAACACAAATTGTGCCTTATCAACAGCTAAGGATAAAAAATTGTCTCCCTCAATAAGCACCAAAAATAAATTTCAAAAGATATTTAAAGGTTAATATTTATATAATAGAAACATTTATATATTATATAATATATTTTAACCTATTTAAGTAGAGATATTAATGTGATTTTGCTAATATGTTTATAGAACCCACCTCATTGTTTACTGTTATTATACCTGCTGCACTGACTTGTTAACCTAACCTTATACTTAAATTAACCTATTCAATATATATAATAAATTTTTTAAAATTATTAGTTTACATTTGCTATATTAGCTAAAAGAACAGCAATCATTAACCTAAACAGTGAGATGGGGCAATATATTCCATGTAGTCTTATTCTTATTGGCTATTTAAAGATTCTTTATCCCAAAAACTGCCCTAAAATCAGTGAGATAACTCATTGGTGATTGTAGTATTCCATACTAGGCCTACTCTAGGTTAACCGAAATAGTTTCATCTCTAAATCAACCTAAGCTAGCATATTTGATAGCACCTTGCCACCAGTGTTCCACAGAAATGAATTATTTCATCCTAAAATCTTTTCATGAATTTATGAAGATGTAGCCGAGTGATTACCTCTGTTGTTGGAAAAAAAAAAAACCTGATGTGGAAACGTTTGTTAGTTATAATGGCATTACTGCTTGTTTTTTTACCTCACAGCCTACCTCGTGAACAGGATAATTGGAAGAAGAGTCATTGGCAGAGTTTTAAAAAATATATATTTTACTACTATACATAGAATTCATATGTTAGCGCAAGGTGAGATACTAGAACTCTTCAATTGTCATACCTGGTGTGAGCCTGTAATATTATTTATAAGCTACAGTAAGGTCTGTAGAGATGGCCCCAATAATTATAACAAATTAACAATAGATGGAAATTTGCTAATATAGCTTTGATATGAAACCATATTTCCAAAGAGCTTTGCTCACTGTTTTTATTTTGCCTATCCCTAGTACATGTGGTACAGGCCATGATAATCATGGTGGGTAGTTAGCGACTGCTTTTATTGTAAGCGCACCACGTGTCTACACATGTGAAATGCAGTTTGACTTTGCACTTACAAATGTGCCAGAGCCCCGTTTGGTTACAATTTTTGCTCAATGTAATTTCTTGAAATTATATGTATGCACCTATATTTCCATAGGTTCCATAAACACCCCTAAGTTTTAGTAAATTTAGGATATATAACCAATCCAATACAATAGTAGAGTGGTCTGGCGATTAATTTGGCGGAACCACTGAGAAGGTTCACTAGTGAGCCAAGTCCTCTTATTCTAAAACTTATTGTTGTTGTAAGGTCTGTAGATATAATATTTGGTGATATATGTGCAAAGGAACATATTACCAACATTTAACCAATAGATGGCAATTGAATTTGTTTTATTTCATCATCTATTTGTTGGTATAGATGGGCCACCTGCAGCCATTCTCCAAACTAACCTAATTACTAATATAAAAACTAATTTGAAATAGTTATTTGGAAAAGTTGCAAATTTCTGCCCTAAATCAGTTGTAGCATCACATATGCTTGTTAGGTAGTACAACTACTGGAATTGTACACAGATGGTCCCCCCTCGTGAGGCTTCACATATTTGTAGTACCAAAATAATCTGATTATATTCAAGCTTGGTCTGTAATCTCAAGTTAGTCTAAAAACCTTTAAACCTTTCAATCTTGCAATTTTTTTTTTTTTACTATAAAAGAGGCAAGATAGTAAAGGTGTGCCCAGTTTGTAAAAAAAAAAAAAGTTGGGATTCTGAGTCCAGAATGTTGGGTGTGTTGTACAGTTGGCCACCTTGTTAGAATATCCTTTGACCAAGATATTTATAACCATGAACAATTTGGAACCTTAATTGCTGTTTTAAAAGAGGCTGGTATAAGGTATGGCTGTATATGCTGATAGTTCATGGTCACATCAATTTTTTTTTTTTCAGAATACTTTCCATGTGCTACACCTGTAGCAAGTAGTTAGGTTCGTCTCATTAACATTTTTTTTTTACATCTTTTCCTAGAGTCAATTCTTCCTATCTACATTTACTTTTCTCTTCCTTTAAAATCCCAAGTTTCTGACAGCAAAAATTTGCCATTCTCACTGGGCTGCATAATCTCCTCATGGTATTGAATGCAGTTTTCACTAACTATTTTCTCAGATCCCAACCCCTTCACTTTTGTACTTAATATATTATACCATGTTGAAGGACAGAGGTGTCGAGAGTAGGCCACAGAAAGAAAGGACTAGTACTCCAGAGTATATTGTCATAGGAGCTAATGGACAAGCAGCATCTTTTGTAACTAACCAAACTTCAACAGGTATGTGGAGAATCCTTGAAAGTGCACAACTTTCCGCCACCACCTAGATGAAGAGCTTATTATGGTTGCTAGGCATTTACAGGATCTCTGAAAGGGAAAAGTACATATTCTACAGTAAGAGACTTGGAAGATACATTATGTAGGCATAGATAAGTGTACAAAACAAGGATAAAGTTTATATAAATATCATCTATTGACAAAAATGCTTATTATTTAATGGGTTGCACTTCTCCAGGTCAGGCCAATAACTAAATTAGGCGGGGAACACAGTGTTGCTAACATGACAAATTGGAATGTTTTCTTCCTCCAGCACATGGTGTTTCCTCATGGACTGATCTAGCCATTTCCTCTCTGGTAGGAATAAAATTATTAATAAAAATTTCATGAGGTTGCCACCAAATTTCTGTTTTCTTTTGCCTACAGATAAAGGTATACCTTTTTATTAGATTCAATGGGTTTAGTTTGAAAAAGTTGAATGGAGTGGGTGACCTTTAAGGATCATTAGCAATTACATTTCTACCAGTTATTTTAGCAGCAAAAATTGGTTTATCTTTCAGCATCCTTTTTTACCCAAAGTTTAGTATTTGAAAATAAGTTATTTGAACAGTCTTTAGTAATAATTAGGATTACATAGAGGTATGACTCAGCAACTTTTCACAAGCTGGGCAAATGTTTACTGTGTACTTTCCATTGTTGTGTAAATTAAGATGATCACATAATGCCAAAAAACATTGAGAAACAAGTGATTTCTTCACATGGGAACAAGAGCAAATCCTAATTAGATTGATTTTTGGTATTTTTTTAGCCTGTCCTTAAGACTTGCTTATTTTCTCTCATTGTGAGAAATTTGAATCTGGTCTTTGGTCTTATAATATATTTAGATAAGGTTTTTGCACATTAAAATATATATTTAAAATTTTTTGGCTAACTTTTAAATACAAATTTAATATATTTTTTCCTTCTTTAGATAAATTGAAAAATTCCTCAAAATTGCGAATTGACTATTTTTTAAAGTAAGCTATATTAATTTCTTTTAAATCCTGTTTGAAATAATGTGTGGAACATTTTTATTTCACTCATAAACCAAAATTCATAAATTGAATACCAAAGGAAAGTTTCCTATGTGGACTCCAGTAATCTGGAGTGTTGTGAGATGTTGTTAAATGGTCACCCAACTATCGTTGGTTTCTGTGTTTTCAGTTTATTTAATCAATTGAACATCCTATGTGGATTTTTGAGAAGTGAAATTTGTGTATTTCAGATTCTTATTGCTCATCCCTTAGCATGATTTATACAGATCTTAGCTTTTTGGAGCTGTTGATGATGTGGCCTCTTCTGACATTTCCCCTTTTTAGTCCTGCATCCAATATATGCTGTGTTCTAGAGCAGTTTCTTGGTTTACATTTTGTGGGGTGGTTGTATCTTGTTGTTTGGTGTTGTCACATTTTGAGGCTCTGTGTTCACCATGGTTTTACAGCATATCTTTTCATTGTTTTTTTTTTTTTTCAGATTTGGTTATTATTTATGGTAACACACCTTTGCTAAACTTGGGGTATCCCAACTGCATTCTATGGAAGCAGTTGTAACAAGAAGGTGATGTAATCACTGGGCCGGCCAATATCAGCAGCGTTCTATTAGTGACCCTGTCTGTTATCACCTCCTGATAAAGTCCTCCAGGCCTTGCTCACATGGGATTTGGCAGCAAGATTCTGACTACATGCCATTTGTTTCAGGCATGTGTCTGCTGGGTTGACTTGGGTACACACATATTCACATTAGTTTAGTGGTAGATATTGAACCTCCCATCAATACTGGTGGTCTCTTTAGAAGCACAGATTTTGTTATTTACTGGGACATGTAGTAGTTCAAGAGGTGGTTGTTCAGGGAGATTTTACTACACCTACTGGCTACAAGACCTGAATTGAGATGTGGTATTGGCTGGGAGTCCTCAGTAGAGCTACTGACTGACTTAAGTTGTGATCAGCTAGGTCCATGCTTGCTGCTAGGGAGTGTGTTTAAGGAATAATATATTAATTGGTCCAGAGCAGTGGTGTGGTCACCTTGAAGGAGGAAAATGTCCTATCTTACTTCCTGCTGATTCTCTCCTTTATCACTTGATTACTCTCTTTAGTTTGGATACTGGTGGCTCTTTCATCGCTGATTGTTGGCTACGTGCTGGGTGAGCTTTGGTGTAGCTTGGAATACATTATATTATACAGTCTAACTCCTCAATTCAACACAACAAGGGATCACAACTTTCAGTTCAATTAAAGTAAGTGTTGAATTAAAAGTTAGTTTAAACTGCTAGTGGATATTTTTTCTAGGATAACCAAATAATATGAATTGGTACCATTGGGACTTATTTGTTTTTCAGAATGTCTCTTACAATGGATAAATTTGAATTAACTTTTTTTTTTCTTTCTTTCTTATCTACACACACTTAAAAAGGAGAAATTACAAATACTATTTTAAGTGAATAAATACGACAGAAGAAAGTGAATAAATTTAGAAAATTTGAAAAAAAATATTAGAAAGAAATGGTAAAAATATTATTAATAGTAAAAAATGATCCTAAAGAAAGCTTTATATTTGTTTACTTTTAGACTAGAATCCTATTTAGTGTGCATTCTAGCAGATCAATCTTCAATAGGCAATGTATGTCTTTCCTCTTTTTTTTTGTGTGTTATTTCAAATATCAAAGACATTACTCTCTAAGACACCTCATTGCTTTCGCTGGTGACTAGCCGTGACTTTAAGTTAGGCCTAAATCATCCAGAAATAAATATCACATGATTTTGGCACCGATATTTGCGACATATTGTAACACTTAAGCACTGCACGCATGTGCTAACTTTGGCATGCTGTTCCTCACATGCCAGCACATTGTATTTTAAGAAATAAACTTGTATTTAAACAAGGATTATCTAATATTGTCAAATTTAAAAAATCAGTTGAATTATCGATGGCATCGGGTGATTGCTATGTTGAATTAACATTTGCTGGAGGTCAGGACATGAAAACATGGTGGAATTAACTGTAATTAGACTTCCAGATATTTTATGGGCAATCCTAACTCCATAGAGTGCCTTAAAATACTGAGGAGGAAACACTAGACATTACTTACAAGATATACTAAGCAAAGTTTTTGCAGGTTATACCGGTAACTTGTTTTTCTCTCCCATTGACATCAATAGACTACTGAATAGAGCCATATGTCATGGTCCGTCCAGCCTTAGGCCCATGATTCCTATGATGGTACAACCATCTAGTCATACAGTCAAAGTGTTCTTTAAAAATATGTGCTCTTTGTATAGAGAACCTTATTGGTAAAAAATTGTAGTCTTGGCAATAAAAACTGTCCTTTGTGTACTTGGAATTTTTATATTGTAATAAAATTTGTTCTAAAGCTCATATTAAATTATTTATTTCAAATTAAAAAAAAAAAAGTATAAAAATGAGCATGGAATTCAGATTGCAATCTCTAAGTATCAGAAGAAAGCAATCAATAATTAGAAAAATTAGCTAATGATGGCAGGAAAGTAAAATTTATTCCTCTGTCAAGTTTAATTGATGTGTGCTATATAGATTTTTCTATATAATAACCTCTCAACATCCTGCAATTTGGGAATTCGGAGTAGCTTGCCCCACTCTATATCTGGTTGGTTCAATGTGTTCAAACAGTTATTGACTGCTGTAAGGTTCAGATATGGTTTTGCATTAGAAAATATTGAGATGATCACTTTCCATTGTCTTCTCAGTATTGTAACCTTAAAAACTGATTCCCTTAGGCTTAAAATACTTACTCTGGTAGTTACTCTGCCTCTTTTACCAGGTATGGTCATTGACTCCCCAGTATAATTCTTTCCATTCTGAACAGTGGGCACTTGAATGTGGTTTTGGTAAAACTAAGGCCAAAATTGCCCATTCAATGAACAGGTCTAGAATGATTACCAAACCTAAGCTAGGCTTTTGGCATAATAATGATATAAAAAAAAATGGCTTAATGAAACTCAATGTAGGTGAGAAGAAACCATTTTATACATATTTCATCATTTAGCTGTTATCATGGTAAAACATTAGCACTTTTTGGACTGGTTTTTGTTCAAAACCCATCTTAGAGCATTAGCCTGTTGTACATGTGACAAACATTAGCGTAAAAGTCAATGTAATAAAATATTCTTAAGATGTTAAAATTTACCATGGAAATAAACAAATCCGCCAACTCCTTTCTTGAATCATGGTGATCATGGTTTTGAAGTTTCATTACTCCCACTGCTTCCAACTCTGCCAGAATACAAAGTACCATGTAACTTCAATTAAGCTATTTTTCTCCCATGTTCCTTTAGTGAACATCCAAAACATATACAATTGGCCTGGTGCTAAATGTGAGAGCTATTTGATTCAGTACTGTGGGTAGCTACCAAGTTATGTGCACCAGGGCCAGTAAAAAGTTGTTAGAAACCTTGTTCAATTAGTAGGAAATGTTGTTGAAAGATTTGTGTTGTCAATCCTTGGCCCAACAGGAGGTTTCTCCACCAGGCTACCAGCCTTCAGTGGGTAATAACTTGGAGTTTGTTGCAGGTTACAACTTTATGGGGTCGCAACTCCTGGTAGAGCCGTCGTTTCCGCAAGGAAGAAGGTAAGTCCCCCTGCTTTTCTAGAGAAACAATAAATGATTCACACATTAATAGTACAATATATTTTAAGACTTGTAAATAGATTAAAGAAGAAAATCACACAAATAAGCTGTGTGATGTTGCTATGAACCAGATACTTTGAAACTTTTCACTGCCATTTTTTCTTCTTATTTACAGGTAGCCATATATTTAAAGGTACTTAATGATACCAGATTTTTTCATTACTATATGTTTAATTTCTGAAAAAAAAAATATAAAACCCTTAAAGAGAGTAAGTTAAAACAAAACATTAGATTATCAAATCCTCAACATTTTGGAGAGGAGTAGAGAAGATTAAGGTTTTAATAAAATGTAAAGGATTTATGCAACTCAATGTTGGAGTCATTATATTTTTTTCTTGCTCTAAAAGCAAAAAAACTTTAGAAATATGAAAAAATCATTGTTGCAGATAAAAAAAATTACAAATATCGTTTTAAAATATTCAGTTTCTCTAAAGTTGAGTCCTTCACCAACATAGTCTCTCCAGTGATTTGTTGTAAAGTTCTCTATGCTAATCAAAGTTAGCGATGGTTTGTAACCATTTCTGTCTTGTATAGAAGTCAAGGTTCTTTCTGGTTTTCATTCCTAATAATATTCGTCATTTTGAGTTCTCTGATTTTCCATTGGTTTAGTGCTCAGTAAGAATTGTAGTTTCCTGAGGATTTTCCTATATATAAAACACAGCCTACTTGGGACCACAGTTAAAACAATAGCTATAAAACTTGAAAATGTGTTTGAATTATGATATAACTAATATAAAGTCATTATTTAATATCTAGCTGAATGAATTGAGTAAATAGGTGGAGATGTCAGAAATTGTTTAAAATTTGGAAAGGTCCAAAAAGAATAGTAGTGAAAGAGTTTTAACTGAAAAACTAGGTACACCTTACTCCAGGCTGATGCTAGGTGTACATGCTTGTGAATTTGTTGCTTTTGGTAATTAGGGGGTTTGTTGTATTGTTTGGTTTTACTGGAAATACGCCACATTATATATTTGACTTTTGCACTTACAAGCTACCAGAGCTTCATTTAGGTATAAGTTGGAGATGTGAAATTGAATTAAATTCATTATATTTGATTTGATTCTAATTTCTGGTCTATCTTTCAGAATAGATAACAGATTTGTTATTTTCTTTAAATCAAGAATATACGTTCCTTTTCCTGTTTGGGCTGTTGGCACACAAACAGGAATTTATAGTAGAACATCTTTAAAGGCTAAAAAAGTTGAATCCAAAGTGTTCCTTAGAGAGATGTCCTCTTACTGAAGAGCTGTTCATTAGTAATTTTGGTAATTAAAAAATGTCCTTTGTAGAGATGTCCTCAAGCCAGGAAAATTGAGCACAAACTATAATTGAAAAGTTTGGATGACTGATCATGCAAGTGAATTTGCTTACTTTACATCTAAACATCTTTTATATCCAGAAATCCAACCACACACATGTATCAGGCTATTGGCCCTCATCAATGTGATGCAGGGTGTGTCCACCACCTACTGTCATGGATAAATTTGTAAAACAGTAGTTTGGTCTCATAATATTAGTAAGAATTAGAAAGGCATCTCCTTATTGTGTAACTGAAAGTTGCTGATGGCAACATTTGTACTATTTTTTTTTTTACATTAGTAAGAATGGCTAAATACAGCCTAAACAGCAGGGCCAACAGCCCGTATGGTTGTTAGCTTTCTGAATCATCAAGGAAGGATATTTATTACCTATCTGGAAATGGTGAAAAAATGATTAATTACAATTTATTCCAGCTGGCCACTTATATAATCAAATCACATTCTCATATACCATTAAAATGTTAAGGACACACAATGAATGTCCAGGAATAGTAACCTAAGACCACTTTCTTTAGATTGCATAGTAGTTTCCTTAAAGCTCCTTCATCTGAACCATCACCATAGACAATGGTCACAGGAAGAGCAAATGCCAAGAAAAAAAAAACTACATTGACATGAAAAATCAGTTTAATAGAGGTATTGTAGGCTGAGGCTATCATAGCCATAGAATATCCTAGTGAAGATCAAACACTGGCCCAAGTAGTTTCCTGTTCTGGGCAATTGCAAAGCTATGAATATAAGATCTTATTTCTCTTAGAACTTGTCCTGATGGTCATGTCCGTTACATGCGTATTGTGTAAATATTAATTTAGATGAGAACTGCCCTTAAGCCAAACATATTGATTAAGAAGATAAGCCAGTGTTGACACAGGTTTGCTTCTTGGAAATGGCACAGCAAGTTATATTTGACTCCAATGGTGGAGAGCTGGCCAGGTTTCCTATTTCGAGTTGAAGCAACTCCTCGCGGTAGGATGGAACTCCAAGAATACCCGTCACATTCCAGACAGATAGCATTTTTGGTTATTTTTGCCTTGAATATGATGGGGACCTGCTTAAAATTTGCGATCGTTAAGGGAAACGTGAATTGATTAGGACAAGCTGACCTATGGCAGGACGACCACAAAAGGAGGCTGCTGCCGCGATGTCTGACCGCGGTGCGGGGCCTAGAAATAGACAGAGACGGGTCCCGAAATTGGACCTGTTTATTTTGGGGTGTGGCGCATAAAAATAATTTGCTGTGCTGCGGCTTCTTCCTTCGTTCATGAACCTCTTCGCCTTCCTAAATCCACCTCAACCTAGGTTGCGGTAGGAGGGGATTTAAAAAAAGTGTTGGGATTACAGCGGCCCGTAGCAAACTGGTTCCACCTCACTCTTGCAAATAAGGAAAAGGCTGCAGCAGGAATGGCGGGAACAAACCCACCCACCTGGCTGTTTACCCTCACCGAGGTGTCAATCACTTTCCCTCCCAGTGGTATTTCCCCCAGCTTTGCCGCCTAGAAACTACCACGGGGTTCCACGACTTACAAGAAATTAAAAAAAAAAAGTTTTGGACCATAAAAATAAAACATATAAAAACGCGTTTAAAATAATCGAGAAAAAGTAATGATTCGGTTGAAAAGTTTCCCTCCCCCCGCACTCGAAATGCCGGCGGCGAGCGACTTGTTGGTAGAGGGCAGGAGCGGCGAGGGGGAAACTTATTTTGGGGCAGGGGCGCGCAGCCAATAGGAAGGCCGCTAGTGTTGTTCCCTCCCCCATTCCCCGGCCGGTCGACCTTGGCGGCCACGTCAGCCAGCATGGAGGCCTACAACGGCAGCATGTACGTCGACGACGACGACCTGGAAGAAGTCCACGGGTAAGGGACGAATTAGCTAACTAAAGTTACTGGGATGTGGTGATGTGCTCTAAGCTCGACTCCGACCAAATTTGGACGCTCGTAGAGCGGAATTAGGAAGTGGGCCCGCCCCTACAAGTCGCCATTCTTTTTTTTTTTTACCCTCCCCCGCATGGTTTTCTCGGTACTTCCTTTCCCGACATCTCGCCATTTTTGTTAGTTTTTTTTTTGTTTCGTTAAATCTTTTTTGTTTTCCTCTTCCGTTTGAATGGGCTTGTTCTCCGTGTCGCTCGATTGGTGGACGGCCATGGCTGGAATGTAAACTGGCCCGATTACATAACAACAGGTCGACGGTCTCTTGGCCAGCTGCCAGGCAGGGTGTCAATGCCCGTGTGCTACAGGAGGAGCAGCAAGGTCCTGGTCAGCTACATCCCCAACCGCCTGTCCTGCGATGAGATCAAGCGACTCCTCGCGTCGTTCGGCAGCCTCCAGAACTATGAAGAAGGTAGGTCACTCACTCCACCACGTTGTGGCCCCGCCACTTATATAACCCACCCTGGGGGTCATTCATCTAACTTGCTCTTCTCCTTTTTTGCTTGCCTACAAATTCCTATCAACATTACCTTTTACATATTCTTCAAATATGCTTTTAAAACTATTTATTAATAATTATAAAATCATAATTTCCACATTTATTCAGAAATACCATCGGATTATTTCATAAATAATAAGCCATGTGGTATTCATGGAGCACCTCACTCCTTCCAAAAGGCTAAAAATGGAAACGTGATGAGGCACTTTTTACATTTTTTTAGGCTTAACTTTACTTTTTTTAAAAACTTTTTTATCACTTATATTTAATAAAGCAAAAATATTATTGAAAACACACAAAATATCTATCTAAAATATTGTATATTTGGAGGTAATTTGGTGGGCACATTGGGAAGGTACAGCAGCAAAGGAGGAAGTTGTTCCTTGGATGAGGGAGGAGGTAGGCAGGAAATGGCAATCCACTTGTGACTAATTCTTTTTATTTCTCACCAGGAAGGTGGTGGTACTGCCTGCACTACAAATGCTATACGATTTTGGTCATTTTCCCCCCCATGTGTACATTATCTCACTGCAATAATTTAACTGATAAGATTATCTTTCCTGGAGGGGTGCCAAGGTGTGGAGTATTTTTACTTCAAGTCACTCACTGCACTTTATGCTCTGTCTGTCCCAAGATGGCTCCTGCAAGAATTGGTGCTGCCATTTATTTTTAAAATAAGCTGTAGTAGATAGCATGGAAATTGTACCTCCCCACTAATGAATAATGCATGTTTTTGATTGTGGTGGTTGTTAAAATTATTTGCTAATTCAAATGCCCTCTGTGTAGAAGCTATTTGTTTCCCAAATGTACATTATTTTTATTTTATGTAGGGGATAGAATTTTATATAATGTATGCAATAATATTGATAAAAGTTTAGTAACAATCTATGTATTATATAATAAACCTGTTAGTTAGCCTTGCTGAATGTAGGAAACCCAGCAGATCGAATGGCAACTCCATTTAGTAATTAATATTTGTCTTGATTAAATTAGCATACTCGTTTACTAATTAATTTATGTACTAAGCCTTTTCTTTACATTATTTCATTCAGATTTATTTTTAAGTCATTTTTGTTATTTTTCATTCAATATGGTGGTAATTATATCACATTATGCTGTTTCCACTCACCACCATGGACTTGCCCCAGTCATTGAAGCTAGTTATCATGTCCTGCTGGTTCTAGAGAAATTTAACATTTTATTATTATCTCACTTTCAAAAGTTTTTCAATTTACAAAAAGTTAAAATGTTTCCAAATTTAAACAGTTATGTATATTATGTCAAAAAAATATTGTATATTTGCAGTAATCTGCAAATTTGGTAAATATGTAATTTTTATTTGAGTGTTTCCCAAAATATTAATGATAGAAAACTGAATCATAGGGTGCTACAATGTTACCATGTATAATGATGGGGAGGGAGGAGAACCATATTGGCGTCATGCATGATGCTGACTCATGGCATTCTATGACATTACTTTGGGAAGCATCTTTTGAAATATTTGAGAGTCTTCATATTTTATGTTTGCAGCTTTCATTAAGTACTACAATACAGTTCTAGCCATTATTTATTCATAATCATCCTCCAGAATATAGTTGTTAATTGTTTGAGAGTTTTCTTTATTTCTCCATTGCCATATGCTGGGTGAACCATATATGGTTCCTAATCTCTTGTCAATGGTATTACAAGATATTCTGAAAGGTCCTCTATTATGAATCTCCTTCAAAATATATTTGAATCACATTACTGTAAAATAAAATCCATCCAAAATGCTTATTCCAAATAGCTAAAATTCCCTATCTATATGTATTGAGGTGTAGCATAATGTGTGGGGGTTACCAAATAAAATCTGAAGGTGATTCACAAAATTGCTCTAATTGTTATGTGGTAAGGAAAGTACATGTGATGTTTTTTTTTTGTTTATCCTAAAAATTTTGTTAATCTTCCAAAATTCTCAATTCAGTGTTGCATTGGATAGAGGAACTGCACCCCACACAGGCTGCTGGAGACTTTATTATCTTATCAGCTGAGCTGCAGCACCTCCCTCATTGTAAACTTGGTGTGCAGCCCAGGGCAAGAATGAGAACACCTGCAGCGTCTATGCCACCTATGAGAACCAGGAACAGGCTCAACAGTAAGTAGCTTTCTTTCTTGCAATGAATCTCCAGTTCCATTGAATCAACGTGGGTTATTTTTACATTTTGTTTTAACATTTTTTGGCATAATAAATATTAAATTTTATCAACTTGGAAGAGATGATGAGGTTCATTTAGAACTCAAAGCTGATACACAGGTTTTAGAGTGGAGTGGTTGCAGGGCCTACAATCAACTGAATGGACACCAAATCGATGGATCATCCTTGAAGGTGGACTTTGTTATGGAGCGTGGAGGCAGCAGGTCATCCTACCGAGGTAGGGGCCAGAACTATCGCCCCGGAGGCGGTGGCGGCATGCCATATGCAGGTGGACCTCCCGCCAACCGTAGGCCCAATGACTTCCCCCTCCGCATCCTGGTGCTTAGCGATATGGTGGGTGCAATCATCGGCCGTGCTGGTGGTACCATCCGGCAAATCACTCAGCAGTCCCGGGCCCGTGTGGATGTCCACCGCAAGGAGAATGCTGGCTCTTTGGAGAAGGTGATCACCATCTACGGACAGCCAGAGAACTGCTCGGCGGCCTGCCAGAAGATCCTGGAGGTGATGCAGCAGGAGGCTAACAACACCAATCGCGGGGAGATTCCCCTCAAGATCCTGGCTCACAACAACCTGGTGGGTCGCATCATCGGCAAGAATGGCAACACCATCAAGAGAATCATGGAGCAGACAGACACCAAGATTACTGTCTCCAGGTAACTTTCTCTTACACAGCTAGCTAATTCTTCAGATATGCAGTTTCATTTATCCTACATCTTTATGAAAATCCTTTTTTTTTTCTTTAAGGCTTCACAAAATTTTGTGAAATAATTTTTAAAAAATATTTTTCTATAACCTGTAATGTTGGGGGTGTGCAGCAATATCCACGATGTCAACAGCTTCAACCTGGAGCGCATTGTGACCATCAAGGGCAAGCTTGAGAACACTTGCAAGGCTGAGCAGCAGATCAGCACCAAGCTCCGACAGAGCTACGAACATGACCTAGCAGCCATGGCTCCCCAGACTCTGATGTTCCCTGGACTACACCCCATGGCCATGATGTCCACTTTGGGAGGGCCCTCCTCCTACAATCCCAGGGGACCTGCCGGCCCCTATGGAGGCCCTGCCCCTCCCATGTACAACTCATCCAACAACTACCTTCCCATGATGTACAACCCTGGTGGAAATGGCTCCTCTACCATGGAGCCCCAGAAAGAGACCGTGTACCTGTATATCCCTAACACCTCTGTGGGAGCCATCATCGGCACAGGGGGCAGCACCATTCGTGACATGATCAGTTCCTCTGCAGCCAGTATAAAGGTGAGAAGCCCTGAAGTGGTGGATGATTGTAAGGCTTTTAGAATTTTTCATTTTAGAATTTTAATGTATTGGTTATATTTTTTAAAATGCCTATTTTATATTGATTTAGAACAATCATCTTGCATTGTTTAGTGTATTTGCCCATTTTTTTTTCTGCCATCTTTTTCTCAGTGCCTCTACAATAGTTCCAATATTTCAGTGTGGCCAGATCTCCCAGACCAACAAGGAAGAACCTCTTGAGAAGACTTCAGAGAGGAAGGTCACCATCATAGGCACTCCAGAAGCCCAGTGGAAAGCCCAGTTCATGATCTTCAAGAAGGTGGGCTTCGAGGGCTTCACTGGGCCCCAGGAAGCTCGGCTCAAGGTGGAAATCCTTGTTCCTTCCACACAAGTGGGCCGTATCATTGGCAAGGGTGGCCAGACGGTGAGTTGTAGTGTGTAGCTTGATTGATTGACTGACTGACTGAGGAATGCTGCCTGCGCAGGTGCGCGAACTCCAGCGCACAACCCACGCCATCATCAAGCTTCCTGAAGAGAGTCAGACAGACTCTGATGAAACTCCCGTCCATATTGTAGGTGACTTTTATAGTTCTCAGGTAAGTCACAGTGAGTGAGTTTTCCCTGGCAGAGATAACATGATGGTGCCACAGGCTGCTCAAAGACAAATTCGAGCCCTCATCAACCGCAACATGAACCAGCAGCAGCGGAGGGGGGCCAGGCCTCCCTCGCAGCCCCCCCCAGTGGCGGCGGCTGCAGTGTCCAACTGACCTCATCCTACTGCCAACCAAGCCAAAGACTTCAGATTGAGAGACCAGGCATGGGCAATGTAAAGTTCAAACCTTCATTATTTATTTCTCTTTTACCTCTCTCTAGTTTACCCTCTGAAACACCACTCTATAGTCCCCCCCCCCCCCCATCCCTGTTTGTTTAATAAAGGTTATTATTTTCCTCTAATGTTTGTATAAATGTACTAAATTGGGAGTTCCAACTTTGGATTGCCCATTGCCTGGAGTGCTTTGTTTGGTTTCTGACAAGGTGGGAGGGAGGGAAGGATCTTGCAATGTGCGCTGGTTGGACCACCCTTGTTAATTTTAAAAATATAAAAAGAAATTTTTTTATTACATTTTTTTTGTAAAGTTTATTTTTGATAACGTTTTGTTATCAAATTTTAAGAGGCAGTTTTTGCCACTATTTATATATGTGTGTTAAGGCCAAAAACCTCTATACATATGTCGTCACCTTTTAGATAAAAATGAATAAATGCTAAAAAAAAAATTATTATAAATAAAAATTTAAAATACATCATGTCATTTTTAAAAAACATAGTACTTTAAATTTTTTATTTAATTATTATTATTTATATCAATTTTATATTATAAAAAATGCACTCTTTAAAACAATATTCTCTTTATATTAAATTTATTTTTTATAAATTTATACTTTTTTATTTTTTTAAAGTTTTTTTTTTTTTTTTTTTAGAAAAAAAGAAAAATTTTCGTATTCTCTCCCCCAAACAGCTCTTGCAAATTTCTTTCTAAAGCATTGTCTCTCTCTTTTTGTTTTTTCTTTAAAAATAATATAAAGGAAAAAAACAATCTGAAAAAAAAAAAATACCTGGAACCAAACAAAGCTTTTTTTTTTTAATTGTTGAAAAAAGAATTTTGACCACTGACTTGTTGTCTCTCTCTCGCAACAACTAGAATTGACTACTACTGACCGAACCGACCCAACTGACAAAGGATTATTTTGTTGTTGTTGCACACCATCCTTTTTGTTGAACTGGACAATGACATTTTAGTTTGTCTCTTGCGCTCTGACAAGTGTTGCAGCAGCCACTGATGCCTTGATGACAGGCACAACTATTATATATATATTATATAGAGATAATATATTTGATTATACCAACTTGGAGCGTCTACCTCACCCCCTACGGCTCCACATTTAATGCCCGCTACCGGGACAGAGGTTCAAACCCCACCCCTCTTTTTTTTTTTTTGTTGTTCTTCTATTCCCTCTTTCTTCTTCACTTACTCTTAGAAAAGCTATATATATATATATATACATATATAATCTATTTGTTGTATGCCATTTATACCCCCTTCTTTTTTTCCCCCATTTAGTAGGCTTCTTTTTTGGTGTAAAAATACAAAAAAAAAAAAGGTTTTCCAAAAAAAAAGTTTTTTTAAAGATATATTTAATTGAAACAAATCAAATATTTTTTGCTTTCTCTTTTTTTCCCCCTCTTTATATCTCCTCCATTTTTTTAAATTTCTATTTTTTTTTAGTATATATATATATTATGTCATGCATATGCCTTTTTCCCCCCTCTTTGTTTTACATTGGTAGTTGATAGACCAATACAATTGTTTGTTTTCTTCTTGGAGTAAATATCTACCCCAATCACTGAGGAGGGCAATTGTGGAGCCTCTATAAGATATAGTTATATGATACAGTATATGATTATATATGTTTTTTTTTTTTTTTTTTTAAGATAATATATATGTGTAATATTGGATAAAAATATATATTTATACCTTTTTGTTTTTGATTATTTTTTTTTTCCCCAGAGAGGAAAAAAAAAAGAAATAATATTTTTTTCCCCCCTCTTTATAATTGCCCCTTCCCCAACTTTTTCTTTATCTCTTCTCTCCTTGATGATAATATTTTGGATTTAATTGTTTTGTTTTATAAATCTTGTCTCTAGTGTTGCTCCTGTTGTTTAACCCCCTTGTGCATGCTATTATACCCCATACTACTACTATGCTGGAATTAATAGAGAGTAATCACACCGGCTGGAAAAAGCTTTTTCTTCAAAGCCCTATCACACACTGTTCAATTACTTTCTATTGAGAAAATAAATTATTCTAGTTTACCTCTCTTGGTTTCTTCACTTATACTCACCTCTTGAGGTTTTTTTTAGTTTAACAATGGTCACAGTTTGGATGTACAGTATTATTATTCCAGAATTGGCCAAATACCCATTCTTGATTAATCAAGAAAAGCTAACCATGGTCGCGTTTTGGGCTGTTGGCCCTCATCAGCGTGATGCAAGCTGGATATACAGTAGAACCGTCATCATAGGACAGTTAAATTACTCCCTTTTTTACTAATTAGAAACTAGTAAGAGGATACTTATCATGTCTTTTAGACACTTTACAGAAAGAGAGGTTCTACTGTACTTGCAAAATTCCTACATTCATCTGCACGTATGTGGTTTATGTAAACTGGCTTCTCATATACAAAGGCTGGTTTGACTCCAGTGTATTGTAGAATGTTATTTTTATGGATGTGTAGAGATTGGATCCACTTGGATCACAATATCAACAGTTGGTACTAAGTTTGGTTACTTGGTACTGCAATAGATTGTAGCCATTTAACTGCTCCAGTACATGTTTGGAACCTAGGATAGGTTTTGACCAAGTTATGGTGGTGTACAGTTATATTGTGTGAATTCTCTAATGGTGGAGAGAATGAAATGGTTTTATATTTTGTCATTACCTAATGGTTGTAAAAACATTTGTCAAATGGTTGGTTGTATTCCCATTTTCAAGAAGTTTTCATGAAACTAAGGGACATGGTTTGAGAAGAAGAAGAAGAAGAGTGAATTACCCAAGTGAGATGTATAAAATATATACATATATATTTTTTAGATCTAAGAATATTTGTCACAGAAAATGAGGAAAGATAGTTTCATCACAAGAGATAATAAATTTATTTTGGTCAAAACAATTTTCAACAACAAATAAGAGAATAATTAAGAGAAACTAGGTTAATAATCAGTTGATTGAAAGTTTAATATTAGGCTAAAATATACCACAGGTTCTCCCCAAGTGAATGTTTGAATGCTCTCACTCATTAGCAAATATTATTCTTATGAGGGTTGGGGGATGAATTATCCTAAACTGTTGGTTTTTGATGGCAATGACCTGGGATTGAATCCCGCATTGGGTCCTTTTTTTATAAAAAAGAAAAAAATGCTCCAATTGATCACTAATTCTTGCAATAGTCCAAACTCGCCAGCGATGGTAAATAACAAACAGAGCTCTGGCACACTTGTAAGTGCAAAGTTGAACTGATTTTCATAACTTACAGTAAAAGCATTTGCTGCCAACTTCTATCCACCATGATTATCATGGTCTCTACTACTTGTACTAAGGATGATAAAAAATATTATTCAAAGTGAAATGATTTGAAAACCTGAAGTGACTAATAATGATCTATTAATAGGATTCCTTAAATCATAATCATATATTAAATATCATTTGTTGAAGCATATTATTCTGGAAAACATTCATTCTGGGAGAAGCCATTTGAAGCTGTATCATTCATGCACTATATAATAAGTATAATTTGATTACTCCTAAATTTGCAAAATAGTTTGTTCAATTTTAACTTATTCTATATACTTATATTAACTTATAATATATTCTGCTACCTACATGCAAAATTTTCCAATGGCTTTGGAGTTTTGGTGAAGAGTAACATCAATTTTCTTAGATGAGGCACAATTTGGATTGTAGATTATAAACACAAGGTAATAAGACCAAATCCAAATGAATAAATAGTGTGTTGGAATTCATTTTCTTCAGCTCATAGGAAGAATAACTTCTTAGGTCCATTGAAGACTTTTTGTCCATTTTGACTTCAATGGACCTAAGAAGTTATTCTTCCTATGAGCTGAAGAAAATGAATTCTTACACACTATTTATTCATTTGGATTTGGTCTTATTACCTTGTGTTTATAATCAATTTTCTTAAGAATAAATTCACACACCCACGAGTAAATGATGAATGCAAGTTATTTTTCCTACTTACTCCTATTTTAAGTTGTATAACGGCCGAGCAACCATTTAACTTATATCAAGTCGCTGGTTAAAATAACTTTGCACCACTTTGTAAGTTGGCTGTGGTTTACTTTTGAGAAGACAGCCTCTATTTTCGCTAATATACTAGCACTCAAAAAGATGTATTGAAATTTTTTCCTTTTTTTTTTTTTTTTTTTTTAAGAGATGGCATATTGTGTATTCCCCTCAGTGAAGAATTCAGTATGGTATTCCTGAAAAAAACTGAAGTATTCTCTGTTGTGCAATATATCGTTATACAGGAAATGGGTCACTAAGCTTTCAGTCAAAAATGTACTATGTAAGTACTTATAGTGATTTTTCTATTTTAACCTTCTGGCCCATGCTTATATCATTGCAGTCAATTAACAAAGGAAATTGATTGAATTGACTATGTTGGCTAAACTCTCTACAAACCTAATACAGTAGAACCTCCCTGTAATGGACACCTAATTATAGAGCCAAAGTGTCCTTTAGGGAGAGATGTCCTCTTACTGGAGGGTTGCTAAATTGTAAAAATGGTAATTTTGCAAATGAAAACTGTCCTTTGTGGAGAGGTGTCTGCTAAAGGGAGGTTCTACTGTATGTATATTTCTTATTGGTATCCTAAATAGTTGAGTTAGGGAAATGGATGCTGTAGTATGAGAATTTATTGGACGAAAAAGGCAGATTTCATATGGATAATATTGTAATTAAATATCATCATGAATAAGAAAAGCTTGGTTTTTGCCAGATTGAATGTTTGCTTAAATATATTGTTTTAACAAAGGTTAATTATCTATTATTATAATATAAATAATTATTACAGAGAAGTTGAATATATTTTAAGCTTTATTTTTTTGAACATATGTATTTAAAATCCATTTTTCAGCCCTTATACTGCAATAATTGAAAATTGAAAGAGGGAAGGCATGACTCATCAGTGTGAACCCTACCAGAAATTTCACCATTTTAATATCAAGATTGGTTTAATATTGTATTAGATTATATAGTAATTGTTATATACACATTTGCTATTGTGCACAGTAAATTGGTATTTTGAAAAACTGGGCATAGGCTAGAAGCCTACTAAATTACAGATTTAATACATCTAGCAATGCTTTTCCGTAAACTTAAGCCTGTTAGACCAAATTTAAAATATCAACTTGATGCCATTTATTGTTGAATGCATATTAAACAGGCTTTTGTGATTCTGTGGAAGAGCTTTGCGTTCAATGTATTAAATCTTTAATTTAGATATAAATTTTTGTAGTTCAAAACACTCAATTTACTGTACTCAATAGTAAATACAGGGTAGGTAAGAAATTCAATCTAATACAATATTGAAGTGGGCTGGATGGTGGCCGCAGCTTTGCAGAAAATTGACATGGATCCAGAGCAGCAGCTTTACACACCCAAGATAGTCTTCTTCTTTCTTATCTCCACTCAATCATTAGGGTATCAAGTTGTGACCCTTGATGGTATTTGACAACCATCATGACCCAAGATAGTGAACATTGTGACTGCTGTGATAGAGATGGATGGAGACAGCTGAGGCTCTTCATTGGACACAATGTGGGCTGGAGATTAAAATGACGAAACTGCTGGAAGGGTTTACCACAGATATTGTGCTCACCACAATGTTTAAATAAAAAGTGACCAAAATATATTTCACATAGATGGCACTAACTGTATTAATCAGGAAAATATCACATGATAAGGTACAATTTGGATTATAAACATTAGGTGACCAAATCTATCCAAATATATTTATTTATTTGGATTTGGTCTTAATACCTTGTGTTTATATCATCACATATTTCTCCTTTTCAGAGACTCCATAATCTACAAATTATAATAGTATTTCCGAGATATATGAAGTCCATTTTATCATTTTCATACCCTTATATACTCATTTTAAATTATTGTTACAAATTATTTCCAGACCTAACACAATATCCTTTAAAATATTATCCAGTCAAAATTTACACATATTATAAGGAAAAAATAATTATATTTTATTTATCCCTCACTTCACACTAAAGTACAGTCTTCACACAATCAAAGGACTAATGTGATCTTCGTTAATTCTCATAATAATTTATATTCCTTTTACTTAAGTACAGTACAACCTCCCTGTAAAGGACACCTGGTTGCAGAGCCAAGTGTAAAGTGTCGTCCTTTAGGGAGAGGTGTTTTCTTACCGGAAAGTTGCTAAATAGTAAAAATGGTAATTTTGAAAATGAAAACTGTCCTTTTTAAAGAGGTGTCCTCTCATGGGGGTTCTACTCTACTTGTTGGTAAAAATATTTGAGTTTCTTCTTGTGCACAAACACATCATTATCAATGGGGTTAGTTTCTTTGACTTTATATATAATTGTAGTCTCTATGGTTTCTAGCTCCTCTTCTTTTAGAATAGAACCTCCATGAGAAGACTCATGCTAGAGGACACCTCTCTTCAAAAGACAGCTTTCACAACAAAATTTCCATTTTTACTATTTAGCAACTCTCCAGTAAGAGGACATCTTTAGAAAGGTTCTACTGTGTATTTCTCATAACTTTGTGTGTGCTTTACCATTGTTTACTAATTTCTCAAAGTTCTCTGTCTTTTCTGATAAAAGAAAAATACCTCACAACCAACAAAAATTACCAACTACGTAACCAACCCAATTACTGCTTTTTTTTTAAAGTTAATGGTCTGTCAATGAAAAATTCAATGTATGGAATTAGGCCACATAGAAAGAATAATACATGATACAATGGGTACAATTTGAATAGTTCTTAGAATTTCCTCAGTACAAAAAATGATTATCATGAATATAGGAGGTTGTCTATCCAGCATTCATAGATCTTAGAATTACTTATAATTCTAAGATAACTGAGAACTATGAATGCTGGCCAGACTTCATGACAATTTGAATAATGAATCAAGTCTTGCTCATGTGATTAAATAGTGTAATTTGACTAGGGATCCTCTTGATTAGAAACAAATGGGGAGGGGGGCTAAATTCAAATCAACAAATACGTGCCAAGTTTAACAATGATGTTGCTGAGAAGCAAAATCCCCCCATTTATTGATTAGGATATGGTCTTGCTAACTTATGTTTCTAATCTATAATTCATAAGTGTGTGGTAAATTAAGTAAACCAAAGGAAAAATTCCAAACAATCATCTTCAGACAGATGTTCCCAAGTCAAATTTGGTGTACGATATTTTTTACTGGAGCTAGAAATACTTGTGACAACATAGCTGATTGTAATATGATGCACTAGCGCGCCATCTGTTATAAAAATTTGAAACTATTTTAAACTCGTAAGATTCTTTTTGAAATTAAACAATTTCTACTGCCTTTAAACTGGTGAAACCGCTGGGAGGGTTCACCACTGATGAGCCAGGCCCTCCCATTAATTTTTCCATTGCAGTAAGGGCAGTAGAAATTGTTTAATTTCAAAAAGAATCTTACGCGTTTAAAATAGTTTCAAATTTTGATAGCTGATTGCGCAATCAGATTTTTTTATGAGTACAGTAGAACCTCCATGAGAAGACACTCACACTACCCTCTACAAAGGACAACTTTTATTGCCAAAATAGTACTAATTAGCATCTCCCTGGTAAGAGGATCCCTCTCCCTAAAGGACACTTTTGCTCTGTAATTAAATATCCTTTAGAGAGAGAGGTTCTACTGTAGCTTGATGTTTTAAATACCTACTTCTTTATACAATACTACTTACATGAAAATACAGTTTTCACCTCAAAAATTACCATTTGTATCAATTAGCAGTTCTCCAATAAGAGGATCCCTCTCTAATATGCAAAAATGGCAGTTAATATTTTTTAAATACAAAGTAATATGATGAAATCCAAATAAATAAATAGTGTGTGACATTTTGGTAAAAATGCTGTTACAGATAGTCACACACTATTTATTTAGAATTGGTCTTATTATCTTGTGTTTATAATCTAAATTGTGCCTTATCATTAGTACTTTTTGTTATACAAGGAAATTAAACATGTATCTAACTAGGGAGTAATAACTTTTGATAAAGTTTGCATTAACACACAAATTGTTTTCTTTATTATAAATAAACCTTCTTCCCTGATTTATGAAATAAATAAAGCTTCCAGGGTTAAGTTTCTTGTACAACCTTTTATTTTCAAGCTTTCGGACTTGTCAGTCCTTCAACAGGAGTATCACGTTAACAACTTAATAATAAATACTATTTTTATATACATTATTTACATATTTTAAATACTTATCGATATAATAAGGCACAATTTGGATTATAGATTATAAAAACAAGGTAATAAGACCAAATAAATAAATAGTGTGTGATGCTTCGGTAACAGCGTTGTTACTGAAACGTTATGCACTATTTATTTATTTGGTCTTATTACCTTGTTTTTATAATCTATAATCCAAATTGTGCCTTATTATATCAATAAGTATTTAAAATATGTAAATAATGTATATAAAAATAGTATTTATTATTAAGTCATTAACATGATAATCCTGTTGATGATAAAAAGTTGCACAAGAAACTTACCCCGGAAGCTTTATTTTATAAAATGGCTTTCTATTTTGCATATTGTAAGAAATATTTTCATTCTAAACAAAGAGTCCATGAACATCATCATTATATCTGCTTAGCCATTTCAGTCTTTACTTACAACAAATGTTACTATAAGCCCAGTTTGAAAATTTGAATATCGCAGAGAGATACAACTTTATTTGAAATTGGAAAAAAAAAACATTGTTCAACTGAATGTTGCTTGTAATATCTACCAGAATAAACATTTATATTCCAGAATTGATTGTTGGCCAATGTTCTGGAAAAACTCTACAAGATTTAATCGAGATATATATTTATATTAAAAATAAAGAAGGCATCTCCTGACCACGAGCACATGTGCTTTTTAGATGGCAGTGCGGTATCTAGTGGAGCAAAAATAAACTAAACGTTTATTTAGCTTGCTCCGTGATATTTGGCCAACCCAATTTCTTGATAAATCAAGAAAAGCCATCCACGAATTTCTATTGTTTTTTCATATATTTATATACATATATATTTTTTTCTGAAAAATCTTTCATATTTCCTACTATATGAGTCAAGTTCAGAATTAAGAGAATTAATTTTATTTAGACTATAGAAGCACTCAGGAGCAGGTCAACTTGGTTCCAATACTGAATGGCCACCTCTAACATAGGAACAGATGTCAGTCTGAGTACAGATGCTGCTAATTGTGTGTCCCTCCCTGGATCCTTTTCAGGGAACTAGCAGCTGGCCACCCAGGTGTTTTGTTACAAGCTTGTCACTGCTCTCCCTCCTACTTTTTCATCCAGATTTGGGGCTGGTAATGGTGGAGTTATTCTGATAGATATTTTTATAATTAAAAAAAAAAAAAACTTTATTACCCCTCAATCAACAGTTAGTGAAGTAAAGATAAATGTCAAACAAATACTGTATACTTAACTTTTATCGCATTTAAAAGTTTTTGCCATAATTTCATCTAAATTTTAAAAATCTATAAGTTCATTTACATAGTTTTATTTTTATAGTCATAGTTCCTATTTCTATTTTATTACGTTTGAAATATTACTCCGCATGTAAATTTATATGTTGTATATAATGGCTCAAGCGCGCTTATACCCTGTTAGTGTAGTCATACTAGCCACGCCTGTGGAAGAACCGAAAGGTTCGAAAGCTTGCAAAAGTATAATAAAAGAGGCTCCTCCACAAAACTTTAGATTCGTTATACTTTATACTAATTATACGGAGTTTACCTGTAGAAACTGTATATACATATTTACAACTTCAGCGAAGGAGGCTCCTCCACCTTGAGAGAGTTCCCCTCCAGACAGGGAGAGGTTCTTGCATTCCCTTCAGCTCTGTGATAAGGCACAATTTGGATTATAGATTATAAACACAAGGTAATAAGATTAATAACGAGTTTACAAAGTGGGAAGAGGAGCTTCTTTTTATTGGCATGCACACAAGCTTTCGGACATATCGCCCTTCATCAGGTAAGTTACCTGATGAAGGGCGATATGTCCGAAAGCTTGTGTGCATGCCAATAAAAAGAAGCTCCTCTTCCCACTTTGTAAACTCGTTATTAACCTTCAGTGAAGAGCAGTTCTACTTAATTCACGTAATAAGACCAAATAAATAAATAGTGTATGACGTTTGGGTAATAGCGTTGTTACCATTATTCATCACTTTTGGCTGAAGATGGTAGCAACGCTGTTACCAAAATGTCACACTATTTATTTATTTGGATTTGGTCTTATTACCTTGTGTTCCTTCAGCTCTGTGTTTAGGAAGAACTTGCACAAGCACACACAAGGTAATAATCCCAAATCTAAATAAATAAATAGTGTGTGACATTTCAGTAACATTTTTGTTAGCGATAAAGCACAATTTGGATTATAGATTACAAACACAAGATAATAAGACCAAATCTAAATAAATGAATAGTGTGTGATGTTTTGGCATGTTTTAAATAGTTACTGTTAAAACATGTTGCGGTATAATTTCTCATTTAGTACTTTTGTCTGAAGATGGTAACAAAGCTGTTACTGAAACGTCACACACTATTTATTTATCTGGATTTAGTCTTATTACATTAGGATTAGGAAGATGGTAACAAAGCTGTTATGAAACATCACACACTATTTATTTATTTGGATTTAGTCTTATTACATTAGGATTAGGAAGATGGTAACAAAGCTGTTACTGAAACATCACACACTATTTATTTATTTGGATTTAGTCTTATTACATTAGGATTATTGTTAGCGAAACATCAAATACTATTTATTTATTTGGATTTTGTCTTATCACCTCATGTTTCTAATCTACAATCTAAATTGTACCTAATCATTATACAAGCACGCCTTAGCAGACACAAAGATGGTCAGGGCACTTGCATCCAGTTCTCGCCTAAATTCCCAGTTCTGCTGGTCAGGGTCCGCTAGATAATTGTGAAGGCTTCCCAGATGAGAGGCAGCAGCAGTAACTATGGGCCAGCACAGATCGTTAGATCCCCAGGCCATGGCTGGGTGGGCAAGGCATGCATGGCCAGTTTAACTGCAACATCTGTATTCTGTCCAATAAATAGGGTAAGTTAATCAGCAATGGTCAATTTTGTGATCAGTAGATGCCTTTTTGCTGATACCTTATTTGTTTTGTTTTTTTAAGAGATTTTTTTGGCATAATGGAGTTCAACGGGCACTTAGCCAAAGATTTGTCCCATATGGGTGAGACTGGTTAGAAAATAATTCAATTTCTTATTAGGGTTCCTAACAGAAATTCAAGTAATCAAACAGAAATTGCAATTGAAATATTTATAAAGATTGCCCCTTCATCACCTATTTAATATTTTTATATTCTTCTTTTTTTTTTATCCTAGTGCTTACAATTTAGGCAACATCAGAAAGGCGATGTTGACCCACCCTAACATAGATTCAGATGTTGGTTTTTTACTTTCAATGGTGGCACAGAATTTCAGCACAGTATCCTCATTGCTATTTATCACACAACACATTCCAATTTACCTAAGATTTACTTTAGTTACATATTTTTTGTTAAATATACACTCATGGACAAAACTTAAAGAAGTTGTACCTTTCAGCATGTATATCAGGATTCAAATAATAATTCTGAAAGATATGTGATACGCAGTGACCTTTATTGAAGACACACAAGATAACCAAGTGTGAACAAAATTGCCTGTCTCAAAAAAAAAAAATAGATGACCAGTGACATCAAAGACTTTCTACTTCCTTAATTTTTATCCATGAGTGTAGTATAGCCTCTCTTCAATTCATATGACTATAATTTAACACATTTACTATAATTCTATAATACTGTAATTCGGGGGTTGGTGGAAGGATGGTCCGTTGGTTTTCGACTGCTACGACCCGGGTTCAATTCCCGCATTGGGCACTTTTTTATGTTTAAAAAAAAAAAAATGCTCCAATGGCCCCCAATTCTTGTAAAAGTTCAACCCCACCAGCGAGTGCAAGTAACCAAATGGGGCTCTGGCACATTTGTAAGTGCAAAGTCGAACTGCTTTTCACATGTGTAGACATGTGGTGCACTTACAGTAAAAGCAGTCGCCTACTTCTGCCCACCATGATTATCATGGCCTGTACCATGTGAACTAGGAATAAGCAAAAAAATACTGTAATTCAACCATTTATTGAATCCCAAACACAATCAGCCTATTTATTTTAATTTATAATTGTTAGATGGGAGTGATGTGCTCATACAGGACAGGAACCAATATCAGGAACTTGAGTGCAATTTGGAAGCTCTTGTGTTCACTGCTGAACTAGAGGCTATCAGCCTAGTTATAGAAGACATTGATAAGGAGGGGTCAAATCACAGACAGATCTCTACAAGCTGTAAAACATTGTGACACCAGCTCTAAAATCCCCTACTTTGAAATAGGTAAGAATTTGGAAAAAACTTCACAGAGATACACAAATCAACTTCCAGTCAATCCCATTTCACATAGGATTGAAGGGCAATGACAGCAGATGTGCATGCAAAATAGGCAGCAATACCTCTCATACCTTGATTTTGACTCCATAAAATATCTATAAAAAAGACCCCAAAGGTTCAAAATCACATTAATACGTACCGCTCAGCAAGAGCAACCTAGTTCATGATAATTGAAACTGAATAATATGTGAAGATTATTCACATATTAAACAAAATTTTAACGCAGGATTCAATCCCGGTTCATGACTGTTGGGAATCGAGGGTGTTACCCACTCGTCCACCGACTTTTTATTTATAAATATCTATAAAAAAGACCCCAAAGGTGAAATACAGGAGACGACATTCTATCATTGATATATAAACTGAAAGCTTAGAGTTATTCTGGAATGTAGGATGGACTAACGGGCAACAACCTATATTCAAAACTGGCCGTACAAGACCACTTCTTTTCCAGGATGGAGTGAAGACCTTCCCACAGTGCACCATCTGCAGAGACCTCACAGACTTCCTTCTAGAATGAATCTTCTTATATGTAAATACCTGTTTTCTTTACTCTTTTCGCTCTCCACTTCTCCCATCCATATTTTCAAAAATTTTTAATTTTATTTATTTATTTTTTAAAATTCTTCTTATTTCTTTATTCTCTCTTATAATCTGTATATATTTACCATATGTATATATTCTTTCACCATTTTTATTTCCCACTTTCTCCGTTTTGTAACCCCAAGGAGAATCCTCTGTAAGACCTGTGTGTCTTAATAAAGGCTTTTGTGTGTGTGTGTGTGAATGAATCTTCTTTCTATCTCCACTCAATTATATTAGGGTGTCAAGCCTGTAGAGCTTGATATTTTTGTGGTGTCTGCTGGGGATTAGTAGAGCTCATCAATGGATGAGTTAATTCAGCCAATGATATTGTTTGGGGTTATATGTTCAGAATTTCACTTATCACATAGTGGGAAAATCATGCAGCCATTCTGGAAGGTCGTTGTTGGTCGTTAAGTCTGTGGGGATGGAGTAAATCAAAGCCTGCTGTTCTCTTGAGAGGCCAGAAATTGATGCTTGTCCCTTCTGCTCTGTGCCAGTCATGTTCTGCAGTAGATTTCCATTCTTGTTGGCATTGGGCCTTGGTGGTACAGAAGAGGTCTCTTTCATCAAGTAAAGTGATAGATTGTTTAGCCTCAGGGTGGCCAAGACCTCCAGATTTTTCCAGAGAGTCTGTCAGTTCATTTCCAGGAATTCCAACATGAGCTGGAAGACATTGTACCATGACAGCTATTGGCAGGGAGTTGGTTTACAGATTTAGCAATGCTCTTGAGAAAAGGTTCTTCTTGGCTGGAGAAATAGGTTTGAAGTGTATAAATAGCTGCTCTTGGGGATTATTATTTTACTTGGTGGTTGATATTTTTTTTTAGATCAGTATCTATTGCTGAGAGTTCTGATTTGTAAACTGAAAGGTGTCTAGGATGGGAAAGGGAGATTTTATAAAAGATTTTATTTTTGAAAATATCAAGCCAGACAGTTCAGTTTAAAGTGGCTATTACCAGTATAAACTAAGATGTCAAGAGAGAGCTATTTTCTTCAATGATCTGGAGGCCAAGGGCTTTGAATAATTCTGGCAGATTTATGTTTGTGGGGATTGGCTGGGAGAAGAGGTACATAGGTGAGTTTATTGTGAGTTCTGTGAGGAGGGTAGACATTTTTGTACTTAGGATTGATTGAGATATCTAAATGATAAGAATTATAAGCCATGTTGAAAGAAGTGGGGTGCTTGAGTCTTTGATTTAGGTTCTAATTTCAAATAAAATTTCCTGTTAGGTATTTTCTTTGAGAGAATTAATCTTTCTGGATATGAATTTTTTGAGAAACAGATTTATCTCCTGAGGTGCAGGGGAAGAAGGTTGGACTAGAGTTCTGCTATGTGATTTGGAAAAGTTCCTCAGAGCCTGCTGATAATATTGGTTGTGCTGGCTTGGATTCTGCCTATTTTGGATAAATTGCTTTTGCTTGCATTGAACCAGACTGGGACAACATATTCCAAAATAGGCCTTACGAGTGCAAGGTATGTTGTGCGTAATATATTGGGATTTATACCCCAGTTTAAACCTGATATATATTTTTAAAATTTAGTCTATTTTTAGTTTTGTTTATCATGTTGGGAATATGATTTTTTTTATAGTGAAAGCAGGGTCAAGTGTGAAACCAAGTTATTTTGGGATATATGAATATTTGATTGTTTAGAAAAATATTTGTGGTCCACTGGTGGAGGTGAGTGTAATGGTGAAGAGACCAATTGGTTACAGGATTGTTATCAAAACGTCAAACACTATTTATTTATTTGGATTTGGTCTTATTATCTTGTGTTTCTAATCTATAATCCAAATTTTACCTTATCATACAGTAGAACTTTCATACAAGAAAATAAGACCTAATCCAAATAATTTATTAGTGTGTGACGTTTCAGCAACAACATTGTCACCATCATCAGACAAAAGAATAAATGAGAAAAAAATGGCATTTATTCTTTTGTCTGATGATGGTGACAATGCTGTTGCCAAAACGTCACACACTAATAAATTTTTTGGATAGTTTTATTTTCTTGTATAATAATCTATAATCCAAATTTTGTCCTTTATCACTAGAACTGTCACTACCTACCACCAAAATTATCATGGTTTGCACAACATGTACTTGTGATAAGTTTAAAAAAAAAGATAGTGGAACTAGACTGGGAAGACTGTAATAGTCTTGTTTATGGTTTCCCCCTTAATATATATTATCTCTTAACTTTGTGCTATGATTTATATTTTGATGATTTTAATAAAATTATTTTACAAACCAAAATCTAGACTGGAAGTTGATAAACATCTTTGGAAGAGTGGGTATTAATAACTATCAGTACTGGCAGAGATGCGGAAGCCATCAGAATGATACCAGAAGATTGTTACAATAATGTGATGTGTGAAGGTGTAGCAGGGAATAACAGCACATCCAAAGTATGTATATATTTAAAGATGATGATACAAAAGGATGATGTGAAAGAACATAGTTATCAATCATCGCAGTAAGGACAGTAGAAGTGTGTATTATATATAAAAGAAACATTCGTGCTTTTAAATCCTTTCATTTTATATGTATAGATGGCGTGTTATTGCTTTGTGTTAATTTATGCCTAATTAGCCTTGTCGTTATTGTTTGCGGAAGAGCATTGCTCGATGCAAATATTTGAATTTAATTCTACTGTCCTATAAGCTTATGTCCATATTTTTCTTGAAAACCATTTCTGAGATTCCATCCTTCAGTACTGCGTATATAAGCAGAATCGTCCAATACAGTATTAGAGCTCTGAGAAGCGGTCTGGTGGATTAAATTGGCGAAACCGCTGGGAGGGTTCACCACTGATGAGCCAAGCCCTCTCAATATATTTTTTCATCACAGTAAGAGCAGTAGAAGTTTGTATTATGTATAAAAGAAACTTTCGTGCTTTTAAATCCTTTCATTTTATATGTATAGATATCAATCACAAGTCTAAGCCAATAAACTCACCAAGACAACCAATGGATGTTTAATTTGGCTTTTTTTTTTTTAAATTATCCCTAGTACACGTGGTACAGGCCATGATAATCATGGTGGGTAGTTAGCGACTTCGCACCACATGTCTACACATGTGAAAAGCAGAATGGTTTTGATGTTCTTCTATCTGCTGTCAATGGTCATCAAAAGTAAACTTGGGAATCTCTGAATGGCAGTTTGTCTCTCACCACACCCCAGTGTTGTGGCAGTATTCTGGTCATGAGAGAGCCCTTCCAAATGTGTCAAATCATTAAGATTTTGTCAAGAGCAAAAAATATTGAAAAAAAAATGGTTTCCTAAATAAATGTAAAGAATGATAAGGTACAAATTTACAATTATAGATTAGAAACACAGGGTAAAATAAGACCAAATCCTAAAATATAAAAAGTGTGTGACATTTTGGTAGCAACGCTGTTACTGAAACTGAATTTGGTCTATTACCTTGTGTTTTAAATGTAAAGAACACTTCGTTGCTGCCATTTCTTCAATCCTGCAGATTGAGGTTGATGAAAGGACCACCAGCTTTATCTGGATAGTTCTGATATGAAGACAATAATTTAGAGCTATGGACCTGGTCAGTTCATGGCAGTATCAATTAAGTGAGGTTTCTACCCCTCTCTTGAAATCTTTCAAAAATTGGTCAAAATTTTTCTTTTTCAATGAAAAGGCACAATTTGGATCATAGAATATAAACACAAGGTAATAAGACCAAATCCAAATAAATAAATAGTGTGTGGCGTTTCGGTAGCAGCATTGTTACCATCTTCAGCCAAAAGTGCTGAATCTAAACACAAGGTAATAAGACCAAATCCAAATAAATAAATAGTGTGTGACGTTTCAGTAACAGTGTTGTTACCATCTTCAGACAAAAGTGCTGAATAATGGTAACAATGCTGTCACCAAAACATCACACACTATTTATCTATTTGAATTTGGTCTTATTACCTTGTGTTTTATTTTTAAAATAAAATAATGTTCTAACTATGATGAAAAATATTGATGATCTTGGTTCACTAGTGAGGAACCTCCCAGTGGATTTAAAACTCCATCCTGCATCTCGGTCAAGGTATTTCAGCAAACTATGGGCATAAACTTTGAAAACAGAAGGTAATAGTGCGCTATCTTTTTAAAAATTAATTTTGCAGTAAGGGGACAATAGGAAGTTTATTTTTTTCTGGAAATGAAATATTAATTCCAAATTGTTTCATTTTCTTATATGTTGTTGTAATGCTTTATGTTTATATATACTAGCGGACGTACCCGGCTTCGCCCGAGGTTTTACCCGAGTAAAGGTTTGTCTAACGAACATTTGTTAAAAGTTCTCTATAAACTTATAAAAAAAAAAGATATATTTTGATAATTTGAAACTCGTAAATTTGAATCTCTCGATAAAGTGAACATTTTTTCCCGGTCCCTGTGTGCCATGTCATCCTGAATTTTGTCTTTCCTAATTTTCTACATTACAAAATCATCGTTTTATCTACATATTTTCCCGGTCCCTTGAAAAATACTCGATAAGTTGAATAAAATCATGGTCGTTTATGGAAGATGGACGTAGTTCCCGGAGGTCACCCGCCCCCCGCGCGCCAGGACCTCTTGATCCCTCTGATTGGTCGGTGGGAACTTGGAGTGACCGGCTGGACGGGGGGCGGGGCAGACCTAAGCCTATCTCCGTCGCAAGGTGGCGCTGCTTGCGAGTTAAAGCTACAAATCTGCAAATAACTCTAAGGATATTAAAGATATTCAAGAAATTATTTTTCGTAAACCTTTCCGGGGATATGCCTAATAATATCCCAAATTTTCACGGCGATTGGATGTATGGTTTTTGAAACCATAGAGGACACACACACACACAGACAGACATTCAATTTTATATATATAGATTGGTCAAAGTTTGATGGTAAAGTACTGCTAATTGTTGGGCTTTATTGTTGAAATTTTCTGGAAGGAAATGATTCTTAAAGAAGAAGCACACTTGGTAATAAGACCTAATACCAAATGAATAAATAGTGTGTGACATTTTGGTAACAACGCTGTTACCAAAATGTCACTCACAATTTATTTATTTGGATTTGGTCTTATTACCTTGTGTTTCTAATCTATAATGTAAAGTGTGCCTTATCAAGAAATACACAGTCCTTCCATCAAATTAGATACAAAGAACTTTAAGTTGGTAAAAGACATCTTTGGTCAATTTGGAAGATTTCTCAACTCCTAAGTTGGATCTAATGAATCTCTGTACTGTTGAAGGCCATTAGCCTCTGAAACTGAGGTTTAGACTTTCTGAGATTTCTAAATCTGGTGAAGTGGGATTTTTTAACTTTATAATATTACATGTGTTTGTAAACTGGTAATACAGATTTCATTTATTTTAATGCTTGCTTCCCTGTCTGTCTGTTCACAAATCTTGCAATCTTTATATTTGGTACCCTTTTCAGAACCCGATGACAATGCAAGTTGACAAATTTTTAGACTTCTGGGTTGTCAGGGTGGCCAGAAATGGACAAATTTCCAATTTGCCTTTCCAATTTTGTAAATTAATTTTGATATACTTCAAGATCATATAGAAGTATGAAACTTCAAGACTCACTCAGTCCAATGAATAATGCAAGTGTACAAATTTTTCAGACTTCTGGGTAGTCGGAATGGCCAGGAATGAACAAATTTCTATATTTCTTTTTAAGTCTTATGTTACGCCTCTTACAAAGAATTGACCAATCCGCGGCGAGCAGGCTTAATTTAAGGCCTAATCCTCAGTGAACTTTTGATTCAAATTTTGTAAATTCATGACTAAAACTAACTAAATAATTAATAAATAAAAATACATTTTAAAAAAGCTTTTATTTAAATGCACTAAAAAGGAAAAAATAAATATTTTATCTTCTGTCATTGAGCAATTAGATGTATATGAATAAAAATAAAAGCGGCGGGGGACGATCATATTTAGAGGAGAGGTAAAAATATAGCAAACACTTATAAACATTGCTAATCACACAGTTGCTACATATTAAATCACATTAAGTTTAAAATTCATGATGATTGTACCCCACCGCTTTTATTTTCACTCAGATATTGCTCAATGACAGAAGATAAGATATTTTATTTTTTAGTGCATTTAAATAAGTTTTTTTATTGTATTTTTATTTATTAATTATTTTAAATATTGTTACGTCGTACCCAGACATTATTCATGTACTTTGTCTAATTAGGATGCCACAAAGATAGACACGTGAGTTCGAAGGGATGCAGCTAAAGTTAGCGCTTTATTATGGCTCTAAACAGAAGGAGAACAATCAGTGGGACTTGCCTTCAACCTCCCCTGCAGAAGAATCCTTGGCGCCGTGGATGTCATTCTTGTGAAGCTTCCCGCTCCACACTGTACACGTCCAGCCTTGACTTACACCGGCTTGTAGGCCACTCCGATGTCAGGCTCTCCTGGCACCATCTTGCAGGATCATCCACATGCCCAGGGGCAAGTCACCATGTCTTCTCCTTGCTGCAGATGTAACCAGACTCCTGGTCAGTCCATACGGCCACACGCCTGGAGCTCACTTCCCGTAGCCAACTTCCCACGTCTCCTGTCCCCGCAGATCTGTCTAAAACTGTCCTGCTCCCCCCACATTGGAATGCCGTCGTGGCGCCTGTCCTCCCCACACACACGTGGGCCATCCTCCTGCAGCTGGAGTACATCCATCTTTCCACAATTTCACTCTGGTACTTGGCCTTGTCATCCATCTTGGATCCAAATATCCTCATTTTTTCTCAAATTCCATATGGTCACACACACCAAACCTCATCACTACCTCTCAAGACAGGCTTCTTCCTCGATAAGGTTTGGCATGCGACCATACAAAATATTAAGAAATATTTGATCCAGGATGAGCATTTTTAAAAAATTATTACATGTATAATGATAAGGCACAATTTGGATGGTAGATTAGAAACACATGGTAAAAGGACCAAATTCAAATAAATAGAAAGTGTCGATAAAGCAAAATTTGGATTATAGATTATATCTACAAGAAAATACAACCTAATCTAAATAAATTAATAGGGTGTGACATTTCTGTAACAGAGTTGTTACCATCATCAGAAAAAATTAGTCAGATGAAAAACTTTTGCCTAATGATCAGAATAATACTGTTACCAAAACATCACCCACTATTTATTTATTTGAATTTGGTCTTATTACCTTACATGTATAAATGATGGTTCACCCTCTTTTTTTTTTTTCAAATTTGGCATTTTATTGCAAATTTAGCTTTTAGATTTTAAAGAAATATAATATCAGCAGCCATCAATATAATAAACACACTCTAATCTATGGATAAAAAACTCAAAGAGATGTAGAGTCAATGAGGCTCCCTCAATGGCAGAGTCCTCCTCCATACAATCAGGGAGTCTTCATTAATTCTCCCTCGCCACTTAAGGAAAATTTGTAGATGGCTGCCTAGGTTGATGCCAAGGTCATCCAGTTCTGTCCTGCAGACTGGGTGGATGCAGCAGTGAGTTAGCAACAGATTGCAGGTAGAGGCTGGATTAAGACATGTCACATCAGAGATACCTAATTGACAACTGCCAGGACATGGATGTGGTAGTCTCTCCAGGATTTGGGCAGCAAGGCGAGGCAGGTCCAGCAGGCTGGGTTTTTAAGGAAGATAAGCTTACACTCTACTATAGATATTTTGTAATGTAGTTGTGATCCTGGGGGAGACATTAATAGACTACCAACAGGTGATACATCAAGTTGTATCATGCCGCGTTTTCTCACCGTTGGATATCCCAGAATGTCATCTCTGGTCAGATGGTGACAGTAACAGGCCGGGGTATGTACAAGTCTTCCATAACTGCACTTACACTCTACTAATGATGGGCAAAGAACTAGGTCTAGAGTTGGGTAATATAAATTACTGTTATAAAATTGATGAAATCTGTGGCCACTGGTCATGCTTCGGACCTGGAGGCTGTTGTTGGGTTCTATACTGCCTGGAGTATAGGAGCTCTATCTATGCTTCCTTCCTGCGGTGAATCTGTATAAGACTGGTGGTCTTAAAAAAGCTGTATGTGTGTGTATATAAATTTGATACCTGCCTGGTAAATTATACCATCTAATTCCATCCATGGTTGAAAGATTTCTCTATGCAACAATTTTTTTTCTGTCCTTGGATGTTAAGCCTTTACTTGATTCTCCATATTGGGAAGGTACAGAAAATACCAATTATGCTGTTAAAAGTTTGCTTTTGTAGCCAGAAAATCGAAATTTACATTGCATGTATGGGATAAATGTGCATGCTGGGAAACTTGTGTAGCTAAATAGAATGATGCCAAGTATCTGCACACATACAACATTTTGCTGTCTGTGGAGAAGTTATCAAGACAAATACAAAAATAGTACTCTGAGCAATGATTTATTGTCATTATCATATCATTGATATAATTATCAATGATTATACTTGATGCTTTTGAAACATAAACTAACAAGACCACGTCTAAATAGATAACTGTTAGCGATGCTTCAGTAACAATGCTGTTACCGAAATGTTACAAACAGTTTATCAATTTGGATGTGGTCATGTTACCTAATGTTTCTCTATAGTTTCTCTAAAGATACTCTTCCCTCATCAAGTTGTTCTTTTAGTAAATAATAATCATTACAACACTATGTGGACATAGATTTTATATTAATACAAAGCAATAATGTGCCATCTATATATAACAAATGAAGATATTAAGACATTGGGCCTCCCAATATTTTTGCATCACATTAAGGACAGTAGAAAACATATTTTATGTTTTTTATGGAAAAACTCTTATCCTGATCAAATTAGTATGAAATAAAGTATGAAGAGGAGCTTCTTTATACACATTTATTCTCGCTAGCTTTCGAACCTACATGGTTCTTCATCTGGCATGGATAGCTTTTACACTAACAAAAGTACTGCAACACAGGGACCTTATATACACCTAGGAGGAAATTTACATACTTAAGCTAATGGATTAAAAGAGATATATTTTATGATGTTATAACCAAGTTGTGAAGGGGGACAAGTGCTATAAACTATTGATTTTTCAACAGCCATGACTCTGGATCAAATCCTGCATTGAGAACTTTTTTCTCTGAACAAATAAATTACTTCAATGGCCCCCCCGATTCTTGTAAAAGTTCAAATCCCACCAGTGAGTGAAAGCAAATGGGTTTCTGGCACACTTGTAAAAGTACAAAAGTCAAATTGATCATGTGTAAGGCATGTGGTGAATTTGCAGTAAAAGCAGTTAACTATTACCCACCATGATTATCATGGCCTGTACCACGTACTAGAGATGATTAATATAAAAATGTATAGATAAAATAACCATGTGTGTGTCGTTATTTAAAAATATGCTGTTAGTATAAAGCTTCACTGTATTTTGATAGACAATTCAATACAATAATTCCTAAAGTTTTTCATCTTCCATTCTCAGTAATTAAAGTAATTCCTTAAGAAAATATTTATAAATCATTTCACTTTAAGTCCAATGGCTTCTTATATTTTTGCTAAAATAAATATATAAATCACTCATACTATTTAAAAACACAAGAGACATTACACCTATATTGATACAAGAAAATAAGACCTAATCCAAATAATTTAATAGTGTGTGATGTTTTGGTAACAGCATTGTTACCATCATCAGACAAAATAATAAATGATAAAAAGAGAGAGAATATGGTTTTACGGGTTATTAACCCAGAAAAGTTCTCATGCCGGGAATTGAACCCAGGCCTCCTGGTATCCTAGCCACTAGACCACGTGGGAATTGAGAAAAATATCACAGCATATTCTTAAATAGTACTGTTAATCAAGTGTGTAAACAAGATAGCAGATAAGAAAAAAATAGTTTTTTTTAAGACAACCTAAAATATTATTCTTAGAATTAAAAGTGGAATTTTGAAAGTGGTAAAAACTTAGTGTTTCATTTATTTCAAAATAAAATATCATAAGCTTTCAGGCCACAAGGCTCTACTTCACAGCCCTCACTGCCATTATATAAACAGCAGTGTGTCACACTTCTACCCAATATTCAGTTGACACACCCATTTGCCATTCCAAAGTATTCAACAGATGGCTTCAGCTATAATTATGTCATTTTTTTTACTGCCAACAACAGATTCAAACACTCCTAACACGTATATTTTTTTCAAATACAGTTGAACCTCTCTGTAAAGGATACCTAGTTACATAGCCAAAGTGTCCTTTAGGGAGAGGTGTCTTCTTACCGGAGAGTTACTAAATAGTAAAAATGATATTTTTGGCGATGAAAATTGTCCAGTATATGAGTGTCCTCTCATGGAGGTTCTACTGTACTTATAATTTTGTTTTTCTGTGAAAAATATATACTTCGACCAGTTAGAGTTTTTTATTTTTTTAACGTTTCAACAAAAATCTTTTGTCTTCATCAGATGAAATAAATAAAAATAAAGCATTTGGCAAGGCATTATTTTTATTTATTTCTCCTGGCGAAGACAAAAGATTTTTGTTGAAACGTTGAGAAAGTAAAAAACTCTAACTGGTCGAAGTATATATTTTTAACAGAAATATGAATGACGGCCAGGCAACCTCTATCTTCAGGATCACAATTTTGTGCTAGGTGTATGTAAATTTTTTGTTAGAAAAAGAAGAAAGTATTTCAGTAGAAGCTCTCTCTAAAAGACACCTAGTTGTAGAGCAACCCTCCTTTAGGGAGAGGTGTCCTCTTATCAGAGAGTTTCTAACTTTTAAAAATGTTAATTTTGACAATTAAAACTATGTCCTTTGTAGAGATGTGTCTGGTAGTGTCCTCTGTTTATGGCTATTTTAGGTTATCAAAAAATATTCACTAATTTTTTTTAACAGCATGTAGTTGCAGTTACAAATATTTGTATCTACTAATATTTAAATGGTATTTTTGAGTACAGTAAGTCAGAACTAAAGGAAAACAGGAAGCCAATTTCACACAGATCAACAACCACAATTAAATGACTCATTGAGCATGAATCCTTTCAAATTAGATGACTAACTTCATCAAATAAAAACCCTTCAACTAGGTCATTTTATTTATTATTTTTGTGTGTATTTTTACGTGTGTAGCCATTTTTACAATGATTTTACATTTTACAACTTAGGACCCTATGTAGGAACAGGATCATAACAACTGATGAACTCCAAGGTTTCCTTTCGAATCTGCATGGTCAGGCCTACATCTACGGCCTCCCTAAGGTACATAAGTTAAAATCCCCCTTAGACCAATAGTAGCTTTTCACCTCTCCCCCACAGCCCCGCTAGCTCAGTACTTAGCTAAGATAATCATACCCATACTTAAAGAGGGCGCCGCCTCGACGTCCATCTCTTCCACACCTAAATTCTTAGACCATATACAGCAATTACCGGTAGTCCCCAACAGTCTTATGATCTCTTTTGATGTCATCAATCTATACCCCAGTCTCCCCCACTCCCTCATCTTAGAATGCACCAAAGAATTCCTCCGGACGCATGGGTATACAGCAGATTTGATATCTAAGTTTTCCACCTTAATTTCGATCTGTCTAAGCAACAGTATTTTCAATTTTGATAAATGTTACTATAGGCAAACCAAGGGTACTCCCATGGGTAGCCCTCTGTCCTCACCACTCTCCGAAATAGTTATGCGAAAAATTGACAGTTTAATTACAAGTCACTTCCCAGCAGATATTCATACCTGGTTTAGATACATAGACGACATTTTTTGCATAATTAATATAGAATCCTTGGACAGTATTCATACTAAATTAAATTCACTATTTCCGGACATCCAATTCACATTCGAAAAAGAAAACAATCGTTCCTTGGCATTCTTGGATATCATGATCACAAAACAAAATAGCAGGTATATTACCAACGTATACTATAAGCCCTCCTTTCATCCCTCCTATATACACTATACCTCATACTGCCCCCTTAGCCATAAAATTAATACGGTCAAAACCCTCTCAAAACGTATTTTTACTCACTGTTCAACGTCTGAATTCAAACATACAGAGACCCAGATCGTGGTCAATCACCTAATGAACTCAGGCTACCCCAGAAACTTCATTCTCCGACACTTTTACAATCCACAACAACAGCTAAGCAGTCAGACTTATAGAGCGACTTGCATCATCCCTTACTCTGCCCACAGTGTTAACATAGCTAGATACTTAAAAAACAAACACGGAATACGTACCTTCTATACCAACACTCCTAAATTAGAAACAATAGTTAGAAACCCCATCACCAGAAATAGTTTTCCCATTACCCTGCCATACTTTACAAACTCCATATATTCCTTAAAATGTTCAGATTGCAATAGTTTGTATATAGGAGAAACAGGCCGTAGAATCAAAGATAGGATGGATGAACACCATAGAAACATCAGAAACAATGAACCTAGATCCCTTATAGTACAACACATTAGACAGACAGCACATTCTTTCGATACCTCTCAACCACAGGCATATTATTCAGGAATCACGAACAAATACAGAAGGTTGGTCGTCGAGGCGTTGCTCTCTTTAAGACATAACAGTATTAACAGACACATAGACATTCCTGATATATACAATGCAATATTGCCATAGTGTACCTTAGGTGACCATTGCCAGAGAATTTTATTTTGGATCGTTTTACTATTGCAGCCCTAAATTGAACCGTATCCTTTTTGTACAACTATTTTTGATTTTACTTCTTAGCATACTCAGAACACGCAGATTTTTCTTATTTTTACTTTTTCACCAATTTTGTTAATATGTTTATAGTTTTCTTGTATATATGCTAATTTTCTCAATATGGATATGTATATAAGATGTAGTTTTACTCAGATATGATGTCCTGTAGAAGGGTTAATAACCCGAAAGCTCGCCCATATTAAAACCTTTAAGAAACACATCCTCGCATATCTTAAATTCTTATACTTAACCCTTAACTGGACGGGTGGATTTTTCTTACGTAACTGGACGGGTTGGGTAGATTCAACCCACATATGTAACTTTATGAAATAAGCACTAAATAATGATTGAAATAAATATTTAAAAAATTATTTAATTAATATATAGTTAATATACAGATTTTGACATTTAAAAATTCTGAATATAATCTATTTACAGTTTTCAAAAATTATAAAGAAAAGTTATTGCAAACGCTTAGTTGACATACAGAGCAAAGGGTTTTTATTTTTTACTGCGCTTTTTGATGGACATTTGTAGCACCTTTTTGGAGTATCAGATTGTTGTGGTATCGTAGATTCACTTGGTTTACTTGAACCATCATTCTTCTTGAATTGTCGCCTGTAATTGCAGTGGGAGAGAATTGAGATTACGTGTGGCCAGGTGTTCATCAGTCAATGCTCTCCCAGGATCAACAATAAAATGACTCCTTTCTTTTTTACCTTTTTTTATCAATCTGATTACCGATTTTCTTTTTTCTTTTTTTTTTGGAACATAGGAGACTAAAGTGGTTGTTCCAGAGAAACCAAAAATAGAGGTTCCTGATTCTCTATTAGGATGCGGTTGAAATTGTGGTGAATCTAAGGTTTGTTCTTTCTCATTGTTCCTAAATATATAAGGCCATGTTCTTTCAACTTATCAACTAATTCTACTGAAGTAAATCAATTGTCTGCTGGAATATTTCTTCCAAAGTGTAGTCGACTAATCTCTAAAACATATATATTTTGGGTTGGCAGGGATAGTTCCCTCTGTTGACTTGATTGATTATTCTACTTATCGGAAGAAAAAGGTGTTATTTTATAAAAAGGAAGCTAAAAATAGCGGAAGATAGAGACTCAAGTATGAGCCACGAGCTAACACTGACACGAAAAATTTTCACGCTTCTGGACGGGCTGGGCGGAATCCGCCCACACATGAAAATTTAACCCCCCTCCCAAAATTGAAATTTATAAACGATGGATGGAAAATGTTTGTATCACTGTAAAATTAGAATACATGAAAGCTGGTAGCTCTAGGTAAACGAAAAATATATTTTTTCCTATATTAAATTTATGCATGGGCAGAATCTACCCAACCCGTTCAGTTAAGGGTTAATTATAATATTTTTATATTTAATGATCATAAATGTATGTGTTAAGTTAGTGTGTGTATATGTCTTATTATAACATTGATATAAACTATTATTTAAAATAATAATTTAATTTTGAAAATTTCGTTTGTTCATACAGAATAAGAGATTTAGGATGAATTCTAAAATAAAATACCAATGATGTTTAATACATAAGTCGTTAGAAGTTCCATCTAACGACAATTATTTAAAGCGTTTTAATCAACATGCGAGGCAGGGAATATTTGGTAAATTTCTCTAACACAACTACCTTTCAATTTTCTTACTATTCAAATATCTAATATGCTTCAACAAATTTATTCGTATGTTAATGAAAAAGAGGTATTTAGTTCAATTATCAAAACTATTATTATTATATACAATGTAGAAAGTACCTTTTATTAACTTTGAAAACGTAAAATATGTTTAAAGTATGTTTAAAAATAATATAGGAATAAAGGAATAATTGGTAGTATGCACACGTGTTTGAAAATATGTAAATATAAAAAGATAGAATAATTGATATAGGAGTGTAGAGGGCCCTTTAGTACGTGTCAGAATGGCCGAGTGGTCTAAGGCGCCAGACTTAAGATCTGGTCCTCTTGTGAGGGCGTGGGTTCGAACCCCACTTCTGACATTTTTTTTTTTACTGTGTTGTTTATTTTATATTTATTTTAAAACTTTCTTTTTAAAGAGTGTGCTATTGATTTGCTCTTCCATTTTTGAATATATATATATACGTTTTTCGCAACAAGAATGTTCAACATTCGAAATATATTTTTAAATACTTACTCGTTTGATATATAAAGAGGAAATAGAATTGAATTAGAGGCCTAAAAGGTAGGATGTGTGAGAAAATATTTTTAAAAGCACTTCTAAAACGTGTTTTAGATACAACACTTAACATTTTAGATGTTTTTATTATTGAAAATATTTTTTAAATGTATTGAAAGATTTTTTTTTCATATATTTTATAACATTATGTTATTTAATTCATGTTGAGTTAAATAAAAATATTTTAAATCCCTTTATATATACACATTTTGAAAAACGAATTATCAGGGTAATAAAAAAGGGTAAATAGTTTCTCCTTTTGATGGTAGATGGCAGAATGATCAGGTTATCTGAAAATATGTGTATAGGCGTATAAAATGTTTCTTTATTATTATTATTATTTTTTTAATAAATAGTAATTTTGTCAATCTATGAATATTTTCATTGCATATATCAACATAATTCCTAGATATATAGAGAGAGAGCACCCAATCTTGTTTCTAGAGTATTCTTAAAAAAAAAATAATAATAATAAAATAGTTAATTATAATAATTAATATAAAAACATATCTAAATTAAAAATATGATGTGAGATAGAAAATAAATTTTATAGAAAAATTAAAATATTCATGATTTAAATTAGAAAAAAATATTAGTTTTACCAAACATCTTTAATTCCCTTCTAAAATCAGCGCGTCCATTTTGGCCAGTGGCTCAATAGTAGCGAGGCTGACTCCAGATCAGAAGGCTGCGTGTTCGAATCACGCCCGTCACATTTTTTCTTAAATCTTGAACAAATCAAATAAATAATATATTTTTAATTGACGCCTTTTGAATATTTATTCTATTTTAAAATAGAATTTAAAGATAAAAATGAACATTTTAAGGAATTTTTATATATACACTTCTTTTTTTATCTTGCAAAAAAAAAAAAAAATCTTCGATAATAAAATGGCATATATTGGATTGTAAAATACTATTTGTTTGCCAATATTTCGGTTGGCTAAACGACAACCTTTGTCAATATATTTATAACCCAGTTTCCTGGAAATTTTGCCAAGGTATAACAACATTGTGGAATAATGGCGTCCAGACGGCTCGGGTGACAGTAAACAAACATGCCCGGCGGCGCCAGCCGCCGACAAAGGACTAGAACACGGCTTGGTCTGCTACCCACCAGTCGGGTGTTTTCCTCTGTCCTCTTAAGATGTATTAAATAAAGTTAGTTAGAAGGAGATTTTTACCCCCTCCTTTCTGCTATTTAGTGATCTTATTCAAATCCTTGCAACAGCCCACAAAGAATCATCACAGCGAATTCTTCTACCGAATTTCGCTTCAGTGTTTGTGAAACTATTACCCTACATTTCTACACAAAGTGGCGTCCCCGCGGGTGGGCTTCTGACAAGGCAAGATCAAGTGGATTAACGGCGGAATACAAGTCAAGACTCAAGATAAATACCTTTTGTTTTACCTTCTGTTTATAGAGTTTTTTGAAAAATGGAAATTTTAAAAAAGCATAGAAATTTACTTAGAAAGCGACTAACTCGCATCTTGAAGACGACAGAAGAGTTTCTGTCAAGTACTCCACCGATACCTGTAGAGGACATTGAATATAATAGAGAGATCATTGAAGAAACTCACAGTGAGCTTCTTGTGATCCAAAGCAAGATAAGAGACTTCATGCTAACTTCAGACGTTAGCGAAGAGGAACTAGAGCAAGACGATGAGGAAGCCTTGCAATATACCCAGAGATATAAGAGAATATATAAAAAATGTTTCGCTCTTGTTGAACCCAGGATCACTGCATCCAGTCCCACGATTAGTGAAGTGAGCTTCGCTTCTAGCTCACACCATAGAACTGTAAAACTACCCAAGATAGAATTAAAGAAGTTTACAGGAGAAATAAAAGATTGGTTGGGATGGTGGGCACAGTTCAACAAGATTCATGTCGATCCCACTTTAGAAGACAGCGACAAGTTTCAATATCTTGTGCAATCTATGTCGCCGGGAACCAGAGCTAGTAAACTGGTTGATAGTTACCCCCTGACTGCCGAAAATTACCCCAAAGTTATAGAAACTTTGACAGAAAGATTTGGAAGGCCTGAACTGTTGCAACAAGTCTATGTCAGGGACCTTATCCGCCTTATGATCGATTGCTCCTCCAAACAACAGTTGAAGGTGACTTCATTTTATGATGAGTTGGTGACTCATTTGAGAGCATTGGAATCCTTAAAGATTGAGGCCAGACAGATGTCTGTATTTATATTTCCAATGATTGAGGCATGTCTCTCAGAGGAACTCATGAAGGCTTGGCAAAAAAGCCCCCTCCATGATGTCAAGATGATGCTAATGATTCGACTCAAACTAGAGTTGACCTAATTATGGAGTTTCTCCAAAAGGAAGCTGCAGCAGAACAAGACAGAGCCTTAGCTGGATCCAAGTTTGGACTTAGATCTTTGAAACAAGATAGAAACGTGGGCAGACAATCACATCCTGCTAAGATACCTACGGCCTCTGGACTCTTTGCTGGACGTGCCCAGAATTGCATCTTTTGTAATAAAGATCATAAAAACACAGAATGTCTTGCTGCGCGCAGAATGAGCATTAAAGAAAGAAGAGAGCGTATTAAAAACGCTAAATGTTGTTTCTCCTGCCTCCTACCAGGTCATATCTCTTCTAATTGTAGAAGGCGCATAACTGAATGTATTCGATGTAAGAAGAAGCACCTTGATATTTTATGCCCTCTTAATGCTCCTGGACGAGAGTCAGCGGATGAAGACAAGGAACAGATGGAAGACTGTGACGTTTCTCCTACAGTTGAAAATGGAGTTTCATTCTCCGGTCTTAGAGCTTCGTCTCTGATTTTGCTACAGACTCTGAAGATTAAGGTCGAAGGTGCGACTTCGGCGAAAGTAGTGCGTGCCCTCCTTGACACAGGTTCCCAACGATCCTATATTTTGTCTAAAACTGCCCAGGATCTCGGACTATCTCCCATTGGCCAGGAATCACTTAAACATGTGGTGTTTGGAGGTCATACTAGTGAAAGTGTCCACCAAGAATACAGAGTCAATTTGGGTCATGCATCGGGGAATTTTAAGATGGTAGCGAAGCTTCTTGACCAACAAAAAATCTGTGGTAACCTACCAAGATTGAGCCGCGGGCCATGGTTGAAAGAACTCAAAGCCCGCAGAATCTGGGTTCCTGATATTGGAAAGGATGACATGGAAATTGAAATACTTCTAGGATGCGATGTGTTGGGATCTATTTTCATGATGAAATCTTGTGTGTTGTCAAATGGCTTGACTGCGTCGCAGACACGTTTCGGATGGACTTTAATGGGAGAATGTCAGCCAGGTAGTGACGTTTCACTCGCTCATCATGTTACAACGATGACAATTTCGGAGAGCAGTATAACCAATCTGTGGAATCTCGATGTTATTGGCATTATGGATCCTATTGAGGTTAAACAGAGAGATCAGAGAGACGCACTGGCGCGTCGACATTTTCTAAAACCAGTCCAAGGTTCTGTTTCTGGAAGATATGTTGTTTCCCTCCCGTGGACTGTAGAGAAAGCTAAAATCGCGGACAACAGGGAGATTGCTACGAAGAGATTAGAACAGTCGACTAAGAAATTAATCTCTTTGAATCTTTATGAGGACTATGATGATATTTTCCGAGGCTGGTTGGATGATGGGATAATTGAGAAAGTCCCAGCTGAACAACACGACGCTGAGGCCTTCTACCTGCCTCATCGTCCGGTGGTGAAACTCTCCAGTGGGACTACGCCAATCAGGCCTGTCTTTGATGCTTCTAGCAAGGTCTATAGATCCCCATCTTTAAATGACTGTCTTGAAAAGGGACCTAACCTCATAGAGATGATTCCCAGCCTTATGTTAAGGTTTAGAAATGGCAAGTTTGGTGTCGTGGCAGACATTAAGAAAGCGTTTCTTCAGATTGAGGTGAATGAAAGGGACAGAGATTACCTGCGTTTTCTGTGGTATTCCCAAAATGGAGAAAAGACAGAAGTATTCCGACATAGACGTGTCGTTTTCGGTGTTAACTGTAGTCCTTTCATTTTGGGGGCAGTAATAGAATACCACCTGTCTAATGTTCGACCTGAACATAAACCGTTAGCTCAGAGGTTGCAGAAATCCTTTTATGTGGACAATTTAGTCACAAGCGTGAACTCTTTTGAAGAGTTACAAGATCTCAAATTGACCGCAACGTCCATCATGGATAATGCTCGGATTGAGCTAAGCCGTTGGGAGCATAGCCTGGACGTGGCCTCCGATACTTACCCCTTTGAAAGAGCAGAGATATCTAAAGTGCTTGGTGTATATTGGGATAAAAGGGAAGATTGTTTGTCATGTGAAATTCCCGTAGCCATACCCCCCAAGATAACCAAAAGGAGTATCCTGTCCTGCTTAGCTCAGATATATGACCCTATTGGATTTCTGAACCCATTATTAATAAAGCCTAAAATTATATTGCAAAAGGTTTGGATAAAGCGCGATAACCAGTTGGGTACCTTTGTCGGGAATCGCGTGAAAGAGATATGCAGACTTAGTGATCCTGGAGATTGGAGATATGTTCCTAGCAAGTGCAATCCAGCTGATTTACCCTCCAGAGGATGCAGCCTCTCCCGACTGATACAGTCTACATGGTGGGAGGGCCCTTCCTGGTTAAAACTCTCCGAAGAATTTTGGCCTTCCAGGTATAAAGACCTGAATGAAGAAGAAATCTGTGTGAAAAGAATGCTCGGAACATCAACATTAACATATCACCAATTGATGACCCTGCTGTGTCATACAGAGGCAGTGATGAATGAAAGGTCCATGACTTATGTCAGCGACGATCCGAATGATCTTGTATCAATATCACATGTATGACACATGTAAAGAACTAAAGCTGTACTGGCTAGCAAAAAAAAAGTGTTAAATGGGGCATCTCTCTCTCTCTCTCTCTCTCTCTCTCTCTCTCTCTCTCTCTCTCTCTCTCTCCAGCTTACTGCCCCAGTGTTGCTGAACTCACCTCCCAAAGCTATCATCACCCTTTTCTCATTCTATGAATAAAAAAATATTTTAAAAAAATTATATGAAAATTCATAATATATATATGTCATAATTTGTACATACTGGATGCAAACCCGACCCAATATGTATGCAATGTATGTTTTAAAAGATTTAATAAAAACAAGGCTTAAAGAAATCTGGGAGAGAAGGCCTACAAGAGGACAATCATTAGCAGGGTTTATTATCCCGGAACTCATAAAAACTGAGTTCAAGAACCTATCACTTCCTGGTCAGGTTAAAACAAGTCCAAAGGACAAAGAATTAGCAAAGACCAATCAGAAAGCAGCTCATTTAGCCTCGAGCCTATAGCGAACTTACACGTCACGAACGGTCAGCCAATGAAAAAGAAGAAGAGCTTTCGTCTTAAATCGGGAACGAGATATAGGCAGTTGGGAGCTGGACAGCACGGAGTTAGGAGCTCGGCACCATCGCAACCAGTTAGCCATAGGAATCAGCTTGGAGCAAAAACCCATCTCCCCTCCTCAGATAAGTTAATTCTCAATCATGCAATAGAAGTATAGTCAACTTCGCTCAATTCCTCAACTCTTTCTCTCCCTAGATTACTCGCCTTTTTCAACCCAACCAACCCTGCGTTTTCTCGTTATTTTCCCTTGTATGCAGAACTTTCCACTCAAACGACTGCGCTCAAATCAATCTCATCAATTATCAACCAACATCCAAAGATTTCGCAACGATAATACGATAGTTAGTCGACAGGATCTATAATGGAAAACAAACGAGATAGAGCAGCGGAAGGCAACGGCCAGAATCTAGTGGAGAGAAGAAAAACGACACGACGCACCCTGACGGCGATTCTGGTTCAGATGACGGCGATCCTGCAAGGAGTAAACACGACCCGGCGAGAGAGGACGTATCGGACACCCGACGACGGGACAGCCGACGCCCACGCCACCGCCGCAGGCCGAGGGATGGACGGATGTGCCGCCGACACGTGGCCGAACGACCTGATGCGCCACTTCGAGGAATCTCCACCCACCATGCCGAATCCCTACATCAGTATCCGGAAAAACGCAAGTAGGTGGACTGTACCACCCCAACAAGCTCGACATTCGAACACAAGGGCAGTGCAAATGGCCCAAAATCCCCACCCGAGTTCCCGGGCAGTGCAAATGGTCCCAATCCAGCACGCCAGGCGTCCCACGCAGCCATCCCAAGCCGGAGACACATCAGCCGGGCCGACTTTTCGGGACTGAGTTCGAGACTGAGGTAGGATCTCCACCCTTTGACGTCAAAAAATTGACACTGGAACTGTTTCTGACCCCTAATCTACCATGCACCTTTTTAATTGACCCAGACGCAAGTTCGAATATAGTGCCATATCATTTGTACAAAATGTTAAAAATTCACCTTCCTAAGTTAAATTTAAAAGAACAATCTATAGAGCTACAGACTCTCAACGGTCTTGCCACAACCATAGGAAAAATAGCATTCCCACTAACAATAGGTAAAATATCCAGAAAAGAGAATTTCCACGTGGTGGAAGCATCGCTGCCATTTGGAATTCTCAGCGTAAATACTCTTCATCATTTTAAATTAGTAATAGATTATAACAACGGCACTATTTTCCAACTTGGCGTCCCATTGTCTAACCCTACCTATCACTTTAACCATGTACCAAATGAATGCACGTACTGGGTATGCCAAAACATGTCCCAAAGGACTTGCACTGCACCCAAACCTTCTGCACATGACAACCATTGCGTGCATCCATTGAGCAAAACACAATCACCTACATGCCACCAATCTAATCACGCACCACACAACTTTTTTACTAAGGCCAATTGCCTTTTTTATATGCCCTCAAATAACAAAGCCACAACGGCTTCAACTTGCAACCACAATGCACAAAACATGTCCATACAGCAGGACAGCTCGTACACCGAGCACATAAGTGACCACACATCGTCACGAAACAATCACGCAAGTGTACATCGCAACAAACACGACACTCACAACAACCGTACACAGACAATATCCGTCCAACAGGACGGCTTTCACGCTAAACACACACATGTCCCTACGTCGTCACACAACAGTAACACGCCCAACAAGCGCAACAAGCACGACACTCGCACCAAAAGGCGACAACAACCAGCAAATAACACATGCACAACCACTGCCGAAACAACCATCCCGTCTACACAAAACATAGAAAAAATTCACGTCACCAAACAACCACACAATCGCAAAACATTGCGATCTTTCCTAAGCGCTGTGAACGCTTATAAAAAGTTCATTCCAGACCACGCCCGCTTGCGGACGCCACTTGTCAACCTTCTAAAAAGGGATGTCATGTGGGTCTGGGATGACGAATGCCAGAAAGCGTTCACTAGCCTGAAAGAAAGCCTTACAACACACCCCACATTGCACCTTTACCAGGAAGGTCTGCCATGCCAGGTGTACTGTAACGCCTCAACACTCGGCATTGCAGGCGTTCTCAAACAGGTCTACCCTGATGGGAAGACATACACAGTCCAGAATTTCAGTCGCTCTCTGCGTGCACACGAGCGAAGTTATTCAAACTCGGAACTACAATGCCTAGCCATTGTGGAAAGTGTGGATAATTTCCGCGCCTGTCTAATGGGCAGAAAGTTTACAATATTCTCTGACCATCCCGCATTGCAGTGGTTGAAAGGGATCAAAGCCCCGTCAGGCAGATTGTTTCGGTGGAGATTAAGGCTATCGAGATACGAATATGAGGTCCGTAGCATAAATGGAGAACAACAATATGAAACGGGCGTTGTAACTCGTATCCCATTCTGTGGCTTTTTAGACGCCTCCATCATTAAGAGCCACCAGTCTTCCCCATCGGGAAAATCTTGCTTGACTATGGATCACAATGGACTGCATACCGTCTCCCGAAAAGGTGTAACTAAAATTATAATTCCAAAATCACTCACCGCCAAACTTCTTAAGTCCGTCCACACCCAACACCACCATCCAAACATCTCAAAGATGACGAGACTCATCTCTTCACAATATTATTGGCAGAGCATGACACAAGATATCGCAAAACAGGTAAAAACCTGTCCCACCTGCCGATTCGCTAGAAGTATCGGTGAATCCAGCCAACCTTTCCATAAAGACACCGATACAACTCACAGAAATAAACAAAATTCGTACACAAAACATACCACACCCATAATACAAACAATAACAAATTTACAACATCTAAGACAGAGAAACGATTGCACATTTCCACTTAAACCACCTATAACCGACATTTCTTCAACAGGACCATTGATCACCAAACAGGCGAACTGCGAACCTGGCAATCATTTAAATCCTACCATTTTTTCAAAAAAACGATTTACGCCATTCTCCCCCGATAACAAGAAGTGCGAACTAGAACAACAACAATTAATAAATAAAGTCCCAATAGATATTACAGAGCCACAGTTCATAGCACAAATATGGGAGAAGATGTGTCGATACCCCATTTTTCACCCGATCTCTGTCATTTGTCTGCTATTCCTACCCTATGGACTCGTCCCATTGATATTCATCATTCACATGTTAATTTATACCCTACCTTCTAATAGAATTTTCCAGCTGCAGGAGGCAATCTTCCATAAAGGAAATTCCGTCTTTGAATTACTAAACCTGGTATGGAATATGCTAGAAGAGCTCGTCACACATCTGAAGGGAGAAGCCCCAACTCCATTAGAGCACGTACAGCACCATTAGAAAAAATTCAATTAGAAAAAAACAATTAGGCGTGCACAAAATCAATTAGGAGGCAGGAAGTGAGAAGGAACACTTCCCCGCACGACAATAAAAGTCCGCCATTTGCAAATAGAGGGAGGATAGATTTAGACTGGACCTTGTTTTCTCCACATCTCTCCCCTGCTTCCGGTCTCGAATTACCGTGGGGCCCCTCTTGCCATCCGCTATAAATTGAGGTCAGCGTAGTGAACGATCTCTAAGTGTCGTCCAGTTTGGATTCCAGTTCGAGCTACATATCGACTTTTACAAAAAACACAATTCAATTACATTCTCACAAGAAACTTAAGACGTTACCGACACCTCCAAATGAGTTCACATTTCTATTCTTTTATTCTTTAAAGACTTCCAAAATACGTCACATTCAACCCACGTTACACACAGACGTTAGTTTTAAAAACACGCAGATCTCAAGGTCAATTATGAACAAAAACACGCATATTACCACTTAAAATGATAGGAAAAATTTAAGTAACTAAGCTTTCGAGCTTGCGTTTTATTCCGAAGGGATTAAACAACCTTTTAGAAGGATCAAGGATTCTCCTCGATCCTGTATTCAAAGTTCTGATTTAGGTACCGACACCCGATATAATAAAGTGGATATTGGGCGAGCACATCTTAAGTGCCCTAGGGAATTGCATAAAAATCCCTAGAACGCATTAAGGCTCGAGACATATTAACATATAACATTCGGCATTGAGATCTCAAAATACAACACGACACAAAGACAAAAGGCACACGAAAGGTTGATTAGATTCCCGTGTCTCCTGCATACATATTATTAATTCGCACAATTGGGACAGATCATGTTTCTACCCAAGTGTCGCACAGGAAAGACAAAAAAATCTACGGGGTATAATTAATTGATTGCGAGAACTAGATTGTGGCATGTAATTATAAAGCGAGTTGCGAACCTCACTATATATCGTTTTTTTTTAATTTTACATCATTCATTTATATTATTTTCTTTTAAAAAAATTCAAAATATTTAATCCGATTTATCATTTTTCTAATTCAATTTCTTATCACTTATTTTAGCAATTATTTACCATTTTATTTACCACCTCTTTTATTTTGTCATAGTTCCATTTTTATCAACGAAAACTCAATGGTTTTCGGTTAAAATTAGACATAATGTTATATTTTAATTTACAAAAACCTTTTTCATATTTTTTACCAAGCAACCAAGCATTTTTCTTTGATTTCGTTCGACTTTTATTTTATTTTGATTTCTCAAAAGCCCTAATAGAAATCCCTCGATTTCCTTCCCAATCTCGAGCAGAATATAATTAGGCATTCCTTTTTTCCCCATCATGCAACAAAGCATTTTCTTTTTTTCTCTCTCACCACGCAACAAGGCATTTTTCTTTTTTTTTATGCAACCAAGCCTTCACTTTGATTTCGTTCAACTTTTATTTTTATTTTTATTTTTTGACTTCTCAAAAGACCTCATGAAATTCCCTCGATTTCCTTCCCAATCTCGAGCAGAATATAATTAGGCATTTCTTTTTTCCCCACCATGCAACAAAGCATTTTCTTTTTTTTTCTCTCTCACCACGCAACAAGGCATTTTTCTTTTTTTTTTATGCAACCAAGCCTTCACTTTGATTTCGTTCAACTTTTATTTTTATTTTTATTTTTTGATTTCTCAAAAGACCTCATGAAATTCCCTCGATTTCCTTCCCAATCTCGAGCAGAATATAATTAGGCATTTCTTTTTTCCCCACCATGCAACAAAGCATTTTCTTTTTTCTCTCTCACCACGCAACAAGGCACTTTTCTTTTTTTTTATGCAACCAAGCCTTCACTTTGATTTCGTTCAACTTTTATTTTTATTTTTTATTTTTTGATTTCTCAAAAGACCTCATGAAATTCCCTCGATTTCCTTCCCAATCTCGAGCAGAATATAGTTAGGCATTTCTTTTTTCACTATGTACCATAGTATTCATTTTTATGTCTTACAATTACAAAATTTTTGATTTCTATTAATTATACGCAAGCTATATATCATTAATACCATTCTCGTTTATCTTTTATATCGCTACCAATGCTTGTATATAACCTCTCTTTAACCAATTAATTTTCCCACAAAATTATTTTTTTTCCCTTTACAGAACTCACTCAGGCTAATCCCCTTCGTGAATTCTTCGCATGTAGGGGGCGCATCTGTCATAATTTGTACATACTGGATGCAAACCCGACCCAATATGTATGCAATGTATGTTTTAAAAGATTTAATAAAAACAAGGCTTAAAGAAATCTGGGAGAGAAGGCCTACAAGAGGACAATCATTAGCAGGGTTTATTATCCCGGAACTCATAAAAACTGAGTTCAAGAACCTAGCACTTCCTGGTCAGGTTAAAACAAGTCCAAAGGACAAAGAATTAGCAAAGACCAATCAGAAAGCAGCTCATTTAGCCTCGAGCCTATAGCGAACTTACACGTCACGAACGGTCAGCCAATGAAAAAGAAGAAGAGCTTTCGTCTTAAATCGGGAACGAGATATAGGCAGTTGGGAGCTGGACAGCACGGAGTTAGGAGCTCGGCACCATCGCAACCAGTTAGCCATAGGAATCAGCTTGGAGCAAAAACCCATCTCCCCATCTCAGATAAGTTAATTCTCAATCATGCAATAGAAGTATAGTCAACTTCGCTCAATTCCTCAACTCTTTCTCTCCCTAGATTACTCGCCTTTTTCAACCCAGCCAACCCTGCGTTTTCTCGTTATTTTCCCTTGTATGCAGAACTTTCCACTCAAACTGTGTTGTTATCCAAGACGAGGCAAGATTAACTAAGCATTAGTTTATTTCCTATTATAATATATCTGTCATATACAAGTCAAAAGAGATCACTAGCAGAGTATTATTCCTTTTGGTTTCCAGAGCTCAACATTCTATGAGCCTAATACTCTGCACATCTCCTCCCTTATCTTTACAGGAACCTTCGAGGTATCTTGACTGCCCTTCCATATCTTGTATGCACGGCTGGCATTGAAGGGAGGCTCTTCTCTGGATCCTGGTCTTGGTAGTCCCTCTGCATCCTTCCATCTCTTGTAGATGAGGCCGTTGGTGTAGGGCAATCCTCCTCGGTCTCTTGCTCCTGGTCATCCTGGTCATCCTCAGAAGCATCCATGGTACTTCCCATTTTTGGTAGAGGTGTGAGGTGGAGTCTGTTTCGCCTAACTTTTCCTTGGGGAGTTTGTACCCAATAGGAACGCGGTTCTTCGGATTTGTGAAGAACTTTTCCTTTTACTCTTTGATCTCTAACCCAAACGCTGTCCCCTTGTTGAAGCGGAGGCAAGCTATGTACATCGTGTCGTTTATCATATAGGCGCTTCTGGTTGATCACCCTCCTTTTCTCTCTTTCTTGCAAAGCTTCTGAGTCCAAGTACCTTGGCATCAGTGATGATTCTATTGCTGGAACAGAGGTCCTAAGGCGTCGTCCCATTAATAGTTCAGCTGGACTATAACCACTTTCCAGGGGCATCGTTCTATATGCCTGAAGAGTCAGATAGCAATCTTCTTCTTTATTAAAACTTTGCTTTATATTCTTGATAATTGCTTCAATAAATCCATTGCTTTGTGGGAATTTCGGGCTGGATGTGATATTTTTGAAAGACCATTCCTTAGAAAATTTTGAAAATTCGGAACCCAGAACTTTTTGGAATTGTGGTCCATTATCGCTTCTAACAGTCTCAGGTGTTCCATGCCTAGCAAATATAGATTTAAGACGGCCTATTACTTCTTGAGCAGTTAGATTTTGTAAAAGTGATATTTCTGGGTACCTGGAATAGTAATCACATACAATTAGATACCATCTCCCATTTAGATAAAAGAGATCCATTCCGACTTTTTGCCAAGGTCTGATCGGAAATTCTGAGGGCATCAAAGGTTCATGCTTGGGTTTTCTCTCCTTCAAGCATTTTGTACACGACGAAACCATCCTTTCAATCTCTTGGGAAATTCCTAACCACCAAACCGATTCTTTTGCTCTAGATCTGCATTTATTGATCCCAAAATGGCCTTGGTGCAGTTTCTCAAGGATATCTTTCCTCAATGTCTTAGGGATTAGAATTCTTTGTCCTCTAAGAAGAAGACCATTCTGATAGGTCAGGTCCTCCTGAAATTGCCAGTATCCTCTTAGTTCTGGATCTACTTCTCTTTTATTCTTAGGCCATCCACTCATACAGTATTTAGCCAATTGAGAGCAAAGTGAATCTTCCTTTTGCTTTCTAGAAATCTCCAAAAGTCTTTCTTCTGTTGCTGGAAATTCAATGGATTGGATGTACGCAGAAAGTTCTTCTTCCAATTCATCTTTATGTGGTTTAGACATTGGCTTCCTTGATAACATATCAGCCACTATTTGCTTTTTGCCAGCAATGTGACTTATTTGATAAGAATACCTCATCATCCTCATTTTTAATCGCTGAAGTCTGGGAGTCATGTCTTCCAAGGATTTGGACGTAAAGATGGCAATCAGTGGTTTGTGATCTGTTTCAATATGGATTTTAATACCTGTAACATAATCCTTTAGTCGTTCACAAGTCCATACTATAGCCAGTCCTTCTTTTTCAATTTGGCTGTATCTTTTTTCCGTTTCTGAAAGTGTTCTAAATACATAAGCTATAGGTTTTAAAGATCCATCAGGTTGTTCTTGTCTTAGAACACCACCTATTCCAAATGAAGAAGCATCAGCCGATACTATGGTCGTTCTTGAGGGATCAAATAAAGCGAGGTTAGGTCTAGATACTAACTCTTGTTTCAGTAGGTTAAAGCTCTTTTTCCGAGGTTCATCCCAAACCCACTCGTTTTTTGTACTTAGTAACGAATTCAAGGGTTGTAATTTATCCGCAAGGTTGGGAATGAATTTTCCTAAATAATTCACCATGCCTAAGAAAGACTTCAATTCTTTTGTTGATCTAGGCGCCTCCATTTTTGTAATAGCATCGAGCTTTTCTTCGTCAATGAATAAGCCTTCTGAACTCAATGTGTGTCCCAGGAATTTTACAGTTTTAACTCCAAATTGACACTTTTCTGGGTTGAGTGTCATCCCTTCTTCTTGGATTTTCTTCAAAACTTGACGTACCCTTTCGTTATGTTCTTCTAAGGAAGATCCGCATACTACAATATCATCCATGAAGCATACAACCCCTTCTATATTGCCCAGAAGCTGAGTCATCTTTCTTTGAAAGATTTCTGGTGCAGACGTTATTCCAAATGGGATTCTTTTGAAAAAGAACCTGCCGAATGGCGTTATAAAGGTGGTTAGTTTTTGGGATTCTTTAGCTAACCCAAACTGCCAAAATCCAGAATTTGCATCTAGCTTGGAAAAATAGCAAGCATTTCCCAGCTGTCCCAGGATATGCTCTGTCGCAGGTAGCGGATAATTTTCTCTTCTTATATACTGATTTAGCTTCGTTAAATCAACACAAATTCTTATTTTTCCTCCTGGTTTCGATACTGCAACCATTCCCGCACACCACTCAGTCGGCTCTTCTACTGATTCAATGACTCCTAGCCTGGTCATCTCTTTAAGTTGTTCCTTTACCTGTTTCATTAAGGGAATTGGAACTCTCCTAGGGGTGCATAAAGCATATGGTTTCGCATCTGGTTGTAGGGATATTTTGTAATTTATTTTAGCATGTCCTAAACCATTAAATATTTTTGGAAACTCTCTTTTTGGATTTAAAAAAATTGATGATAATTGCTGAATCATTCTCACAATGTTTAATTTTTCACTTGTTTCCCCAGAGAGAAGTGGCTGCTTTAGTTTATCAACAATGTATATTTTCGAGTTTAAGTGCTGGCCTTTATTTTGAAGTTTTACGTGGATCATTCCGACTGTTTCCAAGGGTATTCCATTTGGACCTTGTAATATTTTATCAGATTTTTCCAGTTTTATTCTTTGGAAACTTTGATAATAATATTGTAGGGGGAGCACGTTGACATCAGCTCCGGTGTCAATTTTAAAATTAACTTGTCTATTATTTTCCTTAATGGGTACTATCCATTTCTTAGAATTATCTTCTACAGATCCCAGAAAAGCTATCTCTGATTTTATTTCATTTATAGCTTCTGATCTACATACTTTGGCATAATGGCCCTTTTTCATGCATTTATTACAATACGAGTTCATAGCTGGACAATTTTTCCAATCATGATTATTTGAATTGCCACACCTGGTGCATCCATGTGATGACCCTCCCAACTGGTTTGACTTGAATTGTCTTATTTTTGGTTCGTGCCTTTTTGTTTCTTTTATATGATTAGGCATTTTCTTTATTTGATCTACAGAATCTTGTTGGTAAAGGCTAGACTGCTGTTCTTTGACACTTTCTAATTGCTTTGCCATTAGTGTGGCTTTTACTAAGGTCAAGTCTGTATCAAGTTGCATTCTTTCAGATAATGCTCTATCCCTTACTCCAACAACTATCCTATCTCTAATCAACTCATCATGTAACATCTCAAAATTGCAGTGCTCAGCTAGGCTATGGAGTGCTGTGATAAATTCATTCACCTTTTCCCCTTCCTGCTGGCATCTTTGATTAAATCTAGCCCTTTCATAAATTATATTACGTCTTGGAATAAAGTGACTCTCAAAGCATTCAATAACTTTATCATAATTTTCTAATTGGTCACTTGCTATTTTACATGACAACAAAATGTCATCTGCATTATCACCCATGCAGTACACGAGCATATTAACTTGCTCATTTTCTGGGTTATTAATTAACCCGCTTGCCTGCCTAAAACGTTCAAATCTCCTAATCCATTTTGGCCAATCACCTGGATTTGAAAAATTAAAAGGTTCTGGGGCTACACAATTATAATTTTGGGGCATTATAAAGACTTATTTATAATAAAATATAACTTACCAAAAAGTTTGCTTGATGTCAAGTTTCAAATTTTCTTCGAACAACGACCTTCTTTATGAATTCAGTTTACCACTTCTAAGCTTGCTTGATGTCGAATTTCAAATTTTCTTCGAACAACGACCTTCTTTATGAATTCAGTTTACTGCTTCTAAGCTTGCTTGATGTCGAATTTCAAATTTTCTTCGAACAACGACCTTCTTTATGAATTCAGTTTACCGCTGCCACCATGTGTTGTTATCCAAGACGAGGCAAGATTAACTAAGCATTAGTTTATTTCCTATTATAATATATCTGTCATATACAAGTCAAAAGAGATCACTAGCAGAGTATTATTCCTTTTGGTTTCCAGAGCTCAACATTCTATGAGCCTAATACTCTGCACACAAACGACTGCGCTCAAATCAATCTCATCAATTATCAACCAACATCCAAAGATTTCGCAACGATAATACGATATATACTACTCTGATCAAAAAGTTTCGAGATTTTGTGCTCATAAGGTAAAAAAAAACTTTATTATTCTACCAAATTCAAATTGTCCCCTTCAAAGTAGTCCCCGTTGGCCGCGAAGCACTTCAGCTACCTTTTTTTCCAGTCGGCAAAACACCTCTGGTAGTCTGTTTTCGGGAACGCCTTCTTCGATTCTACTTTGATCTCTTCTATGCTCTGAAATTTCCGACGTGTCAACTTTTTTTGAGCTTTCCAAAAAGGAAGAAGTCGCAGGGGGCCAAATCGGGACTGTAGGGGGGGTTGGGGGAACACAGAGGTTGAGTGGTCCGTTTCTGCCTGATCGCTTTCCTCAATCGACTCAAGTCGACCCGAATGATATCCCTGCTTCTTCAGCGACCTCCCTGACAGTTATTCGTCGGTCTTCACGCACCAGTTCCAACACCTTGTCCACTTTCTCAGGCGTGGTTGATGTGGACAGTCTCCCGGAACGCTCATTGTCGGCGGTCTCTTCCCGACCCTCCTTGAAGCGCTTGTACCACTCGAAAACTCGTCTTCGGCTCATGACGGCATCCCCGTAGGCTGTTTGCAACATCCAAAAAATTTCGGCACCCTTGAATCCGTTTTTTCACACTGAACTTGATGCAAATTCGTTGATCCTCCATTTCGGTGACTAACGAAATCGAAGCACGGGCAAAATGGCTTCACTTCGAACAGCCGCTGCTCGCGCTGTTGTGGCGCGTGATTTTTGAAAATTGGCAGGTCTCCGCCAAGGGCGACGCTTGCGTTTGCCACAAACCGGGAGAAAATATATTGAGTTTTCAGGATTTTATGAGCAAAGTGTCGAAACTTTTTGATCAGAGTAGTATATAAATGGATTAGAAAAGGGGACCAAGTCATCTTGGGGTCGGCTTTGGAAAGGTTTAGGGCTCGTGGTGGAGCTGGTGTTTTGTCTGAAGATGGTGATATCAGCAACCATGGGTCTGTGGCTTGTTCCAAGTGATAGGTTTGCTGGAGTCTGGCTTGGTATGGTGGGAAGAAGTCAACCACCATAGGTCATGAGGCTATCCCACAGAGAAGGGGCATCTGAGTCCATCTCAGACTCTAGCTTGGTGCTGGTGGGACATGGTTAGGTTACATGGGGTTCTTGATGAATCGTGGAATATAGTGGTCACGAGGTGTCCTAACAATGTGTGCATTCGCTATATGCCTCTTTTATTTTTAATATCAACACCTGAACTCTCTTTCTCTCTTTTCAATTCTATTTTATTTTTACACACACATATGGTTATAATTTTCCGGGAGAGAGAATAGTAATCTATAAAAATAAAGGTCACCTCTACCATCAAAACTCGACGCCATCTAATGACCATCACCGCAAACTAAAGGCCTTCGGGTCGATGACAAAGCCCCAACACCAGCTTTGGAAAATTGAGAAGCACTCACATGAAGAATATGGTTTCGGACTATGGTCCTCTTCAATTCAGAGTAAGCTTTATTTAATGAAATCCAAAAGGGATCAGGCGTCTAGTTTTGATATTTATTTTTCAGATCAGTATCCTCTCCGAAAAATCCCCACCCATATTTTGGCCATAGATTTGGCCTAGACACTTTGCCAGCAAAACACCTCTTTGACAGATTGTGAAGATTTCATTTGATCCCTTGTGGATTTCTCGTAAAATAAAGCCCGCCCTGGACTGACGAGGACCGTAGCCCGAAACCATGATCTCCAAGTGGGCGCTTCTCAGTTTGCCAAATCTCGTGTTGTGGCTTTGAAACCTACCCGATGGTCAATAGATGGCTCCTAGTTTTGTAGTCTATTTTGAAATGTGAGGAGCCGACATTGGCTTAAGCTCCTCGTCCAACTTGTACTCATGGGCTGGAGGCCTGAAGACAAAAGAATACCACACGAATCGGAAAAGGGTTACTTCGGTTTAGGGTGGCGGCCAGGATGTTGAAAGTTGTCTAAGGGGAAGTCCCAGAGGTCGTTGATGAATCTCAAGGCATGGCGACCTAACTATACCTGACTCCTGACTCCCTGGGATCTGAAAAACTCAGCTTATATTCTGATGGTGACGTCAGAGAGGAGAAATTTTAAGACCTTTCTCGTCCAATCAAGGACTGACAATGGCCGATATTCTCACATCATCCCTTAAATTCTTGAACGAATATTGACCTTTCTGAGAACTTTCCCCCGGTGATTGTCCTATACTATGTATTATTCATTTGTGTTCATTTGAAGTTACATCATGTGCTTTGTATACTGTATACAACACAAAAATATAAAATATATATGAGGAGATGTGGAGCCAATACCGTTTTTGGCTCCTCGTCCAACTTGTAGTCATGGGCTGGAGTGAGGAGTGCACAGTCTGATGACAATAGATGACCACACACATAAGGCCATGGTTGCCTGCTTTTAGGGTGGCACCCGGGAAGGTAAGATAGGTCTAAGGAGAGGTCCTGGAACTGCCGGTCAATCGGACAAAATAGCGACCTAACTATAGCTGAATCCCCTCTCTCCAGACTCTTAAATTATTCCGTGGGTTCAGAAAAAGTCCAACTTATATGCAGATAGCGACGTCAGAGCAGGCGTGTTTTTAGGACCCTTCTCTTCCAATCAAAGGCTAACATGGCCTATATGATTACATCATCTTTAATTGCATGGACAAAGTTATCAACCTTTTATGTCCTTTGAAGATATGATTGCTCTCTACCGAGTCCTTTATTTCACGCCGTTTTGAAGTTACATCATGTGCATGGTGTTTCTATGTACAACATTGTATGTAAAGCATATAAAATACGACATATGAATATATATATGATGGTCTACTCCGGGAGAGAGAATCATCATCAGAGTCACGTGACAATGCACCAGCTCTTTATATCCTGTTTATATCTTGATATCCTCTAAAAGTACGGGAAGGGTTTAAGAAATACCATTTGGTATCAATCCCAATGAATGGATAACTCCTTCTTATCCCTCCTAGGGTGCGTACAACTTCGGTAAAAAGTAGGCAACGTCCTAAAGAGATGGCTAATACAAAAGGAGACCGAATGAAAGCTGGAATAAGAATTTAACTTCATTCTTGTAATGAAGAAGAGCACTCACTTGTCCTCACTCACATATTTATTTTTGCCAACGACATAGAAGGAAGAAGGCACTTGCAACCCATTTCTGTTTCAAGCACTCCTGAGAAAACTCTATATGGACCAGATATCTAATCTTTATACCCCTGCATCGGATGTCGGGCAGGATAATCAGAGCTGCGTTTAAGATTTAGGTAGAGGATCTTGTACGAAAAGTAAATTACAGTCTCCAAACAACGTCAATAATAACCATAAAATTAGAACCTGGAATGTAAGAAGTACAGTTCAGGGAAAGTTAGAGATTGTTAAGGAAAATAAACGAAGATAAAATTTGATAATATTTGTCCATTCTGTCACAAAAAGTTGAACTCGACTTGAAGGACAACAACAACAACAACAAAACGAAAACTGTCTTTGATATTCTGGCAAAGTTTGTGAATATTTTCTTGTGAAAATAAATTTTTGTATTTAATGATTACTAGTTCTGGTCTTCTCTCTCTCCTATAATATAGACATGGGGCAATCAAATATCGACTCAAAGCCAACATCCCTGGATGGTGAAACATCTGGCAGAATAAAATAAAAAATATATTTTAAAAATTCACCAATATAAATAAATATGGATTAGAAAAAGTATTGAATATTGAAAAAATAATTTAAAAATACAATTAACATAGTGGGATCTGAGCATCTTGGGGTCGGCTTGGGGAAGGCTTGGATATCGCTGTGGAGCTGGTGTTCTGTCTGAAGATGGTGATGTCAGTCACCATGAGTGTGTGACTTGCCCATAGGAATAGGCATGCTGGAGTTTGGCTTGGTGCTGGTGGGATCAAGTCAGTCACCATAGGTCAGGTGGCTTGACCACTGGGAAGGGGTGTCTGTTTCCATCTCAGAATCTGGCTCGGCGTTGTCAAGGCTTTAGGCTCCATCTCTACACCTCACAATCACCAGAGCTTTGCAGCTTAAGAGGGGGAAGGGTGGGACATGGTTAGGTTAGGTGGGGTTCTGGGTGAATCATGGTATACAATGGTCAAGAAGTGTCCTAATATAGTTATTAGGATATATTTTAGAGTATGTTCTCACATATTCTTGTAAATTACGAGGTACGTCTAGCATAGTCTCAGGGCACACATGTGCTCACGGTTACACATAGGTTGCCGAGCTCTTTTATGGACTAAGGTAGGCTGAGGGGGGGGGGGACGTCACCATTATCAGTAAACCAATCAATGGAGATGGTTTGAAACGTTGCAGGATCTTTACGGGATGCTGCTTCAAAATGTACTTCTGTTTATGGGTGGTGCAGAAGATTTCGGGAAGGTCAGGAAGGACTTCGAAGATCACCACCGCATTCCCAAGCAAAAATCAAGACGAATTCCCAAAACATCGAGCGGATATTCACCCTCCTAGTCAAAACCCACGTCACTTCGTCTCTTCTACTTGCTTGATTATTACGCAGGATCTGGACATTTAAAAAATGTTCGTTTCGCTATGCATTATTTATCGGAGAATCAGATGAAAAATCGCGTTAAATCTGCTAGACCGTGACGGCGGGCGGCTGGCTTCGGCAACACTGGAGCTGACGTCACTTCCTGTTTATGTAACCTGCAAGCGGCGTCGCCACGCTGACTTATTCTTTCTTTCTTTCTCCATGTTTACCATTTAATCTATATATAATCCTTTTACCTTGAAGTTAATTAAATAATAAATAACGTTGAGCGCTGTGTGTAATCAAATTGGAATACAACAAAGATTATCAGACTGAAGAAGCGCAAGACCTAAAACGTTAGACTGAAGAAGCGCAAGGCCTAAAACGTGAGTAACCAAATTTCCTTTGATTACTTACCCCTCCTTTTTTCTACTTACCAAATATTTTGTAAAATGGCAAACACGACGATTACAAAATTAAATGGTGCTAATTACTCCAGCTGGAGCTTCCAGATGAAACCCGTTCTAATCGGAAACGACTTGTGGAGTTTGATCAATCCAGGAGAGGCTAAGCCTGACCTTGTGACCTTGTTGCAACAAAACTTTTTTTGTCGCGGGAGGGTAAGACGTTTGCAAAAATTTGCCTCGGGATTAATGATGAACAACAATTGCATGTTCAACATTTGAATACTCCGAAAGAGGTCTGGGAGGAACTGGAAAAATTATACGCACCAAAGGATAGTAGATATCGAGCCGTACAACTAAGAAGGCAGTTATATGGCGAAAGGTTGACTCAGCACAGCAATATGGAAGGGTATATGGGGAAGATGTACTGTAAACGAACTGGCCCAAATTGGCGACAAAATTTATGATGGCGATTTGGCTATGGTTCTTTTGGGTGGATTACCAGAGGATTGGGACACCGTTGTCTCAACCATATGTAACTTGCCTGATTCAGACTTCACGACCGCCACAGTTAAAAGACGGCTGTTGGCAGAAGTAGAAAGGCGTTCGTCAAATCTACCAAAAGATGTGGGTGCCATGGTCGTTAATGCCTCTTCGAAGCCCATTGAAACAGAAAAACAATTTAAAGCAAAGGTTGTTTGTTTTAAATGTGGAGGTAAAGGCCACTATGCAAGGGAATGCAGGAAGAAAGGAAAGAATGAACAAAGACCAAAGAGGTTTGACCAAAACAAAGGCGTAAATATGTCGGCAATGTGCAACACTTTGTTTGGAGCTACCGCCGAGACCTGGATCATAGATTCTGGAGCGACGCACCATATGACTCCCAAGAGAGATTACTTCACATGTCTGAAAGAGTGCACAAGCAATATGAGTTCCATCACTGTTGCGAATGGCTCTTCTATAGAAGCATGTGGTATCGGTATTGTCAGTGCCAATATTGTTGGATACAAGGGAGATGCCAGCAATTTGATTGCCCAGAACACCTTGTACGTTCCAGATATGCGTCACAGTGTTCTGTCTGTACTCCAAATGATAGAAAACGGTAGAAAAGTTGTCTTCAACAAGAGTGGTTGCTACATTATGGACATGAAAGGTAAACTCTTGATAGAGGGAAAGAAGCTGGGTAGACTTTACTACGTCCAGACTACTCCATCCTCTCCGATAGATCAGAATGATCGTGTTTCTCTTGCATCTGAATGCAAGGAAGAGCTTACACTGGAACTTTGGCACAAAAGGCTGAGGCATGTAAATGCATATACGATAGCAAAGATGGCCAAGAACCAAAGCGTAAGAGGACTTGATTGCAGCCCGGCAAAGCCAGAAAAGTGCGAAGACTGCTTGATCGGCAAGTATTACCGTCTGCTATTCCTTCAGCATTCACACATGGAGGAAAAAGAAATCATGCCGTTGGACTTGGTGCATGCGGACTTGATGGGTCCACTTGACGTATTGAGCTGGGGAGGAGCCAAGTACGTCTTAACCATCATTGATGAATCTAAGAGATATGCAAGTGTATTTTTCCTGAAAAACAAAGGCGGAACCCTGGGAAAAGTTAAAGAGTGGATTCAAGAATCTGAGAAACAAACCAGCCGGAAACTAAAACGAATACGTACGGATAAGGGCTTGGAATTTTGTTCCAAGGAATGGGACACTTTCTGCACGAGCGTTGGAATAGTTCATGAACACACTATGACGTATACACCCCAACAGAATGGTGTGGCAGAAAGAATGAATAGGACACTCCTAAATCTTGTGTCAGGAGCACTATATCTGGAAGTGGTCTGCCAAAGGCTTTCTGGGCGGAGCTGACTTACACCGCAGCCTATGTCAGAAACAGAGTTCTCAACAATCACAATGGTGAAAGCACGCCATATGAACTGTGGACAGGGAACAAGCCTAGCCTTAAACACATAAGAGCTATTGGCTGTCAAGTATTTGTCCATATACCAAGACAAGTCCGTAAATCCAAACTCGAAAGGAGAGCTGTCAAAGGTAACCTTGTTGGATATGCACTCAGAGGACGTGGCTACAGAGTGTGGATTCCTGAGATGAAGAAAGTGGTGGAATCTCGGGACTGTGTCTTCAAAGAGAGTGATGTGTCGAGGAACGACAGCAACCGGGAGGTGCTTCCATCAGTTGAACACTACAGCTATGGGACTCAACGGGAGATTGAAGAGAATCCAGTGTCTTTATTAGATCAAGAAGACGTGATACCTACAGAAGAGGACAGCCATAATGAAGATACTGTGAAGCCTTCTCCTACTCGATCTCATCCAATGATCCTAAGGAACCAGAGAAATGCTCAGAATTCAATTGAACTCCTCAGTACTGAATTAAATAAGGGAGATCCTACTTCGTATAAAGAAGCCATCCAAGGCCCTGAAGCTAAGCATTGGCTTGAAGCAATCGAAGAAGAATTGGAATCCTTGAGAAAGCACAATGTTTGGGAACTAACAGAACTACCAAAAGACTCTGCCCCAATTGCTTGTAAGTGGGTACTACACAAGAAGACCAACGCCGAGGGTCAAGTAGTTAGATACAAGGCCCGACTTGTGGCAAAGGGCTTCACTCAACAAAAGGGAATCGATTATGATGAGATTTACTCACCTGTTTCTAGTTTTGAAACGACAAGACTGCTCACAGCAATAGGTGTTGAAAATAACTGGTTCATAGACCAATATGACGTGAAAAGTGCTTATCTCTACGGCAAGCTTGACCGAGTGATCTACATGGAACAACCAGAAGGCTTTGTTAAATCTGGTGAGGAACATCTTTACTGCCAACTCAAAAGGTCTCTGTACGGACTGAAGCAAAGCGGCAGATGTTGGAACAAGTGCCTTGATGAGTGGTTGGAGAAAAAGGGATTTATGAGGAATCCAGTTGACCCTTGTGTCAACAAGCTCAGGCTGAACGAAGGAATGATAATCCTATCATTATACGTGGATGATATTTTTACTCTGACGGAGAATCAAGAAGTGAGAGAAAAGTACATTGAACTGCTGAGAGGTCACTTCGAAACAAAGTACATCGGACCAGTATCCTACCTGCTTGGTGTCAACTTCACTCGATCAAAGGGTGGATGCGTAACTCTAACACAAAGAGCATATATAAAAAGTCTACTGGAACGGTTCAATCTTCAGGAAGGAAGAGAAGTCTCAACGCCGATGGAAACCAGACCAGAACTTCTTGAGGAAGAAGATGAAGAAAACTGCCAAGACCTTCCCTACCGTGAACTAATTGGTGGACTGCTCTACATTTCACAGCGGACAAGGCCAGACATTGCCTATGCAGTAAGTCAATTGGCTCGCTATTGTTCAAAGTACACTAGAAAACACTGGGTTGCTGCGAAACGAATTTTAAGATACTTAAAATCTTCAGAGCATCTAGGCATCACCTATAGACGGACTGGGGAACAACTGTGTGTCTATTCGGATACAGATTGGGGAACCAACCTGGAAGACAGAAAGAGTACATCGGGTTACACAGTGATGTTTGCAGGCGCTCCAATCCTATGGCGAAGTTCAAAGCAAACTGTCACCGCCCTCAGCACAATGGAGGCGGAATACATTTCCCTATCATCGTCAGTCAGGGAAGTGACATGGATCAGGGAGTTCCTGAACCATTTGGATATACCACATAATATGGTTGAGCCAACTCCGGTGTGGTGCGATAACCAAGCGGCTATATCACACGCCAAGAGCTACATCAGCCGATCCAAAACCAGACACATCGCTATTAGATATCACTTCGTCAGAGAAAAGGTGGATGACGGTGTGATTCAACTGGACTATGTTACAAGTGGAAGAAACCTAGCGGACATTTTGACCAAGCCACTGGGGAGAAACCTACACGAACTTCATCGTTCGAGACTTTTGGGCGGCGAAGTGGTCCATAACTAAGAGATCACTTCGAGGGAGGAGATTGCTAGACCGTGACGGCGGGCGGCTGGCTTCGGCAACACTGGAGCTGACGTCACTTCCTGTTTATGTAACCTGCAAGCGGCGTCGCCACGCTGACTTATTCTTTCTTTCTCCATGTTTACTATTTAATCTATATATAATCCTTTTACCTTGTAGTTAATTAAATAATACAAGGGAGGATCAATAAATAAGGTGAATTATCTTATTTCTTAAAAATTCAAAAAGTAAAATTATTTTAAACCACAGAATATTAAAATATAACATAGAGAGACTATTTAAGGTGTTCTGTTCTTTTTCCCACGCGCGGCGCGAGACTTATAAATAAACTAAAATGGAAGCTCTCTTGAAGGATTGCACCACGCTTGAACAACGTGCAGTTATTCGTTTCTTGAATGCAGAAGGTATTCAAACATCTCAAATATGCCAAAGAATGAAAAATATCTATGGTGAGTCTTGTTTGTCTCAAAAAAATATTTATAAATGGGTTAACGAGTTCAAAAATGGACGAATTACATGTACCGATATTGAGCGACCTGGACGACCAAGTGTTACAAGCGACGCCAAGCACGATAAATGCGGTTGAAAACTTAATTTTCTAACCAATCTGTCTCGATTTTTTATCCTCAAGGCAACGTATGAACAGCGACCTTTATTGTGACATTCTTGTAAATAAGTTAAAGCCCGGTATAAGAAACAAAAGAAGAGGGAAGCTTAGTAAAGGTGTTCTCTTCCTTCATGATAATGCAAGGCCGCATACATCATGTAAAACTGTATCTACAATCATTAAATTAGGTTTTGAAGTTTTAGAACATCTTGCATATAGTCCAGACCTAGCCCCATCTGACTATTTCCTTTTTGGACTACTAAAGAAGGAGTTAAAGGGAAAGCGATTTGACTCGGATGAAGATGTTCAGAAAGTGGTGCTAGATTTTTTTTACACGCTTCCTAAGAGTGCCTATAAAGAGGGTATTTACAAGTTGCCAGAACGATGGAGACGATGTATAGAAAGCCAAGGTGAATATTTTGAATAAATCAAGTCCTAATTTTTACTATCGTTCTTATTTTTTTTAATAAATTATAATTCACCTTATTTATTGATCCCACCTTGTAATTAACGTTGAGCGCTGTGTGTAATCAAATTGGAATACAACAAAATCAACTCAGGATCTCTCAGAAATCTTTAAATAGGGCTAAACATGTTTCAACCCATTGTGACTCGGAATGAGTCATATTGTTTTCAGTTTGAACCAAAGATCAATCAACAAAGTTCGAATGGAGTGAACCAAACTCGTCAAAACAAAAAAGTAATTACTGCGAAAGTCGAAAATCGAGTCCATATTAATTTCATTTTTTGATACAGACGGTCTCATCCTTTCCGTGTTCCTCCAACAGCATCAAATGGTCCCAGGAGACTTTTTTAAATCTGGAAGTCATGAAGCGGCTGGTGTTGCGCATGTAATTGGGGCTGTACTACAAACTCAATTATTTCTTTTGAAAGAGGATTAATATTTCTATTGAAATGTTTATAGAAAAAATGCAATAAAACATCAGTAATATGTTTCTCTATATGTGTAGCAAGCTTGTTCAGCAATTCCCGAAAGCTTGCTATACCAATAAAAACACACATATTGCCAATGCTTTAATTTTAATTTATATATGTTTAAAATTTTTATATATCGAGATTTTAATTCTCTTCCAATGGGAGGAATCTTACTTATTTTGAGATATATAATAAAATTTTCATCCAGAAATCATTGCAATTAGCCCAATGCAAGAAATCTTAGAATTTAATTAAAAATTAAGATCAGTTTAAAAAATAATTATTTCTTCTTCCCTAAGAATCAAAGATATGGTAATGAACCCATTCTTAAAAATATATATATGGTAATTTAAACCAACAACCCCATATTGTATACAACTTATAACAATATTTTCATGTTGTATAATAGAAACACATCTGTAAATGATTATACGCATGATTGACATGTGTCATTACATCATCATATGTAATGTACTTTGTACAAACTGAGGATAAATAAATAAAACTCTGTAATAGATTAAGAGTTGAGCTGAAGCAAGAGATAGAAGTCAAAAACGTCTAAAATCGAGATAGATGGAAGTCCCACAACAACATCTAAAGATAGATAGGAAACTGTCAGGGCGGCGCCAGTGTTCAATTTCGCCAGTCGATCCACGCTCTTGTTGCATCTGCTGAAATGCAATACTTCTTCTCTCGGCAAAGATATAAAAGGCCTCCGCCCTAGCCAAAAATATAGTCACTTCACCATCAGCGGAAGCCCTCGTCGGTTGTCACCAAGGTCCTCCTCATCCACCATGTAGACCAGTAAGAACTCTTTTATCTCCATCTTTCGCTCCTAGCTCAACTTTTATCTATTCACTGAACTTTCTTATTGCAACTGTGTCTTCGTTTTTGTGTATGGACATTCCCAAGCTTTCCACTCTGCCTTGACCACGACTGCCTGTACTCTGTGAGAACTGTTAAAGGTCTCCCAAAGTGCAGAGAGGTACTGGAAAACTCTCCACGCCCTGCCTGTTCCTCTCGGTCAACACAGTATAGAGAGAGTTGACAGGATCGCACATCACAGTTTTAGTCGACTGGATACCTCATCACAGATTTTAGTCGACAGGATTCTACAAGAGTCAACAGGACCTCACCACATATATATATATATAATAATTAACAATCAACGTTAAAATTTACTCAGATCTCGTACTAAAGACTGCCATTCTATGATCAGGTTCCTCAACAAGACAGTGACGGGTATCATTAGCCCATTAATGCCCAGGATTCAGGACGCTAAATGGCTTGACCTGTTGACATCAATGCAAAAGGAATACAAGATATGGATATCTCCAAGAGAAACCCTGGGAACTTGGGGCGGCTTCTATTTCATACCATTTTACGAGAGGATTTATTAAACCGATCGAATTTACCAAAAAGGTGTGTAAGCTGGTGAAGTAGCAGGGCCAGATTTTCAACAGGAATACAACATAAAGTTTCTGTAGGATGATATATTCATGCACTGATGAGGACTATGGTATACACGTTGACTTTTTGTCTGAATTTGCCAAAACTGGCGCTGTGTCTCATACCCAATCACCACTATTAGAGTTTTTACTAGGGTGATAAACAATACATATTCTTTTGATGCTTAATTAAAGGAAGACGTGACTCTTTTTAGTACATGAATATCATTCGTCCGCAACTTACGTTATATACATTATATATAAGTGGCACTCTCTGAAATTACAATACCTAGAATTAATGGGCAAAATGTTGTGAACATCTGCATAAAGAGAGTTCCAGTAACTAACAGAATGAAAAATGTTTATTATAACAAAATACACCTATACACTGAGCGACATCTCCGTCCACTCAATATGCTGTGGAACTACCGCGGGCGGCTATACATGCAGCAACACGTCTTGGTAACGACTCAATGAGCGTGCGGGTGGTACCCTGAGGAATAGCTGCCCAATCCCTGTCAACTATCAGCCACGGTTAATCTTCTGAACGCGCCTAGGACAGCGCACACAAACGACGTCCCATTAGGTCCCAGACAAGTTCTATAAGTGAGAGATCAGGATATACTGGTGGACATGGAAGCACCGAGGTTTCATGCAGGACATGTTGGTTGATGCGTTATCCTGCTGGAAAATGGTATTTGATACCTCCTGAAGAAAGATAGCGTTACAGTCAACAGCATGTCATCCACATATCGTTGGGCTTTCATAGTTCCATAAATAACGAATCAGAGGTGATCTGCTATCAAAGAAGATTATTTCCCAACCATAATGCTGCGTTGTCGTGAGGTGCGGCGTTCCACAGATGCAGCCAGATTGGACCTGTCACCAAGACGGCGCCAAACTACAAATATTCCACTATCCATGAGAATAGCTGCGCATAATTTGCATCATACATCATTAATCATTGCTAACTTTACCCTGAAATTTTCATATTTTTTTGCCCAATAATTCTTGGTGTTGCAAATTCAGAGTCACATCTATATATATATATATATAAATCAATGTTTGTATGTTTGTTTGTTTGTATGTCCGGTATACAAATTCGCAGTAGTTCACTAATTCAAACCAAAAAATTTCCATACATAGGTTAAAAATACGGGGAAGACGATAGGCTATTTTAAAAAATATATAAATCAATTATTAAAACTATATATTCAAATTATTCTACTTAGATCACGAACAGCGCCCTCTATCAAAGATTAGATTAAATTATGCTGATGCAAACAAATAGATAATGCTAATAACAAACAATTATTTAAAAAAATCTTATATAAATATATATCACTCGGGTAGATATGCACACGGGTCAATCCCGGGGCGAAGCCCGGGTCACCCGTCTAGTAGTGTATATATGTGTGTGTGTGTGTGAATAACCTTTTTTTTTTTTTTGCTTCAGGACAATGCTCGTCCCCACATTTGTTTATAAGGGATCGAGCCAAGAAGATCGTCAGTATTGTTTATCACCCACAATTCTGCCGATCTGGCTTCTGCTGACCATGTCCCATAAACATTTCCTTCAAAAGGTGTCAGCGCAAAGACCTGGAATAAACTAGAAAAGAAGGGCATTCCGCAGTCGACATTTCTGAAAATGAACCTTCAGGCCGTGGTAAGACGTGTATAGGCATTGAAGGGGGTCTATTTTTTAAAATGAGGGGGCATCGCTTAAATAAAGCTGTAGAAATTCTTATAAAAAGAAAGGTCACATCTCTCTTTAAAATAGACGTCAAAAGTAGGCGCCATTTATTGACCGTCTCCACAAGGAATTGGGTTGGAGATAAAACCACCACACCTGCTTTGATAAACAGAGAGGCGCCTACCTGGAGACCATGGCTAATAGACCTCGTCAATCCAGAGCGGGCGTTGATTCCATGAGATCAACAAGGGATCAAATAAAATCTTCACAATTTGAAAAGGTGTTTACTGGTAAAGTGGCTAAACCATATCTATGGCCTAAATATATATTGATATTTTGCCGGGCTGAGTTATTTGCATTAGTTTCATTTTATTCATTTATGTGTTGTTATCAATACTTGTCTCATCTTGTTTATTTGATTTATATACATTTCTATGTATTCATTGGGTGTCTACCAAGATATTCCTGTCGTCAATGAGGGACTTGGAATCTCTCCCAGAGTTAAAATGGGGAGTAGCCCGTTTCATAACCTGTATTGTTATAAGCATGGAAAATAAATGAAAGAACTGCATCCAAGTTATATTTTGATCTGGTTTCACATACATGCCTATTATTAATTTGTGTTCTATTAAATCACTCTGTTAATCCATTGCTCTATGATGGTAGGTATTGTGAAGCAGTGCTCACAAACTTCATAATTTTATTATCCTAATAAATTATTAGTGAATTGATAATATTTGTTGCGCAATTAGGTACTGTGGAGCTCTACATAATGTATAAACTATCTTCAAATAAAAAATGTTGGAGATATATTTTACTATCCACAATAAATTATTCCCTTTTATCAAATTATATATATACAAGGTTGGGTCAACAAGTAATGCATTATCATCAATAATTTTTTTGACAAACCATAAAGATGAAACTTTGTATATATGAATACCTAACTATTAGCTATATATCAGCATCATTCAATATATCCACCTTTCCTCTGTACACATTTGGTCCAGCGTTCTTTCCAACTCACAGAAGTACTTTGGTAAAATTCTACATCTTGCTTTCTGAACCACCCTCTAACTTCATATAGTAACATTTCATCATTTTCAAATGTTATACCGCGTAGATAATTCTTTAATTTATCAAACAGGTAGAAGTCGGAAGGAGCCAATTCAGGACTGTAATCTGGGTGAGTCATCAAAGTCCACCCATATCTGGAAATTTAAGCCAATGTCTGTTACGCGGTGTGAGGTCTTGCCTTGTCCTCATGAAATTTGATTTGACAGTCTTTTAGGCCTTGTCTTTTTGTTGAAATAGCTCTTTTTAGCTTTTCTAATTATTTACAATATCTTTCCTTGTTGATTGAAGTATTTTTCAAGCATGTCCATGAATATGAGCCCATTTTGGTCCCAAAAGACCGTGATCATGATTTTGTCTTTGGAAAGGGAAAGCCTTGGTTTTTTTCTTGACTGAAGACATTTTATGGGTCCATTGCATTGATTGACGCTTTGAAGAAGGGTCATAGTGATAAAAACCAAGTCTCATCACACGTTATGACTCCTTTAAAGGCCTCAGAAGCTGGTCCTGGTTAAGATTCGATGAGGTCTAAACAAATTTATTTCCGAGTTTGCATCATTTCTCGTGTTAGAAGCTGTAGCACCCATTTTGAGCACAATTTTCAATAGCCAAGATCTAAAAGTAGTTTAAGAACACTTCTTTTAGAGATTGAAAGTTTTTTAGTCAAGTGATATGTCGTTATTGTCCGGTTATTCTTGACAATTTCCTCAATAAGAGCCAAATTTTGGTCTGTTGTGACAGTTGAAGGTTTACTAGGCCTTTCTTTATCATGAAGATCAAAATCACCTTTCTGGAAGCGCTGAACCCAACTCTGTATAATGCTTCTATCGAAGGTTTCGTTTCCATATACTAGCTGAAGTTTTGAGTAAATTGTTGTGGTTGAAATGTCACCGATTTAAAGAAGGAACTCGGTCACCTACCTTTGTCGGATTCTTGTGTTCACATTAGGCTCCATATCTGAAAAAATAGAAAAGATATATCAATTCTGATTTCAGATATGAAAAGCAGAGTGTTTGATTCGCCAGAAAAACTGTATTTTATGATAATAAATTATTTATATATTTTACTAGGGGTGATTGTGCATTACTTATTGACCCAACCTTGTATATAATGAGTTTAAGTTTCGTTTGAGAGATTATTAATTAAATACATTGGGGCCCATATATAATTTGTTTCCAAAAATTTTGAAACTGTTTCTTCGTGATTTTGATGTGCAGAATTAAGAAATGTTGTTAATTTTGATCCATCAGCTCTCATTTTAGATATGCAGATTCTACTTCGCATTGATAAGTTCTAAAATAATTTGTCATATCTTTAATAAATATTTTAATTGAATTTTGCTTCATAATTTATAAAAATAAAATATTGACCTGCCACTGCTAGCGCCACAGAGACTTCATCATTAAGAGATAAAATATCTTGGTATAATTTGAAAACCCTAGCTGATAAAAAATAAAAGGATTAGATATTTAGAATATGCACATCGAAAAACCTGTAAAACAGCTGTTACTTTGCAGGCAACAGATAGTTTATTTTTTTGTTGGCCAGTGGTTTCTTTAACTTATATATATATGTAATATCCTGTCGACTCTCTGTAATATGCGGGACTTTTGGGTGATGGTTGATTGAGTGGTTTGATTGGATTGATTGATGGATTGTTGTGGGCGCAGTCGTGTTTGCTGAGATAGTAAGGTATTCACACAGGGGAAAAATAACGAGAACACAGGGTTGGATTGAAATAGGCCAGCGATCAAGGGAGAAAGGGGTGACTATGGGGTTCTTGACTAAGGCTAGGCTGTCACATAGTGAACATTGGACTTATCTGCGTGATGAGGAAGATGGTGGCGTGGTCCTGGCTCTGACAGGTCCAGCTGTTGTCCAGGTCCCAACTTGTTGCGATGGTGCCGAGCTCCTAACTAACTAAACTGAGTCCGAGATTTACCATGTAAACTATTCAATGTTCTCATTGGATGAATTTCGAATCGTGGTCGTCTCTCATTGGCTCTTAGCTAATCCTCCTGGACTCTGATTGGATCTTTGTTAATCCTTTGTCCTTGTCTTGTTCTAACATGATCCCGGAAGGGACAGGTTCTTGAACCCAATTTTTATGAGTTCCTGGATAATAAAACCTACTAATGACCGTTTCCTCTCTGATGGCCTTTCTCCCAGATGCTAAGCCTTGTCTTTATTAAAAATCTTTAGATCATACATTGCATACATATTGTGGTGGGATTACATCCAGTTATGTACAAATTATGACAGATGCGCCCCCTACATGTGAAGAATTCAAGAAGGGGTAGCCTGAGTGAATTCTGTAAAGGGGAAAAAAAAAATTTTTGTGGGAAAATTAGTTGTGGTTATTGAGAAGCTATATACAAGCATTGGTGGTGATATAAGAGATAAAAGAGAATGGTGTTGATGATATATAGGTTGAGTATAATTAAGAGAAATCAAAAAATTTTTAATTATAAGAAATCAAAATGAATGCTATGGTACATAGTGGGATAAAAAAAAGAAAATGCCTAAACAATATTCTACTCGAGATGGGGAACAAAAATCGAGGGAAATTTTCTATTGGGACTTTTGAGAAATCAAAAATAAAATAAGTTGGAAGAAATCAAAGTGAATGTCTTGGCGCATGGTGAAAAAAAAAAAAGAAAATGTTCCTAAACCATATTCTACTCGAGATGGGGAACAAAATCGAGGGAATTCTATTAGGGCTTTTGAGAAATCAAAAATAAAATAAGTTGGAAGAAATCAAAGTGAATGCCTTGGCGCATGGTGAGAAAAAAAAAAGAAAATGTGCCTAAACCATATTCTACTCGAGATGGGGAACAAAATCGAGGGAATTCTATTAGGGCTTTTGAGAAATCAAAAATAAAAAAATATATAAAATATCTAATTTTAAAAGAAAACCAGTGAGTTTTCGTTGATAAAAATTTGTTTAGTTGTTGGTTTATGAACAAAATAATAAGAAGTTGTTATATAAATGGTAAATATTTGATTAAAATAAATGATAAGTATTTGAATTAGGATAAATGGTAAATTTGATTAAGAATTTTGATTTAAAAAAAATAAGAAAATAATGTAAATGAATGGGATAAGAAAAATGTAGAGCGAGAGGTTCGCAAACTCTCTTTGTAATCAAATTACATGCCAAAATCTATGTCACGCCGCGCAATCAGTTTTCTTTATTTGCCTCGTAGATTTTTTGTCTTTTCCGTGCGACTCATGGGTAGAAACATGATCTTTCCCAATTGTGCTTTATATTATGTATACAGGAGACATGGGAATCTAATTAACCTTACGTGTGTATTTTGTTTTTTGTGTTTGTGTTGTTTTTCGAGATCTCAAGGCCGAGTGTATTATGTTAATATGTCCCGAGCCTTAATGCGTTCTAGGGATTTTTATGCAATTCCCTAGGGCACTTAAGATATGCTCGCCCGATATCCACTTTTTTTTATCGGGGGTCATAACCGGAGTCAGATCTTTGAATACAGGGTTCGAGGAAAGTCCTCGACCCTTCTAAAGTGGTTGTTTATTCCTTTCGGAAGAAACGTAAGCTCGAAAGCTTTGCTACCTATTTTTTCCTATCCTTTAAGTGGTAATGTGCGTGTTTTGTTCGTATTTAACCTTGAGACCCGCGTGTTGTGCATTGGTCGTGAGTTTTTTATGTGTTGGCATGTGATATTGTTTTAAAAATGTTATTAAAAGTCGAATTTGGTCGGCAAATCGTTGGGGGTGTCTGTAAATGTATTAAGTTTTTGTGAGAAATGTAAGAATGAGTTTTATGTGTTGTTAAAAGCCTAAGGTCTGTTGTGTCTGGGTGTAAGTTGGATATGTACCTAATGTGGAAAAATGTAAAAGTTTTTTGGAAGTCTTTAGAAAAAAGAAATATAAGCATAGAAATGTTAAAATTCATTGGGATGGTTGTTTTGTTAATAATATTAATATAATGATATTAATATAATTAAATTGTGTTTTTTTTATATGAATCGATATGTATATATAAGCTCGTTGTAACTGTGAATTCAAGATGACCGTAAAAATGGTGGACGTGGAGGGGGAACACGTTGACCTCATTTTTATCTGTCGGCCAAGATAGGCCCGCGGGGTTCTAAAAATTGTCTTCCTCCCCTGGTGTAATTTGAGACCGATAAAAATGACGGACGTCTTTATGTGTCGCGGGAAGTAAATGGTCTCCATTTCACTTCCGGCTTTCTAATTTATTTTGATTGTGTTACTCCCTCTGGACACCGTTTAATTAGTTGGGTCGAGGCCCTCTGAATTTTTCTAAGTTTTTTCTAATATCTCCCATATAAGATCTAGAAATTCTAAAATTGCTTGGCCTATATGGAAGATGGCTTCAAAGACGGAATTTCCTATATGGAAGATGGCTTTTAGGACGGAACTTCCTATATGGAAGGCTGTTTCCTGTAGTTGGTACAGCCGTCGGTGCCGTAGGGCATATATTACCATGTGAACTATTAATATAAATGGAACGAGTCTATAGGGCATAACCAAAAGACAGATAACACATATCAGGTGAAATATGGGATATTGGCACATCTTCTCCCATGTTTTCGCCATGAATTGGGGCTTTTGAATATCGGGTTGGACTTCTATTGATTGTGGCGGATTTGAAATTGGATGTTTTTGCGGCTGAGCTATGTCGCGTTCTTTGTTTGCTAGTTTGGTTGTCACTGGTTCTGTTGAAGAAATATCGGGTGTAGGAGTTTTAAGTGGAAAAGTGTAGTCGTTTCTCTGTCGTAGGTGGTGTATTTTTGTTATTGTTGGTATTGTATGTGTGGTATTTTTTGTGTACCGGTTTAGCTTGTTTCTGTGGGCTGTATCGGTGTCTCTTTGGAGAGGTTGGTTGGATTCATCGATACTTTTTGCGAATTGGCAGGTGGGACAGGTTTTTACCTGTTGTGCAATGCCTTGTGTCATGTTCTGCCAATAATATTGAGCGGAGATGAGTCTCGTCATCTTTGAGAAGTTTGAATGGTCGTGCTGTGTGTGTACTGATTTAAGTAGTTTGTTTGTGCGTGGTTTTGGAACTATAATTTTAGTTACACCTTTTCGGGAAACGGTATGCAGTCCATTGTGATCAATGGTCAAGCTAGAATTTCCCGATGGGGAAGGCTGATGGCTCTTAATGAGGGAGGCGTCTAAGAAGCCACAGAACGGGTTACGAGTTACGACGTCCATTTCATATTGTTGTACTCCATTTATGTAACGACCTCATATTCGTATCTCGATAGCCTTAATCTCCATCGAAATAATCTGCCTGACGGGTTTTTGATCTTTTTCAGCCACTGCAATGCGGAATGGTCAGAAAATATAGTAAATTTTCTGTCCATCAAACAGACGCGGAAATTATCCATACTCTCAACAATTGCTAGGCATTGTAGTTCAGATATGGAATAATTTCGTTCGTGTGCACGCAGAGAGCGGCTGAAATTCTGGACTGTGTAGGTCTTCCCATCAGGGTAGACCTGTTTGAGGACGCCTGCGATGCCGAGTGTTGAGGCGTTACAGTACACCTGGCATGGCAGACCTTCCTGGTAAAGGTGTAACGTGGGGTGTGTTGTAAGGCTTTCTTTCAGGCTAGTGAACGCTTTCTGGCATTCGTCATCCCAGACCCACATGACATCCCTTTTTAGAAGGTTGACAAGTGGCGTCCGCAAGCGGGCGTGGTCCGGAATGAACTTTTTGTAAGCGTTCACAGCGCTTAAGAAAGATCGCAATGTTTTGCGATTGTGTGGTTGTTGGGTGGCGTGGATTGTCTCTATGTTTCGTGTAGATGGTGTGGTTGTTTAGGTAGTGGTTGTGCATGTGTTTGCGTGGTGTTGTCGTCTTTTGGTGCGAGTGTCACGCTTGTTGCGCTGGTTGTGCGTGTGACTGTTGTGTAACGACGTGTGGTCACGTGTGTGCTCTGTGTGTGAGCTGTCCTGTTGGATGGATACTGTCTGTGTGTTTTTGTTGTGAGTGTCGTGTTTGTTGCGATGTACACGTGCGTGACGGTCGTGTGGTGACGTGTGGTCACGCGTGTGTTTAGTGTGAGAGTTGCCCTGTTGGAGGGACACATTTTGTGCATTGTCGTGGTGAGTTGAAGCCGTTGCGGCCTTGTGCATTGAGGCCATATAAAAAGGCAATTGGCCTTAGTGAAAAATTTGTGTTGTGTGCGCGCGTGATTAGATTGGCATGTTGGCAGTCGGGTTTGGACCAATGGATGCGCGCATTGGGTGCCATGTGCGGAAGGCGGGTGTGCATGGTGAGTCCTTTGTGACACCGCTTGGCACTCCCAATACGTGCATTCATTAAGTACATGGTTGAAATTATAGGTAGGGGTAGACAATGGGGCGCCAAGTTGTAATATAGTGCCGTTGTTAAAGTCAATTGCTATTTTAAAATTACGGAGGGTATTTATGCTGAGAATTCCAAATGGTAGAGGTGCTTCCACCACGTGGAAATTTTCTTTTTTTGTTAGTTTACCTATTGTCAGGGGGAGGGTCAGTTTACCTATTGTTGTTACAAGACCATTTATGGCCTGTAGGTCTATAGACTGTTCTTTTAATTTTAATTTAGGGAGGTTAGTTTTTAATATTTTATATAGGTTATAGGGCACTATATTCAAACTTGCGCCTGTATCAATTAGAAATGGGGGTGACAGTTCAGGAGTTAGGGACAGTTTCATCGTCAACTGGTTGACTAAAAGGGTTTGTGGTTGCCTTCCTACCTGCTGATTGGCGAAAGGCTTGTGCGGCTTGTAGTCTTTGGCGTGTTGTGGAGGTGTGGGACGCCGGGCGTGCTGCTGAGTTGGGGCTGTTTGCACTGCCCGTGCGCTCGCGTGTTGAGTTTGTTGGGATGGGCCAGTCCACATACTTGTTTTTTTTTCTGATCACTGGTGTATGGGTCCGGCTTGGTGGTTGGTGGCTCCTCGGGGTGGCGCGTCAGGTCGCCCGGTCCCAGGGCGGCGATAGCGCCGTCCATCTCCCGATCGGTCGTTCGGCGGAGTCTGTGGGCGGCGTATGTCACGCCGGCGGGGCCCCGGTTCCACTCGGCGCGTCGGGTCGACTTTACTCCTTGGAGGGCGGCGGTCAACTGGAGTAAGACTGCCGCCAGGGTGTGTCGTGCGATCTTCCTTTTCTCCCCTATCTCGCTGCCGTTAATTTTCGCTTCTGTGTTCTGTTCGCTTTCCATTTTATCCTGTCGACTCTCTGTAATATCCTGTCGACTCTCTGTAATATGCGGGACTTTTGGGTGATGGTTGATTGAGTGGTTTGATTGGATTGATTGATGGATTGTTGTGGGCGCAGTCGTGTTTATTGAGATAGTAAGGTATTCACACAGGGGAAAAATAACGAGGACACAGGGTTGGATTGAAAAAGGCCAGCGATCAAGGGAGAAAGGGGTGACTATGGGGTTCTTGACTAAGGCTAGGCTGTCACATAGTGAACATTGGACTTATCTGCGTGACGAGGAAGATGGTGGCGTGGTCCTGGCTCTGACAGGTCCAGCTGTTGTCCAGGTCCCAACTTGTTGCGATGGTGCCGAGCTCCTAACTAACTAAACTGAGTCCGAGATTTAACATGTAAACTATTCAATGTTCTCATTGGATGAATTTCGAATCGTGGTCGTCTCTCATTGGCTCTTAGCTAATCCTCCTGGACTCTGATTGGATCTTTGTTAATCCTTTGTCCTTGTCTTGTTCTAACATGATCCCGGAAGGGACAGGTTCTTGAACCCAATTTTTATGAGTTCCTGGATAATAAAACCTACTAATGACCGTTTCCTCTCTGATGGCCTTTCTCCCAGATGCTAAGCCTTGTCTTTATTAAAAATCTTTAGATCATACATTGCATACATATTGTAGTGGGATTACATCCAGTTATGTACAAATTATGACATATATATACCTATCCCCCGATTTACACGGTAGATACGTTCCTGAGAAAAACGTGTAAATCGAGGGATAGGTGTATATTAAACTGTCAAATCTGAATAGGTGTTCGCCCCCTCATGAATCAGAGCATCCCAATATTCTTTTCAACATAGGTAGTATAGAGTAGAATATCGCATTTTAGTATAGTGCGATAAAAAAAAAACGTATTTGGAAAACCGTGTAAAAGCGAAAACGTGTAAAACAAGTACCGTGTAAATCGGGGGATATAGACTTAAAAGCTAATCTATAGAAGAACATAAAAAATAAAATAACTATTTTATATTGTTTGAAGAGTTTGTTTATTATTATAAAAAAAAAAGAAATGGAAGCCATGGTTCAATTGTTGGAACGATGTAGGGAACTGGCGTGTGAAGACGAACTGGAGATAATCATGGACCACAGGGATACAACGACCATAGAAGAGATCCAGGAGAACGACCTAGAGCAGATGACAGGAGACCTGACAGACAAGAATGGATCATGGCCAGGGGACCATTTTATCGAGGAACCACCAGGAGAGGCCATAGAAAGGCTGCTGGAGAGCTGCAGTACATCAGGAGACCATAGCTGCGAGGGCCACAGCACTGAGCAGGAGTCAAGATAGCAAATGTAAATATCTTTGTTTACTTTTACCGTTATTATTTATTGAAGTTGTAAATAAAATTATGTAAACAGACTGGCCATTCATTACACTTTTGAAGAAAAACTTGTAACCTTTTTGAAAAATAAAGTTATAATATATTTATATATCATGTTTTCTCTCTTGTAGATGGCATGGGACCAACAAAGTTACTTCAGATTCACCTATAAAAAGATAGGAATCTGAGGTAATATAGACTCCAATAGTTCAAAAGGTAACCAACTATCTTTGCCAATTCTAAAAGATCCTTCAGCATGAAGGACAATATAGCACCAATTCTTTATTAAATGCATGATACTTGCGGCACTCAGAACATTCACTATATGTTTATGCTATTTTATCATAAATTACCTGCTTCTAATATATTTGGAGTCATAAACAACCTTGCCCTTCAGAATTCATATTGATCATATAAAGATACTAGCCGAGTGGCCCGGGCAACGCCCGGGTTTTACCCGACTGGACCCGGCTTCGCCTGTGTAGTGTTCGAGCGAGGTTTACTCATGAATGAATAGAGGCCCCAACTGTTTGTAAACTCAATGTAATGAATTTTCTTTCAGCAAAATGGAGATAAATTGCAAACAGCAATATCGAAAATGCTTGTGAAAAAATCTGAAATATAGGATCCATTTCACAAACACATCTAATGAATAGAGTGCTGTTTGGAGGAGTGGTCTAAACTGTTAATTTTTAAAAACCATGACCCGGGATCATTGAATGCAGATTTATACACTTTGTTCTGAAAAAAAAAAATTGCCCCAATGGCTCCTGATTCTTGAAAAAGTCCAACCCCTCCAGTGAGTGCAAGTAACCAAACAGGGCTTTTATTCTTAAAAATTAAAAAAAAAATCTAATGATTAGTTTGAATAAAGGAAAATGGTCGGCACAACCTGAAAATTTCACTTTGTCCACTTCACTCTCGGCTGTCCAAGAACAAACAGCCAGAGCAAACATTTTAAAGGGCACCTAATCCGGCACTTACATTTCTAAATAGTTAATTTGCATAATTTTCTAATAGTCAAGGGCAATTTTAAAAATACCAAAAAAGCAAGACCAAATAAAAAAATATATATATATGTGTGATGTTTCAGTAACAGCATTGTTGCCATATAAAGACAAAATTACTGAATGTATTCAGTACCTTTGTCTGAAGATAGCCAAAATGTAACTGAAACCACACATAATGTAATTATTTGTATTCGGTCTTGCTTCCTTTTTTTTTGTAATTATCCCTAGTACGCGTGGTACAGGCCATGATAACCATGGTGGGTAGGTAGCGACTGCTTCTACTGTAAGCGCACCACATGTCTACAAATGTGATACATTGCTACCAGCTAAATGCATTTTCACTATGGTGTGATTTCCACATGATGGATCTGTAGACACATTATAATCTCTCCAGAGCTTAAGGTAGCAAACAGTACTTTCACATTATATAAATATCAATGCCAAAAGCCAGAGTTATGATAGCTGTTGCAGTGTAATGTAGACCTGCAGGATGGGAAAAAGCAATATTATTTCCGGCTTTAATTTTAAAAGTATTATGAAACGTTAAAGATAGAATCTTAATTTTTGAAGAATGAAAAAATGCTAACTTGATGTGTATTAATTTAGTCTAAAAACAAACAGCATGTAAAAGTAAGCACCAATCGAAAGCATTTATTAGCTCTAACAGTGCTGCCCCCAGTGGTAAAAGCTTGGAGCTAACGCTTCACGGGTTGGTAAAGTTTATGTTAATAATACATTAACTTAACAATATTCCATGTCTTGCTAACACAAATTTTAAAAATAACATGCATAAAAATAAAGCAATTCTTAAAATCATAAATGAAGCATCATTAAATTAAATGGGAGAGAAATGGTGTTCCAAAATTTTTTTTTGTTGTAAAACTTTGACCTTTATATTTTTACAAATTCTTAAAGTATATAACCCAAACCAAATTGTCTATAAAATTCTGCAAACAATATAATATTATAGAGGCATGAAAATACCAATGGTGTAAAAATCAAAACAGCAAAGTTATCCTGATAAATGCAATGAGCTATGATAAGGTGTGTTGCAGGCTAACAAAAACCTTAATTGAACCAGAAATGTTGATACCATAAAAAAAATAAAAAAACAATTTTCAAGAATAGAGTTATGTAAATGAATTAAATGTGAAAATATTAAAATAAAATAAAGTAAAAAAAGCTTTATTGATGAAACTACAGTAGAGCAATAATGATAACAAATTATTCATAAATTATGTAGTTACAAAAGTCAAGCTTCCCAAAATCATTATTCGAAGAAATCTCTTTCAAAATTGTCAAAATCTATATCAAAGCCCCCTGATAAACAATTTTGCGTGTCTTGCTAAAAGTAGAACTAAAGACAAATAAATTTTTAGGGCTGGAAACACGGGAGCATGCTACATAGAGTTGCCCATGCGAGAAACAGGGAGACTCAAGATGCACACCAACTACTTGCAATGTTTGACCCTGAAGCATGCTGAACCCTAGAGCTATTGGAACGCTGAGAAAGTTTGCTTCTCCTATGGCTTGGCATACCTACAAACACAAAGCATTAGTAAAAATAAAAATAAGGATAACTGAAAAATGTAAAACATAAAGGACTGAGATTGAAAAAAAAAATTCAAAAATAGTGTATTAAAATAAGCGCGACTCATGACTAAGGCCAAAATAAAAAAAAAGCATAGAAATATTCTGAAAGGAGGGGAAAAATGCATAAAACTCAGCGAAAACGTAAAACAACTGATTAAAAAAAATCAAATGGAAGAAGACGTAAAAAAAAAATACAATTAGCTGAAAAAATATGCACAACAAATATGAGTAGAACATACATAGATATATATGAGCAGCTACATATTATGAAGCAGATAAATCTAAATCAGTGATTCTCAACCAATGTGCCGCGGTAATTTTGTGTGCCGCGAAATTCTAAAAATGTGTCGCTGAATTTTAGGCATATGATTATGTTCACGTTTGTAATGGTTTTTCTTTTTTTCTTTTTCATTTTTTTACTTTTTAAAATAACGAAATTAGCAAATTGAATGTTAGAGATGTATATTACTTAGATTTTGCATAGAAATATTGATACATAATTTGAATTTTCTTGCATTCAAGTTAGCAAAAGTGTGCCACGAAATTCTAAAATTGTGCCGCCAAATTTTCAAATCTTTAAAATAATGCCGCAACAAAAAAAAGGTTGAGAATCACTGATCTAAATACTACCTAAACAAATGACAGCAAAACAAAAAAAAAAAAAAAAAGACAATGGAAGAAGGCCTAAAAAAAAGTCTAATTTGGTTGAAAAAACTGCCCAATAAATTGAGCCTATATAGATATATGGACCCGGCTTCGCCCGGGTATTGTTCGAGTGGGGTTTACTCTTGAATGAATAGAGCCCCCAACTGTTTTTAAAACTTTAAGTAAAGAATTTTCTTTCAGCACAATGGAGATGAACTGCAAATATCAAAATTAAAAATTCTGGTAAAAATAATCTGAAATATAAGATCAATTTCACAAACACATCTAATGTATAGAGTGCTTTTTTGGAGGAGTGGTCTAAACTGTTGATTTTTAAAAACCACGACCCGGGATCATCGAATCCAGTTTTGGGGAATTTGTTCTGAAAAAAAAAAATTGCCCCAATGACCCCTGATTCTTGAAAAAGTCAAACCCCTCCAGTGAGTGCAAGTAACCAAACTTGGCTTTGGTATCTAAAAAATGAAAAAAAAAATCAAAGGATTAGTGTGAATTAAGGGAAATGGGCCTCGCAACCTGAAAATTTCACTTTCTCCACTTCACTCTCGGCAGTTCAAGAAGAAACAGCCAGATTAAACATTTTTAAGGGCACCTAATCCGGCATGTACATCTATAGTTAAACAACTTTTAAAAATGTAATATATCTGCAATACTGAAATACCCAGACTTGGATTTTTTTTTATTAGTTTATTGTTGGCAGTTTTAGGAAAATGTGGGAAATTAGATATTATTACAAAAGAATGTACTTTTTAAAATGGCATAAAATAATTAGGAAATTTGCATCATTTTCAAATAGTCAAGGGCAATGTTAAAAATATCAAAAAAGCAAGACCAAATAAAAAATAAACGAATTATGTGTGATGTTTCAATAACAGCATTGTCACCTTATAAAGACAAAATTACTGAATGTATTCAGTACTTTTGTCTGAAGATGGTAACAATGCTGTTTCTGAAACCACACATAATTTATTTATTTGGATCTGGTCTTGCTTCCTTGTGATTTTTATCTATATTTAAAATATACCTCAATTCTTTTTTACCTAAAAAGCTTTACATATATATTGCCAAGACCATAAATAAAGGTAAAATGTCAAATGAGTTATTAATTAACCCTATATGGGTCAGGATATATATCTAAATGCATTCATATAAAAATATGGTTGAACCATATCCTTTATATCTATAAAAATGAAATGCGAAATCGATGTTTGTTATCGCATCACGCAAAATCTACTGACTCAATCATTATGGAATTTCGCATGTAGGTAGCTGAAGATTTCGTTTAACATATAGGCTATTCAAAAAACGAAAAGGTTTAATGTGCTATTTTTAAAAAATGTTAAACCAAAATTCCTTAGTTCAAGCCTTTTACCGCTTGGCGGCGCACTGGTCGCGACGATAAATGAATCTGATTGGTTAATAATTTTACACGTTGTTGTTTTGTAATTTTACCCGATTAATGTGTGTCTTTAAAAGGTAAGATTATTTTTATATATTTAAACTATTTTAAAATAATTTTAATCGATCATTATCAAATAAATACGCCCCCGGAACCTGGGTTAATTAAAACTGTATTGTGAAATTTCGCACGTAGGGAGTTGAGGTTTTGGTTTAACATTTAGGCTAAAAGCACAAAAATTGCATTTCGAAAAACTTTCTTTTCCTTTTTAGAAGGTAGATTTTATTTAATCCTTTAGTAATATTTTTTCAATTTAAATTAATTGGAATTATTATTTATTTCGCAGCTTATTCATATATTTTGCTTCGTTTAATTTTAATTAGTGTAAATATAACGATCTACATCTTTAACGATAAGTGTAGTATTTTATCTCATAAGGTATATTATTTTTAGAACAGTATTCTATTTTTTTTCTTTCTTATATTTAGAGTGCGTATAAATTTTATTAAAGTTGTAAAAAGTATATTTATTGAAAAAAGTATGTTTTACAATATAACTTGCTACATATATTTTACTATATGTTTGTTCCATGTAATATGTTTATGCTCTAATAGCATTTATATATATTTATATGGTTCAACCATATTTTTATATGAATGCATTTAGATATATATCCTGACCCATATAGGGTTAATTAATAACTCATTTGACATTTTACCTTTATTTATGGTCTTGGCAATATATATGTAAAGCTTTTTAGGTAAAAAAGAATTGAGGTATATTTTAAATATAGATAAAAATCACAAGGAAGCAAGACCAGATCCAAATAAATAAATTATGTGTGGTTTCAGAAACAGCATTGTTACCATCTTCAGACAAAAGTACTGAATACATTCAGTAATTTTGTCTTTATAAGGTGACAATGCTGTTATTGAAACATCACACATAATTCGTTTATTTTTTATTTGGTCTTGCTTTTTTGATATTTTTAACATTGCCCTTGACTATTTGAAAATGATGCAAATTTCCTAATTATTTTATGCCATTTTAAAAAGTACATTCTTTTGTAATAATATCTAATTTCCCACATTTTCCTAAAACTGCCAACAATAAACTAATAAAAAAAAATCCAAGTCTGGGTATTTCAGTATTGCAGATATATTACATTTTTAAAAGTTGTTTAACTATAGATGTACATGCCGGATTAGGTGCCCTTAAAAATGTTTAATCTGGCTGTTTCTTCTTGAACTGCCGAGAGTGAAGTGGAGAAAGTGAAATTTTCAGGTTGCGAGGCCCATTTCCCTTAATTCACACTAATCCTTTGATTTTTTTTTTCATTTTTTAGATACCAAAGCCAAGTTTGGTTACTTGCACTCACTGGAGGGGTTTGACTTTTTCAAGAATCAGGGGTCATTGGGGCAATTTTTTTTTTCAGAACAAATTCCCCAAAACTGGATTCGATGATCCCGGGTCGTGGTTTTTAAAAATCAACAGTTTAGACCACTCCTCCAAAAAAGCACTCTATACATTAGATGTGTTTGTGAAATTGATCTTATATTTCAGATTATTTTTACCAGAATTTTTAATTTTGATATTTGCAGTTCATCTCCATTGTGCTGAAAGAAAATTCTTTACTTAAAGTTTTAAAAACAGTTGGGGGCTCTATTCATTCAAGAGTAAACCCCACTCGAACAATACCCGGGCGAAGCCGGGTCCATATATCTATATAGGCTCAATTTATTGGGCAGTTTTTTCAACCAAATTAGACTTTTTTTTAGGCCTTCTTCCATTGTCTTTTTTTTTTTTTTTTTGTTTTGCTGTCATTTGTTTAGGTAGTATTTAGATCAGTGATTCTCAACCTTTTTTTTGTTGCGGCATTATTTTAAAGATTTGAAAATTTGGCGGCACAATTTTAGAATTTCGTGGCACACTTTTGCTAACTTGAATGCAAGAAAATTCAAATTATGTATCAATATTTCTATGCAAAATCTAAGTAATATACATCTCTAACATTCAATTTGCTAATTTCGTTATTTTAAAAAGTAAAAAAATGAAAAAGAAAAAAAGAAAAACCATTACAAACGTGAACATAATCATATGCCTAAAATTCAGCGACACATTTTTAGAATTTCGCGGCACACAAAATTACCGCGGCACATTGGTTGAGAATCACTGATTTAGATTTATCTGCTTCATAATATGTAGCTGCTCATATATATCTATGTATGTTCTACTCATATTTGTTGTGCATATTTTTTCAGCTAATTGTATTTTTTTTTTTACGTCTTCTTCCATTTGATTTTTTTTAATCAGTTGTTTTACGTTTTCGCTGAGTTTTATGCATTTTTCCCCTCCTTTCAGAATATTTCTATGCTTTTTTTTTATTTTGGCCTTAGTCATGAGTCGCGCTTATTTTAATACACTATTTTTGAATTTTTTTTTTCAATCTCAGTCCTTTATGTTTTACATTTTTCAGTTATCCTTATTTTTATTTTTACTAATGCTTTGTGTTTGTAGGTATGCCAAGCCATAGGAGAAGCAAACTTTCTCAGCGTTCCAATAGCTCTAGGGTTCAGCATGCTTCAGGGTCAAACATTGCAAGTAGTTGGTGTGCATCTTGAGTCTCCCTGTTTCTCGCATGGGCAACTCTATGTAGCATGCTCCCGTGTTTCCAGCCCTAAAAATTTATTTGTCTTTAGTTCTACTTTTAGCAAGACACGCAAAATTGTTTATCAGGGGGCTTTGATATAGATTTTGACAATTTTGAAAGAGATTTCTTCGAATAATGATTTTGGGAAGCTTGACTTTTGTAACTACATAATTTATGAATAATTTGTTATCATTATTGCTCTACTGTAGTTTCATCAATAAAGCTTTTTTTACTTTATTTTATTTTAATATTTTCACATTTAATTCATTTACATAACTCTATTCTTGAAAATTGTTTTTTTATTTTTTTTATGGTATCAACATTTCTGGTTCAATTAAGGTTTTTGTTAGCCTGCAACACACCTTATCATAGCTCATTGCATTTATCAGGATAACTTTGCTGTTTTGATTTTTACACCATTGGTATTTTCATGCCTCTATAATATTATATTTGTTTGCAGAATTTTATAGACAATTTGGTTTGGGTTATATACTTTAAGAATTTGTAAAAATATAAAGGTCAAAGTTTTACAACAAAAAAAAATTTTGGAACACCATTTCTCTCCCATTTAATTTAATGATGCTTCATTTATGATTTTAAGAATTGCTTTATTTTTATGCATGTTATTTTTAAAATTTGTGTTAGCAAGACATGGAATATTGTTAAGTTAATATATTATTAACATAAACTTTACCAACCCGTGAAGCGTTAGCTCCAAGCTTTTACCACTGGGGGCAGCACTGTTAGAGCTAATAAATGCTTTCGATTGGTGCTTACTTTTACATGCTGTTTGTTTTTAGACTAAATTAATACACATCAAGTTAGCATTTTTTCATTCTTCAAAAATTAAGATTCTATCTTTAACGTTTCATAATACTTTTAAAATTAAAGCCGGAAATAATATTGCTTTTTCCCATCCTGCAGGTCTACATTACACTGCAACAGCTATCATAACTCTGGCTTTTGGCATTGATATTTATATAATGTGAAAGTACTGTTTGCTACCTTAAGCTCTGGAGAGATTATAATGTGTCTACAGATCCATCATGTGGAAATCACACCATAGTGAAAATGCATTTAGCTGGTAGCAATGTATCACATTTGTAGACATGTGGTGCGCTTACAGTAGAAGCAGTCGCTACCTACCCACCATGGTTATCATGGCCTGTACCACGCGTACTAGGGATAATTACAAAAAAAAAGGAAGCAAGACCGAATACAAATAATTACATTATGTGTGGTTTCAGTTACATTTTGGCTATCTTCAGACAAAGGTACTGAATACATTCAGTAATTTTGTCTTTATATGGCAACAATGCTGTTACTGAAACATCACACATATATATATATTTTTTTATTTGGTCTTGCTTTTTTGGTATTTTTAAAATTGCCCTTGACTATTAGAAAATTATGCAAATTAACTATTTAGAAATGTAAGTGCCGGATTAGGTGCCCTTTAAAATGTTTGCTCTGGCTGTTTGTTCTTGGACAGCCGAGAGTGAAGTGGACAAAGTGAAATTTTCAGGTTGTGCCGACCATTTTCCTTTATTCAAACTAATCATTAGATTTTTTTTTTAATTTTTAAGAATAAAAGCCCTGTTTGGTTACTTGCACTCACTGGAGGGGTTGGACTTTTTCAAGAATCAGGAGCCATTGGGGCAATTTTTTTTTTTCAGAACAAAGTGTATAAATCTGCATTCAATGATCCCGGGTCATGGTTTTTAAAAATTAACAGTTTAGACCACTCCTCCAAACAGCACTCTATTCATTAGATGTGTTTGTGAAATGGATCCTATATTTCAGATTTTTTCACAAGCATTTTCGATATTGCTGTTTGCAATTTATCTCCATTTTGCTGAAAGAAAATTCATTACATTGAGTTTACAAACAGTTGGGGCCTCTATTCATTCATGAGTAAACCTCGCTCGAACACTACACAGGCGAAGCCGGGTCCAGTCGGGTAAAACCCGGGCGTTGCCCGGGCCACTCGGCTAGTAAATATATATAAATGCTATTAGAGCATAAACATATTACATGGAACAAACATATAGTAAAATATATGTAGCAAGTTATATTGTAAAACATACTTTTTTCAATAAATATACTTTTTACAACTTTAATAAAATTTATACGCACTCTAAATATAAGAAAGAAAAAAAATAGAATACTGTTCTAAAAATAATATACCTTATGAGATAAAATACTACACTTATCGTTAAAGATGTAGATCGTTATATTTACACTAATTAAAATTAAACGAAGCAAAATATATGAATAAGCTGCGAAATAAATAATAATTCCAATTAATTTAAATTGAAAAAATATTACTAAAGGATTAAATAAAATCTACCTTCTAAAAAGGAAAAGAAAGTTTTTCGAAATGCAATTTTTGTGCTTTTAGCCTAAATGTTAAACCAAAACCTCAACTCCCTACGTGCGAAATTTCACAATACAGTTTTAATTAACCCAGGTTCCGGGGGCGTATTTATTTGATAATGATCGATTAAAATTATTTTAAAATAGTTTAAATATATAAAAATAATCTTACCTTTTAAAGACACACATTAATCGGGTAAAATTACAAAACAACAACGTGTAAAATTATTAACCAATCAGATTCATTTATCGTCGCGACCAGTGCGCCGCCAAGCGGTAAAAGGCTTGAACTAAGGAATTTTGGTTTAACATTTTTTAAAAATAGCACATTAAACCTTTTCGTTTTTTGAATAGCCTATATGTTAAACGAAATCTTCAGCTACCTACATGCGAAATTCCATAATGATTGAGTCAGTAGATTTTGCGTGATGCGATAACAAACATCGATTTCGCATTTCATTTTTATAGATATAAAGGATATAAAGGATATTCAATTTCCTGATTCAAGGTCAAATTGTGAAAAGCGTTTTTTAAAAACCAAAATGATTTCTCTCAATGGGTTTCCTTTTTTTATTATAAAATTCTAGATTCCTTTAAAGCGATAATCGCTTCAACAGGATTAATTTAAATATTTTATTATATTTATCACAAGAAATGGTCGATGATTTTAATTATGCCTGTTGAAAAGTGATAATCGCTTGAAAAGTAGCATTTTATAATATAAAAAGGAAACCTCATTGTGAGAAACCATTTAACTTTTTTTAGACATATCCATTTTATCCTTTGAATTTTTTATAATTAATTGCTTAAATGCATTGTGGATTTTCCTAACATTTTCAATGAAATCGTTCTCTTTGTATATTATTGGATTCAAAAATAGGGATTCATAATCTTAGTCTCAATGTGGCTCCATTTCTAGTAAAAGTTTGTGGTGTGTCGATTTATTAGTCCAGCGATGGCTCAGAAAGTATTTCAAAGTTAGTGTTTTATTGGTATTAATTATTAGCTACATTTTTAGAGGAAGACAAAAAGGACAACGCCCTAGAATGTCTATTCTGGTTCTGTTGCCTTCCGCCGATATGCCGCGCCGCGCAGCGCAGCGGTGGTCATCTCCTATTTCATGTCCCTCGCTTGTATGTTTGCTGACGGCGTGGTCTGTTATCCCAGCAGGCTGGAAGGAAGTCTCTCGGCCCCCACAGTACTCCCCTTCCAGTGGCGAAGTCACGATTCGGTGCACAAAGTGGTTAATTACAATATATATACATCATCAATGTAGGCAAGAAAAAATAAGGAGAAATATAGTCTATTGCTCCTTAAATCTCACGGGTTTCTTGATTATTCTCCCCGATCTAGTCCTAGTCAGGTCTGGTGCTGATCCTGTTCCTTGGAATTCTGTGTACTTATCCACATCTGGTGGGTCAGGATTCTGTTGAGACGATGTAGAAGGCAGCGCTCCGACACAATCGGTCTTGTTGCAGTAGGGTGTTCTGAAGTTAGATTGTCCGAATCTGCCAGTAAGTAAGCAGGTCGCAATCGGTCAATCGATATGGTCACATTTCTTCCTTTCACTTTGAGTGTGAAGCACTTGTCTGTTCTAGCAAGGACTAGAAATGGTCCCTCATATGGTAGTTCCAGAGGTTTCTCCACTCGATCTGTCCTGATAAATACAAGTGAACATGTTTTCAGATCTTTATGGACAAATACTTTAGTCTTCGAATGATGTTCTTCATTCAAGGGTTTGAGCAATTCCATTTGCTTTTGAAGCTGTTGAACAAATTCTTCTGCATCCAGGTGATGTTTAGAACCATCAAAGAATTCACCAGGCAGTCTGATGGTTTTGCCATATACCATTTGAGACAAAGAATGGTTGTTATCTTTGTTGATAGCACAGCACGCAAGCCTAGGAGAACTGTTGGCAGCGTTTCTGTCCACTTAATATTATTGTGGGCACGAATGGCAGTTTTGATGGTTCTATGAAGCCTTTCGATCTTCCCATTACCCTGAGGGTGGTACGCCGTGGAATGGCGAAGTTTGATACCACACAGCGTTGTTAAATCTTTGAAAAGTTGAGAAGTAAACTGCTTTCCTTGATCTGATATCACTGTATGCGGGCGTCAAAATCTAACAATCCAGTTTTCGTAGAACGCTCTCGCCACCGTTTCAGACTTCATATCTGGTTGCGGAACAACCTCTATCCAGCTGGTGTACCTGTCGATACAGGTCAGGCAGTAGATGTTACCATTCGATGGAGGTAAAGGACCAATTAGATCGATGTGCACAACACTAAATCTTTTATCCACTTCTTGATATTTGCCTATTTCTGATTTCGTGTGTATCGACACCTTGCACTTTGGCAGTTGACACAAGCTTGAGCTCATTTCCTAATGTCTTTATTGATATTAGGCCATATAAATATTTATGTTAATTGTTTAGTAGTGGCTTTGATGCCTGGGTGTGAGAGTTCGCGGAAATTCCTAAAAACCATCATTCGGAATTTAATTGGAATGAATGGTCTAATATTATTGGTAGACACGTCACACCATAACAATTTGCCTGATTGCAGTGGGCATTGCTTGAATTTTAGAGAAGTATTATTTAATATCAGGTTTTGTAGTTCTGAATCACCAGTTTGTTCTTCGGCGATCTCTTCATAGTCGATGGTTGTGATAGCATCAACTCTGGACAGATCATCGGCAACTCTGTTGTCAGTACCTTTTATGTACTTGATGTCAGTAGTGAATTGGGAGATGTATTGTAGATGTCTTAATTGCCTAGGAGAAGCGTTCTAATTTTTTTGTTTGAATGCGTAAATTAAAGGTTTGTGATCAGTCAAAATTGTAAATTCACGTGCCCCAAGCAGGTGCTTGAAGAATTGATAGACAAATATATTGCGAGAAGCTCTCTATCATATGTACTACTAGCGGATGTACCCGGCTTCGCCCGGGTTTTACCCGAGTAAAGGTTTGTCTAACGAACATTTGTTAAAACAATTCTCTATTAACTTATTTAAAAAATATATATATTTTGATAATTTGAAACTCGTAAATTTGAATCTCTGGATAAAATGAACATTTTTTCCCGGTCCCTTGAAAAATACTCGATAAGTTCAATAAAATCAATATTAATTGGTTCCCTCGGTAATTGGAAGTTAAAGGAATAGTATCTTGCCTTGGAATTGTATCGTTATTCTTGTCTCAAATAAATTGCCGTGTCATCCTGAATTTTGTCTTTCCTAATTTTCTACATTACAAAATCATCGTATCATCATGATAATATTTAGAGCAGATTGTTGAATTATAACAGATAAATTAGAATATTTATCTTGATTATTTTTAGGCGAAAAGTTATTTCGAAAATTTTATTTGCTAGAAACCTTCCCAGTACTATACTAAATAACTTTCCAAAGTTTCATGACGTGCCAATGAGTGGTTTGGTCAGGCATAAAGGACACACACACATACATTCATTTTTATATATATAGATAATTGCATTGAGCAGGATTTAATTTTTTAGAGAAAAATGCTATTGGTTTCCATGTATTATTGTCAAGCTGTTGGAGAACTGATCCAACTGCCCGATCTGAAGCATCTGTACAGAGTGAGATAGGCAGTTCAGTATCGGGGTAGGCTAACAGTGCTGTATTAGCTAGGGCTTGTTTGCATTTTTCAAACTGAACTTCAGCTTCTTCCGTCCATTTAATTTCGCTTCTATCCTTTTTCTTTGCACCCCTCAAGTATTCATGAAGGATTGCCTGAGTCTCTGCGGCATTGTTCAAAAGAGTACGATAAAAGTTTAGCATTCCCAAAAATATGCGTAATTCATGAACTGTTTTTGGTTTCATATATTCTAAAATAGCTCTAACCTTTGTTGGGAGTGGTTTCACACCGTGAGAGGTGATTAGGTATCCTAAAAAATCAATTTCCTGTACCAGGAATTTAGATTTAGAAATATTGATTCTTAATCCATAGGAATCTAGTCTGCTGAATAAGGTTTCAAGGTGGCTATAATTCTCTTCTTCCGTTTTAGAGGCTACCAGAATATCATCTAAGTAGACAAACGCAAAGTCCAAATTTCTTAAGACTTCATGCATGAATCTCTGAAAGGTGGCAGTAGCATTTCTAATACTGAAACTCATTACATTAAATTCGAATAGCCCAAAATGAGTAATGATGGCAGTCTTTGGTTTATCCTCTTCACCAATTGGAATCTGATAGAATGCCTTGCATAGGTCTATTTTTGAGTACACACGAGTACCTTTTAAGATGTGGTGAAAATCGTCCAGTCTAGGGATTGGATAACGATCTGGAAGTGTAACTGCATTGAGTCTTCTATAATCACCACAAGGTCTTAGTGATTCGTCCTTTTTTTGAAACTAAATGAAGTGGCCTCGCCCAAGGAGAATTTGGGGGTCTAAATATTCCATTATTCAACATATATTGAAATTCTGCCTTAGCAAGAGTCAATCTCTGTGGATCTAGACGATGGGCTTTTGAGTGAATTGGCTGACCTCTTGTAGGAATATAATGCTTAACGTTATGTTTTGTTTCTACAAAATCTGATGGTGGTCTACATAGGTTAGGGCATTTGGTTAGGATAGTGCTGACCTTGGATGATGAATTTAGAGTGCTAATATTTCCCATGTCTGAGATTGACTGAATGATGCCTCTTATAGAAAGATTAGTTATTCCATCAATTAGGCGTTTGTTTTTTATATCAATAATCAATCCAAAGTTGTTTAAAAAGTCTGCTCCTAATATTGCTCTGTTAGTATTGGCAATTACAAAAGGCCATTGAAATTGACGTCAAAGTCTGATATCCAAATTTCTAACCTTTGTTCCATAGGTAACAATTTCTGTACCATTGGCTGCATAAAGTTTATAATCAGAGCTAGGCATCCTATTTTTATCCTTTGGAGGTTTTATAGATATATCAGCACCACTTACTACTTTGTCCGCCTGTTGGAGTTTTCCTGACTCTTTCCAACTGCATGGAGGCCTGCATTTATTTTGCAAGCAATTAGAACCAAAGCGAAAATGGTAATAGCAGTGTTTCCCTCTTGGATCGAAGGATCTTTGAGACTGACTTCTCGGCCTTGACTGAGTGCTAGTTTTGGATCGAGATCTAGATCTATCCAGTCTCAATTCGGACACCTGCCGTTCAAGATCTTCCAATTTGGCGATCAAGCGATCTGTTGATGAAGAAGACACTTCCGCATCATATATTTTTTTGGAAGGGTTTATTTCATTTATTTTATCGGCCATTATGGCCAATTTGCTAATGTCCTCATCGCTTGCAATGAGTATAATATTTATGGATGTGGGCAATTTATCGAGCCATAAAGTTTTAATCAAATTATCAGAGATATCTGGGGTAGAGAGGGATCTGAGCTTTTGTTGTAACTGGCTTGGCTTCATGTCTCCGAGCTCCATACCAGAAATTAACTTTTTAATTCTCAACCCTTCACTTTCTCTGAACAATCCAAGCAGTCGTGATTTACATTCAGAGTACTTGTTATCAACTTTGCTATTAATCATGTCCCAAATGTTTTCTATATATTTAGGTTCTAATTGGGAGATCAAATAATTAAATATAGTGTCTTCCTGAATAATTCTACCTATTTTGA
>CP092864.1:69399961-69441468 GCA_030710605.1 Cordylochernes scorpioides
CTAAGAATATTTGTCACAGAAAATGAGGAAAGAGTTTCATCACAAGAGATAATACATTTCTTTTGGTCAAAACAATTTTCAACAACAAATAAGAGAACAATAGAAATATTAAGAGAAACTAGGTTAATAATCAGTTGATTGAAAGTTTAATATTAGGATAAATTATACCACAGGTTCTCCCCAAGTGAATGTTTGAATGCTCTCACTCATTAGCAAATATTATTCTTATGAGGGTTGGGGGATGAATTATCCTAAACTGTTGGTTTTTGATTGCAATGACCTAGGATTGAATCCCGCATTGGACCCTTTTTTATAAAAAAAAAAACCAAAAAAAATGCTCCAATTGGGTCACTAATTCTTGCAAAAGTCCAAACTCGCCAGCGATGTTAAATAACAAACAGGGCTTTGGCACACTTGTAAGTGCAAAGTTGAACTGATTTTCATAACTTACAGTATTTGAATATAATTCTACTGCCCTATAAGCTTATGTCCATAGTTTACTTGAAAACCATTTCTAAGATTCCATCCTTTAGTGTAGCATATAAAAGCAGAATGATCCAATACAATATTAGAGCTCTGAGAAGCGGTCTGGTGGATTAAATTGGCGAAACCGCTGGGAGGGTTCACCACTGATGAGCCAAGCCCTCCCAATATATTTTTTCATCGCAGTAAGGACAGTAGAAGTACGTTTTATGTATAAAAGAAACATTCGTGCTTTTAAATCCTTTTATTTTATAACTTACAGTAAAAGCATTTGCTGCCAACTTTTATCCACCATGAATATCATGGTCTCTACCACTTGTACTAAGGATGATAAAAAAAATATTATTCAAAGTGAAATGATTTGAAAAATTTGAAAACATGAAGTGACTGTAATAATGATCTATTAATAGGATTCCTTAAATCATAATCATATATTAAATAACTTTTGTTGAAGCAATATTATTCTGGAAAACATTCATTCTGGGAGAAGCCATTTGAAGCTGTATCATTCATGCACTATATAATAAGTATAATTTTATAACTCCTAAATTTGCAAAATACTTTGTTCAATTTTAACTTATTCTATATACTTATATTAACTATTCTGCTACCTACATGCAAAATTTTCCAATGGCTTTGGAGATTTGGTGAAGAGTAACATCAATTTTCTTAAGAATAGATTCACACACCCACAAGTAAATGATGAATGTAGGTTATTTTTCCTACTTCTTTTTTAAGTTGTATAGCGGCCGAGCAACCATTTGACTTGTATCAAGTCGCTGGTTAAAATAACTTTGCACTACTTTGTAAGTTAGCTGTCATTTACTTTTGAGAAGACTCTTTTTTCGCTAATACACTGGCACCCAAAAAGATGTATTGAAATTTTTTTTTTCAAAGAGATGGTATATTGTGTATTCCCCTCAGTGAAGAATTCAGTATGGTATTCCTGAAAAAACTGAAGTATTCTCTATTGTGCAATATATCATACAGGAAATGGATCACTAATCCACATATTTCTCCTTTTCAGAGACTTCATAATCTACAAATTATAATATAAAATAATCCCTTGCATCAATATTGAGTAAAATTATGATAGTATTTGCAATATATGAAGTCCTATTTTTTTTTTTTTTTTATCATTTTCTTACCCATATATTCTCTTTTTGAAGCTATTGTTCCAAATTATTTTCAGACCTAACATGATATTATTTAAAATATTATTCAGTCAAAATTTGCAGAAATTTATGAAAAACAATTATATTTTTTTTTATTCCTCACTTCATACTAAAGTCCAGTGTTTACACAATCGAAGAACTAATGCAGTTTGGGGGGTCGGTGGAAGGATGGTATAAACTGTTGGTTTTCGACTGCTATGACCTGGGATCGAATCCCGCATTGTGCACTTTTTTTCTAATTAAAAAAAAAAATGCTCCAATGGCCCCCGATTCTTGCAAAAGTCCAAATCCACCAGCGAGTGCAAGTAACCAAACGGGGCTCTGGCATATTTGTAAGTCAAAGTCGAACTGCTTTTTACATGTGGTGCGCTGAATTAAAATCAACAATGGTTTAACAATGATGTTGCTGAGAAACAAAATCCCCCCATTTATTGATTAGGATATGGTCTGTTTCTAATCTATAATTCATAGTGTGTGGTGAATTAAGTGAACCAAAGGAACAATTTCAAACAAAAAAATCATTATTATCACTTTGGTGTACGATATGCTTTACTGGAGCTAGAAATACAAGTGCTAATGATAACATAGCTGATTAAGTAATCATATTTTTTGAGTACAGTAGAACCTCCCATGAGAGGAAACTCATACTCCACCCTACAAAGGACAATTTTTATTGCCAAAATTGTGCTAATTAGCAACTCTCTGGTAAGAGGACCCCTCTCTTTTGTTATACAAGGAAATTAAACATGTAACTATGTAGGGAGTGATAACTTTTGATAATGTTTGCATTAACACACAAATTGCTTTCTTTATTATAAATAAACCTTCTTCCCTGATTTATAAAATGAATGAAGCTTCCAGGGCTAAGTTTCTTGTTCAACTTTTTATTTTCAAACTTTCGGACTTGTCAGTCCTTCAACAGGATTATCACATTAACAAATTAATAATAAATACTATTTTTATATACACATTATTATTTACAAATTTTCAATACTTATTGATATACTTTAAATACTTAATATATATCATAAGTATTTTTAAAATATGTTATAACTAGCGGATGTACCCGGTTTCGCCCGAGGTTTTACCCGAGTAAAGGTTTGTCTAACAAACATTTGTTAAAACAATTCTCTATAAACTTATAAAAAAAAAAAAGATATATTTTGATAATTTGAAACTCGTAAATTTGAATCTCTCGATAAAGTGAACATTTTTTCCCGGTCCCTGTGTGCCCTGTCATCCTGAATTTTGTCTTTCCTAATTTTCTACATTACAAAATCATCGTTTTATCTAGTGAACATTTTTTCCCAGTCCCTTGAAAAATACTCGATAAGTTGAATAAAATCAATATTAATTGGTTCCCTCGGTAATTGGAAGTTAAAGGAATAGTATCTTCGCCTTGAATTGTATCATTATTCTTGTCTCAAATAAATTGCCGTGTCATCCTGAGATAATCCTACTTTTGATAAATAATCTTTAAGATAATAAACTTAATGATAATAAAACTTATAGATAAAAAAACTTGTTTCATCGTCGCAATGGTGGCGCTGCTTGCGAGTTAAATCTACAAATCTGCAAATAACTCTAAGGATATTCAAGAAATTATTTTTCAAAAACCTTCCCGGGGATATACCTAATAATATCCCAAATTTTCACGGCGATTGGATGTATGGTTTTTGAATCTATAGAGTACACACAGACAGACAGACATTCAATTTTATATATATATAGATGTGTATATAAAAATAGTATTTATTATTAAGTTGTTAACATGATACTCCTGTTGAAGGACTGACAAGTCCGAAAGTTTGAAAATAAAAAGTTGTACAAGGAACTTAGCCCTGGAAGCTTTATTTTATTATATTGCTTTCTATTTTGCACATATATATTGTAAGAAATATTTTCATTCTAAACAAAGAGTCCATGATCATTATATCTGCTTAGCCATTTCAGTCTTTACTTACAACAAATGTCACTATAAGACCAGTTTGAAAATTTGAATATCGCAGAGAGATACAACTTTATTTGATATTGGAAAAAAACTTGTGCAACTGAATGTTGCTTGCAATATCTACCAGAATAAACATTTATATTCCAGAATTGATTGTTGGCCAATGTTCTGGAAAAAACCTTACAAGATTTAATTGAGATATATATTTATATTAAAAATAAAGAAGGCATCTCCTGACCACGAGCACATGTGCTTTTTAGATGGCAGAGCGGCATCTAGTGGAGCAAAAATAAACTAAACGTTTATTTAGCTTGCTCCGTGATATTTGGCCAACCCAATTTCTTGATAAATCAAGAAAAGCCATCCACGAATTTCTATTGTTTTTTCATATATTTATATATATATATTTTTTTTCTGAAAAATCTTTCATATTTCCTACTATAGGAGTCAAGTTCAGAATTGAGAGAATTAATTTGCTTTAGACTATAGGAGCACTCAGTAGCAGGTCAACTTGGTTCCAATACTGAATGGCCACCTCTAACATAGGAACAGATGTCAGTCTGAGTACAGATGCTGCTAATTGTGTGTCCCTCCCTAGATCCTTTTCAGGGAACTAGCAGCTGGCCAGCTCAACCCAGGTGTTTTGTTACAAGCTTGTCACTGCTCTCCCTCCTACTTTTTCATCCAGATTTGGGGCTGGTAATGGTGGAGTTATTCTGATAGAAATTTTTATAATTAAAAAAAAAAAAACTTTATTACCCCTCAATCAACAGTTAGTGAAGTAAAGATAAATGTTAAACACATACTGTATATACATATTTACAACTTCAGCGAGGGAGGCTCCTCAACCTTGAGAGAGTTCCCCTCCAGACAGGGAGAGGTTCTTGCATTCCCTTCAGCTCTGTGATAAGGCACAATTTGGATTATTGATTATAAACAAGGTTTTTGTTGTTGTTGTTGTCGTGTCCAAAGAAGAGTCTCAGATGTCTCCATGCATCTCCATCACAGCAGCAGCAATATCCACTATCTTGGGTGTGTAAAGCTGCTGCTCTGGGTCTAAGTCAAATTTCTGCAAGGCTGCGGTCATTGCTGGGCATGAGAATATGTGAGTAGGTGTTAGTTCCACACCAGGACAGTTGTTGCATGCTTTATAAGTTCTTGTGCCATCTGGATGTATTGTCATTCCTTTATAGTGTTTTGTTCTAAGTCTTGTTAAAACACAAGGTAATAAGACCAAATAAATAAATAGTGTATGACGTTTGGGTAATAGCGTTGTTACCATTATTCATCACATTTGGCTGAAGATGGTAACAACGCTGTTACCGAGATGTCACCCACTATTTATTTGGATTTGGTCTTATTACCTTGTGTTCCTTCAGCTCTGTGTTTAGGAAGAACTTGTACAAGCACACACAAGGTAATAATCCCAATAAATAAATAGTGTGTTACATTTCAGTAACATTTTTGTTAGCGATAGGCACAATTTGGATTATAGATTACAAACACAAGATAATAAGACCAAATCCAAATAAATAGTGTGTGATGTTTTGGCATGTTTTAAATAGTTACTGTTAAAACATGTTGTGGTATAATTTCTCATTTAGTACTTTTGTCTGAAGATTGTAACAATGCTGTTACTGAAACGTCACACACTATATATTTATTTATCTGGATTTAGTCTTATTACATTAGGATTGTTGTTAGCGAAACATCAAATACTATTTATTTATTTGGATTTTGTTTTATCACCTCATGTTTCTAATCTATATTCCAAATTGTACCTAATCATTGTACAAGAAAACCTTAGCAGACACAAAGATGGTCAGGGCACTGGCATCCAGGTCTTGCCCAAATTCCCATTTCTGGTGGTCAGGGGTCCGCTATATAATTGTGAAGGCAAGGCAGCAGCAGTACCTATGGGCCAGCCGCAGATTGTTGGATGGCCATGCATTGGGGCCAGTTTAACTGCAACATCTGCATTCTGTCCGATAAATAGTGTTAACTTGCACAATAATCAGCAATGGTCAATTGTATAATCAGGAGATGCCTTTTTGCTGATACATTCTTTGTTTTTTTGAAGGGATTTGGCATAATGGAGTTCAACTGGCACTTTTCCAGAGACTGGTTAGAATTTTTTTTTTTTCTTATTATATAGGGTTCCTAACATAAATTCAAGTAATCAAACAGAAATTGCATTATTTAATATTTTTGTAAAACAACATTTGAAAATTATCCCTGCATGTGTTTCTTTTGAACGAAAAATCAAAATTTATTTTTTCAAGGAGAAATAAATTTTGATTTTTTGTTCAAAAGAAACACATGCAGGATAATTTTCAAATATCGTTTTACAACCATACCTCATTCCTAAGGTTAGAAATGATCGTTATTTCTCCTTGAAATAATTTTTTAATTTTTGTTCAGAAGAAACACACATGCGGGGATAATTTTCAAATGTTGTTTTACAATCACAAGCTGCATTATATTATATTGTAATATTTTTTATCCTAGTGCTGATAATTTAGGCAACTAAGGAAGGCGATGGGGACCCACCCTAACATGGATGTTGGTTGCTTACTTTCAATGGTGGCCACAGAATTTCCCCACAGTATCCTCATTGCTATTTATCACACGTCCCAATTTACCTAAGATCTAGTTTGGTTACATATTTTTTGATAAATATACACTCATGGACAAAACTTAAGGAAGTTGTACCTTTCAGCATGTATATCAGGATTCAGATAATAATTCTGAAAGATATGTGATACGCAGTGACCTTTATTGAAGACACACAAAATAACCAAGTGTGAACAAATTGCCTGTCTCAAAAAAAATAGATGACCAGCGACATCAAAGACTTTCTACTTCCTTAATTTTGATCCATGAGTGTAGTATAGCCTCACTTCAATTCATATGACTATAATTTAACACACTTACTATAATTCGATCATATAAAACTGTAATTCGGGGGTCGCAGTGGAAGGATGGTCTAAACTGTTGGTTTTCGACCGCTACGACCCGGGTTCGATTCTCGCATTGGGCACTTTTTTGTTTAAAAAAAAAAAAAATGCTCCAATGGCCCCCAATTTTTGCAAAAGTTCAACCCCACCAGCGAGTGCAAGTAACTAAACGAGGCTCTGGCACATTTGTAAGTGCAAAGTCAAACTGCTTTTCACATGTGTAGACATGTGGTGCACTTAGCAGTAAAAGCAGTCACCTACTTCTACCCACCATGATTATCATGGCCTGTACCATGTGTACTAGGGATAAGCAAAAAAAAAAAAACTGTAATTTAACCATTTATTGAATCCCAAACACAATCAGCCTATTTATTTTAATTTATAGTTGTTAGATGGGAGTGATGTGCTCATACAGGACAGGAACCAATGTCCGGAAACTCGAGGGCAATTTGGAAGCTCTTGTGTTCACTGCTGAACTAGAGGTTATCAGCCTAGTTCTAGAACACATTGATAAGGAGGGGTCAAATCACAGACAGATCTCTACAAGCTGTAAAACATTGTGACACCAGCTCTAAAATCCCCTACTTTGAAATAGGCAAGAATTTGGAAAAACTTCACAGAGATACACAAATCACCTTCCAGTGAATCCCATTTCACATAGGATTGAAGGGCAATGACAGCAGATGTGCATTCAAAATAGGCAGCAATACCTCTCATACCTTGATTTTGATTCCATAAAATATCTATAAAAAAGACCCCAAAGGTTCAAAATCACATTAATACGTACCGCTCAGCAAGAGCAACCTAGTTCATGATAATTGAAACAGTGAATAATATGTGAAGGTTATTCACATATTAAACAAAATTTTAACGCAGGATTCAATCCCGGTTCATGACTGTTGGGAATCGAGGGTGTTACCCACTCGTCCACCGACTTTTTATTTATAAATATCTATAAAAAAGACCCCAAAGGTGAAATACAGGAGACGACATTCTATCATTGATATATAAACTGAAAGCTTAGAGTTATTCTGGAATGTAGGATGGACTAACGGGCAACAACCTATATTTTTGGTTCAAAACTGGCCGTACAAGACCACTTCTTTTCCAGGATGGAGTGAAAACCTTCCCACAGTGCACCATCTGCAGAGACCTCACAGACTTCCTTCTAGAATGAATCTTCTTTCTTATCTCCACTCAATTATATTAGGGTGTCAAGCCTGTAGAGCTTGATATTTTTGTGGTGTCTGCTGGGGATTAGTAGAGCTCATCAATGGATGAGCTAATGCAGCCAATGATATTGTTTTGGGTTATATGTTCAGAATTTCACTTAGCACATAGTGGGAAAATCATGCAGCCATTCTGGGGGGGAGGTCGTTGTTGGTCGTTAAGTCTATGGGGGTGGAGTAAATCAAAGCCTGCTGGGAGGCCAGAAATTGATGCTTGTCCCTTCTGCTCTGTACCAGTCATGTTCTGCAGTAGATTTCCATTCTTGTTGGCATTGGGCCTTGATGGTACATAGGAGGTCTTTTTCATCAAGTAGAGTGATAGATTGTTTGGCCTTAGAGTGGCCAAGACCTCCAGATTTTTCCAGAGAGTCTGCCAGTTCATTTCCAGGAATTCCAACATGAGCTGGAAGCCATTGTACCATGAAAGCTGTTGGCAGGGAGTTGGTTTACAGATTTAGCAATGCTCTTGAGAAAAGTTTTTCTTGGCTGGAGAAATAGGTTTGAAGTGTATAAATAGCTGCTCTTGGGAATTATTACTTTTCTTGGTGATTTGATATTACATTTGATATACATTTTGTATTTTTTCAGATCAGTATCTATAGCTGAGAGTTCTGATTTGTAAACTGAAAGGTGGGAAAGGGAGATTTTTCAAATATTTTATTTTTACAAATATCAATACGATTGCCAGACAGTTTAAAGTGGCTATTACCAGTGTAAATTAAGATGTCAAGAGATAGCTATTTTCTTCAATGATCTGGAGGCCAAGGTCTTTGAATAATTCTGGCAGAGATTTATGTTTGTGGGGATTGGCTGGGATAAGAGGTACATAGGTGAGTTTATTGAGAGTTTTGTGAGGAGGGTAGACATTTTTGTACTTAGGATTGATTGAGATATCTAAATGATAAGAATTATAAGCGATGTTGAAAGGAGTGGGGTGATTGAGTCTTGAGTCCAGAATTCAAGTTCTAATTTCAAATAAAATTTCCTGTTAGGTGTTTTCTTTGAGAGAATTAATCTTTCTGAATATGAAATTTTACCTTATCATACCACATTTCCACAACATGTACTTGTGATAAGTTAAAAAAAACATAGTGGAACTAGACAGGGAAGACTGTAATAGTCTTGGTTCCCCCCTTAATATGATTTCCCCCTTAATATATATATATATCTTAACTTTTGTGCTATGATCTATCTCATTGACGATTTTAATAAAATTATTTTAAAATTCAAAATCTAGACTGGGAAGTTAATAAACATCTTTGGAAGAGTGGGCATTAATAACTATCAGTACTGGCAGATATGTGAAAGCCATCAGAATGATACCAGAAGATTGTTACAATAATATAATGTGTGGAGGTGTAGCAGGGAATAACAGCACATCCAAAGTATGTTTATATTTAAAGATGATGATACAAAAGGATGATATGAAAGAACATCAACAAAGATATCTACCACAAGTCTAAACCAATAAACTCACCAAGACAACCAATGGATGTTTAATTTGGTTTTGATGTTCTTCTATCTGCTGTCAATGGTCATCAAAAGTAAACTTGGGAATCTCCGAATGGCAGTTTGTCTCTCACCATATCCCAATGTTGTGGCAGTATTCTGGTCAAGAGAGAGCCCTTCCAAATGTGTCAAATCATTAGGATTTTGTCAAGAGGAAAAAATATTGAAAAAAAAAAAAAAGATTTCCTTAATAAATGTAAGGAATGATAAAGTACAAATTTTCAATTATAGATTAGAAACACAGGGTAAAATAAGACCAAATCCAAAAATATAGTGTGTGATATTTTTGTAACAACGCTTTTATGGAAACTGGATTTGGTCTTATTACCCTTGTTTTCTAAATGTAAAGAACACTTTGTAACTGCCATTTCTTAAATCCTGCAGATTGAGGTTGATGAAAGGGTCACCAGCTTTATCTGGGAAGTTCTGATGCTATGGACCTAGTCAGTTCATGGCAGTATCGATTAGTGAGGTTTCTGATTACTCTTGAAATCTATCAAAAATTGGTCAATATTTTTATTTTTCAATGATATGGCACAATTTGGATTATAGATTATAAACAGAAGGTAATAAGACCAAATTCAAATAAATAGCGTGCGACATTTCGGTAACAGAATTGTTACCATCTTCAGACAAAAGTGCTGAATCTAAACACAAGGTAATAAGACCAAATCCAAATAAATAAATAGTGTGTGACATTTTGTTAACTGCTTTGTTATCATCTTCAGACAAAAAAGTGCTGAATATAAACACAAGGTAATAAGACCAAATCCAAATAAATAAATAGAGTGTGATGTTTCGGTAACAGCGTTGTTACCATCCTTTGACAAAAGTGCTGAATAATGGTAAGAACGCTATAACCCAAACATCACACACTATTTATTCATTTGGATTGGGTCTTATTACCTTGTGTTTTCTTTTTCAAATAAAATAATGTTCTAACTATGAAGAAAAATATTGGGAGATCTTGGTTCATCAGTTGGGAAACCTCCAAGTGGATTTACTACTCCATCCTGCTCTTAATTTTGAATTTGGCAATTCTAATTCATACCAGACAGTCTCAGCTAGGTGGCCTGTTGGAGCTTGGTTCCTGACAATGTTAGCCAGGACTTCTTTTAGCTCCTTCAGCCTTTAGTCTGGTCTCAGGTGATGACGATATGTGGCAGAGCTTGTTATTGACTGTACTTTACGAGACCAGACCGGCGGATTGACTACCGAGAATGTTGTCACTTCGCAAGACTGCGATGAAGCAAGCTGTTTGAATAGAGCAAAGACGCCTCACTCGTTTTAGCTGACTGACTGACTTTATTGAATCTTTCACTCCTTTTATATACATATTTACATAATTAAAAGAAAGAAATAAAAATTTACATGATTATGAAAAAAATGCAGCCTAGAAAGTTATTTACATAACTAGGCGCAAACATGGCCAAGTAGAGTAGACACAGAATCCTTCGTCCCCTGATATCAGTACCTCTTGAATTTATTATTTAACTTTTTATATAGCATCGCTTATTGTTTTCTTAAGGATATTTGATTAGAAATCTATAATTTATATTTTTATTAGGATAATGATTTTATTCATATCCATACTTTATATCTGACACTGTAGAGAAATTCTTGGTCAAGGTATTTCAACAAACAATGGTCATACACTTTCTTCTTCTTTCTTATCTCGACTCAATCATATTAGGGTATCAAGCTTGTAAAGCTTAAGATCATGACTGGGTGAAGTAGAACGCATCTGCCTTTGTCATTAAGACTGGAAGCACTACTCAGTGGCAGGCTGACTTAGCTCCAAAATAAATGGCCGCCTCTGACATGAGAAACAGACGCCATGTGCAGCCGCTCCTAACATACACTTTAAAAACAGAAAGTATTAGTGCACTATCTTTTTAAAAATTATTGCAGTAAGGACAATAAGAAGTTTATTTTATTTGGAAATGAAAGATTAATTCCAAATTTTTTCATTTTCTTATATAGAGAGTGTGCTAATGCTTATGTTTAAATTGGTCAAAGTTTGCTGGTAAAGTACTGCTAATTGTTGGGCTTAATTGTTGAAATTTTCTGGAAGGAAATGATTCTTAAAGAAGAAGCACACTTGGTAATAAGACCTAATACCAAATAAATAAATAGTGTGTGACATTTTGGTAACAATGCTGTTACCAAAACGTCACTCACAATTTATTTATTTGTATTTGGTCTTATTACCTTGTGTTTCTAATCTATAATGTAAAGTGTGCCTTATTAAGAAATACACAGTCCTTCCATCAAATTAGATACAAAGAACTTTAAGTTGGTAAAAGACATCTTTGGTCAATTTGGAGGATTTCTCAACTCCTGAGTCTAATCTAATGAATCTCTGTACTGTTGAAGGCCATTAGCCTGAAACTGAGGTTTTAGTTAGACTTTCTGATATTTCTAAATCTGGTGAAGTGGGATTTTAACTTTATAATATTACATGTGTTTGTAAACTGGCAATACAGATTTCATTTATTTTTAATGCTTGCTTCCCTGTCTGTCTGTTCACAAATCTTGCAATCTTTATATTTGGTACCCTTTTCAGAACCCGATGACAATGCAAGTTGACAAATTTTTAGACTTCTGGGTTGTCAGGGTGGCCAGAAATGGACAAATTTCCAATTTGCCTTTCCAATTTTGTAAATTAATTTTGATATACTTCAAGATCATATAGAAGTATGAAACTTCAGGACTCACTCAGTCCAATGAATAATGCAAGTGTACAAATTTTCAGACTTCTGGGTAGTCGGAATTGCCAGGAATGAACAAATTTCTATATTTCTTTTTAAGTCTTATGTTACGCCTCTTACAAGGAATTGACCAATCCGCCGCGAGCAGGCTTAATTTAAGGCCTAATCCTGAGTGAACTTTTGATTCAAGTTTTGTAAATTCATGACTATAAAAACTGACTAAATAATTAATAAATAAAAATGCATAAAAAAAAAGCTTTTATTTAAATTCACTAAAAAGGAAAAAATAAATATTTTATATTCTGTCATTGAGCAATTGGATGTATCTGAGTAAAAATAAAAGTGGCGGGGGACGATTATATTTAGAGAAGAGGTAAAAATATAGCAAACACTTATACAACATTTATAAAAATCGCTAATCAGCTGCTACATATTAAATCACATTAGGTTCAAAATTCATGATGATCATCCCCCGCCGCTTTTATTTTCACTATTTCACAGATAGATCTAATTGCTCTCAATGACAGAAGATAAAATATTTTATTTTTTCCTTTTTAGTGCATTTAAATAAAAGTTTTTTTTAAATGTATTTTTATTAATTAATTACTTTAAATATTGTTACGTCGTACCCAGATGTTATTTGTGTATTTTGTCTAATCAGGATGCCACAAAGATAGACACGTGAGTTCAAAGGGATGCAGCTAAAGTTAGCGCTTTATTATGGCTCTAAACAAAAGGAGAACAATCAGTGGGACTTGCCTTCAACCTCCCCTGCAGAAGAATCCTTGGCGTCGTGGATGTCACTCTTGTGAAGCTTCCTGCTCCACACTATACAAGTCCAGCTCGTAGGCCACTCCGATGTCAGGCTCTCCTGGCACTGACTTGCAGGATCATCCACATGCCCAGGGGAAAGTCTCCACGCCTTCTTCTCGCCACAGATGTAACCAGACTCCTGGTCAGTCCATACGGCCACACGCCCGGAGCTCACTTCCCATAGCCAACTTCCCATGTCTCCTGTCCCCGCAGATCTGTCTAAAAACTGTCCTGCTCCCCCACATTGGAATACCCTCGTGGCGCCTGTCCTCACCCCACACACACGTGGGCCATCCTCCCGCAGCTGGAGTCCATCCATCTTTCCACAATTTCACTCTGGTACTTGGCCTTGTCATCCATGTAACAATTTGTTCATCTTGGATCTAAATATCCTCTTTTTTTTTTTTTTCAAATTCCATATGGTCTCACACACCAAACCTCATCACTACCTCTCAAGACAGGCTTCTTCCTCGATAAGGTTTGGCATGTGGCCATACAAAATATTAAGAAATATTTGATCCAGGATGAGCATTTTTTAAAAATCATTACATGTATAATGATAAGGCACAATTTGGATCGTAGATTAGAAACACATGGTAAAAGGACCAAATTCAAATAAATAAATAGTGTCGATAAAGCAAAATTTGGATTATAGATTATATCTACAAGAAAATACAACCTAATCTAAATAAATTAATAGGGTGTGACATTTCTGTAACAGTGTTGTTATCATCATCAGGAAAAATTAGTCAGATGAAAAACTTTTGCCTAATGATCAGAATAATACTGTTACCAAAACATCACCCACTATTTATTTATTTGGATTTGGTCTTATTACCTTACATGTATAAATGATGGTTCACCCTCTTTTTTTTTTTTCAAATTTGGCATTTTATTGCAAATTTAGCTTTTAGATTTTAAAGAATTATAATATCAGCATCCATCAATATAATAAACACACTCTAATCTATGGATAAAAAAACTCAAAGAGATTATGTCAATGAGGCTCCCTCAATGGCAGAGTCCTCCTCCATACAATCAGGGAGTCTTCATTAATTCCCCCTCGCCACTTAAGGAAAATTTGTAGATGGCTGCCTAGGTTGATGTAAGGTCATCCAGTTCTGTCCTGCAGACTGGGTGGATGCAGCAGTGAGTTAGCAACAGATTGCAGGTAGAGGCTGGATGTTCAGGGTGGATTAAGACCTGTCACATCATGCCTGAGAGGTAGCGATACCTAATTGACAACTGTCAGACATGGATGTGGTGGTCTCTCCAGGATTTGGGCAGCAAGGTGAGGCAGGTCCAGCAGGCTGGGTTTTTAAGGAAGATAAGCTTACACTCTACTATAGATATTTTGTAATGTAGTTGTGATCCTGGGGGAGACATTAATAGATTACCAACAGGTGATACATAAAGTTGTATCATGCTGCGTTTTCTCACCGTTACATGTCCCAGAATGTCATCTCTGGTCAGATGGTGACAGTAACAGGCCGGGGTATGTACCAGCCTTCCATCACTGCACTTACACTCTACTAAACTAGGTCTAGAGTTGGGTAATATAAATTACTGTTATACAGAAAATGGAATCTGTGTCCACTGGACATGCATCGGACCTGGAGGCTGTTGTTGGATTCTGTGCTGCCTGGAATATAGGAGCTCCATCTATGCTTCCTTCCTGCGGTGAATCTGTATAAGACCGGTGGCCTTAAAAAAGCTGTATGTGTGTGTATATAAATTTGATACCTGCCTGGTAAATTATACCATCTAATTCCATCCATGGTTGATAGATTTCTCTATGCAACAAATTTTTTTTCTGTCCTTGGATGTTAAGTCTTTACCTGTTTCTCCATATTGGGAAGGTACAGAAAATACCAATTATGCTATTAAAAGTTTGCTTTTGTAGCCAGGAAATCTGCATTGCATGTATGGGATAAATGTACATGCTGGGAAACTTGTGTAGGTAAATAGAATGATGCCAAGTATCTGCACACATGCAACATTTTGCTGTCTGTGGAGAAGTTATCAAGATAAATGTAAAAATTGTACTCTGAGCAATGATTTATTGTCATTATCATATCATTGATAAAATTATCAATAATTATACTTAGCTTTGAAACATAAGCTAACAAGACCACGTCTAAATAGATAACTGTTAGCGATGCTTCAGTAACAATGCTGTTACCGAAATGTTACAAACAGTTTATCAATTTGGATGTGGTCATGTTACCTAATGTTTCTCTATAGTCTATAATCATTACAACACTATGTGGACATAGATTTTATATTAATACAAAGCAATAATGTGCTATCTATATATAACAAATGAAGACATTAAGACATTGGGCCTCCCAATATTTTTGCATCACATTAAGGACAGTAGAAAACATATTTTATGTTTTTTATGGAAAAACTCTTATCCTGATCAAATTAGTATGAAATAAAGTATGAAGAGGAGCTTCTTTATACACATTTATTCTCGCTAGCTTTCGAACCTACATGGTTCTTCATCTGGCATGGATAGCTTTTACACTAACAAAAGTACTGCAACACAGGGACCTTATATACACCTAGGAGGAAATTTACATACTTAAGCTAATGGATTAAAAGAGATATATTTTATGATGTTATAACCATGTTGTGAAGGGGGTTGGTGGACAAGTGCTATAAACTATTGATTTTTCAACACCCACGACCCGGATCAAATCCTGTATTGAGAACTTTTTTTCTGAATAAATAAATTACTTCAATGGCCCCCGTTTCTTGTAAAAGTTCAAATCCCACCAGTGAGTGAAAGCAAATGGGTTTCTGGCACACTTGTTAGTATAAAAGTCAAATTGATCATGTGTAGGCATGTGGTGCATTTGCAGTAAAAGCAGTTAACTATTACCCACCATGATTATCATGGCCTGTACCACATACTAGAGATGATTAATATAAAAATGTATAGGTAAAATAACCATGTGTGTGTTGTTGTTTAAAAATAGGCTGTTAGCATAAAGCTTCACTGTATTTTGATAGACAATTCAATACAATAATTCCTAAAGTTTTTCATCTTCCATTCTCAGTAATTATAGTAATTCCTTAAGAAAATATTTATAAATCATTTCACTTTAAGTCCAATGGCTTCTTATATTTTTGCTAAAATAAATATAAATCACTCATACTATTTAAAAACACAAGAGACATTACACTTATATTGATACAAGAAAATAAGACCTAATTAAAAATAATTTAATAGTGTGTGATGTTTTGGTAACAGCATTGTTACCATATATATCATCAGACAAAATAATAAATGATAAAAAGAGAGAGAATATGGTTTTACGGGCTATTAACCCAGAAAAGTTCCCATGCCGGGAATTGAACCCAGGCCTCCTGGTATCCTAGCCACTAGACCACGTGGGAATTGAGAAAAATATCACAGCATGTTCTTAAATAGTACTGTTAATCAAGTGTGTAAACAAGATAGCAGATAATAAAAAAAATAGTTTTTTTTAAGACAACCTAAAATATTATTCTTAGAATTAAAAGTGGAATTTTGAAAGTGGTAAAAACTTAGTGTTTCATTTATTTCAAAATAAAATATCATAAGCTTTCAGGCCACAAGGCTCTACTTCACAGCCATTATATAAACAGCAGTGTGTCACACTTCTACCCAATATTCAGTTGACACACCCATTTGCCATTCCAAAGTATTCAACAGATGGCTTCAGCTATAATTATGTCATTTTTTTTACTGCCAACAACAGATTCAAACACTCCTAACACGTATATTTTTTTCAAATACAGTTGAACCTCTCTGTAAAGGATACCTAGTTACATAGCCAAAGTGTCCTTTAGGGAGAGGTGTCTTCTTACCGGAGAGTTACTAAATAGTAAAAATGATATTTTTGGCGATGGAAACTGTCCAGTATATGAGTGTCCTCTCTTGGAGGTTCTACTGTACTTATAATTTTGTTTTTCTGTGAAAAATATATACTTCGGACAGTTAGAGTTTTTTATTTTTTTAACGTTTCAACAAAAATCTTTTGTCTTCATCAGATGAAATAAATAAAAATAAAGCATTTGGCAAGGCATTATTTTTATTTATTTCTCCTGGCGAAGACAAAAGATTTTTGTTGAAACGTTGAGAAAGTAAAAAACTCTAACTGGTCGAAGTATCTATTTTTAACAGAAATATGAATGACGGCCAGGCAACCTCTATCTTCAGGATCACAATTTTGTGCTAGGTGTATGTAAATTTTTTGTTAGAAAAAGAAGAAAGTATTTCAGTAGAAGCTCTCTCTAAAAGACACCTAGTTGTAGAGCAACCCTCCTTTAGGGAGAGGTGTCCTCTTATCAGAGAGTTTCTAACTTTTAAAAATGTTAATTTTGACAATTAAAACTATGTCCTTTGTAGAGATGTGTCTGGTAGTGTCCTCTGTTTATGGCTATTTTAGGTTATCAAAAAATATTCACTAATTTTTTTTAACAGCATGTAGTTGCAGTTACAAATATTTGTATCTACTAATATTTAAATGGTATTTTTGAGTACAGTAAGTCAGAACTAAAGGAAAACAGGAAGCCAATTTCACACAGATCAACAACCACAATTAAATGACTCATTGAGCATGAATCCTTTCAAATTAGATGACTAACTTCATCAAATAAAAACCCTTCAACTAGGTCATTTTATTTATTATTTTTGTGTGTATTTACGTGTGTAGCCATTTTACAATGATTTACTCTTCTTAACCCTTAACTGGACGGGTGGATTTTTCTTACGTAACTGGACGGGTTGGGTAGATTCAACCCACCTATGTAACTTTATGAAATAAGCACTAAATAATGATTGAAATAAATATTTAAAAAATTATTTAATTAATATATACAGTCGAACCTCTTTAATTCAACACCCCAAGGGATCAGAGCTTTCGGTTGAATTAAAGGAAGTGTTGAATTAAGGTGAGATGATTAGGTAATCATCTAACTCGCTAAAATAATATTTTTTTAAAATAGCCTTGTAATATAAATTAATGATATTAATTGAAACCATTGTGTGTTTTTATTTTATTTTCATGATTAACTTTTAGTATCAGGGACAAAATGGCATTAATACATATTTTAGAAACAAAAATAATTGTAACAAATAAATTTACTGGCAATGTGTTTCTTTTCAGTAATATAATCAAATATTAACTCTACAGACATTAAAATATTAAATATAATATATTAAATAATATTTTATTCTAATTGAAAAATATAGCAGTTGAAAGGAAATAAATATGGTAAATAAAAATAAATTTTTTAAATATTATTAAAAAATAATCATGAAGATCTTTTAAAAAATTCCTTTATAGATGTCTGTTTTTGCACTGAAATCCTATTCAGGATGTATTCCAGACGGTCATTTTGAAAAAACATGCATGTCTTTCTTCTTCTAAAATGTTTTTTTAATAAATAAATTTTAATGTATTAAAGTCATCCACTGCTGCTGCAGGTATTATTGATTTTGTGTTTAAATCTTTTATAATAACACAGAAATGGAATATTGAAATAAAATGTTATCATAATCATTGTGGCTACATTTTATAAAGATTTATTTATTTAAAAAGAAATTATTTATAAATTTAAAAATAGCTAAAATATTTCAATGTTAAAAATAAAAAATAAAAAGTATTATTAGTTAGCTCATGATGCCGAAATTCCCGCGTAAAAAAACAACAATAACATCCGCGAAATTGCGCAACGGCACTGCAAAGTGAAACTTAAACTAACCAGAAACCAAAAGTGCGCAGGCGCGATCCGATCGGCGCCCCCTGATGCCGATCGGCGCCCGCCGTAATACCGTTTAGCGGTAAAGTTGCATATAAAATAACATTCAACTGTCGAAATTCGAATTTTAAAATGGTCGAACTATCGGAACTGTCGTATTATCGATACTGTCGAATTGCAATTTGTTATTTGATAGGCCGGAGGTCGGGACATCGGAACATGGTCGAATTATCGCCGAGTGTCGAATTGGGGTGTGTCGAATTAACGAGGTTATACTGTAGTTAATATTCAGATTTTGACATTTAAAAATTCTGAATATAATCTATTTACAGTTTTCAAAAATTATATAGAAAAGTTATTGCAAACGCTTAGTTGACATACAGAGCAAAGGGTTTTTATTTTTTACTGCGCTTTTTGATGGACATTTGTAGCACCTTTTTGGAGTATCAGATTGTTGTGGTATCGTAGATTCACTTGGTTTACTTGAACCATCATTCTTCTTGAATTGTCGCCTGTAATTGCAGTGGGAGAGAATTGAGATTACGTGTGGCCAGGTGTTCATCAGTCAATGCTCTCCCAGGATCAACAATAAAATGACTCCTTTCTTTTTTACCTTTTTTTATCAATCTGATTACCGATTTTCTTTTTTCTTTTTTTTTTTGGAACATAGGAGACTAAAGTGGTTGTTCCAGAGAAACCAAAAATAGAGGTTCCTGATTCACTATTAGAGTGCGGTTGAAATTGTGGTGAATCTAAGGTTTGTTCTTTCTCATCGTTCCTAAATATATAAGGCCATGTTCTTTCAACTAATTCTACTGAAGTGAATCAATTGTCTGCTGGAATATTTCTTCCAAAGTGTAGTCGACTAATCTCTAAAACATATATATTTTGGGTTGGCGGGGATAGTTCCCTCTGTTGACTTGATTGATTATTCTACTTATCGGAAGAAAAAGGTGTTATTTTATAAAAAGGAAGCTAAAAATAGCGGAAGATAGAGACTCAAGTATGAGCCACGAGCTAACACTGACACGAAAAATTTTCACGCTTCTGGACGGGCTGGGCGGAATCCGCCCACACATGAAAATTTAACCCCCCTCCCAAAATTGAAATTTATAAACGATGGATGGAAAATGTTTGTATCACTGTAAAATTAGAATACATGAAAGCTGGTAGCTCTAGGTAAACGAAAAATATATTTTTTCCTATATTAAATTTATGCATGGGCAGAATCTACCCAACCCGTTCAGTTAAGGGTTAATTATAATATTTTTATATTTAATGATCATAAATGTATGTGTTAAGTTAGTGTGTGTATATGTCTTATTATAACATTGATATAAACTATTATTTAAAATAATAATTTAATTTTTTGAAAATTTCGTTTGTTCATACAGAATAAGAGATTTAGGATGAATTCTAAAATAAAATACCAATGATGTTTAATACATAAGTCGTTAGAAGTTCCATCTAACGACAATTATTTAAAGCGTTTTAATCAACATGCGAGGCAGGGAATATTTGGTAAATTTCTCTAACACAACTACCTTTCAATTTTCTTACTATTCAAATATCTAATATGCTTCAACAAATTTATTCGTATGTTAATGAAAAAGAGGTATTTAGTTCAATTATCAAAACTATTATTATTATATACAATGTAGAAAGTACCTTTTATTAACTTTGAAAACGTAAAATATGTTTAAAGTATGTTTAAAAATAATATAGGAATAAAGGAATAATTGGTAGTATGCACACGTGTTTGAAAATATGTAAATATAAAAAGATAGAATAATTGATATAGGAGTGTAGAGGGCTCTTTAGTACGTGTCAGAATGGCCGAGTGGTCTAAGGCGCCAGACTTAAGATCTGGTCCTCTTGTGAGGGCGTGGGTTCGAACCCCACTTCTGACATTTTTTTTTTTACTGTGTTGTTTATTTTATATTTATTTTAAAACTTTCTTTTTAAAGTGTGCTATTGATTTGCTCTTCCATTTTTGAATATATATATATACGTTTTTCGCAACAAGAATGTTCAACATTCGAAATATATTTTTAAATACTTACTCGTTTGATATATAAAGAGGAAATAGAATTGAATTAGAGGCCTAAAAGGTAGGATGTGTGAGAAATATTTTTAAAAGCACTTCTAAAACGTGTTTTAGATACAACACTTAACATTTTAGATGTTTTTATTATTGAAAATATTTTTTAAATGTATTGAAAGATTTTTTTTTCATATATTTTATAACATTATGTTATTTAATTCATGTTGAGCTAAATAAAAATATTTTAAATCCCTTTATATATACACATTTTGAAAAACGAATTATCAGGGTAATAAAAAAGGGTAAATAGTTTCTCCTTTTGATGGTAGATGGCAGAATGATCAGGTTATCTGAAAATATGTGTATAGGCGTATAAAATGTTTCTTTATTATTATTATTTTTTTAATAAATAGTAATTTTGTCAATCTATGAATATTTTCATTGCATATATCAACATAATTCCTAGATATATATAGAGAGAGCACCCAATCTTGTTTCTAGAGTATTCTTTAAAAAAAAAAAATAATAATAAAATAGTTAATTATAATAATTAATATAAAAACATATCTAAATTAAAAATATGATGTGAGATAGAAAATAAATTTTATAGAAAAATTAAAATATTCATGATTCAAATTAGAAAAAAATATTAGTTTTACCAAACATCTTTAATGCGCTTCTAAAATCAGCGCGTCCATTTTGGCCAGTGGCTCAATAGTAGCGAGGCTGACTCCAGATCAGAAGGCTGCGTGTTCGAATCACGCCCGTCACATTTTTTCTTAAATCTTGAACAAATCAAATAAATAATATATTTTTAATTGACGCCTTTTGAATATTTATTCTATTTTAAAATAGAATTTAAAGATAAAAATGAACATTTTAAGGAATTTTTATATATACACTTCTTTTTTATCTTGCAAAAAAAAAAAAAATCTTCGATAATTAAATGGCATATATTGGATTGTAAAATACTATTTGTTTGCCAATATTTCGGTTGGCTAAACGACAACCTTTGTCAATATATTTATAACCCAGTTTCCTGGAAATTTTGCCAAGGTATAACAACATTGTGGAATAATGGCGTCCAGACGGCTTGGGTGACAGTAAACAAACATGCCCGGCGGCGCCAGCCGCCGACAAAGGACTAGAACACGGCTTGGTCTGCTACCCACCAGTCGGGTGTTTTCCTCTGTCCTCTTAAGATGTATTAAATAAAGTTAGTTAGAAGGAGATTTTTACCCCCTCCTTTCTGCTATTTAGTGATCTTATTCAAATCCTTGCAACAGCCCACAAAGAATCATCACAGCGAATTCTTCTACCGAATTTCGCTTCAGTGTTTTGTGAAACTATTACCCTACATTTCTACACAAAGTGGCGTCCCCGCGGGTGGGCTTCTGACAAGGCAAGATCAAGTGGATTAACGACGGAATACAAGTCAAGACTCAAGATAAGTACCTTTTGTTTTACCTTCTGTTTATAGTGTTTTTGAAAAATGGAAATTTTAAAAAAGCATAGAAATTTACTTAGAAAGCGACTAACTCGCATCTTGAAGACGACAGAAGAGTTTCTGTCAAGTACTCCACCGATACCTGTAGAGGACATTGAATATAATAGAGAGATCATTGAAGAAACTCACAGTGAGCTTCTTGTGATCCAAAGCAAGATAAGAGACTTCATGCTAACTTCAGACGTTAGCGAAGAGGAACTAGAGCAAGACGATGAGGAAGCCTTGCAATATACCCAGAGATATAAGAGAATATATAAAAAATGTTTCGCTCTTGTTGAACCCAGGATCACTGCATCCAGTCCCACGACTAGTGAAGTGAGCTTCGCTTCTAGCTCACACCATAGAACTGTAAAACTACCCAAGATAGAATTAAAGAAGTTTACAGGAGAAATAAAAGATTGGTTGGGATGGTGGGCACAGTTCAACAAGATTCATGTCGATCCCACTTTAGAAGACAGCGACAAGTTTCAATATCTTGTGCAATCTATGTCGCCGGGAACCAGAGCTAGTAAACTGGTTGATAGTTACCCCCTGACTGCCGAAAATTACCCCAAAGTTATAGAAACTTTGACAGAAAGATTTGGAAGGCCTGAACTGTTGCAACAAGTCTATGTCAGGGACCTTATCCGCCTTATGATCGATTGCTCCTCCAAACAACAGTTGAAGGTGACTTCATTTTATGATGAGTTGGTGACTCATTTGAGAGCATTGGAATCCTTAAAGATTGAGGCCAGACAGATGTCTGTATTTATATTTCCAATGATTGAGGCATGTCTCTCAGAGGAACTCATGAAGGCTTGGCAAAGAAGCCCCCTCCATGATGTCAAGATTGATGCTAATGATTCGACTCAAACTAGAGTTGACCTAATTATGGAGTTTCTCCAAAAGGAAGCTGCAGCAGAACAAGACAGAGCCTTAGCTGGATCCAAGTTTGGACTTAGATCTTTGAAACAAGATAGAAACGTGGGCAGACAATCACATCCTGCTAAGATACCTACGGCCTCTGGACTCTTTGCTGGACGTGCCCAGAATTGCATCTTTTGTAATAAAGATAATAAAAACACAGAATGTCTTGCTGCGCGCAGAATGAGCATTAAAGAAAGAAGAGAGCGTATTAAAAACGCTAAATGTTGTTTCTCCTGCCTCCTACCAGGTCATATCTCTTCTAATTGTAGAAGGCGCATAACTGAATGTATTCGATGTAAGAAGAAGCACCTTGATATTTTATGCCCTCTTAATGCTCCTGGACGAGAGTCAGCGGATGAAGACAAGGAACAGATGGAAGACTGTGACGTTTCTCCTACAGTTGAAAATGGAGTTTCATTCTCCGGTCTTAGAGCTTCGTCTCTGATTTTGCTACAGACTCTGAAGATTAAGGTCGAAGGTGCGACTTCGGCGAAAGTAGTGCGTGCCCTCCTTGACACAGGTTCCCAACGATCCTATATTTTGTCTAAAACTGCCCAGGATCTCGGACTATCTCCCATTGGCCAGGAATCACTTAAACATGTGGTGTTTGGAGGTCATACTAGTGAAAGTGTCCACCAAGAATACAGAGTCAATTTGGGTCATGCATCGGGGAATTTTAAGATGGTAGCGAAGCTTCTTGACCAACAAAAAATCTGTGGTAACCTACCAAGATTGAGCCGCGGGCCATGGTTGAAAGAACTCAAAGCCCGCAGAATCTGGGTTCCTGATATTGGAAAGGATGACATGGAAATTGAAATACTTCTAGGATGCGATGTGTTGGGATCTATTTTCATGATGAAATCTTGTGTGTTGTCAAATGGCTTGACTGCGTCGCAGACACGTTTCGGATGGACTTTAATGGGAGAATGTCAGCAAGGTAGTGACGTTTCACTCACTCATCATGTTACAACGATGACAAATTCGGAGAGCAGTATAACCAATCTGTGGAATCTCGATGTTATTGGCATTATGGATCCTATTGAGGTTAAACAGAGAGATCAGAGAGACGCACTGGCGCGTCGACATTTTCTAAAACCAGTCCAACGTTCTGTTTCTGGAAGATATGTTGTTTCCCTCCCGTGGACTGTAGAGAAAGCTAAAATCGCGGACAACAGGGAGATTGCAACGAAGAGATTAGAACAGTCGACTAAGAAATTAATCTCTTTGAATCTTTATGAGGACTATGATGATATTTTCCGAGGCTGGTTGGATGATGGGATAATTGAGAAAGTCCCAGCTGAACAACACGACGCTGAGGCCTTCTACCTGCCTCATCGTCCGGTGGTGAAACTCTCCAGTGGGACTACGCCAATCAGGCCTGTCTTTGATGCTTCTAGCAAGGTCTATAGATCCCCATCTTTAAATGACTGTCTTGAAAAGGGACCTAACCTCATAGAGATGATTCCCAACCTTATGTTAAGGTTTAGAAATGGCAAGTTTGGTGTCGTGGCAGACATTAAGAAAGCGTTTCTTCAGATTGAGGTGAATGAAAGGGACAGAGATTACCTGCGTTTTCTGTGGTATTCCCAAAATGGAGAAAAGACAGAAGTATTCCGACATAGACGTGTCGTTTTCGGTGTTAACTGTAGTCCTTTCATTTTGGGGGCAGTAATAGAATACCACCTGTCTAATGTTCGACCTGAACATAAACCGTTAGCTCAGAGGTTGCAGAAATCCTTTTATGTGGACAATTTAGTCACAAGCGTGAACTCTTTTGAAGAGTTACAAGATCTCAAATTGACCGCAACGTCCATCATGGATAATGCTCGGATTGAGCTAAGCCGTTGGGAGCATAGCCTGGACGTGGCCTCCGATACTTACCCCTTTGAAAGAGCAGAGATATCTAAAGTGCTTGGTGTATATTGGGATAAAAGGGAAGATTGTTTGTCATGTGAAATTCCCGTAGCCATACCCCCCAAGATAACCAAAAGGAGTATCCTGTCCTGCTTAGCTCAGATATATGACCCTATTGGATTTCTGAACCCATTATTAATAAAGCCTAAAATTATATTGCAAAAGGTTTGGATAAAGCGCGATAACCAGTTGGGTACCTTTGTCGGGAATCGCGTGAAAGAGATATGCAGACTTAGTGATCCTGGAGATTGGAGATATGTTCCTAGCAAGTGCAATCCAGCTGATTTACCCTCCAGAGGATGCAGCCTCTCCCGACTGATACAGTCTACATGGTGGGAGGGCCCTTCCTGGTTAAAACTCTCCGAAGAATTTTGGCCTTCCAGGTATAAAGACCTGAATGAAGAAGAAATCTGTGTGAAAAGAATGCTCGGAACATCAACATTAACATATCACCAATTGATGACCCTGCTGTGTCATATAGAGGCAGTGATGAATGAAAGGTCCATGACTTATGTCAGCGACGATCCGAATGATCTTGTATCAATATCACCTTCCGTGTTTCTACAAGAACAGACAGATGTCGAGTTTCCCGAGTACCAGAATATGGGATCAATCCGACACAGAAACTGCGCTATTTAAGCAAGCTGAGGGAGGAATTGAAATCACGATTCAGGAAGGAATATTTGTCCCTCCTGGTCCAGAGAAACAGACGCATTTACAATCCAAAACTCCAGACTGGGGATGTTGTCCTTGTTGGTATGGACAATAAAAAGCGTAACTTCTGGCCATTAGCAGTGATCGAGGAGATATTATTTGGAAGAGATGGAGTGAATAGATTAGTGAAGGTGAAAACCGCAGTAGGAACCTTCCTAAGACCTATTCAGAAAATATATCCCTTGGAAATATCATCAACAGCAGCTTCTTCGCGTTTGCTGAACGATAAAGAGAAAACTGCAAAAATACAGACTAGATCGGGAAGAACCGTTTGTATACCCAACCGATTGGACGATTATTATTGTTTTTCTGTGTGCCTAGATAAAAACAGGTGGGAGTATGTGGAATAATGGCGTCCAGACGGCTTGGGTGACAGTAAACAAACATGCCCGGCGGCGCCAGCCGCCGACAAAGGACTAGAACACGGCTTGGTCTGCTACCCACCAGTCGGGTGTTTTCCTCTGTCCTCTTAAGATGTATTAAATAAAGTTAGTTAGAAGGAGATTTTTACCCCCTCCTTTCTGCTATTTAGTGATCTTATTCAAATCCTTGCAACAGCCCACAAAGAATCATCACAGCGAATTCTTCTACCGAATTTCGCTTCAGTGTTTTGTGAAACTATTACCCTACATTTCTACACAACATATATATTTTGTATAACAAAGCTAAGGCCTATAGTGTCAATAAAATGGTTTAATTTCCCTTATATGCAGAGGAGTTTTGTGAAGTTTGTCTTAAAAAAAAGTGAAATCATAATGATTTTGCAATCAAATTTTTTGGCTTAATCAATGATTAAGAGTAATTTTACCAAAATAAAAATTAAGCGATTAAAATTGTCATACACAATTAATATAAAATATTAATTTCTAAATTTTATTATATAGTTTCACGAAAATAGACTACTACATGTCGATTAAGAATATATGCTCGTTTTTAAGATTTGATTACTTTTTTTTTCCTTTCCATTAGCTGCTTGTATCCCTTTTGGTAGTGAATTTGGTTTTATCATCCTCGACCTTAATATCGCAACCGCAAATTTTTAATTGTTTGCTTGTATTTATAAGCATTTTTGCTAATTTTGTAAAAAAAAAAGTCATGAGAACCTTTGTGAAAAATATAGTAAAATAATTTTAGATCACTACTTTCTTTAATTGAACTGATAGTGATTTATATAAAAAATAATTAATAATATTAAAATTTTAAGAATTTTGACAATATATCACTTCGTTTTTCAGGCATAAATTAATTTGAGAAAGAAACACCTGGCTTGAAACATGAAGAAGAAATAAATTAAAAGACATGCTTACATATTTAAAAAAATGTCTTGTGCCAGTAAAAAAAAAAAAACAGTTGCAACAATGGATTTATATAGTTTGAAGTGGTGCCATCAGGCAGCTGACTTCATAGAATTTTTCTAGAATCTTATTTGAAAAATTCTATTTAAAGCATATTTATATATATAATGCCAGGACTGCAAGATCTGAAATGCTCATATGAGCGGTCAGGATGTGGATCTTTTATTTTTAATAACAACACCTGGCCGTTTCCCCCCCCCCTTCTTTTTCTCCCTTTGTTTTCTCATGTTCAGCGTATTTAAGCAAATTTTACCTTAAATACCCGTTTATTGATTTCTCAGGAAGCCTCTTGTAACTAATTTTTGGTCGTTGAAGTATAGCCTGCACCACGCTGAAGAGAGCCAACAGCCCGATGCGTTCATGGTTGACTTTGTAAAAATTTTCAAGAAATGATTTGGCTAAATACAGTGGTACCTCGACATACGAGCGCCCAACATACAAGTTTTTCGAGATACGAGCCGACGAGCAAGTGATTTTTTGCTTTTAGTTACGAGCGAAATTCGAGATACGAGTTCAGTTCAGTTCGGTAGTGTTGAAGATATTAATCTGTGATTTTAAATGTTTCTTTTTGACCAGTACTTTTGTTTTGTTTTTGCTTTTCCTAAAATGTTTCTTTCTTCTTCTTCATTATTATTTGTTCTATATACATAGCTTTGTTTTTTTGAGACTTGAATAAACAAATTCAAGTTTATTATATTTTTGTGTGCTTTTAAAGTTAAAACACAACAGGTAGTAACACGCAGTCGCGCCATCACGATCAGTTAGCAGCGTGCTTCCGCTGTTTAGAGGTGGAAGAGAGAGACGTGAACGAGCTCATCGAGGAGCACACCCAGGAACTGACGACTGAGGAGATACAAGAGTTACAGTCACAGCAGCATACTGAGGTTATGCAAGTAATTGGTTTTGAGGAGTCAGAGGAGGAGGTTATTTCACAAGTGAGATAAAGGAGATCTTAGGAATGTGGGAGAGATTTTCACAGTTCGTGGAAAAAAAAAAAACACCCAGAAAAAGTTGTAACAGGTCGTGCATCTGACCTTTTCAATGACACTTGCCTAACTCATTTCCGGAACATTCTGAGAGGGAGGAAGAAACAAACTTCCTTGGACATGTTTTTTTCTAAACGGCTTACAGGTGAAAGCGAGAAAAATGTAGCGAAAAAGGCAAAGAACAGTGAGGATATCTAATTAATTTCTTTACATTCTCTTTTTTGTTTTTGTGCATTAAATATTTGATATTTATAAATACGTTTTTATTATTTAAAACCACGTAACAAAAATAACTGGGGTGACATTTTGGAGGTTGGAACGGATTAATGGTAGTTCAATTGTTTTGTATGGGGAAATTTGCTTCGAGTTACGAGTAATTCACACACACACACACACAAGCCTTTTTATTGGGGCATCCAGCCCTATACATGATTCCCCTCTTATACGAGTAATTCAAGATACGAGCAAGGTTGCGGAACGAATTAAACTCGTATGTCGAAGTACCACTGTATTGTGGAAAAGCCAATATCAACGTTCAGTTAATTTTGTTCTACTAAATGGTGCTCTACCATCTAAAATGCTCATGTTGGAAAAATCGAGGATTGAAAGGTTTTCGTTTTTGTATCCTTTTAACTGTTTTCAAATTTCTACATGTGTGCAAAAATCGGGCGCCAGTGGCTATTGAAAAGTAGCCTACAAATTCATTCATCTATGACATATGTAAAGAACTAAAGCTGTACTGGCTAGCAAAAAAAAAGTGTTAAATGGGGCATCTCTCTCTCTCTCTCTCTCTCTCTCTCCAGCTTACTGCCCCAGTGTTGCTGAACTCACCTCCCAAAGCTACCATCACCCTTTTCTCATTCTATGAATAAAAAAAATTTAAAAAAAATTATATGAAAATTCATAATATATATATGTCATAATTTGTACATACTGGATGCAAACCCGACCCAATATGTATGCAATGTATGTTTTAAAAGATTTAATAAAAACAAGGCTTAAAGAAATCTGGGAGAGAAGGCCTACAAGAGGACAATCATTAGCAGGGTTTATTATCCCGGAACTCATAAGAACCTAGCACTTCCTGGTCAGGTTAAAACAAGTCCAAAGGACAAAGAATTAGCAAAGACCAATCAGAAAGCAGCTCATTTAGCCTCGAGCCTATAGCGAACTTACACGTCACGAACGGTCAGCCAATGAAAAAGAAGAAGAGCTTTCGTCTTAAATCGGGAACGAGATATAGGCAGTTGGGAGCTGGACAGCACGGAGTTAGGATCTCGGCACCATCGCAACCAGTTAGCCATAGGAATCAGCTTGGAGCAAAAACCCATCTCCCCTCCTCAGATAAGTTAATTCTCAATCATGCAATAGAAGTATAGTCAACTTCGCTCAATTCCTCAACTCTTTCTCTCCCTAGATTACTCGCCTTTTTCAACCCAACCAACCCTGCGTTTTCTCGTTATTTTCCCTTGTATGCAGAACTTTCCACTCAAACGACTGCGCTCAAATCAATCTCATCAATTATCAACCAACATCCAAAGATTTCGCAACGATAATACGATAGTTAGTCGACAGGATCTATAATGGAAAACAAACGAGATAGAGCAGCGGAAGGCAACGGCCAGAATCTAGTGGAGAGAAGAAAAACGACACGACGCACCCTGACGGCGATTCTGGTTCAGATGACGGCGATCCTGCAAGGAGTAAACACGACCCGGCGAGAGAGGACGTATCGGACACCCGACGACGGGACAGCCGACGCCCACGCCACCGCCGCAGGCCGAGGGATGGACGGATGTGCCGCCGACACGTGGCCGAACGACCTGATGCGCCACTTCGAGGAATCTCCACCCACCATGCCGAATCCCTACATCAGTATCCGGAAAAACGCAAGTAGGTGGACTGTACCACCCCAACAAGCTCGACATTCGAACACAAGGGCAGTGCAAATGGTCCAAAATCCCCACCCGAGTTCCCGGGCAGTGCAAATGGTCCCAATCCAGCACGCCAGGCGTCCCACGCAGCCATCCCAAGCCGGAGACACATCAGCCGGGCCGACTTTTCGGGACTGAGTTCGAGACTGAGGTAGGATCTCCACCCTTTGACGTCAAAAAATTGACACTGGAACTGTTTCTGACCCCTAATCTACCATGCACCTTTTTAATTGACCCAGACGCAAGTTCGAATATAGTGCCATATCATTTGTACAAAATGTTAAAAATTCACCTTCCTAAGTTAAATTTAAAAGAACAATCTATAGAGCTACAGACTCTCAACGGTCTTGCCACAACCATAGGAAAAATAGCATTCCCACTAACAATAGGTAAAATATCCAGAAAAGAGAATTTCCACGTGGTGGAAGCATCGCTGCCATTTGGAATTCTCAGCGTAAATACTCTTCATCATTTTAAATTAGTAATAGATTATAACAACGGCACTATTTTCCAACTTGGCGTCCCATTGTCTAACCCTACCTATCACTTTAACCATGTACCAAATGAATGCACGTACTGGGTATGCCAAAACATGTCCCAAAGGACTTGCACTGCACCCAAACCTTCTGCACATGACAACCATTGCGTGCATCCATTGAGCAAAACACAATTACCTACATGCCACCAATCTAATCACGCACCACACAACTTTTTTACTAAGGCCAATTGCCTTTTTTATATGCCCTCAAATAACAAAACCACAACGGCTTCAACTTGCAACCACAATGCACAAAACATGTCCATACAGCAGGACAGCTCGCACACCGAGCACATAAGTGACCACACATCGTCACGAAACAATCACGCAAGTGTACATCGCAACAAACACGACACTCACAACAACCGTACACAGACAATATCCGTCCAACAGGACGGCTTTCACGCTAAACACACACATGTCCCTACGTCGTCACACAACAGTAACACGCCCAACAAGCGCAACAAGCACGACACTGCACAACCACTGCCGAAACAACCATCCCGTTTACACAAAACATAGAAAAAATTCACGTCACCAAACAACCACACAATCGCAAAACATTGCGATCTTTCCTAAGCGCTGTGAACGCTTATAAAAAGTTCATTCCAGACCACGCCCGCTTGCGGACGCCACTTGTCAACCTTCTAAAAAGGGATGTCATGTGGGTCTGGGATGACGAATGCCAGAAAGCGTTCACTAGCCTGAAAGAAAGCCTTACAACACACCCCACATTACACCTTTACCAGGAAGGTCTGCCATGCCAGGTGTACTGTAACGCCTCAACACTCGGCATTGCAGGCGTTCTCAAACAGGTCTACCCTGATGGGAAGACATACACAGTCCAGAATTTCAGTCGCTCTCTGCGTGCACACGAGCGAAGTTATTCAAACTCGGAACTACAATGCCTAGCCATTGTGGAAAGTGTGGATAATTTCCGCGCCTGTCTAATGGGCAGAAAGTTTACAATATTCTCTGACCATCCCGCATTGCAGTGGTTGAAAGGGATCAAAGCCCCGTCAGGCAGATTGTTTCGGTGGAGATTAAGGCTATCGAGATACGAATATGAGGTCCGTAGCATAAATGGAGAACAACAATATGAAACGGGCGTTGTAACTCGTATCCCATTCTGTGGCTTTTTAGACGCCTCCATCATTAAGAGCCACCAGTCTTCCCCATCGGGAAAATCTTGCTTGACTATGGATCACAATGGACTGCATACCGTCTCCCGAAAAGGTGTAACTAAAATTATAATTCCAAAATCACTCACCGCCAAACTTCTTATGTCCGTCCACACCCAACACCACCATCCAAACATCTCAAAGATGACGAGACTCATCTCTTCACAATATTATTGGCAGAGCATGACACAAGATATCGCAAAACAGGTAAAAACCTGTCCCACCCGCCGATTCGCTAGAAGTATCGGTGAATCCAGCCAACCTTTCCATAAAGACACCGATACAACTCACAGAAATAAACAAAATTCGTACACAAAACATACCACACCCATAATACAAACAATAACAAATTTACAACATCTAAGACAGAGAAACGATTGCACATTTCCACTTAAACCACCTATAACCGACATTTCTTCAACAGGACCATTGATCACCAAACAGGCGAACTGCGAACCTGGCAATCATTTAAATCCTACCATTTTTTCAAAAAAAAACGATTTACGCCATTCTCCTCCGATAACAAGAAGTGCGAACTAGAACAACAACAATTAATAAATAAAGTCCCAATAGATATTACAGAGCCACAGTTCATAGCACAAATATGGGAGAAGATGTGTCGATACCCCATTTTTCACCTGATCTCTGTCATTTGTCTGCTATTCCTACCCTATGGACTCGTCCCATTGATATTCATCATTCACATGTTAATTTATACCCTACCTTCTAATAGAATTTTCCAGCTGCAGGAGGCAATCTTCCATAAAGGAAATTCCGTCTTTGAATTACTAAACCTGGTATGGAATATGCTAGAAGAGCTCGTCACACATCTGAAGGGAGAAGCCCCAACTCCATTAGAAAAAATCAATTAGAAAAAAAAACAATTAGGCGTGCACAAAATCAATTAGGAGGCAGGAAGTGAGAAGGAACACTTCCCCGCACGACAATAAAAGTCCGCCATTTGCAAATAGAGGGAGGATAGATTTAGACTGGACCTTGTTTTCTCCACATCTCTCCCCTGCTTCCGGTCTCGAATTACCGTGGGGGCCCCTCTTGCCATCCGCTATAAATTGAGGTCAGCGTAGTGAACGATCTCTAAGTGTCGTCCAGTTTGGATTCCAGTTCGAGCTACATATCGACTTTTACAAAAAACACAATTCAATTACATTCTCACAAGAAACTTAAGACGTTACCGACACCTCCAAATGAGTTCACATTTCTATTCTTTTATTCTTTAAAGACTTCCAAAATACGTCACATTCAACCCACGTTACACACAGACGTTAGTTTTAAAAACACGCAGATCTCAAGGTCAATTATGAACAAAAACACGCATATTACCACTTAAAATGATAGGAAAAATTTAAGTAACTAAGCTTTCGAGCTTGCGTTTTATTCCGAAGGGATTAAACAACCTTTTAGAAGGATCAAGGATTCTCCTCGATCCTGTATTCAAAGTTCTGATTTAGGTACCGACACCCGATATAATAAAGTGGATATTGGGCGAGCACATCTTAAGTGCCCTAGGGAATTGCATAAAAATCCCTAGAACGCATTAAGGCTCGAGACATATTAACATATAACATTCGGCATTGAGATCTCAAAATACAACACGACACAAAGACAAAAGGCACACGAAAGGTTGATTAGATTCCCATGTCTCCTGCATACATATTATTAATTCGCACAATTGGGACAGATCACGTTTCTACCCAAGTGTCGCACAGGAAAGACAAAAAATCTACGGGGTATAATTAATTGATTGCGAGAACTAGATTGTGGCATGTAATTATAAAGCGAGTTGCGAACCTTACTATATATCGTTTTTTTTTTAATTTTACATCATTCATTTATATTATTTTCTTTTAAAAAAATTCAAAATATTTAATCCGATTTATCATTTTTCTAATTCAATTTCTTATCACTTATTTTAGCAATTATTTACCATTTTATTTACCACCTCTTTTATTTTGTCATAGTTCCATTTTTATCAACGAAAAATCATTGGTTTTCGGTTAAAATTAGACATTATGTTATATTTTAATTTACAAAAACCTTTTTCATATTTTTTACCAAGCAACCAAGCATTTTTCTTTGATTTCGTTCGACTTTTATTTTATTTTGATTTCTCAAAAGCCCTAATAGAAATCCCTCGATTTCCTTCCCAATCTCGAGCAGAATATAATTAGGCATTCCTTTTTTCCCCATCATGCAACAAAGCATTTTCTTTTTTTCTCTCTCACCACGCAACAAGGCATTTTTCTTTTTTTTTTATGCAACCAAGCCTTCACTTTGATTTCGTTCAACTTTTATTTTTATTTTTTGACTTCTCGAAAGACCTCATGAAATTCCCTCGATTTCCTTCCCAATCTCGAGCAGAATATAATTAGGCATTTCTTTTTTCCCCACCATGCAACAAAGCATTTTCTTTTTTTTCTCTCTCACCACGCAACAAGGCATTTTTCTTTTTTTTTATGCAACCAAGCCTTCACTTTGATTTCGTTCAACTTTTATTTTTATTTTTTGATTTCTCAAAAGACCTCATGAAATTCCCTCGATTTCCTTCCCAATCTCGAGCAGAATATAATTAGGCATTTCTTTTTTCCCCACCATGCAACAAAGCATTTTCTTTTTTCTCTCTCACCACGCAACAAGGCACTTTTCTTTTTTTTTTATGCAACCAAGCCTTCACTTTGATTTCGTTCAACTTTTATTTTTATTTTTTATTTTTTGATTTCTCAAAAGACCTCATGAAATTCCCTCGATTTCCTTCCCAATCTCGAGCAGAATATAGTTAGGCATTTCTTTTTTCACTATGTACCATAGTATTCATTTTTATGTCTTACAATTACAAAATTTTTGATTTCTATTAATTATACGCAAGCTATATATCATTAATACCATTCTCGTTTATCTTTTATATCGCTACCAATGCTTGTATATAACCTCTCTTTAACCAATTAATTTTCCCACAAAATTATTTTTTTTCCCTTTACAGAACTCACTCAGGCTAATCCCCTTCGTGAATTCTTCGCATGTAGGGGGCGCATCTGTCATAATTTGTACATACTGGATGCAAACCCGACCCAATATGTATGCAATGTATGTTTTAAAAGATTTAATAAAAACAAGGCTTAAAGAAATCTGGGAGAGAAGGCCTACAAGAGGACAATCATTAGCAGGGTTTATTATCCCGGAACTCATAAAAACTGAGTTCAAGAACCTAGCACTTCCTGGTCAGGTTAAAACAAGTCCAAAGGACAAAGAATTAGCAAAGACCATTCAGAAAGCAGCTCATTTAGCCTCGAGCCTATAGCGAACTTACACGTCACGAACGGTCAGCCAATGAAAAAGAAGAAGAGCTTTCGTCTTAAATCGGGAACGAGATATAGGCAGTTGGGAGCTGGACAGCACGGAGTTAGGAGCTCGGCACCATCGCAACCAGTTAGCCATAGGAATCAGCTTGGAGCAAAAACCCATCTCCCCATCTCAGATAAGTTAATTCTCAATCATGCAATAGAAGTATAGTCAACTTCGCTCAATTCCTCAACTCTTTCTCTCCCTAGATTACTCGCCTTTTTCAACCCAACCAACCCTGCGTTTTCTCGTTATTTTCCCTTGTATGCAGAACTTTCCACTCAAACTGTGTTGTTATCCAAGACGAGGCAAGATTAACTAAGCATTAGTTTATTTCCTATTATAATATATCTGTCATATACAAGTCAAAAGAGATCACTAGCAGAGTATTATTCCTTTTGGTTTCCAGAGCTCAACATTCTATGAGCCTAATACTCTGCACATCTCCTCCCTTATCTTTACAGGAACCTTCGAGGTATCTTGACTGCCCTTCCATATCTTGTATGCACGGCTGGCATTGAAGGGAGGCTCTTCTCTGGATCCTGGTCTTGGTAGTCCCTCTGCATCCTTCCATCTCTTGTAGATGAGGCCGTTGGTGTAGGGCAATCCTCCTCGGTCTCTTGCTCCTGGTCATCCTGGTCATCCTCAGAAGCATCCATGGTACTTCCCATTTTTGGTAGAGGTGTGAGGTGGAGTCTGTTTCGCCTAACTTTTCCTTGGGGAGTTTGTACCCAATAGGAACGCGGTTCTTCGGATTTGTGAAGAACTTTTCCTTTTACTCTTTGATCTCTAACCCAAACGCTGTCCCCTTGTTGAAGCGGAGGCAAGCTATGTACATCGTGTCGTTTATCATATAGGCGCTTCTGGTTGATCACCCTCCTTTTCTCTCTTTCTTGCAAAGCTTCTGAGTCCAAGTACCTTGGCATCAGTGATGATTCTATTGCTGGAACAGAGGTCCTAAGGCGTCGTCCCATTAATAGTTCAGCTGGACTATAACCACTTTCCAGGGGCATCGTTCTATATGCTTGAAGAGTCAGATAGCAATCTTCTTCTTTCTTAAAACTTTGCTTTATATTCTTGATAATTGCTTCAATAAATCCATTGCTTTGTGGGAATTTCGGGCTGGATGTGATATTTTTGAAAGACCATTCCTTAGAAAATTTTGAAAATTCGGAACCCAGAACTTTTTGGAATTGTGGTCCATTATCGCTTCTAACAGTCTCAGGTGTTCCATGCCTAGCAAATATAGATTTAAGACGGCATATTACTTCTTGAGCAGTTAGATTTTGTAAAAGTGATATTTCTGGGTACCTGGAATAGTAATCACATACAATTAGATACCATCTCCCATTTAGATAAAAGAGATCCATTCCGACTTTTTGCCAAGGTCTGATCGGAAATTCTGAGGGCATCAAAGGTTCATGCTTGGGTTTTCTCTCCTTCAAGCATTTTGTACACGACGAAACCATCCTTTCAATCTCTTGGGAAATTCCTAACCACCAAACCGATTCTTCTGCTCTAGATCTGCATTTATTGATCCCAAAATGGCCTTGGTGCAGTTTCTCAAGGATATCTTTCCTCAATGTCTTAGGGATTAGAATTCTTTGTCCTCTAAGAAGAAGACCATTCTGATAGGTCAGGTCCTCCTGAAATTGCCAGTATCCTCTTAGTTCTGGATCTACTTATCTTTTATTCTTAGGCCATCCACTCATACAGTATTTAGCCAATTGAGAGCAAAGTGAATCTTCCTTTTGCTTTCTAGAAATCTCGAAAAGTCTTTCTTCTGTTGCTGGAAATTCAATGGATTGGATGTACGCAGAAAGTTCTTCTTCCAATTCATCTTTATGTGGTTTAGACATAGGCTTCCTTGATAACATATCAGCCACTATTTGCTTTTTGCCAGCAATGTGACTTATTTGATAAGAATACCTCATCATCCTCATTTTTAATCGCTGAAGTCTGGGAGTCATGTCTTCCAAGGATTTGGACGTAAAGATGGCAATCAGTGGTTTGTGATCTGTTTCAATATGGATTTTAATACCTGTAACATAATCCTTTAGTCGTTCACAAGTCCATACTATAGCCAGTCCTTCTTTTTCAATTTGGCTGTATCTTTTTTCCGTTTCTGAAAGTGTTCTAGATACATAAGCTATAGGTTTTAAAGATCCATCAGGTTGTTCTTGTCTTAGAACACCACCTATTCCAAATGAAGAAGCATCAGCCGATACTATGGTCGTTCTTGAGGGATCAAATAAAGCGAGGTTAGGTCTAGATACTAACTCTTGTTTCAGTAGGTTAAAGCTCTTTTTCTGAGGTTCATCCCAAACCCACTCGTTTTTTGTACTTAGTAACGAATTCAAGGGTTGTAATTTATCCGCAAGGTTGGGAATGAATTTTCCTAAATAATTCACCATGCCTAAGAAAGACTTCAATTCTTTTGTTGATCTAGGCGCCTCCATTTTTGTAATAGCATCGAGCTTTTCTTCGTCAATGAATAAGCCTTCTGAACTCAATGTGTGTCCCAGGAATTTTACAGTTTTAACTCCAAATTGACACTTTTCTGGGTTGAGTGTCATCCCTTCTTCTTGGATTTTCTTCAAAACTTGACGTACCCTTTCGTTATGTTCTTCTATGGAAGATCCGTATACTACAATATCATCCATGAAGCATACAACCCCTTCTATATTGCCCAGAAGCTGAGTCATCTTTCTTTGAAAGATTTCTGGTGCAGACGTTATTCCAAATGGGATTCTTTTGAAAAAGAACCTGCCGAATGGCGTTATAAAGGTGGTTAGTTTTTGGGATTCTTTAGCTAACCCAAACTGCCAAAATCCAGAATTTGCATCTAGCTTGGAAAAATAGCAAGCATTTCCCAGCTGTCCCAGGATATGCTCTGTCGCAGGTAGCGGATAATTTTCTCTTCTTATATACTGATTTAGCTTCGTTAAATCAACACAAATTCTTATTTTTCCTCCTGGTTTCGATACTGCAACCATTCCCGCACACCACTCAGTCGGCTCTTCTACTGATTCAATGACTCCTAGCCTGGTCATCTCTTTAAGTTGTTCCTTTACCTGTTTCATTAAGGGAATTGTAACTCTCCTAGGGGTGCATAAAGCATATGGTTTCGCATCTGGTTGTAGGGATATTTTGTAATTTATTTTAGCATGTCCTAAACCATTAAATATTTTTGGAAACTCTCTTTTTGGATTTAAAAAATTTGATGATAATTGCTGAATCATTCTCACAATGTTTAATTTTTCACTTGTTTCGCCAGAGAGAAGTGGCTGCTTTAGTTTATCAACAATGTATATTTTCGAGTTTAAGTGCTGGCCTTTATTTTGAAGTTTTACGTGGATCATTCCGACTGTTTCCAAGGGTATTCCATTTGGACCTTGTAATATTTTATCAGATTTTTCCAGTTTTATTCTTTGGATATTTTGATAATAATATTGCAGGGGGAGCACGTTGACATCAGCTCCGGTGTCAATTTTAAAATTAACTTGTCTATTATTTACCTTAATGGGTACTATCCATTTCTTAGAATTATCTTCTACAGATCCCAGAAAAGCTATCTCTGATTTTATTTCATTTATAGCTTCTGATCTACATACTTTGGCATAATGGCCCTTTTTCATGCATTTATTACAATACGAGTTCATAGCTGGACAATTTTTCCAATCATGATTATTTGAATTGCCACACCTGGTGCATCCATGTGATGACCCTCCCAACTGGTTTGACTTGAATTGTCTTATTTTTGGTTCGTGCCTTTTTGTTTCTTTTATATGATTAGGCATTTTCTTTATTTGATCTACAGAATCTTGTTGGTAAAGGCTAGACTGCTGTTCTTTGACACTTTCTAATTGCTTTGCCATTAGTGTGGCTTTTACTAAGGTCAAGTCTGTATCAAGTTGCATTCTTTCAGATAATGCTCTATCCCTTACTCCAACAACTATCCTATCCCTAATCAACTCATCATGTAACATCTCAAAATTGCAGTGCTCAGCTAGGCTATGGAGTGCTGTGATAAATTCATTCACCTTTTCCCCTTCCTGCTGGCATCTTTGATTAAATCTTGCCCTTTCATAAATTATATTACGTCTTGGAATAAAGTGACTCTCAAAGCATTCAATAACTTTATCATAATTTTCTAATTGGTCACTTGCTATTTTACATGACAACAAAATGTCATCTGCATTATCACCCATGCAGTACACGAGCATATTAACTTGCTCATTTTCTGGGTTATTAATTAACCCGCTTGCCTGCCTAAAACGTTCAAATCTCCTAATCCATTTTGGCCAATCACCTGGATTTGAAAAATTAAAAGGTTCTGGGGCTACACAATTATAATTTTGGGGCATTATAAAGACTTATTTATAATAAAATATAACTTACCAAAAAGTTTGCTTGATGTCAAGTTTCAAATTTTCTTCGAACAACTACCTTCTTTATGAATTCAGTTTACCACTTCTAAGCTTGCTTGATGTCGAATTTCAAATTTTCTTCGAACAACGACCTTCTTTATGAATTCAGTTTACTGCTTCTAAGCTTGCTTGATGTCGAATTTCAAATTTTCTTCGAACAACGACCTTCTTTATGAATTCAGTTTACCGCTGCCACCATGTGTTGTTATCCAAGACGAGGCAAGATTAACTAAGCATTAGTTTATTTCCTATTATAATATATCTGTCATATACAAGTCAAAAGAGATCACTAGCAGAGTATTATTCCTTTTGGTTTCCAGAGCTCAACATTCTATGAGCCTAATACTCTGCACACAAACGACTGCGCTCAAATCAATCTCATCAATTATCAACCAACATCCAAAGATTTCGCAACGATAATACGATATATACTACTCTGATCAAAAAGTTTCGAGATTTTGTGCTCATAAGGTAAAAAAAAACTTTATTATTCTACCAAATTCAAATTGTCCCCTTCAAAGTAGTCCCCGTTGGCCGCGAAGCACTTCAGCTACCTTTTTTTCCAGTCGGCAAAACACCTCTGGTAGTCTGTTTTCGGGAACGCCTTCTTCGATTCTACTTTGATCTCTTCTATGCTCTGAAATTTCCGACGTGTCAACTTTTTTTGAGCTTTCCAAAAAGGAAGAAGTCGCAGGGGGCCAAATCGGGACTGTAGGGGGGTTGGGGGAACACAGAGGTTGAGTGGTCCGTTTCTGCCTGATCGCTTTCCTCAATCGACTCAAGTCGACCCGAATGATATCCCTGCTTCTTCAGCGACCTCCCTGACAGTTATTCGTCGGTCTTCACGCACCAGTTCCAAAACCTTGTCCACTTTTTCAGGCGTGGTTGATGTGGACAGTCTCCCGGAACGCTCATTGTCGGCGGTCTCTTCCCGACCCTCCTTGAAGCGCTTGTACCACTCGAAAACTCGTCTTCAGCTCATGACGGCATCCCCGTAGGCTGTTTGCAACATCCAAAAAATTTCGGCACCCTTGAATCCGTTTTTCACACTGAACTTGATGCAAATTCGTTGATCCTCCATTTCGGTGACTAACGAAATCGAAGCACGGGCAAAATGGCTTCACTTCGAACAGCCGCTGCTCGCGCTGTTGTGGCGCGTGATTTTTGAAAATTGGCAGGTCTCCGCCAAGGGCGACGCTTGCGTTTGCCACAAACCGGGAGAAAATATATTGAGTTTTCAGGATTTTATGAGCAAAGTGTCGAAACTTTTTGATCAGAGTAGTATATAAATGGATTAGAAAAGGGGACCAAGTCATCTTGGGGTCGGCTTTGGAAAGGTTTAGGGCTCATGGTGGAGCTGGTGTTTTGTCTGAAGATGGTGATATCAGCAACCATGGGTCTGTGGCTTGTTCCAAGTGATAGGTTTGCTGGAGTCTGGCTTGGTATGGTGGGAAGAAGTCAACCACCATAGGTCATGAGGCTATCCCACAGAGAAGGGGCATCTGAGTCCATCTCAGACTCTAGCTTGGTGCTGGTGGGACATGGTTAGGTTACATGGGGTTCTTGATGAATCGTGGAATATAGTGGTCACGAGGTGTCCTAACAATGTGTGCATTCGCTATATGCCTCTTTTATTTTTAATATCAACACCTGAACTCTCTTTCTCTCTTTTCAATTCTATTTTATTTTTACACACTCATATGGTTATAATTTTCCGGGAGAGAGAATAGTAATCTATAAAAATAAAGGTCACCTCTACCATCAAAACTCGACGCCATCTAATGACCATCACCGCAAACTAAAGGCCTTCGGGTCGATGACAAAGCCCCAACACCAGCTTTGGAAAATTGAGAAACACTCACATGAAGAACATGGTTTCGGGCTATGGTCCTCTTCAATTCAGGCTAAGCTTTATTTCATGAAATCCAAAAGGGATCAGGCGTCTAGTTTTGATGTCTATTTTTCAGATCAGTATCTTCTCCGAAAAATTCCCATCTATATTTTGGCCATAGGTTTGGCCTAGCCACTTTGCCAGCAAAACACATCTTTGACAGATTGT
>CP092864.1:69441568-69713642 GCA_030710605.1 Cordylochernes scorpioides
GAAGATTTCATTTGATCCCTTGTGGATCTCTCTCTCGTAAAATAAAGCCCGCCCTGTACTGACGAGGACCGTAGCCCGAAACCATGATCTCCAAGTGGGCGCTTCTCAGTTTGCCAAAGCTCGTGTTGTGGCTTTGAAACCTACCCGATGGTCAATAGATGGCTCCTAGTTTTGTAGTCTATTTTGAAATGTGAGGAGCCGACACTGGCTTAATCTCCTCGTTTAACTTGTACTCATGGGCTGGAGGCCTGAAGACAAAAGAATACCACACGAATTGGAAAAGGGTTACTTCGGTTTAGGGTGGCGGCCAGGATGTTGAAAGTTGTCTAAGGGGAAGTCCCAGAGGTCGTTGATGAATCTATACCTGACTCCTGACTCCCTGGGATCTGAAAAAACTCAGCTTATATTCTGATGGTGACGTCAGAGAGGAGAAATTTTAAGACCTTTCTCGTCCAATCAAGGACTGACAATGGCCGATATTCTCACATCATCCCTTAAATTCTTGAACGAATATTGACCTTTCTGCGAACTTCCCCCGGTGATTGTCCTATACCATGTATTATTTATTTGTGTTCATTTGAAGTTACATCATGTGCTTTGTGTTGCTGTATACAACACAAAAATATAAAATATATATGAGGAGATGTGGAGCCAATACCGTTTTTGGCTCCTCGTCCAACTTGTAGTCATGGGCTGGAGTGAGGAGTGCACAGTCTGATGACAATAGATGACCACACACATAAGGCCATGGTTGCCTGCTTTTAGGGTGGCACCCGGGAAGGTAAGATAGGTCTAAGGGGAGGTCCTGGAACTGCCGGTCAATCGGACAAAATAGCGACCTAACTATAGCTGAATCCTCTCTCCAGACTCTTAAATTATTCCGTGGGTTCAGAAAAAGTCCAACTTATATGCAGATAGTGACGTCAGAGCAGGCGTGTTTTTAGGACCCTTCTATTCCAATCAAAGGCTAACATGGCCTATATGATTACATCATCTTTAATTGCATGGACAAAGTTATCAACATTTTATGTCCTTTGCCGAGATAATTACCCTCTACTGAGTCCTTTATTTTACGCCATTTTGAAGTTACATCATGTGCATGGTGTTTCTATGCACAACATTGTATGTAAAGCATATAAAATACGACATATAAATATATATATATGTTGGTCTACTCCGGGAGAATCGTCATCAAAGTCACGTGACAATGCACCAGCTATTTATATCTTGATATACTCTAAAAGTACTGGAAGGTTTTGAGAAATACCATTTGGTAACAATCCCAATGAATGGAAAACTCCTTCTTATACCTCCTAGGGTAAGTACAACTTCTTTAAAAAGCAGGCAACGTTCTAAAGAGATGGCTAATACAAAAGGAGACCGAATGAAAGCTGGAATAAGAATTTAACTTCATTCTTGTAATGAAGAAGAGCACTCACTTGTCCTCACTCACATATTTATTTTTGCCAACGACATAGAAGGAAGAAGGCACTTGCAAACCATTTCTGTATCAAGCACTCCTGAGAAAACTCTATATGGACCAGATATCTAATCTTTATACCCCTGCATCGGATGTCGGGCAGGATAATCAGAGCTGCGTTTAAGATTTAGGTAGAGGATCTTGTCCAAAAAGTAAATTAGTCTCCAAACAACATAAAAAATAACCATAAAATTGGAATCTGGAATGCAAGAAGTATGATTCAGGGAAAGTTAGATATTGCTAAGGAAATTAAGCGAATATTTGTCCATATTGGCATCAAAAGTTGAACTCGACTTGAAGGACAACAACAATAACAAAAAGGAAAACTGTCTTTGATATTCTGTCAAAGTTTGCGAATATTTTCTTGTGAAAATTAATTTTTCTATTTAATGATTACTAGCTCTGGTCTTCTCTCTCTCTCTCTCTCTCCTATAATATAGACATGGAGCAATCAAATATCGACTCAAAGCCAACATCCCTGGATGGTGAAACATCTGGCAGAATAAAATAAAAAATATATTTTAAAAATTACCAATATAAATAAATATGGATTAGAAAAAGTATTGAATATTGAAAAAATAATTTAAAAATACAATTAACATAGTGGGATCTGAGCATCTTGGGGTCGGCTTGGGGAAGGCTTGGATATCGTTGTGGAGCTGGTGATGTCAGTCACCATGAGTGTGTGGCTTGCCCATAGGAATAGGCATGCTGGAGTTTGGCTTGGTGCTGGTGAGGCCAAGTTAGTCACCATAGGTCAGGTGGCTTGACCACTGGGAAGGGGTGTCTGTTTCCATCTCAGAATCTGGCTCGGCGTTGTCAAGGCTTTAGGCTCCATCTCTACACCTCACAATCACTAGAGCTTTGCAGATTAGGAGGGGGGGGGGGGGAGGATGGGACATGGTTAGGTTAGGTGGGGTTCTGGGTGAATCGTGGTATACAATGGTCACGAAGTGTTCCAATATAATTATTAGAATATATTTTAGAGTATGTTTTTACAGATTCTTGTGAATTGCGAGGCGCGTCTAGCATAGTCTCAGGGCACACATGTGCTCACGGTTATACTTAGGTTGCCGAGCTAATTTATGGACTAAGGTAGGCTGAGGGGGGGTAGGGCGTCACCCTTATCAGTAAACTAATCAATTGAGACGGTTTAATACGTTACAGAATTTCTACGGGATGCTGCTTTAAAATGTACTGCAGTTTATGGGTGATGCAGACGATTTTGAGATGGTCAGGAACGACTTCGAAGATGACCATCGTACTCCCAAGCAAAAATCAAGACGAATCCCCAAAACATCGAGCGGATATTCGCCCTCCTAGTTAAAACCCGCGTCACTTCGTACAGCATGATTGATATGAAGATTAGAATCCCGAAAACAACTTCTTGATTCTCACGCAGGATCTGTACAACAGAAAAAAATATATATTCGGTTCGGTACACATTATTTGTTGGAGAATCAGATGAAAAATCGCGTCAAATCATGTCAGGACCTCTCAGAAAGCTTTAAAAAGACCCAAACATGTTTCGAACCATTGTGACTCGGAATGAGTCATATTGTTTTCAGTTTGAACCAAAGATCAATCAACAAAGTACCGAATGAAGTGAACCAAACTGGTCAAAGCAAAAAAAAAAAAAAGTCATTACTGCGAAAGTCGAAAATCAAGTCAATATTAATTTCATTTTTTGATCCAGACGGTCTCATCCTTTCCGTGTTCCTCCAATAGCATCAAATAGGGGCGGCCCTACAAACTCAATTAGTTCTTTTGAAAGAGTATTTAAATTTATTTTATTATATATGTATTATTTATATTAATATTTCTATTAGAATGTTTATAAAAATCCAATAAAAATATTAGTAATATGTTTCTTCATCAGTGTAGCAAGCGTGTGGACATTTATTGTTCTTAAAATGCCCGAAAGCTTACTATACCAATAAAAAAACACATATATTGCCAATGGTTTTATTTTAATTTATATATAGAGATTTTAATTCTCTTCTAATGGGGGGGGGGATCTTACTTATGTTGAGATATATAATAAAATTTTCATCCAGAAATCATTGCAATTAGCCCTAATTAAAAAATCTTAGAATTTAATTAAAAACGAAGATTAGTATAAAAAATAATTATTTTTCCTTCCCGAAAAATCAAAGATCAGGTGCTAAGAGGTGTATAGGTAGTAAAGAGGTCTATTTTTTTTAATAAAGGGGTATCGCTTAAATCAAGCTGTAGAAATTCCTATAAAAATAAAGGTCACATCTCTCTTTAAAAAAAAGACGTCAAAAGTAGGCGCCATTTATTGACCGTCTCCACAAACTAGTGGACTCGGGTTGGAGATAAAACCACCACACCTGCTTTGATAAACACAGAGGCGCCTACCTGGAGATCATTGTTTAGGGCTTATAGACCTCGTCAGTCCAGAGCGGGCGTTGATTTCATGAGATCAACAGGGGATAAAAAAAAAAAAAAACTTCACAATTTGAAAAGGTGTTAACTGGTTGTTATGTATTAATATTCATTGAGATTATTTATCATCATCATTTACTGTATAAATACTTTGTTTTTACTTAAAAGATGGGTATGCAAAAATGGCTAGAGTTGCGTCATAATCTTTTAAGTAGATACATAATAATTGGCGACGAGGTAAATCTTTTTTTTAAGTTAAAGCTGAAGAAATTCGTTTATTTGTACTAAGTTAAAGCTTAGGTAAGTGCATTTTATTTTTAAAATGGCAAGTTTTGGCAAGCTTGAAAATTTTGATTTATCTAAGCCTGAAGGGTGGATTGCATATCTCGAAAGAATTAATTTTTATTTCGTGGCGAATGGCATTGAAAAAATTGAACAAAAGAAGGCAATATTATTGACTTTAATAGGTCCTGAAACATTTTCTTTGGCAAGATCATTGGCCGCACCTAAATCTTTAAATGATATTGATTAAAGCGAATTGATCAAGCTATTGACTGGCCATTTCTGCCCTAAACCAAACGTAATTGTACAAAGATACCATTTCAATAAAATAAATCAAGGCACAGAATCGGTATCCGCCTATGTGGCTGAACTAAGAAGATTAAGCGAAAACTGTGAATTTGTTGATTTAGATGATCGCTTGAGAGATGGACTGGTGTGTGGCTTGAGAAATGAATCTCTGGTTAAAAGACTATTGTCTGAAAAAGACTTAACCTTTGAACAATGCTAATAGATTCAGGTAGTATGCATTCAATACTGAATATAGAAACCTATTTAAAGTACTGGAAAATGACGCAACTTAGTAAATCTGATATTTCTTTAAGAACATGGGCATCAGATAAAGTAAAAATTATAGGAAAACTCAATGTGATGGCTAAAGTCGCAAATTGCACAAAAAGCATGCCAATTTTGGTGGCTGATGGACTGGGTCCTAATATTCTAGGAAGACAATGGTTCGGAGCGTTCCATTTAAAAATAAATTTCTTGAATATAAATGGAAGTAATCCGATATCTCCTGAATTCGAGGAATTGTTCAAGGAAGAAATAGATGCTTACAATGGCCCTTTAATTCACATTGATCTTCCTGAAAATGCTGTGCCAAAATTTGTAAAGGCCAGGGCAGTGCCTTTTGCTCTAAGAGAGTTAGTGGATAAAAAGCTGAAATCCCTGGAAGAGCAAGGAATTATTGAACCAATAAAATTTTCTAAATGGGCATCACCAATTGTTACGGTTCTAAAAAATGATGGAACAATAAGGATTTGTCATGATTACAAGACAACAGTTAACTTATATACCAACCCAGATAAATATCCACTGCCCACAATTCCACAACTTTTGGACAGGTTAAGAGGTGGTAAGGTATTTACTAAATTAGATATGGCCCAAGCCTATCAACAATTAAAGGTGGATGGTGAATCTTCTGAAATTCTTACCATTAATACGCCCAGAGGATTGTATAGAGTTAAACGGCTTCCCTTTGGATTGAATTCCGCAGTCGGAACCTTCCAAAGATTTATGGACACTCTTCTAATGGGGATTGATGGAGTAGCAGTTTATTTGGACGATGTCCTTATATCAGGAATAAATTGTGGTGACCTTATGAAAAAAACTGAAAAAGTTCTTTTGCGTTTCAAGGAAGCAGGACTCCTTCTTAAAAGAAACAAATGTAAATTTTATGTTCCAGAAATTGAATTTTTAGGAATGAAAATTGACAATAAAGGAATTCATCCATCCGAAGAAAAGTTGAGAGCAATTAAAGATGCCAGACCACCATCTAATAAAAAAGAATTGATGTCTTTTTTAGGACTTTTAAATTATTATGAGAGGTTTTTAAGAAATAAAGCCACAGTAGTTGAACCTCTTCATAGACTTTTAGACAGTAATAATCCTTGGAAATGGAACAGAGAGCATCAAAGAGCCTTTAAAGAAGCTAAAAGCTTAATCAGTTCTGAGTCTGTTCTAGCTCATTTTGATGATAATCTGCCTATTCTGGTCAGCTGTGATGCTTCTGAGTATGGCATTGGAGTCATATTCTCCCAAGTAGATCATGGAGTTGAAAGACCAGTTGTATTCGCCTCCCGGACCTTGAATAAAACTGAAAGAAGATATGCTGTGATTGATAGAGAAGCATTGGCAGTAATATTTGCTGTATCTAAACTTTATCAGTATCTTCTGGGGAGGAAATTCAAAATTTTGACAGACCATAAACCTCTCATTGGCCTTTTCAACCCTAGTAAACCGATACCTCAAGTTTTATCGCCGCGCATGTTGAGATGGTGTTTGACTCTGGCTGCGTATACTTATACTATAGAGTATAAACCGGGAAAAGTAAATTGTAATGCCGATGCATTAAGTAGACTGCCTTTAAATTAATGTCCAAGTGTAGTTCCGAACCCTTCAGAGGTGTTTTTTATAGAATCGGAACATGCTGCAATTAATTCTTCGGAAGTGGCAAAACTAACTAGTAAAGATCCAATCCTTTCTAAGGTTAAATTCTGGGCAATGAATGGGTGGCCTGAAAGGAAAGTTGATGATAAATTTAAAGATTTTGTCTCCAAATCTAATGAAATATCAGTTCATAAGGACTGTTTATTGTGGGGGAGCAGGGTGATTATACCTGAAAGATTAAGAAAAGATATTTTTAATCTTTTACATGATACTCATATTGGCATAGTGGGGACAAAAGCGCTAGCTCGAGGATTATGCTGGTGGCCCAAAATGGATGGAGATATTGAACGGATGATATCCAGTTGTGCGGTTTGTTTGTCGTGTAGTCACGATCCGCCAAAACTGACGTATATCCTTGGATTTGGCCATCAAGACCTTGGTCGAGACTACATATTGATCATGCGGGTCCCTTTCAAGGAAAACTTTTTCTGGTTGTAGTAGATGCCTATTCTAAATGGATTGAGGCTAAAATCGTGTCTACAACATCTACTGAAACTACCATCAATAGTCTAAAAGAAATATTCGCGACTCACGGGTTGCCGGATGTGATAGTTTCAGATAAGGACACATCCTTTACATCGGAGCTTTTCAAGACTTTCTTAAAAAGAAATGGCGTAAGGCATATCTTGTGTGCGCCTTATCATGCAGCGTCAAATGGGCAGGTGGAGAGAGCTATTCAAACGCTTAAAAATCTGTTAAGAAAGAACAGCTCGGGAAATTGGACGACTAGATTATCTAGATCTTTGTTATCGATGAGAATAGCGATAAACAGCACGACGCAAAAATCCCCAGCACAGTTGCTGATGAACAGAAACATGAAGAGTCTCATAAATAAAATTCATCCTGAAAGTGTGTCGGAGGGAGGGATGCGACAGGAAAACAAGTTTATAAGAAATTGGAAACCCCATAGAGTGGTAAATGAAGGACAGGCAGTTATAGCACGAGGGTACCATGGCCCCAGATGGCTACCAGGTGTAGTGCAAGAAAAAACTGGTCCTGTTTCTATCAAGGTAGAGACAGATGACGGAGAAATTTTAAACCGGCATTTGGATCAAGTCAGAGGTTGTGGAGAAAGTGAAGCAACTCCGTCTACATCGTCAACTCCACAAGAGTCAACTAATATTGAAGACCCCCAAGCTGGTCAGGAAATAGATCCTACTGGTGAAGCGTCGAGTCCTATTTTGAGAAGGTCCTCAAGATTAAGAAGGCCTTCGAAGTTTTTTGAAATATAAATTTTTGTTGTGGGGAGAAGTTGTTATGTATTAATATTCATTGAGATTATTTATCATCATCATTTACTGTATAAATACTTTGTTTTTAATTAAAATATGGGTATGCAAAAATGGCTAGAGTTGCGTCATAATCTTTTAAGTAGATACATAATACTGGTAAAGTGGCTAAGTCCTATCTATGGCCTAAATATATATTGAAAATGTTCCGGGACTCAGTTAATTGCATTAGTTTCATTTCATTCATTTATGTGTTGTTTGATTTATATACATTTTTATGTATTCATTGGGTGTCTACCAAGATATTCCTGTCGTCAATGAGGGACTTGAAATCTCTCCCAGAGTTAAAATGGGGAGTAGCCCGTTTCATGAACTGTATTGTTATAAGAATGGAAAATAAATGAAAGGAATGCATCCAAGTTATATTTCGATCTGGTTTCACATACATGCCTATTATTAATTTGTGTTCTATTAAATCACTCTGCTAATCCATTGCTCTATGGATGATAGATGTTGTGAATCAGTGCTCACAAATTTCATCATTTTATTATCTGAATAAATTATTAGTGAATTGATAATATTTGTTTGCGCATTTAGGTACTGTGGAGCTCTACATAATGTATAAACTATCTTCAAATAAAAAATGTTGGGGATATATTTTACTATCCACAATAAATTAATTCCTTAATCAAATCTATATATATATATGTAGTAATCCCGAGGTGGAATGTACTGGGCAGTCGTGGTAGTGGGTGCGTGATGGGATTCCCGCACTGGGACAGCAAGAGACAGAGGCAGGTCTAGAGGGTAACTCCAAGAAGGTAGAGGTAGACCACGGACGAAGACAGTCGGACCACGGGCGTCACGGATGCCCTACATCGCGGATAGGGGTGAGAAACCCGACCGTATGACGGCGTCGCTCTGAAAACCAACTAACTAACTACTTTGTCCCAATCTTGGGGGGCTTTTATACGAGACGCTCGCAGATGGCGGCGAGTTCTGATTGGCTCCTGTAATCACGCCACCTGTCAAGCGCTGGGTTATTAATTATGTCTGGCCACCTGTTCGGCCACCTGCTGACGGGGGAATGAACTCATTAGCATAAACACCTGTTAGTCTGGGTTGTTTATCACGTCTGGCCTTTGTCGTCTGGACTACCTCTACTCCTTTTGTTTTATTTGTCATTATTTTTACAAGATCGATACATTTTTATATAGATATGGGGTTATAATAAATATTAGAAGAAGGTTATGATTTATCTATGTCAAAATATACTACAGAATGTGTCCCCGGTGATGAAGGTTTGGTTGGGGGAATGACATGTAATGAATGATAACCTAACAAACCTATTATAAAAAATAAAAGAAATAATTTGTATACAAATTAGTTAAAATTATTATTAAGCTACAAGTTTTACAGAGAAAGATGTTGTAATGGTGGTGTATCAATGAAATAAAAATCAAGGTTATAAAAATAAAAACGCTCAAAATGAATGATACAAGATTAAGAGAAAGTATATAATACAAAATGTTAAATATGTTAAAATGAATCGTACAAGGAAAATAATATCTTATTGTATTAAAGATGAGAGAAAAAAAATGAAGTTAGTTTATTAACTGAACGTATAATGTGACGCTAAGGTTGAAAAAGGGAAAGGGGGTATCTGAGCATGTTTCTGCAAAAGTAGTATCCCAAGCATCCTGCAATGCAATGCGAACTTATTTAAGTGAGGCATTGTTTTCATTAACAGAAGGCCCAAGATTATTCCGTCTGCATCATTAGCTCAGACAGCGAAAAGAGGTGGGAAGATTGATGGAGGTAAAAGGGGGAGGTAGAGGTAAGAGGGATCCCTGTTGTCCATAATGATTATGCCCGGTTGAATTGTGAAAAAAAAAGTGAAAAGTTGAAAAAATGATGAATTGATATGATGCGTCGGGCGATGAGAAAAAAAAATATCGCGCTGGATATCCTGAACTCATTATTGGGAATGGTATAGCGAGGAAGGATTGTTCCAGTCGGATTAATCAATGAAAAAAAAACAAAAATGTTCGGCGAACTGGAATCCCTTGGAAGGTAGTTGGAGGTTTGAAGGATGTGGAAAAGGAGAGGTGGGTGTAAGAGATTTATTGCTGTCAATTTTGATTGTGTCCGGCTTGTGTGGTGAAAAAAAAGTTGAAAGATGAAAAAATGATGAGCCGGACGATGAGAGAAAAAAAAAACCTAACTGGGTCTTCTGAGCTCACTGTTGGGAAATGTACAGCGAGGAAGGGTCTTCTAGTTAGTTTAATCACTAAAAAAAAAAAAAAGAAAATGGCTGACGAACAATAATCTCTTGATGGCTGAAAAAAGTTGGGAGGAAAGGTTCATGGGATAGAGTTAGAGGTTGTAAGGGAAGCGTCAAAAATAACATTTTGAAATCTACAAAGAAAAATAAAATGACAAATGTTTTATCTGTTAAAGAAATATTATAAATATTGTTAGGTGTAGGTTTTTTAAAATGTTGCCTAAAATAGTTGAAGTTGTAAAATGCTAAGTCTAAACATATAAAAAAATTTAAAATAAAATAAAAATATTAAAGGGTAATAATATATAAAGGGTTGATTGGTAGTTTAAGGCATTAATAAACAAAATGATATTATCGATTAATAGTGAAATGTTTTATCTACATCTGTAAGTTAAAAAACAAAGTCCAACACCACAAAACTAGTAAAACTGTAAGTCTATTTACAAATAAATGAGAGAAAAGTTAGCAAACCTATTAAATGGGAAATAATTTGGGGCACACAAATTAGTTACTAGGATAAAAATAAAGATAAAGGGGAGTAGTGGTGACACACTGATATAGTATTATAAAACTACAAAGAATATATAAGAGGAGTACATAGGAAGGATAAATTTGAAGTAAACACACACAATAGCGAAAATAAATATTTGGGAAAGTTGGTATACTAGTTACAGTTTTTTGTTACTTAAGGTGCCTTAAGTATTTACAACATAGTTTCAGGGATGTAATACAGGAAGGAGGAGAAGTAGAGATAATAAAAGTAAAATAAAATATAAAAGAAAATTGACTTAAGCAAAAGGTTTGCGATAGGTAGTGACGCAGTGAGGAATAAAGGAAGAAGGTCTGAATTGGTTTCTGAAAAGGACATCTCAGGAATCCTGACCTGCAATACGAGCTTAGAGCGAGGTATTGTTTTCAGGGTTCAGCAATCTCAAGATGCTCTGTAAGTAGCATTAGATCAGATGGGCAAAAGGTGTGAAGATTGAAGGAGAGGTAGGTAATGGGAGAATATGGGAAAAAATATTTTTCTGAGAGAGGTTAAAAAGAGATGGTGGTTCAAGAGCTGCGCTGCTGTCGGTGATTGAGCTCGACCAGATGAAAAATAAAATTAAACGAAAAATGAGTGGGTGCATCGTGCTGATTATGGCCTGGGCCGAGCGTTAGAAAGAAAAAAAAAATATCTCGCTGGTTACCCAAGCTCTCCGTGTGGAGTTAACATGGGGAGGAAGAGTGTACCAGGTCGATGAATTATTAAAAAATAAAAATTAAAAAATGTTGGCGAGCAGGAGTCTCAGGAACTGTTGAAGAGGTTAGAGGGTGGAGGTAGATTGTGAAAACAGGGTTCCACTGTTGCCATTGATTGATTGAACCCGGGTTTGAGGAAAAAAGAATGGAATAAAGAATGCTGGGACGGCGACCTGGGAGTAAATAAAAAAAGTCGGCAAACAGGAACTCTGCTCTGCGATGGACGAGGGGTGGTTAGAACGAAGGCATAGAAGGCCAATGGAAAATGATCAAGAGACGAGAGAAGTATGGAAGGCAGAGTTGTAAGGAATATTTTGCTAATGATGGGTGCTAATGATGTAACAAGGGAGGGAGTCCAGCGCGTCCTTGAGTTGTCGTTGGGGTGAAGATTGGAATTAATTGTCCTTTTCTCTTTGTCGTGCCTGTCATTTGTACGTGGTACTGATATTTCTCTACTTTCTATTATACTGGGACCTATATCATTACATAACTCGGGGAATTTTCAATTTTGGGATGTTATAGTATGGGGCGTGTCTTTATATTTATTAGTAACTATCTTGATTAACTTCGTCCACGAGGTTCTGGGATTCTCTAGGTGAAATAACCTTAGTTTCTCAGTAAGTTTTGCGTTAAGATGTTCAGACAAACGTTAGATTGGAGATTATTAGCGGTGATTAGGTTTATAAAAATTATAAAATAATGAATTTACGAAATTTTTCTAAGAGAAAAGTTTATGGCATGGGTACAAAATTCGGTAGAGTTTAGTAAATTAACAATACAGGCAGGAATGAAATGCAATGGGGTATGGAAATTTTATGGTATGATATTAATTTTCGCATATTACATTTATAGTTGTATTTGTAATTTTGGGAAAAATGGGAGGCACATTTTGAGATGAGATAATTTAAAATTGATATTTATAAAAATACAAATCTAGGACTGGTTTTTAAAACTTTTAAATATTGAGAAATATCAATTGGAATAGTAATAGGTCAAGTAAAATAAAGAGCGTAATAAATTTAATTATTAATATTATGGCCATAAATAAGGTATTAAAAAAAACACACAAATAAGTTTAGAAAATATGATTCGAGTAATTAAAATACAATATGGTTTTTTATGTAATATTGAAAGTTGCATATTTGGATAATGCCATTTTAGGTGAATTTAAGAAAGGTATGTAAGATTAGTAAATTCGCAAAAATGCGTGATTGAATATTTTTAATAATAAACTTGAAAATGATGAATTAACATTTATAATTTGATTAAAATAAAGTGATAAATGAGAGTATGAAAGTTTTAAAAATTGAATAAAAATGATATAAAAAAGGTTATAATTGATTTTAAAATGCTTAAAGTGAAAATATAAAATTTATGGGGAAAATGTCAGAAACAAAGTTTAAAGTACCTTGAAATGGTTGATGCTGGCTGGAGTTGATCTCTGGAGATGGCTGTTTGGAAGAAGGCTGCTTGTTGTGTGTGATCCGTCGAAAGAGGAGATAATGGCTTCCTCCGCACGAGGCACGGCTTGTCCCCGAATGGCGTCTGCCAGGCGGCCTACTAGGTCGTCGCAGTGGGGTTGCATGTTGGTGAGGGCATCCGCGAAATAGTCGTCCCTGACCTCCGTCATCCTCTGCTTGTCCTCAGTCATCCTGTCGACTTTAACGGGTTCTGTAGTAATCCCGAGGTGGAATGTACTGGGCAGTCGTGGTAGTGGGTGCGTGATGGGATTCCCGCACTGGGACAGCAAGAGACAGAGGCAGGTCTAGAGGGTAACTCCAAGAAGGTAGAGGTAGACCACGGACGAAGACAGTCGGACCACGGGCGTCACGGATGCCCTACATCGCGGATAGGGGTGAGAAACCCGACCGTATGACGGCGTCGCTCTGAAAACCAACTAACTAACTACTTTGTCCCAATCTTGGGGGGCTTTTATACGAGACGCTCGCAGATGGCGGCGAGTTCTGATTGGCTCCCGTAATCACGCCACCTGTCAAGCGCTGGGTTATTAATTATGTCTGGCCACCTGTTCGGCCACCTGCTGACGGGGGAATGAACTCATTAGCATAAACACCTGTTAGTCTGGGTTGTTTATCACGTCTGGCCTTTGTCGTCTGGACTACCTCTACTCCTTTTGTTTTATTTGTCATTATTTTTACAAGATCGATACATTTTTATATAGATATGGGGTTATAATAAATATTAGAAGAAGGTTATGATTTATCTATGTCAAAATATACTACATATATATATAAAATTGAATGTCTGTCTGTCTGTTTGTCTGTCTGTCTGTACTCTATAGATTCAAAAACCATACATCCAATCGCCGTGAAATTTTGGGATATTATTAGCTATCAATTGAAAAATGCTTTGTTTTATTTACTTATTATTAGCTATATCCCCGGGAAGGTTTTTGAAAAATAATATCTTGAATATCTTGAATATCCTTAGAGTTATTTGCAGATTTGTAGATTTAACTCGAAAGTAGCGCCCCCATTGCGACGATGATAACAAGTTTTTTATCTATTAACTTTCTTATCACTAAGTTTATTATCTTAAAGATTATTTATCAAAAGTAAGATTTTCTTCCTATTAATTGCGCAAAAGTCAAAGTTAGTTTTATCATTTATCTACAACATATATATTGGTAGAATAGATAAAATGATGATTTTGTAATGTAGAAAATTAGGAAAGACAAAATTCAGGATATCGCGGCAATTTATTTGAGACAAGAAAAATGATAGAATTCCAAGGCAAAAATACTATTCCTTTAACTTCCAATTACCGAGGGAACCAATTAATATTGATTTTATTCAACTTATCGAGTATTTTTCAAGGGACCGGGAAAAAATGTTCACTAGATAAAACGATGATTTTGTAATGTAGAAAATTAGGAAAGACAAAATTCAGGATGACACGGCAATTTATTTGAGACAAGAATAATGATACAATTCCAAGGCAATGATACTATTCCTTTAACTTCCAATTACCGAGGGAACCAATTAATATTGATTTTATTCAACTTATCGAGTATTTTTCAAGGGACCGGGAAAAATGTTCACTTTATCGAGAGATTCAAATTTACGAGTTTCAAATTATCAAAATATATCTATTATTTGTTTTTTAAGTTTATAGAGCAATGTTTTAACAAATGTTCGTTAGACAAACCTTTACTCGGGTAAAACCCGGGCGAAGCCGGGTACATCCGCTAGTTATATATATACAAGGTTGGGTCAATAAGTAATGCACAATCATCAATAATTTTTTTGACCAACCATAAAGATGAAACTTTGTATATATGAATACCTAACTACTAGCTATATATCAGCATCATTCAACATATCCACCTTCCTTCTGTACACATTTGGTCCAGCGTTCTTTCCAACTCACAGAAGTACTTTGGTAAAATTATACATCTTGCTTTCTGAACCACCCTCTAGCCTCATATAGTAACATTTCATCATTTTCAAATGTTATACCGCGTAGATAATTCTTTAATTTATCAAACAGGTAGAAGTCGGAAGGAGCCAATTCAGGACTATAATCTGGGTGAGTCATCAAAGTCCACCCATATTTGGAAATTTAAGCCAATGTCTGTTACGCGGTGTGAGGTCTTGCATTGTCCTCATGAAATTTGATTTGACAGTCTTTTAGGCCTGGTCTTTTTGTTGAAATGGCTCTTTTTAGCTTTTCTAAAGATTTACAATATCTTTCCTTGTTGATTGAAGTATTTTTCAAGCATGTCCATGAATATGAGCCCATTTTGGTCCCAAAAGACCGTGATCATGATTTTGTCTTTGGAAAGGGAAAGCCTTGGGTTTTTCTTGAGTGAAGACATTTTATGGGTCCATCACATTGATTGACGCTTTGAAGAAGGGTCATAATGATAAAAAACCAAGTCTCATCACACGTTATGACTCCTTTAAAGGCCTCAGAAGCTGGTCCTGGGTAAGATTCGATGAGGTCTAAACAAATTTCTTTCCGAGTTTGCATCATTTCTCGTGTTAGAAACTTTGGCACCCGTTTTGAGCACAATTTTCGATAGCCAAGATCTAAAAGTAGTTTAAGAACACTTCCTTTAGAGATTGAAAGTTTTTTAGTCAATTGATGTGTCGCTATTGTCCGGTTATTCTTGACAATTTCCTCAACAAGAGCCAAATTTTGGTCTGTTGTGACAGTTGAAGGTTTACCTGGCCGCTCTTTGTCATGAAGATCAAAACACGGGCGTTGCCCGGGTCATTCGGCTAGTTATTACATATCAAGCAGATGATTTTATCTTTTACTTCAGAGCAAAAATACTCTAATTCCCACTTTTCTTGAAAATTCCTATGTTCGTCAGCAATTTTTCGTTTAGTTTTACTGCCACTTGGTTTTGATGAAGACATATTGAATACAAAGGTCTGAAAAAAAAATAGTAACCGCTAACACAAAATAATAAAACGTTTTAATTAATATTTAAAAAATTTTTAAAAATTAATATTTTTTAACTTACCAGACACAGAATAACTGCACAAATTATTGAACGTAACTTAAAAAAAAAAAATTTCTAGTACTCCGAAAGAATATTTTCTTTAAACTTTAAGGCACACAATACTTATGGCGATGTACATACGTTATGTATGTAGGTATAATATTATCAAAACTTACGACTTATGTATGGCGACCAGTGGTTCGTTATTAATAAATAAATTATGTATAATTACAATTTTTAAAAATTAGGCTACAAATTTTTATTATTATTTTTTTTAATTTATAAAATTTTTTTAATTAAAATATATTGTCTGGTGGGCCGCAAATTTATTCGTTGTGGGCCGCATGAGGCCCGCGGGCCGCGAGTTTGACATGCCTGCTCTAGTAGTTTTAACTAATTGGAGGAAAGTATGCGCGCACAGTGCCAAAAATTGGGACGAGGACGGCGTTTTCCTTTACAATTTACAAGCTTCTCGTACACGAGGTGTTTGAACCGTCGTGGGAGCTTGTGCGAGGAGTTGATTTCGCGACGGGTTGAACGTAAAACCCATGTCTGCGCGAAATGATGACGGACCGGACAGAATCAGCGACGATGTTTAACGTACCTCCGTGGGAAATATCGGAGGTAGGTTATATCGTGCTGGTATGGACAAGGGACAAACATAAATTTGAAGACAGGGTCCGGGTGGAGAACGTGTGGCGCGAGGAGAAGGAGCGAACTGTGCCGCTCGATGCAGATTGTTCAAGTGCGAACAAAAAGGAGTTGATAAACATCTAGCAGTAAGTCAATCTGCGTCCTGTCACGAACATACCAGTGGCTAGATGGTGTGGGTCGGTGGATATGCTAGAGAGAAACTCTACAAAATATATTATCGTAAATGAAGAATGGAGATTAGTGGCAATAGTAGTTCGATAAATGATTAATAAATAATTCTATAGAGAGTCATGGGCTGGTAGAAGGTTAACAAAGTTATAAGAATGAGGGGGGCATGCATAGATATAATATCAATTTTAAGGGATGACTTTAAAATAAAAAATATTTCACACAATAAAAAGACAATTATATTAAATTAGAATGGTAAGGTTTTACTAATCCAGTGGGTTTCACATAGCTAGATATAGTATGGATAATAAGATCACTGTTAATAGGGGTGGAGAAAATAATTTTTACATATTCACACAAACTGAACAAATTATGTAAATATTGGCACCAGAGTCTACAAGGAAAGACTTCTTTAAAGAATAAATGCTAGGGGTGGAAACAATTACACTCACGGGTTATGTTGGTTGAGGGCGCAAGTAGATTCATTAAGTTCATTGAGGGAGGGTTCTTTCTGCTGATATTGTACGGGCCAGTGTTGTCCGCCACAGTAGTGGGAGAGGTATGGCGGAGTCTTGTCCATGGTGGTGGAAGGTGTCATGCTCTGGCGCGGTGATCGTCCTTGGGCAGATCTAGTGCTGGAAGAAGTGTGCGGCAGGTTCATCTCCGTCGTAGGTGATCACTTCTTCCGGATCACGGTTCAAAAGTTGCTCGAGGAAGAGGGTGAGCGCTCGAAGAGAAGTGGCTACAGTTGAGTTGGTTGTACATTCTTGTTGAACTTGGCTGTGGGTTTGTCTGATCACCATGATTTTGCTTCTGGTTTTCTTCATATTCTAGTATTGCTTCCCGGCCAGGTCTTATCCTGTCGACTTTTATGTGGCATAATATAATAATGTGGAAAGAGAAATAATCACACCACAAGTTGGAAGAGGAACCCAGGCAACCAGAGAGAGAGAGGGAGAGAGACGGGCCTGCCACCGCTGAGAGGCCGTTCGTGTCGCACACAATCACCCACTGTCTTAAAAGTCCCTAGGTGTTGACGGACGGGCCCCATTTGCCGCCCCTTGGAATGTCGCTGCTGTCTCAAGTGACCGGACTTTACATCCCGTCTCTCTCTGGGCTGGCTCTAGGTTTGCTTTATTATTCCCGGAAGAGTATATATTATGACATATGTATATAGACTTAAAAGCTAATCTATAGAAGAACATAAAAATAAAATAACTATTTTATATTGTGTGAAGAGTTTGTTTATTATTATTATTATTGTAAAAAAAGTGAGAACAACGCTGAGCAAATACAAAATCCATCTTAAGCCAGCAAATAAAGAAAGATTATATATTCAACGCGAAGAAATGGAAAGAGGATTAGTAAACTTGGTCCAAAAAAACGAAAGAATTCTGCTAAGCCTCTAAAAGTATATATTTGGGGGGGGGAGACAACAAAGAGAAAGGAAGCCATTAAAGCGTGTGAACAGGGCGAAAACACAATGCTCACACATCCAACTAATTATAGAAAATAAGTACAAAATAGAAGCCCAAAACATCACAATGAAAACTCTGAAAGAAAAACAGATTGAAAATCTAAGAGGAATTATTGGACAGGAAATAATCCACAGAACATTCTTTAAAAATGAAGACCAACCCTATTGGACATGATAGAATCCTCACAGTGGCTCAAAACGGGAAACAACACACCACAAAACGAAGGTTTCTACATGTTCATACAAGATAGAAACGTGTTCCTGAAGGATAAAAACCTGAAATGCCCTCACTGTGAAAAGGTACAGAGGACGGTGGACCACCTTGCTACAAACTGTGGAAGATTGCTTCCTTACGACTACACTGAAAGACATAATGAAGTGGTGAGATGCGTCCACTTCAACTTGGCTAGAAAATATAATTTCACAGAGAACAAGAAGATAAAGCTTCGCAAAATAACGACTAAGATTGAAAATTCATACGCCAAGATAATAACGGACCTGCCAATGATAAGCGATATCAATATCAGAGCTAACAAACCTGATATAATAGTATATGACAAAATAAGAAAAGACATAACAATCATAGAGATAGGCGTTACCTCCCAAGACAATATCCAAACTACGGAGCTGACAAAGAAAAGAAAATACCAGCTACTGGCGAGGGAAATGGCCCAAACTGAAAAAATGCCCGTAAAAGTAGTGCCGATAGTCTTAACATGGGATGGAATAGTAACCAAATATAACAAACAATATAGAAAGGAAATAAACATAAGAAAAAGGGACTTTGCATATATTCAATCCCTGGTGCAAAAAAAAAAAGACGATGGAAATTATCTCAACAGAAAAGAAGAATGAACCTCACGATAAGTTACAGAGAAATAAAGAAATGGAAGCCATGGATAGATTGTTGGAACGATGTAGGGAGCTGGCATGTGATGACGAGGAAGGTGGAACACCGGACATGGAGCACAGGGATACGACGACCATAGAAGAGATCCAGGAGAACGACCTAGAGCAGATGACAGGAGACCTGACAGACAAGAATGGATCAAGACCAGGGGACCATCTTATCGAGGAGCCACTAGGAGAGGCCATAGAAAGACTGCTGGAGAGCTGCAGGACATCAGGGGACCATAACGGCAAGGGCCACAGCACTGACCAGGAGTCAAGATAGCAAATGTAAATATCTTTGTTTACTTTTACCGTTATTATATATTGAAGTTTTAAATAAAAATATGTAAATAGACTGACCATTCGTTACACTTTTTAATGAAAAACTTGTAACCTTTTTGAAAAATAAAGTTATTGTTGTGTATAAAAGTGGGCCTTGTATTTGAAATGATAAGGTATGGGTTGATTTTAAATGTTTTAATTATCTAGGAATGAGATTACATAATATAACACACAATAAAAATAAAAGTACATACTTGAGGTGTGACATTGAAGGCGGTAAACAAAGCTTATTCGATTACATCTTATTATTTACAACACAACGTTGTCGAATCTATTTCTAACATTATTAAAAATATATAACAGTTATTATTATAATATATTTATACATCATGTTTTTTGTTTTGTTTTTTTTTTCTCTCTTGTAGATGGCATGGGACCAACAAAGTTACTTCAGATTCATCTATAAAGATAGGAATCTGAGGTAATATAGACTCCAATAGTTCAAAAGGTAACCAACTTTCTTTGCCAATTCTAAAAGATCCTTCAGCATGAAGGACAATATAGCACCAATTCTTTATTAAATGCATGATACTTGAGGCACTCAGAACATTCACTATATGTTTATGCTATTTTATCATAAATTACCTGCTTCTAATATATTTGGAGTCATAAACAACCTTGCCCTTCAGAATTCATATTGATCATATAAAGATATATTCAATTTCCTGATTCAAGGTCAAATTGTGAAAAGCGTTTTTCAAAAACCAAAATGATTTCTCTCAATGGGTTTCATTTTTTATTATAAAATGCTAGCTTCCTTTAAAGCGATAATCGCTTCAACAGGATTAATTTAAATATTTTATTATATTTATCACAAGAAATGGTCGATGATTTTAATTATGCCTGTTGAAAAGTGATAATCGCTTGAAAAGTAGCATTTTATAATATAAAAAGGAAACCTCATTGTGAGAAACCATTTAACTTTTTTTTAGACATATCCATTTTATCCTTTGAATTTTTTATAATTAATTGCTTTCATGCATTGTGGATTTTCCTAACATTTTCAATGAAATCGTTCTCTTTGTATATTATTGGATTCAAAAATAGGGATTCATAATCTTAGTCTCAATGTGGCTCCATTTCTAGTAAAAGTTTGTGGTGTGTCGATTTATTAGTCCAGCGATGGCTCAGAAAATATTTCAAAGTTAGTGTTTTATTGGTATTACTTATTAGCTACATTTTTAGAGGAAGACAAAAAGGACAACACCCTAGAATGTCTATTCTGGTTCTGTTGGCTTCCGCCGATATGCCGCGCCGCACAGCGGTGGTCATCTCCTATTTCATGTCCCCCGCTTGTATGCTTGCTGACGGCGTGGTCTGTCATCCCAGCAGATTGGAAGGAAGTCTCTCGGCCCCCACAGTACTCCCCTTCCAGTGGCGAAGTCACGATTCGGTGCACAAAGTGGTTAATTACAATATATATACATCATCAATGTAGGCAAGAAAAAATAAGGAGAAATATAGTCTATTGCTCCTTAAATCTCATGGGTTTCTTGATTATTCTCCCGATCTTGTCCTAGTCAGGTCTGGTGCTGATCCTGTTCCTTGGAGTTCTGTGTACTTATCCACATCTGGTGGGTCAGGATTCTGTTGGGACGATGTAGAAGGCAGCGCTCCCGACACGATCGGTCTTGTTGCAGTAGGGTGTTCTGAAGTTAGATTGTCCGAATCTGCCAGTAAGTAAGCAGGTCGCAATCGGTCAATCGAAATGGTCACATTTCTTCCTTTCACTTTGAGTGTGAAGTACTTGTCTGTTCTAGCAAGGACTAGAAATGGTCCCTCATATGGTAGTTCCAGAGGTTTCTTCACTCGATCTGTCCTGATAAATACATGTGAACATGTTTTCAGATCTTTATGAACAAATACTTTAGTCTTCGAATGATGTTTTTCATTTAAGGGTTTGAGCAATTCCATTTGCTTTTGAAGCTGTTGAACAAATTCTTCAGCATGCAGGTGATGTTTAGAATCATCAAAGAATTCGCCAGGCAGTCTGATGGTTTTGCCATATACCATCTGAGTCAAAGAATGGTTGGTATCTTTGTTGATAGCACAGCACGCAAGCCTAGGAGAACTGTTGGCAACGTTTCTGTCCACTTAATACTATTGTGGGCACGAATGGCAGTTTTAATGGTTCTATGAAGCCTTTCAATCTTCCCGTTACACTGAGGGTGGTACGCCGTGGAATGACGAAGTTTGATACCACACAGCGTTGTTAAATCTTTGAAAAGCTGAGAAGTAAACTGCTTTCCTTGATCTGATATCACTGTATGCGGGGGTCCAAATCTAACAATCCAGTTTTCGTAGAACGCTCTCGCCACCGTTTCAGACTTCATATCTGGTAGCGGAACAACCTCTATCCAGCTGGTGTACCTGTCGATACAGGTCAGGCAGTAGATGTTACCATTCGATGGAGGTAAAGGACCAATTGGATCGATGTGCACAACACTAAATCTTTCATCCACTTCTTGATATTTGCCTATTTCTGATTTCGTGTGTATCGACACCTTGCACTTTGGCAGTTGACACAAGCTTGAGCTCATTTCCTAATGTCTTTATTCATATTAGGCCATATAAATCTTGATGTTAATTGTTTAGTAGTGGTTTTGATGCCTGGGTGTGAGAGTTCGCGGAAATTCCTAAAAACCATCATTCGGAATTTAATTGGAATGAATGGTCTAATATTATTGGTAGACACGTCACACCATAACAATTTGCCTGATTGTAGTGGGCATTGCTTGAATTTTAGAGAGGTATTATTTAATATCAGGTTTTGTAGTTCTGAATCACCAGTTTGTTCTTCGGCGATCTCTTCATAGTCGATGGTTGTGATAGCATCAACTCTGGACAGAGCATCGGCGACTCTGTTGTCAGTACCTTTTATGTACTTGATGTCAGTAGTGAATTGGGAGATGTATTGTAGATGCTTTAATTGTCTAGGAGAAGCTTTCTGATTTATTTGTTTGAATGCGTAAATTAAAGGTTTGTGATCAGTCAAAATAGTAAATTCACGTGCCTCAAGCAGGTGCTTGAAGAATTTGATAGACAAATATATTGCGAGAAGCTCTCTATCATATGTACTATAATTACATTGAGCAGGATTTAATTTTTTAGAGAAAAATGCTATTGGTTTCCATGTATTATTGTCAAGCTGTTGGAGAACTGATCCAACTGCCCGATCTGAAGCATCTGTACAGAGTGAGATAGGCAGTTCAGTATCGGAGTAGGCTAACAGTGCTGTATTAGCTAGGTTTTGTTTGCATTTTTCAAACTGAACTTCAGCTTCTTCAGTCAATTTTATTTCGCCTCTATCCTTTTTCTTGGCACCCCTCAAGTATTCATGAAGGATTGCCTGAGTCTCTGCGGCATTGTTCAAAAGGGTACGATAAAAGTTTAGCATTCCCAAAAATATGCGTAATTCATGAACTGTTTTTGGTTTCTTATATTCTAAAATAGCTCTAACCTTTGTTGGGAGTGGTTTCACACCGTGAGAGGTAATTAGGTATCCTAGAAAATCAATTTCCTGTACCAGGAATTTAGATTTAGAAATATTGATTCTTAATCCATAGGAATCTAGTCTGCTGAATAAGGTTTGAAGGTGGCTATAATGCTCTTCTTCCGTTTTAGAGGCTACCAGAATATCATCTAAGTAGACAAACGCAAAGTCCAAATTTCTTAAGACTTCATGCATGAATCTCTGAAAGGTGGCAGTAGCATTTCTAAGACCGAAACTCATTACATTAAATTCGAATAGCCCAAAAGGAGTAATGGTGGCATTCTCTGGTTTATCCTCTTCAGCAATTGGAATCTGATAGAATGCCTTGCATAGGTCTATTTTTGAGTACACACGAGTACCTTTTAAGATGTGGTGAAAATCGTCCAGTCTAGGGATTGGATAACGATCTGGAAGTGTAACTGCATTGAGTCTTCTATAATCACCACAAGGTCTTAGTGATTCGTCCTTTTTTGAAACTAAATGAAGTGGACTCGCCCAAGGAGAATTTGAGGGTCTAATTATTCCATTATTCAACTTATATTGAAATTCTGCCTCAGCAAAAGTTAATCTCTGTGGATCTAGACGACGGGCTTTTGAGTGAATTGGCTGACCTCTTGTAGGAATATAATGCTTAACGTTATGTTTTGTTTCTACAAAATCTGATGGTGGTCTACATAGGTTAGGGCATTTGGTTAGGATAGTGCTGACCTTGGATGATGAATTTAGAGTGCTAATATTTCCCATGTCTGAGATTGACTGAATGATGCCTCTTATAGAAAGATTAGTTATTCCATCAATTAGGCGTTTGTTTTTTATATCAATAATCAATCCAAAGTTGTTTAAAAAGTCTGCTCCTAATATTGCTCTGTTAGTATTGGCAATTACAAAAGGCCATTGAAATTGACCTCAAAGTCAAAGTCTGATATCCAAATTTCTAGGCTTTGTTCCATAGGTAACAATTTCTGTACCATTGGCTGCATAAAGTTTATAATCAGAGCTAGGCATCCTATTTTTATCCTTTGGAGGTATTATAGATATATCAGCACCACTGTCCACCAAAAAGCGCAATCCCGTGTTTTTGTCCGTCACAAATAATCGGAGATTGCGACAATCCTGAATTCCGTTGGAAGAGTTTGTTACTACTTTGTCCGCCTGTTGGAGTTTTCCTGACTCTTTCCAACTGCATGGAGGCCTGCATTTGTTTTGCAAGCAATTAGAACCAAAGCGAAAATGGTAATAGCAGTGTTTCCCTCTTGGATCGAAGGATCTTTGAGACTGACTTCTCGGCCTTGACTGAGTGCTAGTTTTGGATCGAGATCTAGATCTATCTAGTCTCAATTCGGACACCTGCCGTTCAAGATCTTCCAATTTGGCGATCAAGCGATCTGTTGATGAAGAAGGCACTGTTAAAAAATAGGAAGGAGAATGCCGGGAAATTGTCTTTAAAGATAGAAAGTTTTATTAAGTTATGCTGTAATTTTACATAAAGTTAAAGCAGCTTGCTTTACATACTCCGCTACGACAATGATAGAAATAATTTATATACATGGCGGTCAACTGGTCAAAAATAAAAGAAGAGTAGAATGTTGAAATTGATTATTCCAACACCCTCCCTCAATTTCTACATTCCCAATCCAGCAACATGTTTATCATACAAGACTCTCGGCAGACCTTTAGTAAGGATGTCGGCAACATTTTCCTGGGTTGGTATGTGAACGACCTCGATAAGACCATCGCTGCAAATGCCTCTAATATAATGCCATTTGATGTCAATGTGTTTAGTTCTGGCATGATGGACTGGATTTCTCGCCAGCTGTTGAGCGCCCTGGTTATCAGTCTTTAAAACTGTAGGTTCATTCAATAATTCACCAAATCCCATCTCATCCAACAGCGTTCTAAGATAGACTGCCTCCTTTCCCGCTTCACAAAGTGCTATGTACTCAGATTCCGTGCTCGAAAGAGCGACAGTCTGCTGCTTCTTCGATTCCCAAGCTATTGGACCTCTTGCTAAGAAGAAAACAAGTCCCGTTTGAGATTTTCTATCCGCGAGGTTTCCACCCCAATCAGCGTCGACACAACCATAAAGGGTCTCATTAGTTTTCTCGTAAGTTATTTTCAAACATAAAGTGCCCTTTAGATAGCGGAGGACTCGCTTGGCCGCATTCCAGTGCTGTCTCCTAGGATCATTGCTGAATTGTCCCAAAGCACTAACCGCATAGGCTATATCAGGCCTTGTCGACACTGAAAGATATATTAACGATCCAATCAGTGATTGGTATTCTTCCTTTTTTACTGGCTCATTCTCACCCTCTATAGATGAAATCTTTGTTAACTTGGAGTTCGAGTCCATGGGTGTAGAAATCGGCTTGGCCTCCTTCATTCTATATTTCGCCAGAAGTTCTTCAATATATTTCTCTTGGTCTATGGATATTGAGCCATCCTTTTTCGTTTGTATTCTTATACCCAAACAATAATTTATCTTTCCAAGATCTTTTATTTTGAATATTTTCTTCATACTTTCTTTAAAGGATATCAACGTGTCTTCTCTTTCAGCTGCAATTATCAAATCATCAACATAGATTGCGACCAGAAGAATGCCTTCATGATGTTTGATGTAGACACAGTTATCAGTTTTCATCTGTTCTAGGCCCATTTCTTTTAATACTGAATCGAGCTTTGCATGCCAAGTTATTCCAGCCTGTTTCAGACCATATATAGCCTTCTTTAGTTTACATACCCTTCTTGGATATTTCTTTGACTCGAAATTTTCTGGTTGTGTCATGTAAATTTCTTCTTTGACATCACCATTCAAGAAGGCAGACTGAACATCCATTTGATGGACCAGCAAATCATATTCAACGGCCAAGGCTAAAACTGTTCTGATCGTACTGTGGCGTACAACTGGTGCAAAGGTTTCCTCATAATCAATACCGTATTTTTGGGAATAACCTTTTGCTACAAGTCGAGCCTTATACCGTTCAAGAGAACCATCACTACTATACTTTCTCCTGAATACCCATTTGCTTCCAATTACGTTTTGGCCCTTAGGGGGATCAACCAGTTCCCAAGTTTTGTTTTCAATCAATGAATCAAACTCCTCCTTCATTGCTTTCCTCCAAAAATAAGAATCTTTTCCAGACAGCGCTTCCTCTGCGTCTTTTGGATCTGGGGAGTACTTCACTTCTGAAAATTCTTGCGTGGATAAATTTGCCGTAGGATATTCCTTTCTTGGTCGGCCAGGTTTTCCCGTTCTAATATACCTTGGTCTTCCTCTTCCTCTCTGCGAGATGACTTCCATTGTTTCTGATGGTTCGCCTAAAAAATCTGAATCAGTTCCGGGCAAAGTGTTTTCATCATCCTGAAGACTTTCCTCCTCCAATGATATATCTACCTTTTTCTGTGGTATAGCTTCAATTTGCACCACGTCATTCCTAGAGGTAGAGTTTTCAGATTCGAGGAAACGTACATCTCGACTTTTTATCATCATGCCTGTTCCAGGCTTCCATAATCTGTACGCCTTTGATTCGGGAGAATAGCCAATCAGTCGGTATTCTTCACTGCGAGGAGCGAATTTTCCTCTTCTTGGACGGTTGTCAACAGCGAAACATTTACATCCAATAATTCTTAAATGAGAAACGGTTGGTTTTCTTCCTGTAAATATTTCATACGGAGTTCGACTTTCATTAGTTCTTGGGCATCTGTTTCTAATGTATGTAGATGTATGCACAAGTTCAGCCCAAAGTGGATCTGGGAGGTTCGCTTGAATTATGAAACATCTGGTCATTTCTACCAGAGTTCTGTTCGCTCTTTCAGCAACTCCATTTTGTTGCGGAGAATATTCAACTGAGAGCTGATGTCTAATTCCTTCCTCCGATAAATATTCTTTAAAATCTGAACTCAAATACTCTGCGGCATTGTCACTTCTGATTGCTTTAATTTTCTTGCCAGTTTGTTTCTCAGCAAATCTTTTAAATAGTTTAAATCCTTTGAAAATTTCACTTTTTCTTTTCATAACAAAAGTGAATATCATTCGTGAGAAATCGTCAATAAATGTTGCGAAGTACAATGCACCGCCATATGACTTTGTTCTCATCGGTCCACATATGTCAGAATGAATAAGTTGCAGTGGCTCGGTTGACTTTGTCAGAGAGATTTCTGGGAATGGCAATCGAGTCTGTTTACCCCTAATACAAGTTTCACAACTTGTTATACTTTTAAATTCACCCTTGGGTAATCCATTAACTAAATTTTCTCTCTGCAATTTCCTAAGGTCATCAAAATTAAGATGACCAAACCTATTATGCCAAATTTCACTGCTATTTTTGTCTATACACATTCTGGTAAATTGCGTTTTTGCATATTTAGTTTGACGCAGTATGTAAAGTCCGTTTCTTTTGTAAGCTTCTATGCAAATTTTCCTCAATGGATTCACAATTTCCGCTTTTCCTCTCATAAATTTTACAAAAAATGATTTTTCTGTGCAGGTGCTGACCGAAATCAAATTTCCCTTCAGTCCTGGGACAAACAACACATTTTCTAATTTCAATAAAAATGGTTCACCATGTTCGAGAACTTCCAATTGTACCGTTCCTGTACCTAAAGCTTCTATGCTTTGGTCGTTCGCTAATTTTACGGGTATTGGCTCTGTTTCTCTTAAATCTGAAAATGCTGTTCTTAAGCAGCACATGTGTGCAGTTGCACCGCTATCCAGGCACCACTCGTTAACATCAAGAATATTTTCATCTCGAATTCCTAGAGAAGCAGCCATTCGCGTATTGTTTCTTTTAGAGTTCCTTTTTGACCAGCAGTCAGCCGCTTTGTGGCCTTTCTTGCCACAGTAATGGCAGTTAAATTTAAAATCCTTCCGAGTTGGTGGTTTAGTGGAATTGGTAGTTTTTCTTTCTGGATTTCCAAAAAATGCATTCTGTTCTCCAGACGAAGTTCCCTCCATTTCACGTTGTCTTTGATCTTCTTCTATGATCTTGACCTTTAAAGTTTCAAGTTTTGGGAGCTCATCTCTGGTTTCTATTGCAGTTCTGAATCCTTCGTACGATTCTGGAAGACTACACAACAAGAGTATAACTAAAAAGTCTTCGGGTACTTGAGCCCCAATTTCACCTAGATTGTCCACTAATGAGGTAAATTTACTCAGGTAATCTTTCAAATCATCATTAGGCCTCATTTTCATCTGTATTAGCCTTTTGGTTAGGGAAACTCTCGTCGCAGGTCCTTTAGGTCGATAAACTTCTTCTATCTTTTTCCAGGCCTCCTCGGCAGTCTTGCAATTCTTAACATGAACTAGTTCTGATGGATTCAAGCTCAATACAATTGTAGCAAGAGCCTTCTGATCCTTATTTTGCCAATTAGTACACTCTTGGTTACCGGGTTCAGGTTTGATATTGGCTTCATTCACATAAATCCACAGATCAGAGTGAACAAGAATCATTTGCATTTGAAGCCTCCATGTCTCAAAGTTTTGCTTATTCAACTTCTCAATTTGATATAGACTGGACATGCTTAATTCTTAATTTTCTTAGACAATCAGTCCTGGGCCCATAACCTGTTAAAAAATAGGAAGGAGAATGCCGGGAAATTGTCTTTAAAGATAGAAAGTTTTATTAAGTTATGCTGTAATTTTACATAAAGTTAAAGCAGCTTGCTTTACATACTCCGCTACGACAATGATAGAAATAATTTATATACATGGCGGTCAACTGGTCAAAAATAAAAGAAGAGTAGAATGTTGAAATTGATTATTCCAACAGGCACTTCCACATCATATATTTTTTTGGAAGGGTTTATTTCATTTGTAAGATTTTGTTCTTACGTCTCATTAGAACATCTATATCCTGATCCTAACTAACTCAGGGGTTAAACCCAGATACATACATATTTGTAATTTATTATACATAGTAATAACAATACGCCTTTTTGAATATTAACCACTGTAGATATTAACCACTGTACATATTTGTAATTTATTATACATAGTAATAACAATACACCTTTTTGAATATTAACCACTGTAGATTAAATTTTAAACATATACATTCAAAATCTATAACACACACCAAGGTTTTACATGTGATATGTGGTTAAATATGAATACCAACACACATTTTTAAATATCCACATTAATTTTATTCGGCATAAAAAAATTTACACTAAAACATTCTTTATATGTGAATAGTATGAGTAGGCATAAAGAATATTGGAACATTAGATTATCTCATCTTGCAAAATTTAAATTCCTATAAAGAAATGACTGAGAATCTACGATTTGGTAATTCAACCAAAATTACTTCATCTGGATAAGGTAATCAATCAACAAAAATTGACTAATATAAAGAAAAGGAAAACATAAAGGTCCACACCCCTATTCGCTGTATATATCTTAAGTAATCAAATTTACCAAAATTTTTTGATATCTGCCATGGCTTCGCCATGCTTTTTTTTTTTCTATTGACCTCTTTACGACAAAATCTAAATTGACTTACCTAGTATCTCGACTACATACCTCTCCTGATAAGAATTCGGTCTGTTCCCTCCGAAAGCTTGCCCCTTCACTGGTTGGAAGCTCGATCAAGACTAACCCTCGACTGCCGTCCCTTTTCTACCGCGCCCTCAATCTCAATCATTTCTTACAGAGTAATAAAACTTGAATATACAAAAATTCTCGGAATATTAAAAATAATAATATTATTAAATTAAAAAAAAAAGAATTAAGGAATAAAATAATATTTTTCTTATTTTTTATATTTAAAGGAAAATTATGAAATAATAAATATACTTGCTCAACTTATGAGAAATCAATTTTGAATAAAATAAATATTAACGAAAATTTAAAATTTATCTTTCTTATTGAGAGATAATTTAGATTAACAATGAAATCAAATAAAATTTAAGATGCCTGCCCCTCTGAGAAATTTATATACTAATTTCTTCTTTAAGAAATCCAAAAAAATTACTAAATATGCCCCATCTATCAAAATGTGGTGTCACAAGTTATATACAAAATTAAAAGAAGGAAGAAAAGAAAGGAGAAAGGAGGTGAAGAGATGGTTTTGTTTAACAAAGACGAATGCTCGAAGTCCTTTTCTGGTGTAGATCCTGTGCTGGGCCTCTCTGCAATGTGTTCCAGGATCCTTGGGCAGGGCTCGTGTCATCTCCACCTTCTGGTGTAGATCCTGCGCTGGACCTCTTTGCAATGCGTTCCAGGATCCTTGGGCAGGGCTCGTGTCATCTCCACCTTCTGGACACCAAACACCTCCGGCGAGCCACTGTATATATATATATGATGTAAATGTTTACATCTTTGTTGGGTCTTGTTTGGTGGAAAATCTGACCCAACACATTTATTTTATCGGCCATTATGGCCAATTTGCTAATTTCCTCATCGCTTACAATGAGTATAATATTAATGGATGTGGGCAATTTATCGAGCCATAAAGTTTTAATCAAATTATCAGAGATATCTGAGGTAGAGAGGGATCTGAGCTTTTGTTGTAAATGTCTTGGCTTCATGTCTCCGAGCTCCATACCAGAAATTAACTTTTAAATTCTCACCCCTTCACTTTCTCTGAACAATCCAAGTAGTCGTGATTTACATTCAGAGTACTTGTTATCAACTTTGCTCTTAATTATGTCCCAAATGTTTTCTATATATTTAGGTTCTAATTGGGAGATCAAATAATTAAATTTAGTGTCTTCCTGAATAATTCTACCTATTTTGAACTGTTCTTCTACCTGGAAAAACCATATTTCAGGTTTTTCAACCCAGAAAGGCGGTATTTTAACACTAACCTTGCATATTTCTGTGGTATCGCTAGGTTTATTTTCCGTTTCCATTTTATATAAATTTAAAATTCGACACAACAGCTAGATCTAAATAGAGATAAAGTTAAAAATAAAAATATTGAGATAAAATAATAAGGAAGATAATATAAAAACTTATCTTAGTCTTGAGATGATATCCAGATATCTTGGATGATGCTTCTTTTCAAGCTTGAATCAATTTTTGCATTTGTTTATCTCTTGAAATCTTAATATGATTTTTATTTTCAATCACAACAGGCTCACCAATGTGGTGTGTCGATTTATTAGTCCAGCGATGGCTCAGAAAGTATTTCCAAGTTAGTGTTTTATTGGTATTACTTATTGGCTACATTTTTAGAGGAAGACAAAAAGGACAACACCCTAGAATGTCTATTCTGGTTCTGTTGGCTTCCGCCGATATGCCGCGCCGCGCAGCGGTGGTCATCTCCTATTTCCAGGCCCCGCTTGTATTTTTGCTGACGGCGTGGTCTGTCATCCCAGCAGGCTGGAAGGAAGTCTCTCGGCCCCCACAAGTTCTTTACATAAGCCATTATCATCCAAATGCTTTTTGCCTGGCTTGCATATTAACTCAAAATTGCATTCCTTATTATTAAGTTTTCATCTTGCTTTTCAGAAACTGAGGAGGTTGTTTTTTCATTTGAGTGGGGAAACCTGGAGCATAAAAGGTGTAAGCTACACATTTATTGATAATTCTAAGTATATACACGCGGTTAACACCATGATAATCATGGAGGGTAATTAGCACCCAACATGTCTATACATGTAGAAAGAAGTTAAACTTTTAAACTTACATGCCAAAACTCCGTTTGGCTACTTGCACTCACTGGTGAGGTAGAACTTTTGCAAGAATGGAGGGGTATATAAAAATAGTGTTTATTTTAGTCCTTTAAAAAAGATAGGTCTTCCTTGATCCACAACAAAAAATATCCTCCGCGAACCTAATTTCTTGCTTGTTAAAAAAATAAAAAAATCTCTAGTGAGAGACACTGGTATTATTAAGAAGTTGAATTTGTTCAAAGTTTAACTAGCTAAGCACTATCTGTCATGAATAAATTATTGCAAAATGGGAAAGTATGTAGCAATCTCAGAAGCCGAGACATTTTTAAAGAGACTCAAACTCTATTAGTGAGGTTCCTCTTTCCCTTTTTTAAATATTGTTGGTAATTAAGACAGTTAGGCCTATGCCAGAAACTCAATCAATTCTGCAACAGAATGAAATTCATTAGTTTTTATTAACCTTATTGTTTCCCACTATTCCTAACTTATACATATTTTCTGAACGAGTTTCTCAATCATCAAATGCAATATATAAGGAGAATAGAGCAATTATTTTTATTAAAGATGAACACAGGTATTCTCTCTTTATCTCTCTCTCTCTCTCTCTAGCACGATAATGATCTAAAAGTTGTCTCTCCTGATGACAACTGTAGTATTCTGTGTTTTAAAATATATTATAGATCATCATCATAAACAATAATATATGATGTATAATGTAAACAACGTGTTGATGTAAAAATATAAATATAAAGTGTAATAAATAATTTGTAATAATAATTTCATCTGGTGAGTAATGTTTAATTAAATAATAACTATACAACAATAACTATACAACATAAATTGGCGACGAGAATTTGAAAATATAACTGTAGCCCTAAAAAAAACAAGTATGGCAGCCAACCTGACGCCACCTTTACCCATGAATATGAATGCAAGCAATTTATTTGCGGAATATAAGCAATGGATGAACTCCTATGCCATTTTTGAAATAGCATCTGGAATTTCAAAAAAATCGGATGAAATTAAGAGAGCAACTCTATTGCATTGTTTAGGGCCAAATGTACAACGTATATTTTTCAACTTGCCAGATGAAAAGGAAAATTATGAACAAACTAAAATGGCTTTAGATAAATATTTCACACCTCATAAAAATGTGGTCACTGAGAGATTTAAATTTAGACAAAGAGTCCAGAAAGATGATGAATCGATCGACAACTACCTAATTTCTTTAAGAGAGCTTTCTAAATCTTGTGAATTTGGGAATTTAGAAGCTGATATGATAAGAGACCAAATAATTGAAAAATGTAACAACAAAAACCTTAAAGAAAAATTGTTGCAACAAGAAAATTTGACACTGTCAAAAACCATTGATATTGCTAGAATGTTAGAAATTTCTAGAAAAGAAATTAGACTTCTTGAATCTCAAAATGATCAAACACTAAATAGAGTTCAAAATAAACCTAAAAAGCACTATAATGCTAATAATTTCAACAAAGGTAGATTCACTAATCAAGGTACCCCATCATTTTCAGGTGCCTCAAAGCCTAAATGTTATCGCTGTGGATTAGATACACATTCAGCACAAGAATGTGGTGCTAAAAAAATGACTTGTTCATATTGCAATAAATTAGGACATCTTTTTAGAGCTTGCAGGAACCGCCCAAATCAAAATAATAATAGAAACCACAAAAATTTCAATCAAACTAAAGTTAAGACCATACAAGAAGAAAATAAGACTGAAGTAGGTGAAAGTTCAGATGAATATACCTACTATACAGGTGCTGAAAATAAAGAAAAAGTGCAAATAGATGGTAGTGAAATAAATATGATAATTGATACAGGGAGTGATAGAACTTTCATAAGCTATAATAAGATGCTTGAATTATATGGCCATAAAATTATGCCAAAATTACATGACACCACCCGAACCTTTTTTGCCTATGGTCAAGATAGACCTCTTCCATGTTATGGTTATTTCAATGCTGTGATTTCTTGGAACGAAAATTCAGTTTCAGAAGAAATTTATGTGATTGATAAAAAAGTTGAATCTTTGTTGGGAGGCAAGGCTAGTTTTGAACTAGGTATAATTAAAAGGGTAAATCATGTAAATGAATCAATGTCTACTAATATAGAAACTCTTGTTCAAGAACATGAACATCTTTTCCATGGACTTGGAACTATAAAAGGCTATAGTCATAAAGTGACATTGAAAGACAACTATAGGCCCATTGCCCAGAGATGCCGTCGTATACCTTATGCAATGGTAGAAGCAGTAAATCAAGAGCTTGATAAGATGCTAGAGATTGGAATCATTGAAGAAGTGCATCAAGGTTCTGAATGGGTTTCTAACATAATAGTTGTTCCAAAAAGGGATAGTGAGGAAATTAGACTATGCATAGACCCTCGGGAAGTGAATAAAGCAATATTGAGAGAAAGACATCCAATTCCTACAATTGACAATATGTTACATGCCCTTAAAGGTGCTAAAGTATTTGCAAAGCTGGATGCAAAAAAAGGGTTTTGGCAGGTTGACTTAGACCCTCAATCAAGACCCCTTACAACTTTCATCACGCACCGTGGTTGTTACAGATTTTGTAAAGTTACTTTTGGTCTATCAAGTGCTCCAGAGGCATATCAGAAAGGAATGGATTCAATTTTGCTTGATTTGAAAGGTGTAATTTGTTACTTGGACGATGTCGTTGTTTACGCCAAAGATAGACAAGAACTAGAAGAAAGGCTTAGAAAAGTCTTACAAAGATTTGATAAAGTAGGCATTAGGCTCAACAGGAATAAGTGCAAATTTGCCATGGAAGAATTGGATATTTTAGGTCACATTGTTAGTAGTGAAGGTATTAAACCTGATAATAGGAAAATAGAAGCAGTCTTAAATTTTCCAATACCAAAAAATATTGAGATGTTAAGGTCATTCTTAGGAACTTGTGGGTTTTTAAGAAAATTCATACCTAATTTTTCTAAATTGGCAGAACCTCTAAATAATTTGACTAAAAAAAATGTTAGGTGGAATTGGGATTTGAAAACAAATAAAGCATTTCAGGATCTTAAAGAGTCACTAACAAAAGAGCCATGCTTGGCATATTACAACTTGAACTCACCAACTGAATTAATCACAGATGCAAGCCCTATTGGTCTTGGAGCAGTATTAATACAAACACAACAAAATGGCATTAAAAGACCCATTGCATATGCCAGCAGATCCTTAACTGATACTGAAAAAAGATATTCACAAATAGAAAAAGAGACATTGGGATGTGTATGGGCAATTGAACATTTTAACACCTATATTTGGGGAAGGAAATTTGTGTTAAAAACAGATCACAAACCTCTAATCTATATGCTGAATCCTAAAAATGGAGCTGTTTTGCCTCCAAGAATTCAAAGATTGAGTTGGAGATTACTACCATATATGACTTTGAAATTGAATTCATTCTGATGAATGAAGCGTGGACCGGCCGCTGGGCGGCGCTGCATGGAGATGACTAACCAATGGGAACGCCCCTCCCCTCCTGCCGCCGTCATCTTGTTTACAGTCTTAAGCCTCCCTTTGTTTTTACTGCTGTGTGCGGTTGCTGCTGTGTCATCATATATATCCTCATATATCCTTATATTAAATAATAATCCTATATTCATAAATCACTTCTTTTGGCTGTTCTTTTTGCATCACCGACCCACAACATGGTAGCAGAGCGTGGTTGTCTGCATTAAAAAGAACGAAAAGTAAGTGAAACCAAGATGGCGTCGTCTTCCCAAGCGCTTGCCCTGAACGTCGAGAAGCTCACCGGCAGCAATTATCGATCATGGAAATTTAACATGAAGATGCTCCTGATCGAAAGAGGATTATGGGAATGTGTAATTAACGAAGAAGCGATCGACGCTGATGAGGATCAAAGAAAATATGAGAAGACAAAAATCAAACAAGAAAAGGCACTGGCAACGATTGCTCTATCAATTTCTACAGAGCAACAAATTCACATCATCGACTGTAAGACTGCAAGTGAAGCCTGGACGACCCTGGAACAAATATTTGAACCGAAATCAAGGGCGCGAATTCTCCAACTCAAGAAACAATTCGTGAACATCAAGTTCATCGAAGAAGAAAAAATGATAAATTACCTATCGAGATTCAAGACCTGCAGTGATCATCTCAGAGAAGCGGGATGTGAAGTAAAGGATGAAGATCTGGCATACTCTATGCTAGCTGGACTACCAGACTCCTATGATGGGATTATAATGAACTTTAGCAACATGACGGATGATGAGTTCACGTCATCCAAGGTGAGGCAGGTCCTGCTAACGGAACACGAGAGGAGAACAACCAGAAAGGAGGATTCATCCAAGGAGGTGCTACAGGTGAACAAGCTTCAAAATAACAACAGTACAGACAGTCGAAGAAAATGCTACCGATGCGGGAAGATAGGACACATCGCCACCAACTGCCGAGCAATGAAGCAAACAACTAGAAACCGCGATAATCAGCATTATCAGAGGAAGGTAAACAAATCAGATAACTTCCTGGCTGCACTCAACCTAACGAGCGACGAGGATTCGTGGCTGCTGGATAGCGGAGCAACCAACCATGTATGCAGAAACAAGGACTGGTTCGATGACCTTCGGGAGGTGTCTTCTGATCCTATTATGACTGCGAGTGGGACAACTGAAGCCAAAGGATATGGACACATATTTCTCCAGACGTCTATCCATAATGAAAGCATCGAAATCAAGCTAAACAATGTGTTGTACGTCCCAAATGTGCGAAGGAATCTGCTGTCAGTCTCCAAGATAGAAGAAAACGGCAACCGTGTGACCTTTCGTAATATGGTAGCTCGCGTTTTCAACCCAGAAAACAGGATTATAGCGGAAGCGACAAATGTAAATGGCCTCTACATTGTGAAAGGTAAGACCTTAAACTCCAGTAAAACAACACATTCAAGGAAAGCAAAATATTGCAGATATATTTTCAAGACAACCTCTTTCTAACACAAGTGATGAAAAATGGCTGGATGACTATGTTCATAAAGTCTTATCCATCACTTCTGAAGAGCTTCAAGCACTGTCTTTGAAAGAGATAAAAGTTTGTACAGAGCAAGATCCTTTGTTTCAAAACTGAAAGAGATGGTTCAAAAGGGAGTTTGGCCATATCCTTTGAATGAAGAATTCAAATGTTTTTATAAGTTTAAAGATGAACTCTCAATTTTTGATAATCTTATCTTAAAAGGAAGTAGAATTTTGCTACCTTCAAAACTAATAAAGAGAGTCTTGAGAATTGCACATGAAACACATCAAGGAATGACAAGAACCAAACAACTGTTAAGAGAAAAATATTTTTGGATAAACATGGACTTTGACATTGAAAATTTGATTAGAAACTGTCCAATTTGTGTAAGGAATCAACCATTGATAAATGATCAACCATTGCAAATAGTTCCGTTACCATCAAAACCTTGGATGAAACTTGGAATTGACATAGTTGGTCCAATTGGCCATCATTATGTTTTAACAGTGATCGACTACTATTCTTCATACCTGAAGCAATGATAATAGAAGACATTTCCAGCAAGACAATTATTAAAAAATTGATGGAGATTTTTGCAAGACATGGTTATCCACATGAAGTTGTAACAGATAATGGCTTACAGTTTGTAAGTACATCAATGGAAAGATTTTTAAAAGAATGTGGAATCAGGCACATCAAAGCCTCACCCTATTACCCAAAAAGTAATGGGAAGATAGAAAGATTCCATAGATTTCTAAAGAAACAATTCAATTCAAGTTCTGAAGAAGGGAAAGATTGGAAAGAAGATTTATCCAGAATTTTAATGTCTTACCGAACTACTCCAAACAGATCTACAGGAAAGACTCCAGCATTCCTATTATTTTCAAGAGAAATCAAAACTAAATTAAGCTCACTTGTTAATGATGCAGAAGAAGATGAATCCAACATCAAAGAATTCAATATGGTCTACAAAGAAAAAATGAAAACATATAATGATATAATTCGGAAAGCTAGTCCTCATAATTTTGAAATTGGAAATTTAGTTTATGTGGCAAATCCAAATAATGGAAAACTTGATTCAAATTTCAGATCAGAACATCATGTCATTCTTGAAAACACTTCAATAAATTCTTTTAAATTAGTCAACACTAAAAATGGGAAAATAATTCATAGAAATGCTAAACATTTGAAACATGTTCCTACTCAAGAGACCAATCAAGGCATTTCTGACTTGATTCCAGAAGAGAGCCAGGAAAATCTTAGTTCAGATTCGACAAGAATTGAACACCTCAACTCTTCTGATGTACAAATACCAGATGATAATTCCTCAAACCAAGACAAGGACACTTCTTTAAACCGACCAAGTTCAAGTAGAACAGGGTCTACATTTAACCCAGTTGTTTCAGATAGACTTGATGCCGAGGCTCTTCACCAGTTGCCACCAGAGGTTTCTCCACCCTTGCCGACTACCAAGGAACCCGTGATCACCAGGAGTGGAAGAGTCGTCAAGCCATCATCAAGATATAAAGACATGATTCCTTTCATCTAAAGGAAGGAGGGAATGTAGTATTCTGTGTTTTAAAATATATTATAGATCATCATCATAAACAATAATATACGATGTATAATGTAAACAACGTGTTGATGTAAAAATATAAATATAAAGTGTAATAAATAATTTGTAATAATAATTTCATCTGGTGAGTAATGTTTAATTAAATAATAACTATACAACAATAACTATACAACAACAACATTGAAGTGGCAGCAGTGGATTGAATAAAATAAAATATGAACTATAAAATATATAAGAAAATGTAATCTCTAATTAGAAAATAAAATAACTACAAAGTTTCTAAGACATTAATGCAGCAATAGGTCTACATTTATAATGTCTATATAGTGTTACATTCGATATTAGATTTTTCATTTTCTAAGCGCCTTCTTCAAATGTTAATAAGTGCAGTGCATACATGAGTCGAATACTAGCAAGCAGTGGTGTACCAAATACTTAATTCATAAACTATCTCATTTTAAATACTTATTTTTGTTTTGAAATATAGTGAAGAATTGAAAAGTTTCACACATTTTGGTTCAAATATATTAATGTTTTAATATATACATAGGGTAGAAATTTAAATTTGAAAGTATACACATATTCTGGAGTTTTAAAGAAAAAAGTCCCTTTTAAGATGAGTGCTACTATATTCTTATGATATTTATGAAACTTATTCCCTCTTAATATTAAAAAGTATATGTCTTAAATTATTCTTAGACGCTTATAATTAGTATAAAATATATACATATCGATTTGAAAATTGGAAAGGTTGGCGTTCAGCCAACTGAAATATTGGTAAATTAAATGATATTTTGATCCAATATATGCCTTTTTAATTAAAAATACATATCGATAAAATTTATTTTTTTAATGCAAACAAAAATTGTATTATTTTTATATATATTTCGATTTTGATATTATAGAAAGGATTAGATTTTTAGAAGCTTTTCAAGAATATTTAACTTAGCTTTAAAAATCATATTTGTCCTTTTTTTTTATTTTAGTCAAATATTTTAAAGTAATAAATATTTTTATTTTTTTATTTTAAAGAATTGTTGAGTTGGCAACAAAGTCTAGACCTTTTAGTTCCGCCATATTTTGTGTATAGTCTGTTATTAAAGTAAGTTATACAAAAATTTAATATTACTATTTCTCTGGGTAAGCTCATGTTTTAAACTATCAGCTACACAAATAGCCAAATATTTTCCTAGCTTTGTGTAGTTGATTCGACGTTATCCATCTTTATTAATTTATATTTTTTCTTGCCGGTAAAGTTTGTTGCCACCTTGCATAATCTGTTGCAGGTAGGCCTACATTAATTGTTAGGTTTTGTACGGTTTAAATTTTCTTTATGTAAAAAAGTTAATTTAGCATTTAAAAAGTTAATTATTTCGGTGGTATTATATAGAGTTATACATTTATTTTTTGAGGAATCTTGATGGTAATAAACGCCCATTATTTAAATACTATATGTTTTCATTTTTTAGCATCCTATTACCTTTTATTTCATTTTTACATACAACAACAATTAATGTATGCATTTTAATAAGATTCTAAATTCGTTTTTTAGTCAACTTTTTTTTTTACCCAACATAAAATATTTATAATAATGTTTTTTTAAAATGTACTTTTAATAAACATAATGGAATAATAATAATTGATCGAAATTTCCAATATATTACTTTAATATACAAACTAAGGAACTATGTATTTATAATAAAAGAAACCTAGTGCTATATGAATTTATGGCTGGTTAACAAGGGGGGTTAAAATAATATACTAAAGAATATACTTGAATTTTTTTATTAAGCATTTTAAAAAAAGGATTGTGATGATCAAAAACAAAACTTTTACATAATAGTAAACAACTATTAGTCAACAATGGCTTTATAATTTTCTTTTAGAACATACATTAAGAATGGCCTGGAATTTTAAAGTGGAGCACATTTTTTTATCCACACCTTTTGTTATATTTGAAATGACTTGATAAATTTAACAAGAAAAATATAAAGGTAGAAAAAAGTGAATCTAGAAATATTATGAATACTATTATAGGGGAGTGATAAAGCACAATTTGAATTATAGATTATAACAAAAGAAAATAAGACCTAATCCAAATAATTTATTAGTGTGTGACGTTTATTTTATTTTTTTATTTATTCTTTTGTCTGATGATCGTGACAATGTTGTTGCCGAAACGTCACACGGACTAATAAATTATTTGGATTAGGTCTTATTTTTTTTATTTTAGGAAGATCTTGGAAGACTTGACCCTATTAGAATAACTAATTTTAAAATGAAATAGAACAACATTTTGTTGTTACATAAGTAGGATCCCATTAATACATACACAATTGTCCATATATAGATTTTATCTAAAAATATCCTGGAAAAGAAGTCGGTGGACGAGTGGGTAAAACCTTCAATTCCTGACCCATGAACCGGGATCTAATCCTGCATTGTACACTTATTTTACTCTGTGAATAACCTTCACATATTTCATTGTTGTAAATATCCTAAGCTAGGTTGCTCTTTTTTGAGCCGCACCTAGTAATAAAGTTATTCTGGAACTTTTGGAAATATTCTGGAAGAAAAAAGTTATTGGTGGGTCTAAAGAGTTATGACAATGCCATGAAACAATTCTGACAATGTCAGCCAATAGAATTATATTGGTTAGGAGATAATCCCAGAAACATATCTCACAACTTGCCAAAGTTATATAAAGGGCTGAATCTAGGTTACATACAATTTTGATAAGAAACAAGGACATATTTGGGATTCTTGTGTACCTTTTGTTTTATTGGGTTGCTGCTTGAATTTTTAGTTTTTTTTTATAAGGTTATTTGTTTTTTATATAAAAAACACAAGGTAACAAGACCAAAATAAGTTAAAAGGTGATCCATTGAATATATTTTGCGAAAGAAAATTTTTTTTTTCCACAAATCCAGATGTCTTTTTTTTTTTTTAAATATATATAAAAACTAATAGGTAAATAATTTTTGTCAAAGGCTGTTACTATTTTTGTTTGAAGATATGAATGTAGTTAAGAAAGGTCACACTTATTTAGATTTAGTCTTGTTACCTTGTGTTGGTCATTAAAAAATAAAGTTACAAGATTCAGTTGTTTTCAAAGGTTGCTCTTGAAGAAAAATTTAAAATCAAGTGTTGGTCACACAATACAAAGGTAATCACATTTAGGATTTAGAGATAAAGTTCCTATAATGATAACACAATATTGCCTCTATTGTCTCGTCCTAAGTTAGGTAGGGATAGGATGTTTAGTCCAGTACTCAGTTGTTTTGGATTATTTATTCATCATGAACTATGGTGGGTTGTTGTGCATCACCTTGTACTTATGGTTAAGTGTCTTGTCAATTAGAACCACCTGTAGCACTTAACAACATTGTAGGTTTGCTGGTAGAAAGGGTGAAGTGTAGGTTGAATGGTGTCTGGTGCAAGTGTAGGTGAGATTTAGCCAAGTCCAAAACACTGCTTCCTGGTTAGCCCTGATGTAAACAAACAATGCAATTAGGTAATTTTTAATGTATGATTCATTTTACCTTCAATTTTGGATTTGGCCAATCCCCAGCTTTCCCCCCAAGTAGTTATAAAATATCTTAAAAAAAAAAAAAATCAAATTTCAAATATATGTGTTATTTGAATTTTTTTATCAGTGATAGTTTTTGCCCCACATAAAAAACAAAACTATGTATATAAATTTGCTTTTACACACACACATAGAAATATATAAAAAGAAACTCATTGTGAGAAAATATTTGTAATTTTAAAACTTTTTTTCACAATTTTATCATAAATAGAAATATATATAAAGAGAGAGAGAGAGAGAGGAATGTGCCCATGCTATGGAAGGAACAACTAGTCCTAAACCTTATATTGAAGTTTTACTTTGTCACCATTTGCTCCAGACAGTCGTGTCGAGACATATAGCCAAATTGTGATTGTATTCAAGACCAAAATACCAAAGTGGTCATAAAGAGATAATACCCATTGTTTTAATGCCCAGGTCTTAGCAAGGTTTATTTGTATTGAGCAACAATATGGCACAGAGTAAAAAATGTACATACCAGGAAATAAATGACTTAGTTTTAACTTGAATTTAAAATCATTTTAGTAATTTAATCATCAAATTAAATAAAGACAATATATATGAAGCCCCCCCACCCCCAGCTTAGTCTCAAATTGAAGCTATTAAAATTATTTTATAGGGAAGGTATTGAAACTTTGTACCACATCATTTCTCTCTCCTTAATTCTTCAAGTCTAAATTATTAAATTAGCTGTTACTTTATTGAGTTATGTGTAAGATACTCTTTTTTTTTTAAATATTCCATTCCAGAGTAAAACTTCCAAATTAGTCTCCTCTGCATCCTGTTAGTGGAGTTCCACCACAAGGGCAGTAATTCCCTGATGGCCACAACAATAATGCTTTGATTGTATTCCTCTGATTCAGGCAGTTGATAGATGTGGCTCAGAGTTGCTGCCTTGTCTGGTGTCCTCCCCATGGCAAGAATGGATTCATAAATGCCCCTGTTGATCAATATTTGAACCTCTGTGCTTCCCTCACTGTATCCACCTAATATAGCCTAATTTGGCTGCCATTTGTATTTGACACTCTCTGGGTGGTAATATAGCCTTTTAAGGCCTATTGGGTAATGATATCGCACAGTTTGGATTACAGATAGAAATCTAAGGACAACAAATACCAAGTGCTCTCTCAGCATTGTTACTAACTGTAACGGAAGATTGTAGTAATGCTCTCATACATACCTAATTGTCTTGTTAACCATTGGTGGAGTCAGTATTGCTGAATACATAATCTTTATAACCTGCTTATCCTGGTTCTTGGTTAAAAGCACACTAAGTAGCCATATAGATTTGGCTGTTGGGCTGGAAACACAGTAATACCTTGATTTACACCAACTCTGGGAATTCATGCATTAATATTTATTGAATACATTTTGGGCTAGTTCACATCTACAAGTGTATAGAAGCATAGGGCACCTCCCCCGTCAAAATAAACGTCAAAACCTGACGCCATCTATTGACCGTCGCTGCAACTACCGGCCTCGGGTCGGTGACAAAGCTATGGATCAATTTCCTCCCGGCAAATTTTCCATCTATACAAGTGTATGATGATGGAAATTGATGTTATGCTGTCCAAAGAAATATTTTTACTCAGACATATACAAAATAAAAAGTCCCTGTTCCAACTAGGATCTTGTGGATATTGCAGTGTGGGGTTTGACAGCTGTGGGAGGGTGTGACAAAGCCTTCTCTGGACATTGTTCTTGAGGCAATCTTATCTCCCCCCTTATCTTTCCTTCCCACATTGGCACATGGTGCTACTTACCCACACTTGGTTCCTGGTCTTGGACAATTTCTACTGATTCCCCATTTCTTTAGAACATTTTTTTCAAAGGAATATATTCAAGTTTTTGGCTTTTCCAAATTTGGAAACTTTTTTTTTTTTTTAATAATTGAGATCATTTTTAATGAGAAAAAAAAATATTTCATGTTTTTAAAGGATATTTCCACTTTAGCCATTAAATCTTGATTGCTTCAAGAAAATAAATTATACTTGGAAGTAGTAGTTGTACCAATGGATGTGTTCTCTTGCCATAAGGTATTCTACCTTTCTTTAGAAACTACCGAATGCCTTTGGACCAATAAATATTGGATTGCCATTGTTGGTGTAGACCCATTTCTTTTCCATAATATTTCCTTGTAGAGATAACATTCGCGATTCAGTATGGGCATCTTTTAAATCCTAGTTCCTAAAAATTAGGCTACCTCATAATGGCGATGAGTGTTGAGATTTATTATTGTTTGTTTTTTTGTGTAAAAAATCTATTTTATCAGCAGCCATGCCGTGAAGTGCCAAGTGAGACTCATTTTAACACCTTAGTCTTGTTTGAACCCAAGTTTTTGTTATGTATGACTATATTTACTTGAAACCTTTAAGCTTTCATTTTGTTAAAAAGTATGCTGTAAGTATTGGTAAAAATTGATACAAGTTGTATTGTAATTTTATCAACAATTCTAAGAGAATATAAGGCTTGGAGCGGTAAACTTTTTTTTCCAATCTGGGCAGCAAATGGGTTAACTATGTTTCTATGCTAAAAATTTATGATATTGCCACTTTTTTGTAACATATTTTCTCATGATATTTCCTGTACTCTAGTTGAATGTGGCACAGTTAATTTGGTTGTTCCCATTATTGTACACAGGCTTTTGTCTCCTAGCTATATAGTTGAACCTTGCAAATGCAACCATCCTCCAATCTGGTCACTTTAAGGAGGGTTGGTTGTGCTGGAGAGAAGTCTATATTTCAGGAGGGAGGTTGGGAGATTCAACAGTATACTTTCTAAATTGTAATTTCATACAAGCTTTTATTCCTAGATGGCGTTAAAGTACAACTCCAATATATATGAAATATGCGCATCTTGAATGCTTTTCATCCTTGTAATGGTATGTGTGTGTCCCCTCAGAAGCACGACCATGGGAAACATCTTTGCCAACCTATTCAAGGGCCTCTTCGGCAAGAAGGAGATGAGAATACTGATGGTGGGATTGGATGCCGCTGGAAAGACCACTATCCTGTACAAGCTCAAGTTGGGAGAAATAGTGACCACAATTCCAACTATTGGTAAGTCATGCCTGGTGACTTAGAAATGGGACTGTTGTTATAAGCATGTTGATAAAACCACAGATAAAGCAATTGAGACTTAAAATAAGGGACTTTAGATTTTGTTATAACCAAGTTGCTCATATAAAGGAGTCATGTTGTAACTATGTACCCCTTAATACCAAAAATAAAATTGACAGCTATTTTGGAAAAGCTCTGAAATTGAAGCTAATTGCTCTTCTACAATATCTATATTTGCCTATCAACTGTTGCTAACAACAAAACCTCCCTTTATTCTACACATTTTCCCAAAGCTTTTCTCTTCTCTAATACTTCTGCTTGGGTCTATATAAAGAACTTTAGTAGCATCGCTTTCAATATGAACTGAGCACGTGTCTGTTGTTTACTTAAAAGGCTGAAAAAGAGTAGCTAAAGTAGCTTTGAAATAAAGAGTTGATTGGAATGACAATATTTAGAGAAATTGGCTTTGTCTTATTGTATTGATTTGTCTGATTCTTAGTCAGACTCCCAACTAGGGAGTCTAGTAAGTTGAGGTAATTCCTAAATTTCAGCTCAGCGCTGTTTTGAAGGAGAGGTTAATGTGAAATCGACATTTACATATATAGCTTGCCATGTTGGCATTGGGGTTTACCTGAAGTTGCATCACCTAGCACCATAGCGGATCACACCAGATACCACATCATTTTTAGCCTGTAAAGCTTAGATATTGATTTTCATAATCAACTGTGCCATGTTGGCAGTAGGGTTGCATCACCTCATAGCGGAACACACTGGATGCCACATCATTTTCAGCCTGTAAAGCTTAGTTGTTGATTTCATCATCAACTATGCCATGTTGGCAGTGGGGTTTCTCTGAGGTTGCATCACCTCATAGCGGATCACACTGGATGCCACATCATTTCCAGCCTGTAAAGCTTAGTTGTTGATTTCATCATCAACTGTGCCATGTTGGCAGTGGGGTTTCCCGAGGTTGCATCACCTCATAGCGGAACACACTGGATGCCACATCATTTTCAGCCTGTAAAGCTTAGTTGTTGATTTCATCATCAACTATGCCATGTTGGCAGTGGGGTTTCTCTGAGGTTGCATCACCTCATAGCGGATCACACTGGATGCCACATCATTTTCAACCTGTAAAGCTTAGTTGTTGATTTCATCATCAACTGTGCCATGTTGGCAGTGAAGTTGCATCACCTCATACCGGATCACACTGGATGCCACATCATTTTCAACCTGTAAAGCCTAGTTGTTGATTTCATCATCAACTGTGCCATGTTGGCAGTGGGGTTTCCCTGAGGTTGCATCACTTCTTCCTATTGTAATGACTGGATTACTGCTGGGTGCCACATCAACTGAAAGTTTTTTTTCATCGCCAAGTTAACCACGTCTGAAATTTTTGGAGAGGTGAAATCACTTGTTATCATAAAAAAGATTGGCCAGTTGAATGCCAACATGGCGGCAACACTTCCCTATCATAGGGGTTGGATGACCACTAGTGCCAAGCTGGCAGTGATTTCTCAGCCTGGTGAAATCACCTGCCATTGGTTGGCCTGAGATGACATCACTTGCTATCATTATGATAGTGGAAGTTGATTGGCCCTAGCTGTTGACAGTGGCCCCCTCTGGGCTGATGACATTTCTCCCCATCTATGCCGACCCATTCAAAGGGCCTTTTTGACAAGATGATCAGAATACTGATGGTGGGATTGGATACCGCTGGCAAGACCTATATCCTGTACAAGGTCAAGTTGGGAAAAGTAGTGGCCACAATTCCAACCTTAGGTAAGTCATGCCTGGTGATGTGGAATAGAACAGGTCAATAAACCAGATTTCCAAATGATGAGAAACCCTTTCTGCAATTCCAACATTTTGTAAATTCTTGGTGGTTTAAGACGGTTTGCCCTAATTAATTTGCTGTAAAAGTCAAATAACAAAGTAACTAGTATTTTTATGCAAATTAGTAAATTATAATAATTTAAACATTGTTAATTGGAATTGTTAATTTTCTTACTAAGCTAGTTCCATAAAATTAGTCAACTATATATATGTTTGTCAAACAAGCCATTAATAAAGCATGTGTGAGACATGCTTCACTTTTACATTTTTGACTGTCTAATGTAGATTAATGTGAAATTATTATATTATTAATATATAATTTCAAATATTTCTTTTATTTATTCTCTCAATATATGTCACCCTCATTTATATTTAAGCCATTTAACATGTTTATATACATTTGACTTGCAAACAATAAAACCTAAATTTTAAAAGTCTTATAAAAATATGAAAGATGGGGTGATATTTAAAAAATTTTGATCACAGTTCGCGGATTGTTTTTGTGCTCAAGCTCTCAAGAGGGTTCAATATAGGAACTTGGAATTTATCATTTGTTTCTCCTTTGAAGTCCTAAACAATCATTCTTTAAAAAAATTATCCTAGACAAAATTAATGCTTTATCAACAAACAAACATGCTATTTATTTCAATAAAAAGAGAAATTTAATTTTACCAATTTTTTGCTTGTAATTCAAAGAGGTTTGAGATAGAAACCTAAATTTTTGGATTTTTTACTCCTTTTTGGTTAAGAAAGATTGTTGGAAAAATGATCTCAACTCCCAAGAGTTGAAATCTTGCATGACAGACATTTATATAGTTGATAAATATTACTTGGAAGGGGTACAATTATCACAAAGCTCACTCTAACAACACAGCATAGGACTGTTATAACCATGTTGCTACAACCACAATTTAAGTAGTTTAGACTAACATAAGGTAATAAATCCAAATACATAAATAGTGTGTGACATTTTGGTAAGAGCGTTGTTACCATCAAACAAAAGTACTGAATGATTCAGTATCATTTTTGTCTTATGATGGTAACAACGCTGTTACTGAAAGGTCACATACTATTTATTTATTTGGACTTGCTCTTATTACCTTGTGTTTCTAATCTATAATCCAAATTTTACCATAGATTTAAGACAAGGGACTTTAGATTTTGTTATAAGCAAGTTGCTCTCATATAAAGGAGACATAACTAGTTTCCACTCATACCAAAAAAATGTTTTTGCTATTTTGCAAAAGCCCCAAAATGTTTTGAAAATATAATAATCTTTCCATTTATTTAAGCTAACTGCTCTTCTACAATATTTGATTTGCATATCTGCTGTTGCTAACAACAAAACATCCCTTTGTTCAACACATTTTCCCAAAGCTTTTCTTTGTATAACTCTTCTACCTGGGTCTTTATAAAGAACTTGAGGAGCATCACTTTCAATATGAACTGAGCACAGTTTGAAATTGAAAAAGAGGGTGAAGAAGAGTAGATTTGAAACAAAGTTGATTGGAATGATAATATTTAGAGAAAGTCTGATTAGTCTCCCAACTAGAGTCTAGTAAGTTGAGGTAATTCCTAAATTTTAGCTCAGTGCTGTTTCCGCACATCACTTCCAAAAGTTTTTTTTGCATCACCAAGTTAACCACATTGAAGACCTTGAGAGGCTATAAAAAAGATAGGCCAGTTGAAAGCCAACATGGTGGCATCATTTCCCTATCATGGAGGTTGGATGTTTGTTGACCACTAGTGCCAAGCTGGCAGTGATTTCCCTGACATCACCTGTCATTGGTTGGCCTGAGATGACATCACTTCCTATCATTATAGAAGTGGAAGTTGATTGGCTGACTAGCTGTTGACAGTGGCCCACTCTGGGCTGGTGGCATTTCTCCTAATGTCATGACCATATCTTCCTATCTATGGGTGATGGAAGACCTTGTGTGTGGCTGACACATCTTGTGTGACCCTATTTACATATTTGGTTGCTGGAACATCCCCCTTTACTTATCTCTGCACTTTTACAAGATTCATTTTAATCCTATATCCGTATCTTGCAAGATATTGACTAAAAGATTAGGACTTAACATCTCTGGTTGTTAATGAACAAAGTAGTGATAATTATTCTTAGGCCAACTATGAATATGGCCCAAAGAAGGTAATTGATATAAATGTTGAGTTTGCAGAATATAATGCAACAGTGTTTCTATATAAATATACTGAGTGCTCTCCTCAACAAGTAACATTTTCACCCATGATTATTCCTTATAAAATTTAGTGACATCCTGGCCCAATGAATGCTTCATTCTTTCACCTGCTGAACATGGTATGTAATAACCTTGTCTAATAGCTTAGAATGTGGAACCCAGTTACTTTAAAGAAGCTAGAAGTATTCCAACAACAACGCTGTGTGTTTCAGGGTTCAATGTTGAAACTGTGGAATACAAGAACATCAGCTTCACCGTGTGGGACGTGGGTGGCCAGGACAAGATCCGGCCTCTGTGGCGCCACTACTTCCAGAACACACAAGGTGGGTACCTTGGAACTAAATCTAATAATAAGCAAGTGTAAAGCTTCTGTTTTACTAGCTGGGGAATATGATGACAACAGCCAATCATCTGTATATTGGCAACAGAGCTGTTGGAGAATCTAGTATAATATATATGTCTAGTCCATAATTGATGTAGATTGAGTAGATTCTCCATGTCTTTTCCATATTGAAGCAATAATTTGACGCTAATGTTACAGGGTGTCTCAAAAGGTACTTTGTAATTTCAAAGTGCAATAACATAATTTAACTATAGTTTAAATAATGTTTATACTTAGTTTTATTATATCTGTATTTTCAAAGGTATAACAGGATTTTTTATAGAAATATGCCTTCTGCGCAAGAAAAGGTCCATTGTTATTGTGATTAGTATTTACTTCAAATTGTGTAGTAGGGTCTAGAGAGTGCTGTGTATAGTAGATATTGACAGAGGTATGTGCAGGTCTGATCTTCGTGGTAGACAGCAACGACAGGGAGAGAATCGGCGAAGCCAGGGAAGAGCTGATGCGGATGTTGGCAGAGGATGAACTGAGAGATGCAGTTCTGCTCATTTTTGCCAACAAGCAGGTGAGTCTTCCAGCCGCCCAGCTTGCCATGATGTGTCATCACATACGGCCCTGTTGTGCAGGATCTTCCTAATGCCATGAATGCTGCGGAAATCACAGACAAGCTGGGCCTGCATTCCCTCCGGAACCGCAACTGGTACATCCAGGCGACATGCGCCACGAGCGGTGATGGCCTCTACGAAGGCTTGGATTGGCTGTCCAACCAACTGAAGAACCAGAAGTAGTCGCCTTCTTCCTCCTCTCCCCCCTTGATATGACATTCTTGATTTCTATATATTATTAATATTATATAATATTATTATTGCTACCCCCCCAAAATGAGTTAGGTTTAAAACTATATTAAAAAAAAAAAACTTACCACAGGAGAAGAAACCACAGGGAATGGTGCCATGATGAAATTCACTTTCACCTCCTTTGAAGAAAAAAAAAAAATGAAGCAAAAAATTGTAAGATTTTTTTTTTTTTTTTTAAACAACAAAAAAAAAAAACAACCTTTTGTTTTAGCATTGGCCTGATTCCAAGATCCTTGTATATAGTATATATATTTATATATATCAGATAGTTATTTGAGAGTGGGAACTTTCACATTCTTCTTCCCTCCACTTAGGGTTTCACAAATTTGAAGAAAAAAAAAAATTGTTTTTGATCAGCCCCCCCCCCCCCATCCGGTTCTTCCCCCTGAAGGCAAGCTGTGGGTTTATATCCACCTCTCTCCCCCCCCCCGTAAAATAATAAACTTATTTGTTTCATTTACAATAATTTATTTTGTTGGATTCACTCTTCATTTTTTTATGTATATGTTCTCTGAGCAGAACTCTCTCACTCGCCGCCGCCGCCGGCCCATTTATTTATATAAGCCTTGAATTATTATTATTATTATAAGCTATGTGGATTTTTTTTTGTTGTTTTTTAAAAATTTTTTTGTGTATCTTGCAAAACAAACAAAAAAAAGTTTATATCCAATATTATATATTTTTTTATTATATATTGTATTTTTTTTTTTTTTTAATGAGCAATTTTTTTTTTTCTTTCTCTCTCTTCATATTTTTTTTTTTCTTGCCTCCCAAATATATATTTTTTTGTGGAATAAAAAAAAAATTAATAAAAAAATTTTCACTCTTGATATATTTCAAGTAAAAATAAATTGTGCAAAAAAAAAAGCTAATTAAAAAGAAATTTAGAAATGATAATTATTACTCATCTAAAAAAATTTTACTCTCCCTTAGTGTGTCGCCTACTATTTGGTTAATAAAAATATAAGTTTAAAACTTTTTAAAATCTTTTTTTTTATTATTATTATTAATATACTGCTTATAATATCTTCCATCTTTCTTCAAATGTTCCTTCTGTCTTTGTGAGTGAAGTTCCACATGTTTTCCCGTTTGTGTGAAACTCGTGGTCTCTGGTGGAATATCTAACTTTTCAAATAAATTTTTATTTGAAGGATTGATGGGCTATGTTGTTGTATGTTACAGTATTTGAAATCACTTCTAATTAAAAATGACCTTTCTTCTTTCTTATCTTCACTCAATCATATTAGGGTATCAAGCTTGTTGATGGTGTCTGCTGGGGCTGAGGATGTAGAGCTCATCAATGGATGAGTCAATAATGTGTTTTGGGGTTGCAGGTTGAGAATTGCACTTAGTACATAGTGGGAAAACCTTTCAACCATTCTGGAAAGTCATTGTCCGTAGATGACCTGACTTAAGTCTGAAAATCAAAGACTGTTGGGAGGACAGAACCGGTGCTTGTCCCTCCTGCTCTGTACCAGTCATGTGCAGCATTAGATGAAAAATGACCCATATTTTAAGACCCCTTTTATGGAGTATCCTAGGTTTTCAGCTTGTACTATAGCTATGGTTAAAGCCATCTATTTAACAAAAACTACCTCTCCTGTCAAAATGAACCTTAAAGCAACTTTGCGCCATCCTTGCAGACTGTGATAACATCAGCTTTTGTGGCTTTGTCACAATTTGATAAATTGTAGACTCAATAGTGATGATCTTTTTTTGACACTGGTAAAAAGTACATTTTTTAAATGCTACTTTTTTTTTCTTAAAAATATTTATATTTAAAATTAATTTCTACGGCCCTTATTTTGTAAGAAATATTGTAAAGATAGAGGTTGCCTGGCCGGCATTCATAGTTCTACTTTTCGTAGAAAAGTACAAAATACATTTTAATTATATATATTCAATATATATATTATATTTAAAAATATATATTTCTGTTGTATTTTGGAATTAGTTGATATATTGAATTATTATTATTTGTTGCTTGATTTTGGTATCCATTATGATATTGTTCTTTTTAGTACTAAATGGTATTGGTGATGCAGTCGTGGCAAAAATAATAATAAGTCTTGATCAGAGATTTCTTTAATTGAGCTGAGGAATATATAAAAGAACATAATTTGATAAAAGTAATGCCTGGCTTAAGGCGAGTAGCAAAAGGAAAACAAAAGATTATTTACATAATGTACAAAAGTTTGAGCCGGCCATTGGGATAAAACAACAAGTTTTTATAGGGGAAGCATGACCTCTGGCGGTCGTTTTAACAGGGTATTTGTATCTATGAAATTATAATTTAGAATAAAATAATATTTTTATATAACATATATATATTGAAAGAAAAGTAGTCTTGAAAATTTTCATCTATAGAGATGGTGTAAGTTAATGATATTTTAAAGTAAACTTAACAATAATTATCCTGTGGTGTGAAAATTTCCTTAAATAATTTTCCCATTGTGGGTCTCGTGAATTCAAAGCCTGGACTGACAAGTTATTATACATTTGCCAAAGCTGGTCTTCTTGATTGCACATTTAAAATATTATTATTGAGTAGTGGGCTTTTTTTTAATAGATCAGTATCCTCCCTGCACAGTCCATGAAGACCCCTTGGGGAGGAGGAGACCAGTATCTTGGAAACACAAGATCACATGTTGTTTCCATCATGAGACAAAAATACCCAATGACATGATATTTGAGCATGTTTTTAAATATTTGGTACTTGTCTAAATAAGATTTATTTGATATGAAGAAAATTATTTTCTAAGAACCCTAAAATACTAAGAATTAGAAGTGGAAAAAATGGATTTGGTTTTATTACCATGTGTTTCTAATCTAAATTGTACCTTATCACTGCAGTTTCTTGTATTTTAGTACATATCAAAGAACACAAGTATGAATTGTAATACAGCTGACTCCCAATTTATCAGTTTAAAGATGGTTCAGTATATATTAGATTTGATGGAAAACCCACAAATTACTCAAAGGTTTGTAATAAATCCTATTTGGTGGCTCCTTTCATACTTGACCACATATTAATCTGAAACCCATAAAATCTGGTGTATAGGGTTGTAAAACATTTAGGAACCCTTATATCAGCCACGCCAGCTGAGCCCAGGTTTTTTAGCGAGCTTGTTATAGCTCCCCCTCCTTTTTCATCTGGGCTTGGGACCGGCAAAGGCGGAGTTTCTATAGTGCCCAATTTTAAATACGTAGTACGATGCGATTTACATTAAAAGTGACCTGTCTATAGCACTTTATTTTGGTGAGTCCCAATAGGGGGTGCTATAGACAGGTTCAACTATATATATATATGTATATAAGTGCAAAGTCGAACTGCTTTTCACATGTGTAGACATGTGGTGCACTTATGGTAAAAGCTTTTTTAAGCTCAGGCCTTTGGCTAGAACCATGAGGTTCACTGATTTTGGAAAGAAGGAACATGTGAAATTATTTTAGAGCTATAACAGAATTACAGTAAAACCTCTCTAAGGGTGGCCTAGTTGCATGACGAGATACGTGTCCACATTACCTCCCTCAAAGAGCAGCTAATTTCTCAAAATTGTAATTTTACTGATGAAAACTGTATTTTGTATAGAGGTATCCACTAGCAGGAGTAGTAGGAGGTTTTTACTGTTTTGTAAAGAGTAGGACCAAGTAGGTATGTTGCTTGTGTCATGTTAACATAAGGAAGCCCAATTTGAAATTTAAGAAGTCTTAAGTCATTTTAAATTTCAAAAGACTTTCCATTTTATTTTTCAGTTTAATAGGCTGGTAATTAGTTCAATATGGAAAGTTGGTCAATTTCATTCTTTTGGAAACATTACAATTCCTCTTGTTGTTGGACCTTTGGGAAAGGCTGCTGCTTATCATAAAACAGCTTGAGGAGCATGAACTCGTGGAAATTGTGTAATCTTTTCTCAAGGGGATTAGAAACAACAACAGAGGAATTGTAATGTTTCTAAAACTATTCCTCTAAATTAACTAATTTAATAAATTCTGGGAATAAGAGTTTTTGTGTGTGTTGGTGCTGTGGGATCTTTCCTAGTTGAAGCAGGTTATACAGAGTTTTTTTTTTTTTAAAGAGCGATTTTTAGTCCTTTATTGAAAAATATTCACAAATGTTTGTGTAAGTTATTGCTTTTTATCTAAACCTTGACGTTTAGCAACAGCTCTGCTTCAGTTTCCAGGAAATATGGCTTTGTCTTAGAATATTTTAATCAAGACTATCCCAGCAGTGCTCTTAGGGGCTCTCTAGAGACCATCTTTGATTTTCTAGATCTAAGAACAATTTTCAGCAAGCGCCAAAAGAAAGGTACAAAATGCCGGTTTCATTCCTCTTCTTGTACAGGTGTTAAATGTGAGGTATGACTCGTGGCTTTATTCTGGTGCAGCCACACGGATCTTGAGTCACTTGGATACAAAAATGGGACCTCATTGTCAAATAATGGGTCAAAGACAAGTCTTTGGTAGATTTTCAAAATTATCTTGATATTTGGGTTCACCTTTATAGGAAGCTTCCCATTGTAGCAGAAACCTGCAACGATCATGAAGCTATTTTAGAAACTTACCTTGCATTGCTTGACCCAGTTTTTGAAAGGTGTTTATTTAAGAGCTAGCATAGTAAATGGCATGGGGTTGGTTGCTATCATTGAGGTAAACCCATGCCTCGTCCAATGTAACAACATTCTTCCATTTTTTACCTGCCAGGTACATTTCATAGAGGGCCCTGTTCAGGTCTTGTGTTCCTCGATATGGTGCGGCTTGAGAACATGAACTTTAGCTTTTTATGTATTTTTAATCTGATTTTTTTTTCCTGTATGCTATTTAGTCTTCTTTCTTATCTCCACACTGGGTGAAGTAGAATGCGTCTGCCTTTGTTATCAAGACTGGGAGCACTACTCAGTGGCAGGCAGACTTAGCTCCAAAAGAAATGGCGCCTCTGACATGAGGAACAGACACCATGTGCAGCTGCTCCTAACATGAAGTACAAACACTGCTCATCCTGTATCCCTAGATTAGGAGTCCTAACAGGGTACTATCAGCCGGGCCAGCTGAGCCCAGGTTTTTTAGTGAGCTTGTTACTGCTCCCCCTCCTCCTTTTTCATCCGGGCTTGGGACCGGCAAAGGCAGAGTTATGCTATTTAGTCATAAAACTAATGGCATATTTTCAGGTTAGAAAATGTATTTATAAATTTCCTCTAACAACACCTTATTACAGGGGGTCGTTGGAAGGCTGATTAAACCGTTTGGTTTTCGACCACTAAGACCCGGGTTCGATTCCCGCATTGGGCACTTTTTTCTGTTTAAAAAAAAAAAATGCTCCAATGGCCCCCGATTCTTGCAAAAGTCCAACCCCACCAGCGAGTGCAAGTAACCAAACGGGGCTCTGGCATTTGTAAGTGCAAAGTCAAACTGCTTTTAACATGTGTAGACATGTGGTGCGCTCACAGTAAAAGCAGTCGCTAACTACCCACCATGATTATCATGGCCTGTACCACGTGTACTAGGGATAAGCAAAAAAAACACCTTATTACTACTAACAATAATAACAACCTGGTTGAAACAGTTTGTTGGGCAAACATTCACAGAATGTTCCATTTTTAAAAGAATGAATTTTCAACACTGTAGCTTGCAAAAGAAGTGCGCATATCAAGTAATGTTTTATTTAGCTGAAAGATCAAGCATTGATTTATATTTCATCCTCCATAAGTTAATTTGTGAAATCATAAGTTCTCTGACTTTCCAAAGAGAAATACTCTTTTACCCAAATTATGTTTTTTTTTTTTTGCTTATCCCTAGTACACGTGGTACAGGCCATGATAATCATGATGGGTAGTTAGCGACTGCTTTTACTGTAAGTGCACCACATGTCTACACATGTGAAAAGCAGCCAATTTATGTAAAGTTATGAAATCAACTCCAGTAAACATATTGAAGAAGTTATTAGAAAAGGAAGAGGCCAACTAAAAATTATGAAATAAATTTCAGGAAGAGAGTGGGGAGCCGATGCAACAACACTAGTATTAACTTACACATCTCTAATTAGACTTATCCTGGAATATGGATATCAAATCTATGGTACAACATCTGAAACAAATCTAAAATCACTGGAAAGGATACAACTAAGCGCAGCTAGAATTATTACAGATTTTCGAAATACCTGCCCTAATGATATTGTACTTTACGAGGCAGACATTATGCCCTTAAAGGATAGAAGAAGCTACAATCTGCCAAAATATATAAACAAGATCAAGAGTTATGAGGGGGTCGCTGGAAGGATGGTCTAAACTATTGGTTCGACCACTACATCCCGGGTTCGATTTCCGCATTGGGCCCTTTTTTTCTGATAAAAAAAAATGCTCCAATGGCCCCTGATTCTTGCAAAAGTCCAACCCCACCAGCGAGTGCAAGTAACCAAACAGGGTTCTGGCACATTTTTAAGTGCAAAGTCTAACTGCTTTTCACATGTGTAGACATGTGGTGCACTTACAGTAAAAGCAGTCTCCTTCTACCCACCATGATTATCATGGCCTATACCAAGTGTACTAGGGATAAGCCCAAAAAAAGAGTTATGGAAACAAGCAAAGAACTTCCAACTACATACTTAATTGGGAATCCAATCTAAAACAAAAAAGAAAGCCCCCTCCACCTGGTCAAAAGAAATGGATTTTTAAAATATAAAGTGAAAAAAAATATTTAGCAGAAAAATTTTCTCCATGTGAACCACTACAAAATGTTATTTTCAATGCCATTTTAAACGAAGCCACCCAAAAATAATACCAAAATCCAGAATACTTAAAATAATTATCATTAGAAATAATAATATTTCTAAAAATGCAATAACTATCTATACCGATGGTAGCAGAGATGATTTAAAAGCGCGAGTGTTTCTTTTATACATAAAACGAACTTCTACTGTCCTTACTGCGATGTATAAAAGAAACACTCTCGCTTTTAAATCCTTTTATTTTATATGTATAGATGGCGCGTTATTGCTTTGTGTAGCAGAGATGAGTTGGGACACACTGCCAGTGGCTGTCTCATTAAACCATAAATGGCATTGAGAAAATAAACAGAAGAAACCCAGATTTTTGCTCAGTCTTTAGATATGAACTTATAGCCATTTATGAAGCATTAAAATCTACCAGAATTACTAATTTTCAAGATAACTGGATTCTTACTGATAGTAGAAGTGCTATACAACACTTGAGTCACACAGGGGAGCTTAGAGACAAAGTAAGCGGGTTATCTCCAAAAACCTCAAAAGATTCATCTACAGTGGATACCCTCACATGTTGGCATTGAAGGCAATGGAGCTGCTGATGCACTAGCAAAAAAAAAAAAAGGCACAAAGAACCCTTGCCACAGAAAAAAAAACTAACTTTTAAAGAAATAGAGACAGTAGCCAAAACAAAAATAAACAAGAACTGGAGGATCCCACCTAAGCACAGTTGGTACAGTGGAGTGAACCCAGGAGGAGCTCTGAACATCAGAAATAGACAGCATCAAACAACACTAACAAGATTTAGAACAGGCCATCTCAAGCCATTGAAGATAGAAAATAATAACAAAATTTATCCCACTTCCCAAAATGTAGTTTGGTACCTGCAGCTCCAGAACACATTTTGGCTTGCATTAGATACACTAAACGGGACCTTTTGGAGAGGCTGCTTCTAATCATAAAACAGCTCAAGGAGCATGAACTCATGGAATTCATGTAATCTTTACACAAGGGGATAAAAACAACACCAACAAATTATGAACGAAAAGAAATTGCTATTAATAAGTGCACGATAGTTCAAATAATAAAGGAAAACTTCTCTAAAAAAGGGGCTTGAAGAAACCTCGACTGAAGGAAATGGTTGTCAGAGAATCTACCTTCTCAAAGGAACATTTCTACAATAATCAAAGTACCACTTACTACCAATAACTGTATTCTGAGGTTGAAGCTGATTCTTCCATCTAGACCTAAGTTAATCAAATATGAATTTCTATATAGGTAATGATAATATTATAACTACAATAAAGACCAAATCCAAATATGTTAATAGTGTGTGACATTTCAGTAACAACATTGTTACTGAAAACGTCACACACTATTAATTTATTTGGATTTGGTCTTATTTCCTTGTAGTTCTATATGCGTACACATATGTTGAGTTTTTATATATATTTAAATATCAAATCCTAATAAAATTTGAGAACCTCTATAAGAAAGCCTTCTATTTAATGAATGTTCATATAAAAATAAACTTGTTAATCTAGATTACTGATAAATGGGACTGACAGATTTTTGAATATCCATTCGTGGACAAATTTAAATTATAGCTTAGAAACATGAAGTAATAAGATCAAACATAGTGTTGATACCTTTTGCCTCTAATTTATAATTCAAATTTTACTTTGTTACGAGTGGAAATTCAAAATTTGATTTGGTTTTGTGTCACCCTATTATAAGTCATCGGGACTATCCCAATTGATGAGAGAATATCTACCAACATTTTTTAGTGTAATTTTTAAGATGTCAAAAATAACCTTAGACTATGATAAGGCACAATTTTGATTATAGATTAGAACTACAAGGTAATATAAGACCAAATCCAAATAAATTAATAGTGTATGAAATTTTAGTAACAACGTTGTTACTGAAGCCTCGCACACTATTTATTTGGATTTGGTCTTATTACCTTGTTGAACTTAGCCTGCTGAATTGCACAGTAGAGAAATAAGAGAGATGAGATAGCCCAGACATCAATGGATGAGACAAACTGGGTTTATTTTATATATATTACACTAAGTTTATTGATTTTCTTCCCCCAGATTTTAATTTTATAATCAGATTATAATTTTATAAAATAATAAAATCAAAATTATTATGAAATGAAAAAGATTAGTTCCAAATGTGTACGGCACAAATTCAAGCTCTTCAAAACCTCTTGGTGACAATAGCCTGGTAGGAAGAGTTGTTAAGGTAGAACTTAGATTTTCTGCTCATGATGAGACCATTGAGGGAGTGGAATTGATGCTGTTGTATATATCAGAATGAGAAGTTGTGTTGAATTTTTTAAAAGTGTGTGTTAAAGAAATAATAGTACACTCTACAGATATAATGAGAAGCATTTATTACTTAACATTTGAGCTATGGAGGTATCCAAACAACAACAAAGGTTTGTGCTTAGTTTTCTTGTTGCTGAGATAACCAAATCTTGGATTATCTGAAAGTTGAATATGTAGTAGCACCATGCATCATAACCTGTCATACTACATTCCAAGAAGTCTGTACCCTCAGTTGGGAATTGTTTAGTCTTTGAATTTCTTCAGGCGTGAGGTAATGAGGAACCCATTAGGCACAATTTGTCACAGACCAAGGTGTTGTTTGGTCAGAATGTGTGGCCAAATTGAAACTTGTATTCTAATGAGAGACCATGTATGTTGATTTGTGGATCCTCCGAAATATTATTGTTGTTCCTTGTAGCATCTTCAGATCAATGAAGATATGATGAGGGTTACCACTTGCCTAAAAATTTGTTATTTGTAAATGGACTTTGTAATATAATTTTGCCCAATGGAACATCTATTCTAAAACATTCCTTTCCCAACACATTATTGTGTCAAACCCAGACGCCATTCCATTTCTTTGATCAGGATGGTACAAAGATGACACTTGAGTTTGAAAGGGATGCTGCTGAAATTTTAGTGTTTTATTATACTTAGTACTATATAGAATGAGAGAGAGAGAAGAATCTGGGTTATAAATATATCTCTCTTTCACATGTATAATTACAGGTAGTTGGTGTTCTACGCCCCAGGAACCTGGGTTATAAATATCTCTCTGACAACATGTGTAATTCCGGGTAGTTGGTGTTCTACGCTCCAGGAACCTGGGTTATAAATATCTCTCTGACAACATGTGTAATTCCGGGTAGTTGGCGTTCTACGCTTCAGGAACCTGGGTTATAAGTATATCTCTGACAACATGTGTAATTGCGGGTAGTTGGTGTTCTACGCTCCAGGAACCTGGGTTATAACTATATCTCTCTCTGACAACATGTGTAATTGCGGGTAGTTGGCGTTCTGCGCTTCAGGAACCTGGGTTATAAGTATATCTCTGACAACTTGTGTAATTCCGGGTAGTTGGCGTTCTACGCTTCAGGAACCTGGGTTATAAGTATATCTCTGACAACATGTGTAATTCCGGGTAGTTGGCGTTCTACGCTTCAGGAACCTGGGTTATAAGTATATCTCTGACAACTTGTGTAATTCTGGGTAGTTGGCGTTCTGCGCTCCAGGAACGTGGGTTATAAATATATCTCTGACAACTTGTATAATTCCGGGTAGTTGGTGTTCTACGCTTCAGGAACCTGGGTTATAAATATAACTCTGACAACATGTGTAATTCTGGGTAGTTGGTGTTCTACACTTCAGGAACGTGGGTTATAAATATCTCTCTGACAACATGTGTAATTCTGGGTAGTTGGTGTTCTACACTTCAGGAACGTGGGTTATAAATATCTCTCTGACAACATGTGTAATTCTGGGTAGTTGGTGTTCTACACTTCAGGAACGTGGGTTATAAATATATCTCTCTCTGACAACATGTGTAATTCTGGGTAGTTGGCGTTCTACGCTTCAGGAACCTGGGTTATAAGTATATCTCTGACAACTTGTGAAATTCCGGGTAGTTGGCGTTCTGCGCTCCAGGAACGTGGGTTATAAGTATATCTCTGACAACTTGTGTAATTCCGGGTAGTTGGTTTTCTACGCTTCAGGAACCTGGGTTATAAATATATCTCTGACAACATGTGTAATTCCGGGTAGTTGGTGTTTTGCGCTCTAGGAACCTGGGTTATAAATATCTCTCTGACAACATGTGTAATTCCGGGTAGTTGGCGTTCTGCGCTCCAGGAACCTGGGTTATAAATATCTCTCTGACAACTTGTGTAATTCCGAGTAGTTGGCGTTCTACGCTCCAGGAACCTGGGTTATAAATAACTCACTCTCTGACAACTTGTGTAATTCCGGGGAGTTAGCGTTCTACACTCCAGGAACCTGGGTTATAAATATCTTTCTGACAACATGTGTAATTACGGGTAGTTGGCGTTCTGCGCTCCAGGAACCTGGGTTATAAATATCTCTCTGAAAACATGTGTAATTCCGGTTAGTTGGCGTTCTACGCTTTAGGAACCTGGGTTATAAATATCTCTCTGACAACATGTGTAATTACGGGTTGTTGGTGTTCTACACTTCAGGAACCTGGGTTATAAATATCTCTCTGACAACATGTGTAATTACGGGTAGTTGGCGTTCTGCGCTCCAGGAACCTGGGATATAAATATCTCTCAGACAACATGTGTAATTGCGGGTAGTTGGTGTTCTGCGCTCCAGGAACGTGGGTTATAAGTATATCTCTGACAACTTGTGTAATTCCGGGTAGTTGGCGTTCTGCGCTCCAGGAACCTGGGTTATAAATATCTCTCTGACAACTTGTGTAATTCCGGGTAGTTGGCGTTCTACACTTCAGGAACGTGGGTTATAAGTATATCTCTAACAACATGTGTAATTCCGGGTAGTTGGCGTTCTACACTTCAGGAACCTGGGTTATAAGTATATCTCTGACAACATGTGTAATTCCGGGTAGTTGGCGTTCTGCGCTCCAGGAACGTGGATTATAAATATCTCTCTGACAACATGTGTAATTCCGGGGAGTTGGCGTTCTACGCTTCAGGAACCTGGGTTATAAAAATCTCTCTGACAGCATGTGTAATTCCGGGGAGTTGGCGTTCTACGCTTCAGGAACCTGGGTTATAAATATCTCTCAGATAACTTGTGTAATTCCGGGGAGTTGGCGTTTTACGCTCCAGGAACCTGGGTTATAAATATCTCTCTGACAACATGTGTAATTACAGGTAGTTGGCGTTCTGCGCTCCAGGAACCTGGGTTATAAATATCTCTCTGACAACATGTGTAATTCCGGGGAGTTGGCGTTCTACGCTCCAGGAACCTGGGTTATAAATAACTCACTCTCTGACAACTTTTGTAATTCCGGGGAGTTGGCGTTCTACGCTCCAGGAACCTGGGTTATAAATATTTTTCTGACAACATGTGTAATTACGGGTAGTTGGCGTTCTGCGCTCCAGGAACCTGGGTTATAAATATCTCTCTGACAACATGTGTAATTCCGGTTAGTTGGCCTTCTACGCTTTAGGAACCTGGGTTATAAATATCTTTCTGACAACATGTGTAATTACGGGTAGTTGGCATTCTGCGCTTCAGGAACCTGGGTTATAAATATCTCTCTGACAACATGTGTAATTCCGGTTAGTTGGCGTTCTACGCTTTAGGAACCTGGGTTATAAATATCTCTCTGACAACATGTGTAATTACGGGTAGTTGGTGTTCTACACTTCAGGAACCTGGGTTATAAATATCTCTCTGACAACATGTGTAATTACGGGTAGTTGGCGTTCTGCGCTCCAGGAACCTGGGTTATAAATATCTCTCTGACAACATGTGTAATTCCGGGGAGTTGGCGTTCTACGCTCCAGGAACCTGGGTTATAAATATCTCACTCTCTGACAACTTGTGTAATTCTGGGTACTTGGCGTTCTACGCTCCAGGAACCTGGGTTATAAATATATCTCTTATAACATGTATAATTACAGGTAGTTGGCGTTCTACACTTCAGAAACCTGGGTTATAAATATATCTCTGACAACATGTGTAATTATGGGTAGTTGGCGTTCTACACTTAAGGAACCTGGGTTATAAATATCTCTCTGACAACTTGTGTAATTCTGGGTAGTTGGCGTTCTGCGCTCCAGGAACCTGGGTTATAAATATCTCTCTGACAACATGTGTAATTGCGGGTAGTTGGCGTTCTACGCTTTAGGTACCTGGGTTATAAATATCTCTCTGACAACATGTGTAATAACGGGTAGTTGGTGTTCTACGCTCCAGGAACCTGGGTTATAAATATCTCTCTGACAACATGTGTAATTGCGGGTAGTTGGCGTTCTACGCTTTAGGAACCTGGGTTATAAATATCTATCTGACAACATGTGTAATTACGGGTAGTTGGTGTTCTACACTTCAGGAACCTGGGTTATAAATATCTCTCTGACAACATGTGTAATTCCTGGGAGTTGGCGTTCTACGCTCCAGGAACCTGGGTTATAAATATCTCTCTCTGACAACATGTGTAATTCCGGGTAATTGGCGTTCTACACTTCAGGAACCTAGGTTATAAATATCTCTCTGACAACTTGTGTAATTCTGGGTACTTGGCGTTCTACGCTCCAGGAACCTGGGTTATAAATATATCTCTGACAACATGTATAATTACGGGTATAGTTGGCGTTCTACACTTCAGAAACCTGGGTTATAAATATATCTCTGACAACATGTGTAATTACGGGTAGTTGGCGTTCTACACTTCAGGAACCTGGGTTATAAATATCTCTCTGACAACTTGTGTAATTCTGGGTAGTTGGCGTTCTGCGCTCCAGGAACCTGGGTTATAAATATCTTTCTGACAACATGTGTAATTGCGGGTAGTTGGCGTTCTACACTTCAGGAACCTGGGTTATAAATATCTCTCTGACAACTTGTGTAATTCCGGGGAGTTGGCGTTCTGCGCTCCAGGAACCTGGGTTATAAATATCTCTCTCACAACTTGTGTAATTCCGGGGAGTTGGCGTTCTACGCTCCAGGAACCTGGGTTATAAATATCTCACTCTCTGACAACTTGTGTAATTCCGTGGAGTTGGCGTTCTATGCTCCAGGAACCTGGGTTATAAATATCTCACTCTCTGACAACTTGTGTAATTCCCGGGAGTTGGCGTTCTATGCTCCAGGAACCTGGATTATAAATATCTCACTTCTGACAACTTGTGTAATTCCGGGGAGTTGGCGTTCTATGCTCCAGGAACCTGGATTATAAATATCTCACTCTCTGACAACTTGTGTAATTCCGGGTAGTTGGAGTTCTACACTTCAGGAACCTGGATTATAAATATCTCACTCTCTGACAACTTGTGTAATTCCGGGGAGTTGGCGTTCTATGCTCCAGGAACCTGGGTTATAAATATCTCACTCTCTGACAACTTGTGTAATTCCGGGGAGTTGGCGTTCTATGCTCCAGGAACCTGGATTATAAATATCTCACTTCTGACAACTTGTGTAATTCCGGGGAGTTGGCGTTCTATGCTCCAGGAACCTGGATTATAAATATCTCACTCTCTGACAACTTGTGTAATTCCGGGTAGTTGGAGTTCTACACTTCAGGAACCTGGATTATAAATATCTCACTCTCTGACAACTTGTGTAATTCCGGGTAGTTGGAGTTCTACACTTCAGGAACCTGGATTATAAATATCTCACTCTCTGACAACTTGTGTAATTCCGGGTAGTTGGAGTTCTACACTTCAGGAACCTGGGTTATAAATATCTCTCTCTGACAGGTTTCCTGCGGCCGCCAGAACTGCTGGCTCCCGTGCTCTGGCTACAGGCGCCTAATTCATCATATACAATTACTTGTATATAGAAAACCTCTTGAAACTAATTTTTGGTCCTTGAGGTACTGTGTGTCTGTACAACGCTGATAAGGGCCAACAGCACGAAACGCGTATGTGGTTGACTTTTCTTGATTTATCAAGAAATGAGTTGGCCAAATATTAAGGAATAAGTTATCTCAACGTTTAGTTGATTTTTGTTCCACTGTATGGCGCTCTGGTATCTAAAATTCTTATATGAGGTGTCAGGATTTGCCTTTTTTGTTTTTAATATCAACACTTGACTTTTTTATCATTAACTTGTTATTATTTTCACACGCGCACTTGAAAGAATGCCTAAAAACATGCTAAACTCGGTCTTTCCTGGAGATGGTCTTTCATCAGAGACATGTTTTAGTTGAAAGACTTCATGACTTGACCTAACATGACATAGGAGATACCGGGTTTAACCATGTTTAAAGGCCATGGTCTGTCTTCCCTCTCCTTCCCAGTCAATATCCAGTTCAGAAAGAAAGCGTCGTGATTCCACTATCTTGGCACAAATCCAATCCAAAAAGAGCAAATTCGAGATTAAAATCACTTATTTAGAATGTTTATCTATAATTTTTAAATTTTTAAATAAGTGGTTTATATATATAGAGGTGTATAGCACTCGGGAGTTTCTCGCTCCTCCCGCCACGCGATATACTCGCAGCTCACAACGTCGGCAGAAACGCGTCATGTTTGACCGAATCCAGCAGCGGCTGCGGGGATGGAAGACGCGCGTGCTAGGGCAAGGGAACTCTGTGCCCCAGGGCTTCTTCCCGACCATGCTGATCGGCGGCCTGGAGCTTGAGAAGACTCTCAAGGGGATCCTCAACGTGATCCGGAGGTTCTCGGGATGCAGGGCCGAGGAGAGCTCCCCGCTGGGGCTGCCGTACCCTGGCGCCGTGGTGTTGGCCGCGGACGTCTCGGCGCTGGACGTGGCGATCTCGGGCCTCATCAACACAGCCGAACACTTCGCCCACTTCGACGGCCTGCCCTCCCCCACTGCTGGGCTACCCTCCGCTGGTGACGCCGTGAGGCGACGACACCGCACCAAGTAACATGGGAGAAACACAATTCAAATATTTGGTCCATGATCAATAGCAAAATTCCTTAAACTTTTTTTAAAATTTATGTTTGAATGAATAAATTCTTAATTTACATGTGTTGTACTCACGTTATCAATCACTCTCTACATGCAGTAGTGACTCGAGATCAAATGTCTGGAATTTATATGTAAAGGAGATAGTGTGTAATCTTTAAAAGAGTTCATGTAGCTGTGTAATTTCTAGGCCATATTCATATTGAGTGGTCTGATAAAATAACAATTTTAAAAGTATATACAATTACGAAGAAGAAACACCACCTAAACATTATCATGATAGTTTTATGATTTCGGGTGGCGGTATTTTTTGGAAGTTGGATTATATTCACAGGTGGTGTATACATTGAATAGTTTTCCAAGTCTGAATCCGCTCGATTTATCTCACCAAGGAAACGAGCAAGGCCGCCGTGGTGACGTCAGTGTTCGCAGCCGCTACCGTCCGCCAGCCAAGCTTGAAGGCAGCAAGCGGCTTTAGTTCGAGTGTGCATGGACTCCCCAGGTGGGTGTCTGTGTGTGTTGCTCTCCAAGTAACTTTTGGTATTTACAATATTCTACAAAAAAATTATGTAATTCGAAAGATATCGTGCACAAATATGTATAAAGGTTCGAGACCTTTGGGTCGGTCAGCAGATGCAGACTCGTGACAGTTATTCCCGTCCTCTGGTAGCCGCAATCGGCCCATTGTGCTATCACGTGCCAGATAATCTCCCTGACTGCCGGTCGGCCGTATAAGTAGTGTGTCCTCGGTACCATGGCCCCTCTTTCTGCCACCATGGACGGCGACAAGCAGAACTCCTCCTCCATCAACGGCAATTCTCTCCCAAGTAGGTCCCCTATGTTGTTTATAGCAGAGGTGTCAATTTTTTTCTAGGGAAATCAAATGGTTTGTCGTTAGATAGGGTATTATTGATTCTCCATGTGTATCCATAGATTCTAAGGATTTATTCTACCTTTATTTTCCCTCTGATCTTATCATCTTCCACACCAAATTGACCATGACAGGAACGATGCCAAAGCTACTCCCAGATCTTGGAAAATCTGGAACTTTCAGTAGTAATGCTTTGATGTACCAACTGATTTTTGCTACAATCTTTCTAGAGTTGACTCGTTTTCAGAGCATATGTTATAGGCCTATCATATCCTTTTATACAAATACACTCATGGACAAAACTTAAGGAAGTTGTATCATTTAGCATATATATATCGGAATTCAGAAATTAACTCTGAAAGATTTTGGAACACACAGTGACCTTAATTGAAGACACACGAGATAACCAAGTGTGAACAAAATTGCATCTGTCTTCTTCAAAAACAGACAACTGGCTGCATCAAAGACTTTCCACTTCCTAAATTTTGTCCTTGAGTGCATATAAAATTGAAATCTTCTTAATCAATCACTATGAAATTTAACATGAAGATAGTTCGATACACATAACTATAGGCTGTTGTGAAAATAACTTTTTAAAAAATCAAATGGGTAATTCTAATAAATCGAATTTACCAATAGGGCAGCACTGTTAACGTTAATAAATAAATTTGATAGGTCAGTATATATATATTTCCCTCACAATGTTATGGCGTGTCTCCTGGCCTGGGGAATCTAACCTTTTTGAACAACCTTGTTGGCATGCAGCACCTTTGTACTTTGTTATAGGGCATTTCAGTTTGTCTGTTTGCTACGTCCATTTTTGGGCTTGAAAATAATACACTTTGGTTAGTAGCCCGTAAAACCATATTCTATCTCTCCCTCTCTTCCTTTGGCCGGCTCAAAACATTTTGTAATTATGTTATGGCGTGTGTAGAGTTCGTATAAAGCGAATGGTGTACGCGAGAGAAATACATTTTGAGATTTTGATTCACACATAATATTTTTCAACTAAAATTATTAAACTAATTTTTGGTCCCCTAACAAAACGTGTTTGAACTGCCTCTGCAAATCTGGTTCCATTCTGCTGGTATATCTGATCGTTGTGCGCTCCAGGGAACTGGATTATCTCTCTGGTATATCTTATAATCCCCTAGTCCCCTATCTAGAAATATTGGTGTATTTGGATTTCGGTTATGAAGGCCAATCACATGACCGGAGGATCTAATACCGTAGACTTTCCCTGGAAAAATAGAAGATACATCCAACACTTATCGTCTCAGAGATTACTAAAGAATAAACACAAAGAAAGGAAAGAAGATTAAACCTTCGAGATAATTTTTTGCTTGGGAGAGAAGCGTCGATAGTTTTAAAGATTTCGTTTGTATACACGCACTATATAATGTCAGTTATAAACTTCAATCAAGCATAAAATTAATTTTGAACATTCACAAAAATGCGGAATTAACACGTTCGCTGTTTATGAATGGAGCAAATGTGTCATTTCTATTGGGCTGGCTGAGAACTTGCGGATTGTGAGGTATTTGAGATAATGAAGGATTGTGGGAAATTTATTAACTCTAGGAGTGAGAGAGATCAAGCAAATAATAATTCAAGAATAGCAGCAAGATCAAGGCGGCTAAATTTTTATAAGATTCTCTCCCAATATTGTATCGCGAAACGACCACACCCTGGATTGATCATCAATTATATCAAAAGTTTTATATTAGAAATATTAGGCGACACTGGCCAAATGAAATATTTTAGTGCGAAACAAGCAACCACTAAAAAATTAATGATCACTATTCTCTCTTTGATATGAAATCTACCAGTTGTTGGCATCAAGTATCTATAATCAGATGTGACATTAGTTGAAAAGATATCAAGATATAATGAATAAATTCCAATGCAATGATTAAATTATTATTATATATATATATACTAGCGGACGTACCCGGCTTCGCCCGGGTTTTACCCGAGTAAAAGTTTGTCTAACGAATCTCTCGATAAAGTGAACATTTTTTTCCCGGTCCCTTGAAAAATACTCGATAAGTTGAATAAAATCAATATTAATTGGTTCCCTCGGTAATTGGAAGTTAAAGGAATAGTATCTTGCCTTGGAATTGTATCATTATTCTTGTATGGATGTACCCGGCTTCGCCCGGGTTTTACCCGAGTAAAGGTTTGTTTAACGAATCTCTCGATAAAGTGAACATTTTTTCCCGGTCCCTTGAAAAATACTCGATAAGTTGAATAAAATCAATATTAATTGGTTCCCTCGGTAATTGGAAGTTAAAGGAATAGTATCTTGCCTTGGAATTGTATCATTATTCTTGTATGGATGTACCCGGCTTCGCCCGGGTTTTACCCGAGTAAAGGTTTGTTTAACGAATCTCTCGATAAAGTGAACATTTTTTCCCGGTCCCTTGAAAAATACTCGATAAGTTGAATAAAATCAATATTAATTGGTTCCCTCGGTAATTGGAAGTTAAAGGAATAGTATCTTGCCTTTGAATTGTATCATTATTCTTGTCTCAAATAAATTGCCGTGTCATCCTGAATTTTGTCTTTCCTAATTTTCTACATTACAAAATCATCGTATCATCATGATAATATTTAGAGCAGATTGTTGAATTATAACAGATAAATTAGAATATTTATCTTGATTATTTCTAGGCGAAAAGTTATTTCAAAAATTTTATTTGCTAGAAACCTTCCCAGTACTATACTAAATAACTTCCTAAAGTTTCATGGCGATCCAATGAGTGGTTTGGTCAGGCATAAAGGACAAACAAACAAACAGACACACACATACATTCATTTTTATATATATAGATTAGCAAACTAAAACGGAGATTGAAGAGGAGTATCTTGTGCGAATTTTATTAGCAAGCTTTCGGACGTCCTTCTACAGGCTTTACGATAACTAAACAAAAGAACGAGATGAGTTTTAATAAGTTATTTTTGCATACAAGTGAAAAAATATAGTATCTATAAAAATAAAGAAAGAGAAAAGTGAAAACGTAAATTTCGTATGTACGGAATTGATATGCAAAATTTGTGCTAAGGACGTTAAATTTATGAAATTAAAACTCTTTTACTATTGTGACTTCAATACGATAAAGGTAATGGCAAATAAACAATAAGGATGAACTTATATATATACTAGCCGAATGGCCCGGGCAACGCCCGCGTTTTACCCGATTGCGTATATATTTTAAAAACGTTTTAATTCAAATACTATTCGTTACAATTATAAATTGGCGCCGTGGATGTCTCTCTTGTGAAACGTCCCGCCCCAAACTGTGTGTGTCTTGAAAATATAAAAATAAAAATGTGAATTTTCATAAAGATTTTATCATGTATGGGTAGCCTAGTGGTCATGGCATCTGCCCGGTAAGCGGAAGGTCGTGGGTTCGATTCCCATCCCTTGACACTTTTTTTTATTTTATCCATTCTGACCAAAATCTATCCGTGAACTTCACGCAGTGAACTTCACACAGACAGAATAAGGCAATTATATAAGTAGATATTAAGGTAGAAATATCAAGCCTCTAGGGACTGGTTTCTTTTTTAAAAAATTTACTCACAAAATATCTTTAGCTTTCGGGCATGGAAACCCTTCTACAGGAGAAAAATAAGATCCAAATGTATAGTATCCCTCTCTATTTTTTTTTTGCACACACACATACATACACTCACACAACTACACTACACATATACGACGAGCTAATGCTCTATTTAAATTATAAAAGGCGAATCTATTTTTGTTAGAGCAATAATCTTTATCATTTTCCTGGTTGGAATAAATTATATGTTTCTTTAGCATACACTTTCTAAGTTCAAGTAAAGTAAAGTATGCAGGGTATACTCCAAACCAATCCAATACAATAGTAGAGCGGTCTAGAGATTAATTTGGCGAAACCGCTGAGAGGGTTCACTACTGATGAGCCAAGCCCTCTCATTCAATAACTCATATCATTGCAGTAAGGTCTGTAGAGATAATATTTGATGTTATTTAAAAGAAACGTATTGCCAGTAAATTTATTTGTGTAAAATTTTAAAGTAATTTCAGGAGGTTCACAAGCCTCATTGTTGCAGTTTATAGACCTTGCTAGCCAATAAGCGGATAAAAATTGATTTCCGCTAGGATGTTTTCGTTTGTTATGTGACTGCGCCAATTATAGCTGAATGCTGTTCTGAAAACGGTTGTGTGGAAACTGTTTATAGCATTTATAGACGTTCCAGGTTTGAGAGAATTCTAAGACGTTGGCTTGTGATTCTGTAGTCTTATTTTGGCAGTAATGCTTATGGAAATTGTAAGCTCACATTTGAGTGCCATATCAGGGCCAATAGATGAATTCAAATGATTACGAACGTAAACAGCAATTCAGTCTAACCTGCTTCTTTGTGGTTTACTTACTCCTGGAGCATATATTTAAATATGTAAATTTAGGTTGTGTCGTGATGTATATATTTATATAAAACTAGTGAATGTATCCGGCTTCGCCGGGACCACAGTGCTCTTTGTAGTGAGGTGACACTCTAGCGAGAGTTTCTACTATATTATTTATCTGACTCGCGATTTAAAAATTAATGAAAATTCTTGTTTTGATGCATTCACAACCTTTCAGTAATATTAACATTCTCTATAGGTTCTCAGCTAAGACAAAATGGAAGAAATTTATTATAAAAATAAAAGGAATAGTTAATAAGGAGGATATAGGTTAACGGGAAAGCCCTAAGAGTCCGTCCTATGGCATTTGATGGCATTGTGAGACGTCTCTTCAGCAAGATCAAGCAAGCTGGATGCTCCTAAGAAATATTTGACATCGTGGAATATTCTGAACACCCTGTGCAGCCAGTCTTCATATCCACACCACTTATGTCTCTGCCTCTACAACTTAGAGTATATACTTTCTATAAGAAACAAAGAACAAAAGTGTCGCTTGTAATTTAAGATTCCTCATCTTCCATTTAACCTTACACTCATGGACAAAACATAAGGAAGTTTCATATTTTAATGTAGCCGGTGGTCTATTTATTTATTTAATTTTTATATTTTTTGAAGGAGACAGAGGCAATTTTGCTCACATTTGGTTATCTCGTGTGTCTTCAATAAAGGTCACTGTAATATCTTTCAGAGTTATTGTCTGAATCCCGATATACATTCTAAAAGGTACAATTTACTTAAGTTTTGTCCATGAGAGTACACAATGTAATATTAAAAATAAAGAAAGCATATCCTGACCAGGAGCACATGTGCTTTACAGAAGGCAGAGCGCCATCTGGTGGAACAGAAATCAACTAAACATTGATTTAGCCTGTTCCCTGATATTTGGCCAACCCAATGTAATATTTTTATTTAAAAAGAGGAAATATCTAAAATAATCATGCATACACTCTTCTATCTCTCAATTTATTTTCCTAATTACCACGTACTATTCCATTTTATTAAGATAAAATTGGGGCTGGTGTGACTTGGTCGTGTATACCGTCGAAAACTGAAACCCTCGATCAAATCCTCGTTATTTTTATTAGCCAAAATATAGGGTTTGCTTCAATGATATTTCCGACTTGTATAATCATTATCAGTAGCTGCAAGTAACTAAACGGAATTATGGCACATTTTAAAGGCAAAGTCAAACTGATTTTTAAATGTGTATCCATGTGGAGCACTTACAACCAAAAACAATCACTAATGCTTACTACTACGATAATAACGGTAGGGGAGAATCACATGTGCGATAAGTGAAACAAGATACAATCAAAATAGCTTATAGATTGTGCGGCTCGGCAAAAGATAAGAATTCCTACTCAGTCATTGGCAACAATGGAAGGAGACAATGGTGACCTTGGTGAGGTTACTGTAAGGCCTGGCTTCACTGGAGCAAAGTCCCACTGGTAGGCCTCGTTTACTGCGGAGAAATTTAAAAAAAAAAACTTTTTTTTATATATATTATTTGAAAATTAAAATAAGGGTTTAGGATGGCTGATGTTATCATATAAAATTCCTTCCGAGAAATATCCACTTGAGCTATATACAGTTACGAGCGTCATGCGTTCTTCATCTCTGTCACCGTTTGCTTTTTTTTTTTTTTGGAATGGCGCTCTCCTATTGGTTCGCTACGATGGCCGCCACTGCGCGAGACACTTTGTTTTTGACTTTGCCCCCCCACCTACTCGCTTTTTGGTTTTTGTAACTATTGTGTTGGAGCGGGTCGCTCCTTAAATAAATGCATATATTAGTTAATAACTAAATGGAATCCTCTCTTTCTTTTTCCCAGTAAGAGACTCCTACGGAAGCCAACAGTACATAGACAGATAAAGCACATAGGCTATAGTTATTAACTAAAATATGCATTTATTTAAGGCGCCAATTTATAATTGTAACAAATAGTATTTGAATAAAAACATTCAATCGGGTAAAACACGGGCGGGGCGTTAATGATCCAACAGGTCCACGTGTCTAAATTAAAACACGGGCGTTGCCCGGGTCATTCGGCTAGTCCCTATATATAGTCACGACCGTCTTTCCTCATCGGCCTCTGTCACGGATGCGCGCGCACAGGGAGGTCACGTGCTCGCCGGCAGCCAATAAAAATAATAAATAAATAAAAACTCCCTCGAGCCGGATTTGAACCAGCGACCTAAGGATCACCGTTGTAACATCTACAGTCGGGTAAAACACGGGCGTTGCCCGGGTCATTCGGCTAGTATATATATAAAAGGAAGGTTCAAAGGCCACTTTTCCATTTAAACTACATATAAAAATTACTGAGTTCAACAAGTAAGTGTAGATAGATGAAGACGAAAAATAAAAATATATATAGGATATTTTTAAAGCCTATATCAAATTAAACCAATAACTAAAAAAAAGTTATTTTTTTTAATAGGAAAAATTTGATTAGATTTGAAAGGAATTCTACACCAGAATTTGAAAATATTAGACTAATATGCTAATTTTTGAATGTGATGCTTAAAATAATGTAATGCGAATATTTCTGTATTATGTTTGTTAATACAGTAGAACCTCCATGAGAGGACACTCACGCTAGGGGTCACCTCTCTATAAAAGACAGATTTCACTTGCAAAATTGCCATTTTTACTAATTTAGGAACTCTCCTGTAAGAGGACAACTCTCCCTAAATGATAATTTGGCTTTGCAATTGTTGGGTTCCCGGTTTTGGATAAATGGAAAGGGAGGATACACGATGTGACTTATTAAAGTTTCCTTACTTAAGTATATATATATATAGCAATTTAGGCCAACAACCCCATGTATATAACCCGCAGCAAGACCTTAATGTTGTATAATAGAAGCACAGCTGTCAATGATGCACTATCGACATATGTCTTTACATCATCACATGTAATGCAATTTGTGCAAACAGGATAAATAAAATTAAAAAAAAGAGGGGGGAAACTCTGTAATTGATTAAGAGTTGAGCTAAAGTAGGGATCGAGCATATAATATTGTCAGAACAAAGGTCTAAAGATGGAAACAGCCACGACACTAGTATACAATTTCATCAGACAACCCATGAAATCGTTATTAAATTGGGCAATCTATAAAAGACTCCTTCTGGAGGTTTAGCAACCCACTGAAGACGCTGGGAGCTATTTCATAGAGGAAAATTATAGCAACAGATCTCTATAATTTCTACAGATCAACTGTAAATAGATTCATATTAAGGCATTTTTATAGCCCAAATAACACAAACAATAGTCAAACATACAAATCTGTTTGCATCATGCCGTACCCTCCTAACAGCGTAACAATAGCCCGAGGAATCAGAAAATATGGTATAATGGTAAATATGATGGAATAACGCACTGAAACACATAAAAGTACAAACATTACTAAAACCTGACAGATAGATACCCTCAAAGTAGCCCTAATAAAGTCGTAATTTGCAACTGTCGCTGTGTCAATATAACACAGCAAAGATATAGTACACAACTCTATTCCAACAGAGTCGGTAGTTCTATATTTAGTACAATTTGTGAAATTAAGGTGTGGGGGGTAGTACCATAAAGCAAAAGGAATGAAATATGTATGAGAGGAAACAAGAAAATTTATCTAGATATTTATTTAAATAAATTAAAATTTGGGAACATGTCTATACTGACGAGATATGCTATTTACATAGTAAAATTTAGATAGAGGTGACCTGAAGTTACTTTATAGCCCTTTAGGGCCCATGCGAAATCTAGGTTGGTTACTACACAAAAAGGGGGGGGGGGCGCTAAGTCATAATGACAAATGGCTTACCTTTTCTCGAAAGTGCCGGCAAAGGTCTGGTCTCCCGACTGAAGACTGTCCTCTCACTGAGCGACTCAGATTGAATCTGCCTTTTGGCAAAGAAACCCTCTTTTATTCTTGTCTCTCTCCGTTTTCATTCGCTGGCCGCGCCAAAGTTTCTATTGGCTGGCATTTTCATTCGCCGAAAGAAACACCAATCAAAATGGCCAACGGCTCCAGTATACAATTTCATAGACGCCCCAGGCCTCTCCCATCAAAATAGAACATATAGTATTACCAAAACAAAAAAATCTAAAGAGAGAAACAGCCACGGCACTAGTGTAAAATTTCAGACCCCAGGCCCCCCCTCCACATGGATTGAAATACTATCCTCCCTTTTCTCGGGACGGTATATATATCGCCCCCCGTCTTGGCTAAAAATCGACCCAGGCCCCTTTTACCTGGACTGTAATGTGATGCTTCCTTTTTTTCGGGAAGGATATTTATAAGGCTTAGTCTTTTAGAAATCTTCCTTCTCCATTTCTTCTTGTCACCTTTACCTAAATTTTTGGTGAGGGGAATATATGTACATATGGAACAACAGCTTCCAGCGCGGATGTCCCTGGATGTCACTGGTGTCTTCTTCACCAGGCATCAGCTTTCGGCATGGAAGTCTGGTGTCATCAATTGTCTAGGTTTCTGGGCAAAAAGGTGGTCTATAAGTCTATGTGGGAGGGAAGCCATGTATCCATTTGATGTTGATTATACATACGCCTTCTGTTGGGGTATGGTTACAAAAACGTGCCCCAACAATCCTCCCCCTGCCAAGTAATGGACAAATGCGTTTGTGCTACTCATTATTCATCTGCCTTTCATCAGTTACTATGAAAGCAGGCCCATTTCTAGCAAAATGCATTTTCCATTACTAGGTGAAGCCAGATGTACCGAAACCTATAGGGAAGATAAGGCTAGTCAAAATGATGGTATGCCATTCTAGATGTTTATTATTCCGAACATTAGTGGGCATTGCGCATCCTGGCAAAGGGGTTTTTATGTGTTATTATTCTGTCAGCACACTGTTATCAACATAGGTTATGGGGGACAGTCATATCATATGTATGGAAGTAAGCAAGGTCATCTGTCTTACCATTCATGGGTATATATACCACCCTTCCACTTTCTTCTTTGGCCTTGAGGAGTAGGCCATCCTTGTGGTAAGTCCTCTCACCCCATCCTTGCCTCTTGGGGTGCTGGATTCACTGCTACCTTCTTTCTGCTAACAATACAGTTAGAACATTTCCCTATTACATATTATATATAAAAAATTGGGCGCCAAGAAGTCGTTTAGAAATAACTGACTAGTCCAACTCCTAAAACATGCCAGCATCTTTATTTAAGTACCAATCAAGACATTCGTGTGGTATAGTTATACATATACAATCAAAGGAAAGGATAATTATAGTTAGCTGAAAGAAATATCTTGGTATATAATAATTAGCCTATGACATGATGACTTTTGCTAAATTAAAAAATTACAGAAACAAATTATGAAAGTAATTATTAAATAAGGCACGAAATATGTAATGATAAAATGAATCCTTCCATGTTATATGATGGGTATAATATATATATTGAAGAAAACACGTATCATGCAGATAGTGATTAAATATGATAAAAATCATCCCATGATAGATGATAAAGAAAACTACTACAAAATTATATATGATGACAAAATATATATACATATACAAGTAAGGCGGATAAAAGACAATAAGGATAAAATAGATCATGCCTTGAGGGAAGAATAAGCCATGACAACATGTTAAAAAAAATCGCAACATGGCAGGTAAATATTACTAATATCATGAATATCAAAGGAAATAAAATTGTTGAAATGAATAGTATATGATTATAATATAATATATATGATATAAAAATAATAACATATTGAATAAGAAAATGTAAACATAATATATATTTGTGCGCTGAGGGTTCAAGGTTTAGTATCTCAATTAAGTTTTCAATCTTATCCAGTCTGGAATCACGAGTTGGTCACTGGGTAATATTCGTCTATCCCGATCCTACTGGAGGGTGTGTTCTCTCTTGTGTGTTAGATTCCTCAAATTACAATACTCTCTCAACCCAGATGGGTACGTCATTTAGAATCTTGGTCAAATGGAACATAGCCCAGACCTCTATTAAACTACACAGTCCATTAAAATCTAGGGTGACAATCGTATGAAGAGAATTTTTTTTGTTTTGGCAGAGCGACTAATCAATTTCTACTAATTTGTCTGTGGCTCCGTTTACCTTGCCTCTGGGGTGTGTACAGTTCAGCTACCTCCCCCTTCCAAGAAATTCATATTACTTTCATCTACTAATATACTCTCTATTCATTGACCTGAATCCTATAAATCTACATCTTATAAGTTTGAATTTTATCAATCTGAAATTTTGGTTCCTTTTACAAATTCCTTCAGAATTCTACTCCCTGTATAACTGCTCTCAATTCTACTGTCCTCAATACAACACTTCTAAAACTTTGACTCACTGGCTTGTTCTGGCGTCTCGTTCGCGGTCATTTTAGTTAACTAATACTTTAAAATCTTATCCTAACATGGAACGAGTCTAAACTCGTTGAAGGTCCTAATAATTACTTATTCTGCCTCTCGAATCGGTCTTATGCTCGAATTCATTCCAACAAAACGTATGGCAGGGCGAATCCTTTATTAGAAGAAACTTCCGCTAGCTATGGGGGATCAAACTGGTACCAAAAAAATTCAATAGACGGAAACACTTCGTCTAGAATAACTGGGCAATCTCTGCCTACTTGCCAATCTTACAGGACCTCCCGTCTGGAACACCCTCGCTCCAGCCACGCTAAAAGCGTCGAAACTACGGTGTCAGATCGGTTACCCAAGGTCGCGCCGTTATACCCCAGGCTATACGGCATGGCTAAAACAAATCCCCCATCCTGCATAAAATTCAATCTATACCTCTTCGTTTCCTCTTGCGAGGAGGAGTTGAGTGGGAAATTCGGCTTGATCCTTGCCTTCCACTATCTCCAAGTCTGAGGGTCGGGATAGGGATCATTTATCCACAATCCTTAGAATTCAAGCTAAACTAAGATAAAAGAAAATCAAAGGAAAATTATACCCCCTAACGAGGGACCTAACAAAAAGGGAGCGAATATTTTCTAACTAGATAGAGTTGTAGTTGTCCTGTTTGAGGCTTCTCGGTCCTAACAAAATTCGAAATAAAAAATAAAATAAAATAAAAATCGATCCTATTAAAGTCCTTAACCCTATTCTAATGTAATTTGGGCTCACAATATAATAGTTTTTAACCTTTTTCTACATTCATTGCACCAATTCATTCATACACCCTCCCCCCTATCATTCGCGGTACGCATACAAACTAAGGTTGAAAGCTGCTACAAAGGCCAAAATACTCATTTATCTATATCAATAGATCCTAACAAATGATAACATCTTTCAGGACACAATGTGAAATCAAATAAAATAATAAAATTAAAACAAATTGGGAACTAAAGCCCTAGGTTACTCAAAAGAAAATGCCTCTGTACAAGCTCTATATATACTAATACTTTATACTCGATAAATGATTGTTAACAATAATTGTTAACAATTCTAAATAATCTGGAAGCTAACCTACTAAAAAAAATCAGTGTAACTTCAAAAACTGCCCTTGCCTTGACACCAAGCGACTTTTCACGACAATTCTATATAAAGACATACACAAATTATAATGGCGAATAAAGGACCATTAAGCGTGACACCTCATAAAAGCGGATTGAGTCTCTCCCCTAGCCACCGTGGGTGAAGTCACTTTCTTCTTACTTCCTCGTGCGTCTGCCCCCTTTGCACTCCATTGAAAGATGGATTTATAGGGTTTACGATTCACTACCCAACACTAACATTCTCAAGTGCTTTCCAAGGATCGACTACAGTCTGGGCCTACTTAACTTCTACCCCTGACCTAGGGTCCCTATACTTCACAACTTCACTCTGAGAGATTGAACTTTTATGTCCTCATTAGACACCTATTTCAAAGCTACTACCTGAAAGCCAGGGATTATAGGGTTTCTTTTCTAAATTACCCAACACAAGCCATAGTATGCCTATTAGGTTTGTTGTTTTAGACATAGCCCCCCTCTAAGTTGTGATTTCCTACACCTTCCTTCACCTATTACTAAAATTTCAGATTTACACTAAATAGTTAATTCACAATGGTATACATTATTCTCATTGGTCTTTGAAACTCGGGTTTTAACAAGAAATAGTTTGTATAGAAAAAAAATTAATCCTAATGAAGTTCTACTTTAAAAAAAAAAGGTTTTTAAAAGAAAAAAAAAAAAGGTTGAAATCTCTAAACTTCTCATTCTTTCGAGCTGATTCTCCGTACACACTCCAAAATCCTATTTAGTGGCGACAGTCTAAGTAGAATTTACACTGTGTGGGCCTTTTCACCCTTGTAGACCTGCGTAAAGTTAAACTGTCTACACTAACTCTGTCAATTTCCCCTCGGCTCATTACTTCTGAGTTCGCTCTGGTTGTCACTTAGCGGCTGTTATTAGAAATTTCCTTCATGTATTTATACAGTATGAGGCATAGTAATTAAAAGGCTGCATTTTCATGAGTTCAATTTTCTCACAACATGCTGAAACGAAATCAAATGTGGTTATAAGATCACTGTCTATGTGGTAACAGGTGCACATTGGATTGGGAAAGGACAAAGTTATTTCGCCCTTTATGATACCAATTGTAACCGGGTTTTCTGTTGAGTTATGATGATATACTGAGAATTTGATAGGGAAATTATTTTGTAGACTTTGTTGCATATCAGGGGTCTTGTTTGTTCCTGGGTTAGAAATTTTATATTATTCCTTACTGTCAGTCTGATAATTACATTCCTGGCTCATGAGATAGGTGTGCAACTTGTATAATTCTCTGTGGAAATATATGTGGACATTTAAGAATTTATAGAGGTATATTTAATATGGAGTCGTCACCTCAGCTCGATCCATCCACATTTTGTTCTGGAATTAGCGTCATATTCTAGATGGACTTCACTGCCTCATCTATAGTCCAGGCATATCACCTTAAATGTCAATTTTAGGAAACGTCATCTCGTCCTAGACCTTTCTTTTCTGCATGCTGGCACATCTTGAATGACATTTCCAATGTGGGGAACACACCCTTTTGGCGGTCTATCGGTATCCAGTGATCATACTTGGCAGAAAACGTCGTCAAAGGGGGCCTCCCTCCTTGCGTGTCTAGCCATCTAATCCAATCACGATACCGCCTCACGCCTATAGGTTCCGAATTATATTCAATGTAATATCTTTGCTCGGGTGTCCCGACTTTATCAATCTTTATTCACAGCCTTTAGGTGATTTTACTCCGCACTGGAGGCTCGCATTCCGCTAACTTCCTCATTATATACAAGTGTTAAATCGAGCCTCGATAAACTCTCCTGTCTCCTATACCCCCATTATTAGATAGATCCTGTCTCTAACACAGGTGGCTTTTGCTGCCTTGTCATTAGCTTAAAGCTGTCCAAGCACACCTCGGGATATCTCAGCTGTCTTGTAGACACAAGCTCCAGTCATCTCCTTTCCTTTGAATATTTTAAAAGATTATCCCAGGTAGTTGTCATAAGTTAATAAATAGTTCCACAGTGATTAAAAGGTACTCGCGCAAATTGGTCACCAGATCTACTCCTTGAGATTCTGCCATTGGAATGTTAAAACCAGATTTCTATCCATTATTGATTTCAAATAAAAAAGGTTTTACGAAGAGAAAAAAAAAAGGTGCGTCTTTCTATGGTGATCAAACTTCTCTCTTCACGGGTACGCTAACTGGATCTTCAATTCTATTTTCACCTTAGGCTAATATATCTGCCACTCTCCCAATCCACTATGCGTTAAAAAAAATAAAATCGATTAACTATCATTCAGCATGTTAGCCCTAATCTGGATGCACAGGCTAGTATGACTTGGCAGAGAGCGCTGTTAAAATAAAGTTAAGAAATTGTAGCCAGCAATAATTATCAGAACTCACTTCTGCTGTGAGGGAGATTATATCAGGGCTATGATGGAAAAAAAATTCTAAGTCATTTCAGTAGACTACTGTAAAACACTGATCACCGTTCTAAATTTGAACCATGGGAATCCAACCTCATTTCTCATACTGTATATAATAATTTGAGAAAGTAAAATAAAGAAATTGTAATCAATGGTGCTCGCAACAGAATTCAAAATGATTGAGACACAGAACATTATAAATAATGTCCAGCAAGCAGGATACCAAACCACCTTTATATTACAACATTTCCACAAAAGTATAACTATCAATAACCCAATAAACAAAACCACAAAATATCTATAGGGCGATATGTTACATTCCATACTCACAAACATCTATAACAATAGCCAAGTACTTAAGAAACTCTGGCATCCAAACATATTACTGTAATTCCCCTAACATAGGCTCCACCATAAAAGTCCACTATCTAAAAATAATCCTACTATCATAAAACCCACTAACCAAAACAGAGAATAAAAGGCAATATATTCCGTAGAGTGTAACAGCTGCCAAGCCAAATACGCAGGGGAGACAGGAAGGAGAGTCAGCAATAGAATATATGAACATAGACGCAACGTTATTAATCAAGACAATAGGTCTCTAATTTTCCAATACTGCAAAGGAACAGGTCACACTTTCGCATTAGGAGAACCTAGAATACATTACAATAACATAAACAGCAAATATCAAAGGCTTATAATTGATTCTCTATTATTCAGAAAACACAATAGCATTAATAGAAAATAGATTTGCCCGAAACATATAACACAATATATCCTAGTACCAGCTAATAATATCAACAATAATATAAGTAACTTATATGTAATAGCCAATAACTATTATAAAACTACTTAAATAATAGAATTTCTAACCTATAAGATAATTCATAGAATATAGCAAACAATAGTAGAATATGTATAAATACCTTAACCAAAAAAAAAATGTCTTAAGAAAACAAATAATATGCAAAACTTCCTAATGTATATATATATATATATGTACATAGAATCATTATAGTTTTAGCATCAGGCGACGTAATATTTTCTTGATATATTGTATATGTTTCTCCTGTAGAAGGGCGGACAAGCTCGAAAGCTTGAGAAGACCAGAATAAAAGATACTCATCCGAATAAACGTTTTACTTTGATATCAGAAATCAATGATAATATTAAGGTTTTGCCACAAACAATGTGAATCGTAATAGACAGCGGCGAGAGATGCGGTATACACCGCCTCAACATAACTTTCATTGCCTGATAAAATGCCAGTGAAACGGAAAGCATAAATTAAAATTCACGATTTATAATAGACTGTTAATCTCAGGATGCGTGGACTACTTCACCAATACTTAAAAATAGTATGGCTTTTCATTAGGTATATATTTCTAAAGTATAGGGGATGAAACATATACTAAATTCGAGCCCCGCGGCGGGCGACATTGTTGGGTTCCCGGTTTTGGATAAATGGAAAGGGAGGATACACGATGTGACTTATTAAAGTTTCCTTACTTAAGTATATATATATATAGCAATTTAGGCCAACAACCCCATGTATATAACCCGCAGCAAGACCTTAATGTTGTATAATAGAAGCACAGCTGTCAATGATGCACTATCGACATATGTCTTTACATCATCACATGTAATGCAATTTGTGCAAACAGGATAAATAAAATTTAAAAAAAAGAGGGGGGAAACTCTGTAATTGATTAAGAGTTGAGCTAAAGTAGGGATCGAGCATATAATATTGTCAGAACAAAGGTCTAAAGATGGAAACAGCCACGACACTAGTATACAATTTCATCAGACAACCCATGAAATCGTTATTAAATTGGGCAATCTATAAAAGACTCCTTCTGGAGGTTTAGCAACCCACTGAAGACGCTGGGAGCTATTTCATAGAGGAAAATTATAGCAACAGATCTCTATAATTTCTACAGATCAACTGTAAATAGATTCATATTAAGGCATTTTTATAGCCCAAATAACACAAACAATAGTCAAACATACAAATCTGTTTGCATCATGCCGTACCCTCCTAACAGCGTAACAATAGCCCGAGGAATCAGAAAATATGGTATAATGGTAAATATGATGGAATAACGCACTGAAACACATAAAAGTACAAACATTACTAAAACCTGACAGATAGATACCCTCAAAGTAGCCCTAATAAAGTCGTAATTTGCAACTGTCGCTGTGTCAATATATCACAGCAAAGATATAGTACACAACTCTATTCCAACAGAGTCGGTAGTTCTATATTTAGTACAATTTGTGAAATTAAGGTGTGGGGGGTAGTACCATAAAGCAAAAGGAATGAAATATGTATGAGAGGAAACAAGAAAATTTCTCTAGATATTTATTTAAATAAATTAAAATTTGGGAACATGTCTATACTGACGAGATATGCTATTTACATAGTAAAATTTAGATAGAGGTGACCTGAAGTTACTTTATAGCCCTTTAGGGCCCATGCGAAATCTAGGTTGGTTACTACACAAAAAGGGGGGGGGCGCTAAGTCATAATGACAAATGGCTTACCTTTTCTCGAAAGTGCCGGCAAAGGTCTGGTCTCCCGACTGAAGACTGTCCTCTCACTGAGCGACTCAGATTGAATCTGCCTTTTGGCAAAGAAACCCTCTTTTATTCTTGTCTCTCTCCGTTTTCATTCGCTGGCCGCGCCAAAGTTTCTATTGGCTGGCATTTTCATTCGCCGAAAGAAACACCAATCAAAATGGCCAACGGCTCCAGTATACAATTTCATAGACGCCCCAGGCCTCTCCCATCAAAATAGAACATATAGTATTACCAAAACAAAAAAAAATCTAAAGAGAGAAACAGCCACGGCACTAGTGTAAAATTTCAGACCCCAGGCCCCCCCTCCACATGGATTGAAATACTATCCTCCCTTTTCTCGGGACGGTATATATATCGCCCCCCGTCTTGGCTAAAAATCGACCCAGGCCCCTTTTACCTGGACTGTAATGTGATGCTTCCTTTTTTTCGGGAAGGATATTTATAAGGCTTAGTCTTTTAGAAATCTTCCTTCTCCATTTCTTCTTGTCACCTTTACCTAAATTTTTGGTGAGGGGAATATATGTACATATGGAACAACAGCTTCCAGCGCGGATGTCCCTGGATGTCACTGGTGTCTTCTTCACCAGGCATCAGCTTTCGGCATGGAAGTCTGGTGTCATCAATTGTCTAGGTTTCTGGGCAAAAAGGTGGTCTATAAGTCTATGTGGGAGGGAAGCCATGTATCCATTTGATGTTGATTATACATACGCCTTCTGTTGGGGTATGGTTACAAAAACGTGCCCCAACACAATTAGGTGTCTTTACAGGGAGGTTCTACTGTAATGGATTCTTATATTATATATAATAATAAGTAAAATAAATCAGGCCTCTGGGGGGGGGGCAAAATTGTCTTTTCATAATGGAAAGACACTTCCCCCCCCCACAGGCCTGATTAATTTTACTCAATATTGATACAAGGGATTATTTTATTGAATATATAATAATACTAGAACATAGCGCCCGTGCTATGAACGTGAGCCAACATTCCCATCACATCCAGGATGTGCTCTATAGGCGAAAGATCAGGTGACCTTGCTGGTCAGGGAATACATCAGTAAAATTGAAAACAATCCATAGTAACACGTCCCGCCTGTGGCTAGACATTATTTTGTTGTAAAGTAAGCCCGAAGTGATGTGAGAGGAAAGGCAGCAAAACATGACATAGACTGTCAGCTACATATCGTTATGCTGTCAGGGTGACAAGAATGACTAATAATGGGGTCATGATATCAAATGAAATGGAACCCCAGACCATATCGCCCTGTTGTGGACCTGTGTGGTGTTCGAAAGTAAGGCCAGTATCTACACGCTACCCAGAACGTCTCCAGACACATGTTCAATGATTGTCAGGATACAGTAAAAAAAAACAGGAATCAGTACTAAAGACTTTATGTTCCCAGTCAGCGCAATTCCAAGTTGATCTCTCCCGATACCACTGTAGTATGTAACACTGTACTACTGTAGTACTGTAGGTGTATGGGTGTGAGAGATAGGCATCATAACGGTCGGCGAGCCCCCTTGGTTGGTCGTGTGGCCCTAACGTTGCATTCTACTGTTGTTGACTTACTCTTGCCAACATCGCCTAATGGCCTTATCACTTTGACAAGATGTCGCGCGATTAGTCGATTTGACCAACCAGCCTCTTTCAATCTAATGGCATGACCTCTTTCAAACTCTGACAAATTGTTCGTAATGAGCACGAATCTTCAGGCGAGGCATTAGATACAGTAGAAATAGGCTTGCTGAAAAAATGTAAACGGAAATTTTGAAAATGGGCTCGTGCTGTATTGAATATTGAGTCTAAAATACTCATACTAAATGCGCAAGACTCTTCATTTGCATAAATCGGCCACCAAATTTCAATTATTTTCATTTTTGGTCAAAATTTTCATATAAATCTAGCAATTCCTTCTTGGAGTCTCTATTTTGTTGCTGTAGAGTATATTTGTACAAGTAATCTTCTGGTAAGTTGGTTTATTATGTGAAGTGAAAATTCGTACCACAGATAAAATTATCATAATGATATTTTATTTTCAACTTGAAAAAAAAAAAAACAGTTCGTTTGAAATTTAATTTTAAAGTAAATTATTTTTTCTTCTTTATTCTATAACATTTGGGAAATCTTGAATAGCCATTCATCTGGTTTTATAAAGTTGTCATATCATGATGGTTGATTCTCCTATTTTAGATTACAATATTACTTATATATATATATATTAATTGAATAGCATATTTTGGATCAAAAATAAAATAAACATTTTATTTAATATAAATACCAATATTTCAATAGGCTATACGCCTAACTTCGTCAGGGCTTTTCTTGTTTTTGAACTGCTTTGGTTCATCACGTGATGCCTTCACGCGACGATATATAAATATTTGCAACTCTGTGGGGATAAATTTTTTTTTTTTTAAATATATACACACAAAAAATATTAATAAGAATAGAATATATATGTACATTTATAAAAATAAAAAATAATATATGATTCCTAATAGGTATAATAAAATAATTTTAAATCGATTTGAACTGTAGATATAACGGAGGTATGTCAATTTTTCTATTAATACTGTTGGTATCTTTCATTGAGGTCCAACTTTCTAAAAAGAGTCTTGAATGTTTATCTTGAATGTTGTTATATATAATTTCTGTTTTTTCAAAATTTGGTATATGGTCCTGTTTGAGTGCGTGATCTACTAAAAGTGATAATGGGCTATGGTTTTTAAAAGCTGTTTTGTGTTGATTTACTCTTTCTTCAAGAGTTTTACCGGTTTCTCCTATGTATGTTGCAGGGCATGATTTGCATATATATATAATAAAGGTCACCTTTTCCGTCAAAACAAGATGCCATATGTGACCACTGTCGCAAACTAGCGGACTCGAGTCGGTGACAAAGCCACAACACCTGCTTTGACAAACTGTAAAAAAACGTGGGCCATTCTCCCGAAGATGGATTCCACCCATCTTCCCTAACTTTATTCTGTAATCTTGGTCTCTCGGATTGCTTGTCATCCATTTTACAATATAATAAAATATTTTAAAATAAAGTACCTGGAGAAGTCATAAGGATACTGCAGACTTCTTGCCAAAATCGACACCCATCTCCAACTTGGTCACTGCACACGTTCTTGATATATTTCTCTCAGATGACGCAGTGAGGCGCTGGTTGCGAGTGAAATAGGTAAATTTGTTAATAACTCTAAGGATATTCGAGATAGAAGCCTGAAAATTTGCCTATAAGTTTTTCCAGATTCAACTCTATATACTGTTCAAATTTCAGCTAGATTATTTACGTTTTGTGGACATGTACAAACATATATACCTACAGTGATATATTCATTTTAAATTCACCACAATCCACTTTTCAAAAATGGGTGCACATTAAAAAAAAAAAATAATGATAAAATATTCATCATTCCATAAGAAATCTACCCGATTAATTTTTGTTTTGAAAAGAAGTTGTACAAAAGTATAAATAAATAAATGGTTAAAATTGCCATCCTGAAAAATTCGAAAAATAATTCAGAAATGTAAAAGGCATCGATTTTACAGGAAGTCATTTCTGCTAATTTCTTGTGAATTGCCGTGTTGCTGCATTGTTGTCTTCAAAGTTGCTGTCACTAGGTTAGTCGGTTCTTATTTTTGCTGATCGTATTAATAACTGGAAATATTGACAAAATTATATAGTTTTATTTTATGGGTAAAAACTTGTTTGCTTTCATACTCTTTAGGCATATTTCCTTTGACCAATTGATCAATATTTGGCATAACATATGGGTCCTCAGTCTAGTATAAAATGCAAAATTTGTTACCAGAAACTCGGAGTTAAAAGTGACAAATTATTTTTAACCTGTAACTCTCTTCGTGTTTAAGACATTTTGACCTTTTAAATTAATTGATTCCAACATTTGCGTGTATGTTTAGTCAGGTTAATGTTTAGCTATTTTAAATTAGGCCAAGTTACTCTTTGCCGGATTTCGCCTCTATTTTAAATTAGGTCGTCACTTTTTTTTTTGCCGGGTTTGACCAATATTCAAGTCATGAAAAGCTATTAGATAAATTACTTTGAAAAATAATAATAATATTAAGGCTAGAATATGTTTTAAAAACTAATGAGAATATAAAAAAAAAACCTAGATAAAATATAAGTTTTTTAAAAATAAAATATTACATACTCCAAACAAAACATTTCAACACATGACACCCATTTGTATCCATGCAATAGAACTTTTTTTAATGTATTCTGTTAAAAATTTAATCAAATAATCAGATAAAACCTTTCTGAATCACATTATCCTAAACTTTCTGGTCCTATTCAGGTCATAACCAAAAAATTCCCATTTTGAAGTCAATATGTGAAATACCACAGTTTTGGCACCATTTGGATTAAGTCTTATTTTCTTGTTTTTTCTGGTGTTCCAAGTTACTTGGTTCCAAAATGCATATAGCTTGGTCTTTAATTATTTAGAGAAAAGAATAGCTTAAGAAAAAAAAAAACTATTATTTCCTCACTGTTTTCACAAGAATCTTTGGAGGGGGTCGGTGGAAGGAGGGTCTATCTAAACCGTTAGTTTTCGACCGCTACGACCCAGGTTCAATTCCTGCATTGGGCACTTTTTTCTGATTTGAAAAAAAAAAAAAAAAAAAAAATGCTCCAATGGCACCCGATTCTTGCAAAAGTCCAACCCCACCAGCGAGTGCAAGTAACCAAACGGGGCCCTGGCACATTTGTAAGTGCAAAGTTGAACTGCTTTTCATATGTGTAGACATGTGGTGCACTTACAGTAAAAGCAGTCGCCTACCTCTACCCACCATGATTATCATGGCCTATACCACGTGTACTAGGGATAGGCCAAAATGAACAATAATAAAACTTATAATAACCATATTATTTATTATTTTAATTATATTTATTTCTTCACACCCCAAGATATTTATTATTTGTATTATCTTGACAAGTACAAAAGAATTTTGTTAAACTATCGATGAATTATATATTTAAAAAAAACTCTTTTGACACCAAAATGACCTATTCTCAAGAAATAGGAATGTTGGCCAGGCAACCTCTACCCAAAAATAATCTCTAATTGATTCCAAAATAGAAAAAAAAAAAAAAAAAGTTCTGAAAATTTTTCTAGAAGATTCACATATTGACAAGTCCTTTATTGAAATTGCATAGATCAGTTATGGAATTCCATCAATTTGCCACACAAGTGCTCCAGCAGTGGAAGCTGTTTTCCCACTAGGTACCAAATAATTTGATGCACAACACAAGAATATGCAGATAAATTGTTCATGCCTCTCTACACTAGAAGTTCCCATAATATAGTGAGATTCATTTTGTGACTTGTCCTTCATGTTCTTCTCATCTATCACAGCCTCCATATGGTCTCACAGCTGCCATATGGTCTAATCATTCTCTCTTCAATTATGTCCATTATATCTTATTCCTTTCAATTCCAGCCAGCCTGTTCTTCTCTATCTCAGCCATTATGGTCTATCTCCTTTATCACAGCCAGTATGGTCTATATACTCTTATCTCAGCCAGTATGGTCTATCTTCTATATCTCAGCCAGTATGGTCAATATACTCTTATCTCAGTCAGTATGGTCTATCTTCTATATCTCAGCTAGTATGGTCTATATACTCTTATCTCAGCCAGTATGTTCTATCTTCTATATCTCAGCCAGTATGGTCTATATACTCTTATCTCAGCCAGTATGGTCTACTCCTTTATCACAGCCAGTATGGTCTATATACTCTTATCTCAGCCAGTATGGTCTATCTTCTATATCTCAGCCAGTATGGTCTATATACTCTTATCTCAGCCAGTATGGTCTATCTTCTATATCTCAGCCAGTATGGTCTATATACTCTTATCTCAGCCAGTATGGTCTATCTTCTATATCACAGCCAGTATGGTCTACTCCTCTATCACAGCCAGTATGGTCTACTCCTCTATCACAGCCAGTATGGTCTACTCCTCTATCACAGCCAGTATGGTCTACTCCTCTATCACAGCCAGTATGGTCTACTCCTCTATCACAGCCAGCCTGGCATATCTCCTCTATCACAGCCAGTATGGTCTACTCCTCTATCACAGCCAGTATGGTCTACTCCTCTATCACAGCCAGTATGGTCTACTCCTCTATCATAGCCAGAATGGTCTATCTCCTCTATCACAGCCAGCCTGGCCTATCTCCTCTATCACAACCAGCCTGGCCTATCTCCTCTATCACAGCCAGCCTGGCATATCTCCTCTATCACAGCCAGCCTGGCCTATCTCCTCTATAACAGCCAGCCTGGCCTATCTCCTCTATAACAGCCAGCCTGGCCTATCTCCTTTATCACAGTCAGCCTGGCCTATCTCCTCTATCACAGCCAGTATGATCTATCTCCTCTATAACAGCCAGCCTGGCCTATCTCCTCTATCACAGCCAGCCTGGCATATCTCCTCTATCACAGCCAGCCTGGCCTATCTCCTCTATCACAGCCAGCCTGGCCTATCTCCTCTATCACAGCCAGTATGGTCTACTCCTCTATCACAGCCAGCCTGGCATATCTCCTTTATCACAGTCAGCCTGGCCTATCTCCTCTATAACAGCCAGCCTGGCCTATCTCCTCTATCACAGCCAGTATGGTCTACTCCTCTATCACAGCCAGCCTGGCATATCTCCTCTATCACAGCCAGCCTGGCCTATCTCCTCTATCACAGCCAGTATGGTCTACTCCTCTATCACAGCCAGCCTGGCCTATCTCCTTTATCACAGTCAGCCTGGCCTATCTCCTCTATAACAGCCAGCCTGGCCTATCTCCTCTATCACAGCCAGCCTGGCCTATCTCGTCTATCACAGCCAGCCTGGCCTATCTCCTTTATCACAGTCAGCCTGGCATATCTCCTCTATAACAGCCAGCCTGGCCTATCACCTTTATCACAGCCAGCCTGGCCTATCTCCTCTATCACAGCCAGCCTGGCCTATCTCCTTTATCACAGTCAGCCTGGCATATCTCCTCTATAACAGCCAGCCTGGCCTATCTCCTCTATCACAGCCAGCCTGGCCTATCTCCTCTATCACAGCCAGCCTGGCCTATCTCCTTTATCACAGCCAGAATGATTTATCTCCTCTATCACAACCAGCCTGGCCTATCTCCTCTATCACAGCCAGCCTGGCATATCTCCTCTATCACAGCCAGCCTGGCCTATCTCCTCTATCACAGCCAGCCTGGCATATCTCCTCTATCACAGCCAGCCTGGCCTATCTCCTTTATCACAGTCAGCCTGGCCTATCTCCTCTATAACAGCCAGCCTGGCCTATCTCCTCTATCACAGCCAGCCTGGCCTATCTCGTCTATCACAGCCAGCCTGGCCTATCTCCTTTATCACAGTCAGCCTGGCATATCTCCTCTATAACAGCCAGCCTGGCCTATCACCTTTATCACAGCCAGCCTGGCCTATCTCCTCTATCACAGCCAGCCTGGCCTATCTCCTTTATCACAGTCAGCCTGGCATATCTCCTCTATAACAGCCAGCCTGGCCTATCTCCTCTATCACAGCCAGCCTGGCCTATCTCCTCTATCACAGCCAGCCTGGCCTATCTCCTTTATCACAGCCAGAATGATTTATCTCCTCTATCACAACCAGCCTGGCCTATCTCCTCTATCACAGCCAGCCTGGCATATCTCCTCTATCACAGCCAGCCTGGCCTATCTCCTCTATCACAGCCAGCCTGGCATATCTCCTCTATCACAGCCAGCCTGGCCTATCTCCTTTATCACAGTCAGCCTGGCATATCTCCTCTATAACAGCCAGCCTGGCCTATCTCCTCTATCACAGCCAGCCTGGCCTATCTCCTCTATCACAGCCAGCCTGGCCTATCTCCTCTATAACAGCCAGCCTGGCCTATCTCCTCTATCACAGCCAGCCTGGCCTATCTCCTCTATAACAGCCAGCCTGGCCTATCTCCTCTAACACAGCCAGCCTGGCCTATCTCCTTTATCACAGTCAGCCTGGCATATCTCCTCTATAACAGCCAGCCTGGCCTATCTCCTCTATCACAGCCAGCCTGGCCTATCTCCTCATCACAGCCAGCCTGGCCTATCTCCTCTATCACAGCCAGTATGATCTTTCTCCTCTATCACAGTCAGCCTGGCATATCTCCTCTATCACAGCCATCCTGGCCTATCTCCTCTATCACAACCAGCCTGGCCTCTCTCCTTTATCACAACCAGCCTGGCCTATCTCCTCTATTGCAGCCAATATGGATGGCCTATATGTGTATTCGTGGTCTAGTGTTTTAAATCAGACCTATCATGCTTTAATCTCACAGCCATTGTATCTTATTCCTATCATCCTAATCTCATTTATCCTAGTCTTCATTTTCTAACCTCATCTCTAAAAGCCATTATATCTTTTAGTTATCAATTGCAACCATCATCTTCTCTATAGCAAACATTACTTCTAGAACTTATCAATTGCATTCATTATGTTCTTCTAGTCTCATCTATCACACAACCATTATTTCCCAATATTATATAACATATCCAGTGTATTCTAATCACAATTATTACCAAGTATTTTCATAATGTCTGGTAGATGGGGATTAGAGAAAGAAAGTTGTCTCCGGTTACCTAGATGAGAAAGAATGGAAATTCAGTGGACCTTGTCCCTATTGTTTAAACATATTTTCTCAGCTTTGTGATTCTTTTTTTTTTTTTCTTAAAACATTGGACAATCCAACCTTTTGCTACCTTGTGTGTGATGTCTTTGAAAAGTAAGTACCATGTTCCTTGCAGAGACCTTGCTCCTGGGCTGGCTAGTGGCAGCTGTATAGCCCACCACACCTGAGTTGTTGGTATCAAATCCTGTTTGGCTCTGGAGACACCCCTGGCATTATCATTTTTGAAATTTTGGAGCAACTTTTTAATTTGATAAACTCTATATACTGAAATATTCTCATTTTCACTGGCAAAGAGAGATTGTGCTTGATTGACAGCTGATCCAGCCCAAAGGATTCTTCAAGGAAGATGCTCCTGTTAATGCAGATCAAGTAGGCCTCCTGCTCATTAGCCAGTGATTCAGACATAATATTGCATGTGGGATCTTTGAATTGGCTGTTTTATCTGACAATTTATTTTCTCAGAAGTGCTAATATACACTTTGGGTATATGGTGGTCAAGCAAGTTTTGTGTGATGTCCAGCCACGGCCATGGATCTCTCTCCCCAGCATTCTGCTGGTCCCCAGGATCTGAAGACATTCAACTACCTGCTGGTTGCTTCCCAGATCTTGGGAGCAGCAGCCATTGTGCTGTCGGCTGTGTGGACGGACAAGTTCCTGGGAGGTCTGGGCTGGTACAGCAGCCAGGACCAGCAGTTCAACTACCATCCTCTCTTCATGGTACTGGGAATGGTGCTCTTCTATGGGGAGAGTGAGTACCCTCCGTAGTGCTGGTAGCAAGCTCTGCTTTGTTGACTTCTGCTAAGGCACAATTTGGATTATAGATTATATATAATATTATAGTAACACTGTTACTAAAATGTATTTTTATTTGGATTTTGTCTTATTACCTTTTGTTTAGTTGACTCCTTTTCTATATACAGTATAACCTCTTAATTCAACACCAATTTTAATTCAATCCCCCTTTTTTTTCAAATATCCAAATAAGGATTTTATTTTTCTTTAATTTAGCCGACATTAATTCCACCAGACTTTAACTGAAATTTTCTGATCCTATAGGGTGTTGAATTAAAGAAGTTAGACTGTGTGATAATTGTAATAAAATTATTTAAAGCCTTTTGTAAGTCATTCATCTATTAAAATCACAGATCAAGCTTTGCATTTCGTTTGTCAATCAGCCTTCATTGAAGAACAAATGTTTACAAAAGCTCACAGTGATATTAATAAATAAATGTTCAATAAAATAATATTTTGAAACTATTATAGACGCGCATGATTCTTTTAAAAATTTAAACAATATCTACTGCCCCCCTTACTTTAATGGAAAAATTAATGGGAGGGCCTGACTCATCAGCCAGGCCCTCCCATTTATTTTTCCATTGCAGTAAGAGGGCAGTAGATATTGTTTAAATTTTCAAAAGAATCATACACGTCTATAATAGTTTCAAATTTTCATAACAGATGGCGCGCTAATGTATCATTAAATAATCTTTGTATCAATATATTAAGATGAAAACATTGGGCCTCCAGGAATAAGTTTTTTGAAATAAATTTATCTCTGGATGCCCAATGTTTTCATCTTGTATCAAAATGTATTACAAAATGTTTTAAGATATCTCTTTTTGACATTATTTATTTATTCACGGGCTCTGGCACATTTGTAAGTGCAAAGTCGAACTGTTTTTCACATGTGTAGACATGTGGCACACTTACAGTAAAAGCAGTTGCCTGGACAGCAACTTGGTTCTGCCATCAAAGTCACAACCGTGGTTATAACAACAACAAAAAATCCTGATCCCAAGTTTTAGTGAGGTTCTATTGTAGATATCAATTCTGATATACAGTAGCCAAGTTGTGTGATCATGGGAGAATGGCAAAACTCAACCAACATTCGCAGCAGCCAGAAATTCCTATTTGCACCCCGGTCAGAATGTCAGAGGTGAGGTCAGACTGAAGGGGGACATCTTATCTGTGGTGGTGATAGTAGTTCAGTTGATAGTTGCAATTATTGAGGTCTCTGGTAACCCTTTGAACAGCTGGTGTTTCAGCCCTAAAATGTGTGTAAATAACGATTACAGTGAATACAATAAACACAGATCTTGCACTCATGCTTATTTATACACAATACTTCAAAATACAAAGACCTTTGGGGTTGATATTGTTCAATTAAACATTATTTAATAAATTTCACTCAAAAATACACAGCAATATGGACATTTTTTATTTGCATACCTGCAAAGTATGATATTTTTAAACAGTTCCCAAGAGGTAGGTCTGGTCATATGGTACAGGTTCTACAAAAGCAAATGTTTTTTTTTCCCACCACTCTGTGTTTTGAGGTCACTGCACACTGAATAATCCCTAGAATCATGTTCAGGGTCACTATCTGGTACGTGAAGCTTGTTATTTAGCCTTTCGTCATCATCAAGTGAGCTCATACGAATTCTTTTGAGTGCTTTCATAGACAGAAACGAAACAAGATCTCTAATTAATTCTTTTTTAATTAACTCCTCTCATCACTGTAAGGCCATTTTATACCATTGTTTTTGTAATTAAGGTAGGAATTTATCACTCATACTTTCTAGAACTGATTTGACCATTTGTTGCAATCCTTTTTTTTTTGCTTATCCCTAGTACACATGGTACAGGCCATGATAATCATGGTGGGTAGAAGTAGGTAAGTGCACCACATATCTACACATGTGAAAAGCAGTTCGACTTTGCACTTACAAATATGCCAGAGCCCCGTGTTGCAATTCTTGGAGATATCAATGTTGGGGAATAGACGTGCAACTTATAGAAACCATTAGGAGAAAATAATTTTGTGAAACACATTTTTGTAAAGAATGGGGTTTGTTGTCAATACAAACCAAGATCAATAATAAAAAATTCTGAGCATAAAAATCATTCCTATGTTCAAAATGACACTCAGAAATGCATAGAACTTGTTTATTATAACTTGGTTTTACTTGTGTCAAAATGAAGGACAAACCGTGATTTTTTTGGGGGATTTATTGTTGAGCATATTTATTTGTTTCTTCAATTATTTGTTAAAAAAATACTTTTTAAAAATAGAGAGAAATTATAAAATGGTTTACTTATATTTTTGATTGGTGGAGGGGAAAATGATTCTCCACCTCATATCTCTTGTTACATCCTCTCGGGTCCACCACTTTAACCAAACAGCAGTCAAAGCAGTGAGTGGAAGCCTGTGGTTCAGCACCAAAAAAGTGAAGTCGATCACATCTGTTGGAAAGGTTATGGTCAGTGTGTTTTGAGTTGCTAAAGGGATCCTGTTAATTGATTACCTTGAAAAAGGAAGAACTATTATAGGTGGATATTATTCTAACCTTCTTAAACAGATGGATGTCAAAATTCGCTAGAAGAGTCCAGGCTTGAGAAAGAAAAAAAAATCATTTTTACCAGGGCAATGTACCTGCTAATAAATGTGTGTTAGCAATGTAAAACTGCAAGATTTGAGGCATAGATTTACTTGGCTATCCTCCCTATTCTCCTTATTTGGCACCCTTCCATCTCTTCCCACATCTATAGAAATTTGTTTCTGGAAAGAGCTTCCCATCCAATGAAGAAGTTGAGAGGGCTGTAGATGAATATTTTAAGTCTTACAGACTCTCATTTCCAGGAAGGAATACTTATACTGGACAAATGCTGGACCAAGTGTGTTGAAGTCAAGGGAGGTTATGTAGAAAAATAAAATGATTTTTTAAACCGAAAATCATTCTTTCACTGTCAGGCTGAGAACTTTTCACTTTTCCCACGTAACAAGGGTAACAGCTGTGATACTCCCTACACTCTGATGGCATTGAACAATCATCTGTTTAGAAACACATGGTAATAAGATCAAATCCGAATAAATAAATAGTGTGTGAAGTTTCGATAACAGCGTTGTTACTGAAATGGTCGCACACTATTTTTTAATTTGGATTTGGTCTTATTACCTTGTGTTTTTATCTATAATTGAAATTGTGCCTTATCAAGATTTAATACAAAGCAATAATGCGCCATCTATATATAATAAATGAAAACATTAAGACGCTAATGTTCTTTTCACAAATAAATCAAACTTCTACTGTCCTTACTGGGATGAAAAATTATTGGGAGGGCTTGGTTCATCAGTGGTGAACCCTCCCAGCGGTTTCACCAATTTAATCTACCAGACCGCTTCTATAGAGCTCTAATACTGTATTGGATCATGCTGCTTTTATATGCCAGACTGAAGGGTGTTTTCTTAGAAATTGTATTTAATCAAACTATGGACATAAGCTTTTAGGACAGTAGAATTACATTCCATCACAATAAGGACATTACGAGCATGATTTATTTGTGAAAAGAAGCGTCTTAATATGTTCATTTGTTATTAAGATTTGTTTACTTCTGTCATCTTGGTACTTCCATTACAACATCCTCATTAGAGAGGGTCCAGACTATCTGGACACTATACAAGCAACATCAAGACAACATGCGCCAAGTACAAAACATCAGCACCACTCCCAAATATTCCTTTATTGAGCTCTCTCTCCAAACATTTGGACCTTTGGAACTTTCCAATAAAAAATATCCAGCTGTTGTTACTTTGGGAATAAAAATAGCAACAACTTGGAGGTTTGGGGTGGTGAATGCCGAACACACCTGAGTATCACCCAACCAGACCTATTTACTACCTGTTGTTTCTTATCCCTTTGTGTAAAGATTACACGAATTCCATGAGTTCATGCTCCTCGAGCTGTTTTATGATGAGCAGCGGCCTCTCCCAAAGGTCCTGTTTAATGCATCTAATGCAAGCCAAAATGTGTTCTGGAGCTGCAGGTACCAAACTACATTTTGGGCAAATGGGATAAATTTTGTTATTATTTTCTATCTTCAATGTTATTTACAACCTAATGGGGTCATACTTAATTCTTGCTTATCTCCACATTGATTGACAGGGTGGGGAGATTTCTGAGTTTTATTTGATCTGATTTCAAATTTCTTCAGGGGAGAGAGTTATCTTTTAGGTTTCACCATACAAACTGAAGATGCATCAAATCTCCACCATTTAATATACACCCATGAACAAGACTTAAGGAAGAGGAAAGTCTCTTAAGGAAGAGGAAAGTCTCTTAAAGAAGAGGAAAGTCTGATGTTGCCGGCCATCTTTTTTTTATGGAGACAGAGGCAATTTTGTTCACACTTGGATATTTTGTGTGTCTTCAATAAAGGTCGTTGTGTTTCAAATATCTTCAGAGTTATTGTCTGAATCCTGATATACACATGCTAAAAGGTACAACTTCCTTAAGCATAGTTTTTTTTTTGCTTATCCCTAGTACACGTGATACAGGCCATTATAATCATGGTGGGTAGAAGTAGGTAACTGCTTTTACTGTAAGTGCACCACTTGTCTATACATGTAAAAAGCAGTTTGACTTTGCACTTACAAATGTGCCAGAGCCCTGTTTGGTTACTTGCACTTGCTGGTGGGGTTGGACTTTTGCAAGAATCGGGGGCCATTGGAGCATTTAAGTATAGTAGACATAGCATCCCATATGAGGCTATGAGACCCACAATATTTGATTGAGCATTCAAAACAAAAAGTTGCCAGTTAAAATTCTGTTCTTTGCACATTGTTTTTTTTTTCATGTCTAACTTATGTATACTTTCATAAAATATAGTTAATACTCAACATTGAGGCTATTTTATGATTGTAGTAAGAAGTTGGTGAATCCAGGTCAAACAATCCCAGCTGCACACAGATGTTGTCCCTCCTGGCAACACCTGATCTCCAACACCTCACAAATTATACCACTTCTAGTCAACAAAATGCATGAAATAAAATGCAATTTCGTTATTTTTGAAATTGCTACAAAATTTTGGAGATACAATAAAAGGAATCCCAGGATATCATTGTTAGAAGAGACCAGTAACAAATTTAGGAATAGTTACGAGATAATAAGACCTAATCCAAATAAATTAATAGTGTGTAACATTTCGGTAACAGTTTTTTACCATCATCAGACAAAAGAATTTAAAAAAATTATTATAATAATGATATTATTTTTTATATAATAAAATTATTATAATAAGAAATATTATATAAATATATTTAATTCTTTTGTCTGATGATGGTAACAACATTGTTATCAAAACGTCACCTACTATTAATTTATTTGGATTAGGTCTTATTATCTCGTAACTATAATCTACTAGCCAAATGACTTGGGCAACGCCCAGGTTTTACCCGATTAAATGCTTTTATTCAAATACTATTCGTTACAATTATAAATTGGCGCCGTGGATGTCATTCTTGTATAATATATAAATGAGTTTTAAAAATTGTAAAAAAAAATGCATCGGCCGGGAATTGAACCCGGGCCGCCCACGTGGCAGGTGAGCATTCTACCACTGAACCACCGATGGTTATGAGAAATGGCCATATTTGGATATTTATTCCATTCACAAAGCAAACGGTGACAGAATTGATTAAGAAAGAATTGATTATGACGCTGATAACTGTATATTTTAATAATCCAAATTGTGCTTTATCATAAATTTAGGAATATTTACGTTAAAAAAAAAAAGATGGATAAAAAGAGCAAAGAATGAAGTAAGATGGCACTGAAGATTGCGTTTCTGATCATACAAATGAACTTTGTCTGAAGACCCCAGTGTTACCCATAGGAATATACAGTATATATATATATATAATCTCTTTAATTCAACACCCCATGGTATCGGAGTAATCAGTTGTTCAGAGAGGTATCAGTTGAATTAGAGTAAGTGTTGAATTAAAGTCAACCAATGACAGTCAGTACAGAAACAATTATTCTTAACAGCAGCATCAAATTTACGAGAATTCCACCACCAATTCTTTTTGTACAACTATTTCTATACATTCAGAGAATTCAAATATAATTATTTCAAACTTCTACATTCACCCTAACAACTTCGAAAATACTCACCAAATATTTATTGAAGAATTTTTGGAAACCTTCAGGCTACAGCCAATAATACTCTGTGGTGATTTTAACTCTCGACCTGCTGTATGGTACAACCGAATAATCAACTCTAATGGCTACAAATTTCACTCTATTGTGGATGAATGCAACTTGTTTATCCATAACCTTAAAACGCCTACAAGTCGAAATGCCAGTATAATAAATTTAACAATATCAAACAAAAATTCTATAAAAATGATACAGAATTGGAACACATCAACTTTTACAAGTATTTCTGATCATGTAGCAATAACCTTTGACATTTGATATAATTTTAACAGGCAGAGATTTGGGAAAAAGTCAGCATAGAAATTCATAGATAAAGATGCCAACTGGAAAACATTATTGATAAGATATCAATTCAAGATGTACATAACTTATCGAATGAAATGAATCAGGCATCTAATACTACAGATGTGGACAGGGTTGTGATGAAACTTACAGACATAATTAGTGAGGCAGCTTACTCTTCTCTGGAACTCAAATCAAACTCTTTCAAGCATATATCCAATATAATGTGGTGGAATGGGAATCTTGAAAAAAATGGAAAACGATTTTCATTATATTAGAAACTAGCGGATGTGTACCCGGCTTCGCCCGGGTTTTATCCGAGTGAAAGTTTGCCTAACGAATATTATATATTATGAAGTATAATAAACAATGTTAAAGATTAGTTTTAATTATTAATCAAGATTGTGTGTGAATATGTGAGAAAGATGTAATATCGTTGTTGTTTTCTTGGCCGACTGTTTTACATATGGTGTTATCTTAAAATTGCTTGTTTTGAATATTTTTTTAGATTGAGTTGAATGAATTGCTGAATTTTTTTTGTATTTATATATAAATAAAATTAACTCTGTTGAATTTTTTTGTATATTATCGATAACAGCAAAGTTACGCATGTTAAAGTTAGGAAAAATATTTTGATGTTAAGCAAAACCTGCTCCATCTCGTTTTACATAAATGTTGAAAATTTGGTCGAAATTGATGCATTGTAACGAAAGTTTTTAGCGAACAACACTTATGAAATTTGCATTTTATTAATATAGATGATAAGGCACAATTTGGATTATAGATTATAAACACTAGGTAATAAGACACCAAATCTAAATAAATAAATAGTGTGTGATGTTTCAGTAACAGCGTTGTTACCATCTTCAGACAAATTTCAGTACTTTTGTCTGAAGATAGTAACAACGCTGTTACAGAAACGTCACACACTATTTATTTATTTGGATTTGGTCTTATTACTTAGTGATTATATTAGAAACTACTATTGGCATAGAGTTATCCTTAAAAGAATCTTTTAGATCATCCACAACAAAAACAATTTAGGGCTTTCATTGATTGATAAAATGAAGTCTTTTGAATGACATCTCTCCAGATGATGATGTACATTCAGATAAAGAGGAACACATTTTTACTAGAAACTATAAACCTGAATATAAAAACCAATAAAAAATATTTTATAGAAATAAAAGATTTTGAAAATATTATTTCAAAAATAAATATCAAGAAAGCATCAGATCCAGATTGCATCAGTAATAATATGATCAAACATGCAGGTACACTTTTAATCCTGATAATACAACAAATTTTCAACAAATATATTGAATTAGGTTATTGTCTGGACATATGGAAAACTCAATTGTAAATATAATTCCCTAATCTAATAAAATAAACTAATGAAACAAACAAATGCTATAGACCAATCTCATTGATGTCAAACATTTCTAAAATTTTAGAAAACATAATTAAAATCAATAAATATTATGAAGAGAATAATTTAATGAGTTCAAGGCAACACAGATTTACCAAATATAAATCAATGAACAGTTCAATGGAAGATATAATGGAAACCATACTGAAACATTGGCAAGCAGAACTGACTTCTTTGATTACAGTGGATATAGCACACATTTGTTGAAGAACTGTATGAATTTGTAAATACCAGAGAGAATTGTCCGAGATTTAACCACTTTTGTAAATATGATAATGCACAAACAGCGTTGTTACCGAAACGTCACACACCATTTATTTATTTGGATTTGGTCTTATTACCTTGTGTTTTGTAAATATATTTATTACGATGCACTAGCGTGCCATCTGTTATCAAATTACAAAACTATTTTAGACGCGTAATATCCTTTTTAAAATAAAACAATTTCTACTGCCCTTACTGCAATGGAAAAATTAAAGGGAGGGCCTGGCTCATCAGTGGTGAACCCTCCCAGCGGTTTCGCCAGTTTAATCTACCATACTGCTGTTATATATATTTATGTCTATCTGTCTAACCTGAAAGGATCAGGTTCCTAATCTATCTTATCGTTCCTTTTTTTTACTATTATTTTTCTCTTGCATAATGATCTTAATAACTGTTTCTCTGTTTAAAAATTGTAAATTGACACAATTATCCCTAGCAGGGATATCACGTTTTGTGTGTTGAAAAAAAAAGTACTAACGAATAATAAAGCAAAAAAACCCATATTAATTTTTTTTTTACATCAGTTTAGATGTTAGGGGGGTAAAAGGCCACAGAAAAAAAATCTGTATTATCAAAATATCCGCACACTAAATCCCTCACTTTACACACCCAAGATAGAAGACATTACGACTGCTGTGATAGAGATGTATAGAGACATCTGAGGCTCTTCATTGGACACGACAACAACAACAAAAGAGGTACATATTAGCGAGGTATTACTGTACTAAAAGATAAAAGAATATCATGACATGCCTTAAATAGTTGGTACTTTTATCAGTTGTGCACAAACAAAATAAGATTGAATTATCATGTTCCCAACAGTACCAACTATTTAAGGCATACTCTGATAGTTTTATCATTTAGTACTTTGATGATGGTAACAATGCTGTGACCAAAACATCGCATTTCAGTAATTTGGATTTAGTCTTTGATTCTCTAATCTTTAATCCAAACCATATCACTTTAAAGAAATATTTTATGGTTGTTACTTTTAGGCTAGAATCATTATCAGTATATTTATTTTCTGTGGTATGGAAAGTTGGAAGGGGTCACTATGATTTTATGCTGAGTGCCTTGGTTATACACCAAGTTTATGACCCTAGGGTGAAATACAAAACAAAATGGTATTTGTTTTGTTTGATGTACATCAAGTGGACATTGTTGTGCAGGTATCCTGGTGTACCGTGTGCTGCGAAAGGAGCCCAAGTTCCGTCTGAAGTTGGTCCATGCTGTACTGCACGGAGTGGCACTGGTGCTGACCCTGGTGGGGCTGATTGCTGTGTTCCTCAGCAAGCAGGGCCGCTACACGCATCTGTACAGCCTGCACAGCTGGCTGGGACTGGGGACCTGCATCGCCTTCTTCCTCCAGGTATTCATCCCACTGTCCTGTCTTTGTTCTTCCTCCAGGTATTCATCCCACTGTCCTGTCTTTGTTCTTCCTCCAGGTATTCATCCCACTGTCCTGTCTTTGTTCTTCCTCCAGGTATTCATAACAACGTGTCCTATCTTTGTTCTTCCTCCAGGTATTCACCCCACTGTCCTGTCTTTGTTCTTCCTCCAGGTATTCACCCCACTGTCCTGTCTTTGTTCTTCCTCCAGGTATTCATCCCACTGTCCTGTCTTTGTTCTTCCTCCAGGTATTCACCCTTATTGTCTTTTCTTTGTTCTTCCTTCAGGTATTTCACTCCTGTCTCTGTTCTTCCTACAGGTATTCCCCACTGTCCTGTCTTTGTTCTTCCTCCAGGTATTCATTCCACTGTCCTGTCTTTGTTCTTCCTCCAGGTATTCATAACGTGTCCTATCTTTGTTCTTCCTCCAGGTATTCACCCCACTGTCCTGTCTTTGTTCTTCCTCCAGGTATTCACCCCACTGTCCTGTCTTTGTTCTTCCTCCAGGTATTCATCTCACTGTCCTGTCTTTGTTCTTCCTCCAGGTATTCACCCTTATTGTCTTTTCTTTGTTCTTCCTTCAGGTATTTCACTCCTGTCTCTGTTCTTCCTACAGGTATTCCCCACTGTCCTGTCTTTGTTCTTCCTCCAGGTATTCATTCCACTGTCCTGTCTTTGTTCTTCCTCCAGGTATTCATAACAACGTGTCCTATCTTTGTTCTTCCTCCAGGTATTCACCCCACTGTCCTGTCTTTGTTCTTCCTCCAGGTATTCACCCCACTGTCCTGTCTTTGTTCTTCCTCCAGGTATTCATCCCACTGTCCTGTCTTTGTTCTTCCTCCAGGTATTCACCCCACTGTCCTGTCTTTGTTCTTCCTCCAGGTATTCATCCCACTGTTCTGTCTTTGTTCTTCCTCCAGGTATTCATCCCACTGTTCTGTCTTTGTTCTTCCTCCAGGTATTCACCCCACTGTCCTGTCTTTGTTCTTCCTCCAGGTATTCATCCCACTGTCCTGTCTTTGTTCTTCCTCCAGGTATTCACCCCACTGTCCTGTCTCTGTTCTTCCTCCAGGTATTCTACTCCTGTCCTGCCTTTGTTATTCCTCCAGGTATTCCCCTCCTGTCTTATCTCTTTTCCTCCTACAGGTATTCCATCCCACTGTCCTGTCTTGTCCTTCTTCCAGGTCTTGTCTTATTTTATCACTTCCAATAATTTTAAGAAAAGATAAAAATCATGGTCGAAGTTACCTCCACTCTCAGAAGAAAATGTGGCATAGGGTGGATATTGAATTCAGTAGTGAAATGGTGGGGCCACCCAGATCCTCTGGGCTAGAAGAGGGGCTACCTGTGGTGGGTTGCTAGCAGTTGAGGTGGAAGAGGGGCTACCTGTGGTGGGTTGCTAGCAGTTGAGGTGGAAGAGGGGCTACCTGTGGTGGGTTGCTAACAGTTGAGGTGGAAGAGGGGCTACCTGTGGTGGGTTGCTAGCAGTTGAGGTGGAAGAGGGGCTACCTGTGGTGGGTTGCTAGCAGTTGAGGTGGAAGAGGGGCTACCTGTGGTGGGTTGCTAGCAGTTGAGGTGGAAGAGGGCTACCTGTCGTGGGTTGCTAGCAGTTGAGGTGGAAGAGGGGCTACCTGTGGTGGGTTGCTAGCAGTTGAGGGGATAGTTCGTAAGGGCAGACAAGAGATAGGATCAAGAAGCAAGAACTCGTGAGAAGTAGGCCCAGAAAGGAGAGAAAAAGTCTGAGGTTCACCAAATTTACGACTGGCATGGATAAGTCCTGGGTGAGATCTGCTTCCATATCATCAACTACAAGATATTTTTTACCTTTCTCTGAGTGGGACTGGGAAGTGACGCCTGAGTTCACTGAATTTAAAGACCAATATGTAAAAAAAGGCAAGACAGCATAGGCCTAATCTTACTAAACAACTTTCTCTTTTTCTCCTTATAATTCCTCACTGGGATTTTTATTTAAAACATTTTTTATAAGGTACATTTTTTTAAATGTGGGTCTATATTATAGGTATTTCACAAAGATATAGTGGTGGCCCAATTTTTATTTTTTTTTATAAAAATCAATGACCCTAAATGCGTTTGTTGGCCAAAGTGCAACTACTTAAAGGGTTAAACATAAATATTTTTCTATGAAAGCAAAACCGCCATCTTAGCTTGTATAAGCAATATTGCCACATGTGTTGTGATTCTGTAGATACAGGTCTCTACAAAATATGGGCAATTTACTCATTGAAACACCTGTATTAACAAAACATTTACAAATCAAGATGCCCTTTTTCTTTAGGAAATACAGTAGAACCTCTCTGTAAAGGACACCTAATTGCAGGGCCAAAGTGTCCTTTAGAGAGAGGTGTCCTCTTACAAGAGAGTTGCTAAATAGTAAAAATGTTAATTTTGCTAATGTAAATTGTCCTTTGTAGAATGGTGTCCTCTAGCGTGAGTGTCCTCTCATGGAGGTTCTATTGTACATACAAGAAAATGAGACATAATCCAAATCAATCAATAGCGTGTGACATTTCTTATAGATATAATCTATAATCCAAATTGTGCTTTATCATTCAGGAAATACAGTAAAACCTCACTTAAGTGAACCCCAATGAGACTGAACTTTTAGTTCAATATAGCCACACAATGTTTAGCAATTCTTTTTTTTTTAATATTTGAAAATTGTTAGTTCATATAATTTAAGTACAGTCACACATACTGAAAAAAAAAACACCTCCTAAATTGATCTATTTCAGAAACTTACTCAAAATTTTGCCATTCCAAAAACTAATTAAGTTAAAATTTCTCTAGTTACAAGAGCGCCTAGTATTTGTTGTAGGGGTAGTTTGTTATTTGAAAAACATTTAAAGCTTCATTATATAATAATTGTCTAAAATAAACTCTTCGAGTTAAAATAGAAAAATAAAACGGAAATTGAAGAGGAGTATCTTGTGTTCAATTTCAGTTTTATTTTTCTATATAATAATTGTATTTTTAATGGCATGTAATTGGCGATTACTTTAGGTTTATTATAAAGAAAGGGGAGCCCTATATCCCTGGGTTCATTTCAACTAAGTTTTATGGTAGCTTCACATATTTGACTTATCATTAAAAAAAAAAAATCATATGAACAATCCACACTCAGCAAAACCTCCCAATAAGTGACCATCTTTGTAAAATTATTGCTTCTTTCTAAGCCATCCTACAATGAGGATCCACCTCCAGGATGTTTTTAGGTGTTCTCCCACTCTACTAGTGCACAAGTTTTACACGGATTGTGCAGTACGTGATCTCCTTCCTCATCTTCATGTTCCCTGGAGCCAGTCCTCGGCGCCGTGAGAAGTTTCTTGCTCTCCACACCTTCTTTGGCTTGCTGCTGTTTGCCTTCGCTGTGGGCTCCTGCATCGTGGGCATCAATGAGAAGGTCTCCCTGTAAGTACCTCACTATAGTTACTACATATATATATAATAACTAGCGGACGTACCCGGCTTCGCCCGGGTTTTACCCGAGTAAAGGTTTGTCTAACGAATCTCTCGATAAAGTGAACATTTTTTCCCGGTCCCTTGAAAAATACTCGATAAGTTGAATAAAATCAATATTAATTGGTTCCCTCGGTAATTGGAAGTTAAAGGAATAGTATATTGCCTTGGAATTGTATCATTATTCTTGTATGGACGTACTCGGCTTCGCCCGGGTTTTACCCGAGTAAAGGTTTGTCTAACGAATCTCTCAATAAAGTAAACATTTTTTCCCGGTCCCTTGAAAAATACTCGATAAGTTGAATAAAATCAATATTAATTGGTTCCCTCAGTAATTGGAAGTTAAAGGAATAGTATCTTGCCTTGGAATTGTATCATTATTCTTGTCTCAAATAAATTGCCGTGTCATCCTGAATTTTGTCTTTCCTAATTTTCTACATTACAAAATCATCGTATCATCATGATAATATTTAGAGCAGATTGTTGAATTATAACAGATAAATTAGAATATTTATCTTGATTATTTTAAAGCGAAAAGTTATTTCAAAAATTGTATTTGCTAGAAACCTTCCCAGTACTATACTAAATAACTTCCCAAAGTTTCATGGCTTTCCAATGAGTGGTTTGGTCAGGCATAAAGGACAAACAGACCACACACACACACACAAACACACACATACATTCATTTTTATATATATAGATACCATTAAGAGAATTTCAAAATTTCTAAAATTTGTTATTTAGTTTACACATATGATATATATATATATATATATATATATATATATACAGTAGAACTTCCCTGTAAAGGACACCTAATTGCAAAGCCAAAGTGTCCTTTAGGGAGAGGTGTCCTCTTACCGGAGAGTTGCATGAGTGTCCTATCATGGAGGTATATATATATCTTATGCCAGCGATATAGTTACCCAGGTATATTCGAATAAGCAAAAATTAGGATAAAGAAGTTTGAGGTGTTGCTAGCGCGCTTTTGAGCAAGCTCTTCAACAGGCAAATCCAAAAACAAATGAAGAGAGAGGTTATCAAGTGTAGATCAGACTATATTCCAGTTTAATACAATTAAATATATTTAATTTTAATATAGTCTGATCTGTGCTCGATAACATCAATTTGTTTTTGGATTTTCCTGTTAAAGAGAAGGTTTTTCTCGAAAGCGTGCTTGCAACACCTCAAATTAAAGAAACTCTTTGTCCTAATTTTTACTTATTCAAATATACAGTAGAACCTCCCTGTAAATAACACTTAATTGCAGAGCCAAAGTGTCCTTAAGGGAGAGGTGTCCTCTTACCGAATAGTTGCTAAATAGTAAAAATGGTAATTTTGCAAATGAAAACTGTCCTTTGTAGAGAGGTGTCCTCTTACCGAATAGTTGCTAAATAGTAAAAATGGTAATTTTGCAAATGAAAACTGTGAAGAGGTTTCCGCTAGCGGGGTGTCTGCTAAAGGGAGGTTCTACTATATATATATCTACACAGCTTAGATTTTATTTATATGGAGGTGGTAACTACACTATTTATTAATAGGTTTATTGTATCGTCTAATAACTCACTGTCTCTCTTCCATTTTGATTATCAGAGTTGGAAATTTGCGCCTAACAGTAATGTGGGAGATTGCAATTTTCAAAACACACCTTGTACCTTCATGTTAGCATATAGTTGAAACACAATGTTTTAATTTAATCATTAGCCCCTGTGAACTTAAAAATACTTTTATTACTTGTGTTGTACTTGTGATAATTGGACAAATTTTTGCCTATAAACATCAAGTCCCATTAATAGAAGTTGGCCATCTTGACTCTCTCTCCAAAGGGGATAATAATTAAGCCTAATGATGCCCACAAAAAAATCTGTGATTGAGAAGGTGTAAAATGTATTTACATAAGAAAATTATTAGCCTGTTACACATGTGACCGAAACATTTTTTGTGTTGATTAGTGTTGAAAAATATGTGCTGATCTCTCTCTAAGCCTAAATACTAAACATTTGTCATCTTTGACCTAAAATATAGCTTTAATATTTTGACAATTTGTTTGATGCTTATTAATGACACTTCTTTTCTAGAAAGATATTTAATTGCAAGATATTGTAACATAGAAAATTAGGAAAGACCAACTTCAGGATGACATAGCTGTAATGTTAACTTGCTGTTGTAATTTATTTAAGGTCAAACACAATCTCTTAAGCAGCCAAACAATTTATTATTAAAAGCGAGGAACAACACAAAAACATTAACCGTTTGTTATTTTATATTATTCATATGATTATTATTGATTTCAGAATAATGATTTGAATTTAGAATAATTGCCTTTATATTTACAACGGAAATAGGAAAGACAAATTTCAGAATGACACAGCAATTTATTTAAGGCAAGCACAAAATCAACATTTATAAGATACAAGATAAGCAATGAGGGGAGTTTCCAGAATAGCAAAATATAAATAATATAAAAATTAATAATCTGTATATAAATATACTAAATACTTTGCTACAATATTTATAAAGCTCTTTTACTCAAGGTAGCATATCTGTCTGGCAGGATCTCCACCTGTCTGGACAATAGAGAGGTGAATTACCAATGAGAGAGTCAATAACCAGGATGCATGTTAATGTTAAGGCATGTATTACATTCAGTTACTATAGGACTGGGTGATTCTCCTCTAGTGTCTTGTATTTGGATTCAGCCTATTGAAGGATGTTATTGTCAGAAATCTTACTCGGATTTTACCTTTTCAATAAAGAAACTTGTCGTCATCTTTTATCTCTTCTTAGAAAGTAGAATCTCTAATGAGAGACATTGTTAATGTGAAACATGGTTAAATCTGGTCTCTTCTGAAGTTGGTCTCTCATCAGAGATTTTCTCAAAGTCATGAGGAGTCTTTCAACCAAAGTATGGTATCTGATGAGAAACCACCTTCAGGAGAGATTGAATCCTTTGTTTATAAACACAAGGTAATAAGACCAAATTCAAATAAATAAAAAGTGTATGACGTTTCAAACATCACACACTATTTATTTATTTGGATTTGGTCTTATTGCCTTGTGTTTATAATCTACTAGCGGACGTACCCGGCTTCGCCCGGGTTTTACCCGAGTAAAGGTTTGTCTAACGAATCTCTCGATAAAGTGAACATTTTTTCCCGGTCCCTTTAAAAATACTCGATAAGTTGAATAAAATCAATATTAATTGGTTCCCTCGATAATTGGAAGTTAAAGGAATAGTATCTTGCCTTGGAATTGTATCATTATTCTTGTCTCAAATAAATTGCCGTGTCATCCTGAATTTTGTCTTTCCTAATTTTCTACATTACAAAATCATCGTATCATCATGATAATATTTAGAGCAGATTGTTGAATTATAACAGATAAATTAGAATATTTATCTTGATTGTTTTTAGGCAAAAAGTTATTTCAAGATGTTCCAGCCTTAAATATGCAAAATTGTTAGAATTTACTTTTGTTAATTATTGTTAAATTATGTAAATTTTAGAAATGTATATAATCTTGATTTTAGAAAATAAAGACAGTTATTAAGTATACGTGGTTGAGTCATTAGAGTTGGTGAGACAAGAGTTATTAATGTATACGTGGTTGAGTCATTAGAGTTAGTGAGACGAGACAATAGCAGTTATTCAAGTTTGAAGGAGTTAGCTCGCTGAGTCAAGAAGCATATAATCAAAACCAGCGTTAAAATAAGAATTAGGGGGTGATTCCTCCTTATTGCCAGGAGGCCAAAGCCAGTTCGATTCATGGTCCCTCGATATCTGGATTAGGATTTGAAACAGAAGAAATTTAGCAAAAACTCAGCGAGAATACAAGTGCAAAATGTCTCGAGACGAAAGGATCCTCCAAAGAAAGTTAAGTTGCCAGATAAGGAGAATTGATGGATTTATTGAAACTGTGGAGTCAATTATTGAGGCAGGTGAAACAATACGCTTAGAAATAATGGGTGAAGAATTAAAGGAGATCAAAGAAAAAATTGAGAAACTCTACGACGAGCTGTTTTCTTTGGATGAAGTTGATATAGATAAACAAAGTGAGGCATATGATAGTTCAATGAACAAGATTGGAAGCTTGAGGGTAAAAATAGAAAATGAAAGAAAACTCAAAGACAAACTGGCGGACATAAAGCCAAATGGCTCTCAGGCAAATATAAAATTGCCTCAATTTGACTTACCGATATATGATGGAGATATGGGCAATTGGATCAACTTCAAAGAGCTATTCCTCACCACCATCGATGCACATCCAGGGTTAACTAATATACAGAAGTTACAATATTTGAATTCTGCAGTAAAAGGCGAAGCGGCCAGATTAATAAGGGGTTTCCCTTTACTAAGTGAAAATTATGGCCAAGCATGGAGTACACTGTTATCAAGATATGATAACCCGAGAGAGCTAGCTTATGCCCAGGTGTCAAAAATCTTTTCTCTCCGGGCAATTAAGAATCCATCGGCTAAGTGTCTCCATGAATTCATGGATGTTTGTAATGAAGCCATAAGAAACTTAGAAACGCTGGAATTGAAAAGAAATCAATTTGTGGATGTGATCCTGGTGCACTTCCTCCAGCAGAAGTTGAGTGAAAATCTAAGGTTGGATTGGGAACTGTCAATGGACAACACTCTTCCATCTTATGACAAGTTCATAGCATTCATTTCCAGACATGCGAGAAGCATGTCTTGTGCTGTCAAGGAATGTTCAAAAAGGGAAGAAACCACCGGATCGAGATTTCCCAAATGCCAAAGCTACGGGATGCTAATTGAGAAATCGGACACTTGCATATTATGCAAATCTAAGCATCATCCACTATACATGTGCAACTTATTTTGCAAAATGCCTTTAAAAGAAAAATTAAATGTAGTAAAAGGTCATAAATTGTGCTTCAATTGCTTGAGGAAAGGCCATTTCTCATGGAATTGTAGGCTGAACCAACGATGCAAAGTATGCAAGGGAAAGCACCACACGATGATTCATTATGATAAACCGAGCACGGAAGGCGCTTCGGCCCAAGTTGAGAACACAACTCCGAAGGAACATGAAAGTGCTATCAATTTGACTAATACTCAACAGGCAAACTGCATTGATAGCCACGTACTACTTGCAACAGCTGGAATCAAGATAAAAAATGGACTCGGAAAGTTATGCACCTGCAGAGTCCTACTGGACAGCGGTTCCCAAGTCACCATGATAACAAAAGGATGCTGCGAAAGATTGGGACTTGTCCAAAGGAAATCAGATCGGATGATTATAGGGGTTGGAAACACACCAGTGCAGCATTCTTCATCGACAGTAAGTGTGACATTTTGTCCACTGAATAATTCTGAGGAATTCTCGGTAGAGGCAGTAGTCACGGGAGTGCTCACTTCAGAAATTCCGAACTTCAGGTTGAAAGACCCTAATTGGCCAACTTTGAAGAACCTCAAATTGGCAGACCCAGAGTTCTACATACAAGCCCCAATAGATATGATATTGGGAGCAGATATATACACTGGGCTTATGTTGAATGGCTCTATATCTCTCGGAGAAGGATTGCCAATGGCTATTAATACAAGACTAGGTTGGGTACTTCTAGGAAAACTCATGGGAACATCGGAGAGTAATACAGAAGTCTGTAACCTGAGTTTACAATCTGAACCAGAACTAGAATTCGTAATGAAAAGATTCTGGGAAACTGAATCTGTGCCGTCACCGGATCTTTGTACACAGGACGAATATTGTGAAAGTTTATTTTCGAATAACCATGGCAGAGATAGCCATGGAAGGTATTGGGTAAAATTGCCATTCAGACAACATCGACCGCTTCTGGGTGAATCAAGAGAAAAAGCTTTAAGAAGGTTCCTTTTGTTGGAAAGAAAATTGTGTAAGAATGTGAAATTATATGACCAATACTGGGGATTCATGAAGGAATATGAACACTTAAACCACATGGAAAGGGTCCCAATTGCAGAAGTGAAGCGAGAATTGTGCAGATGCTATTACATGCCTCATCATCCAGTAATTAGAGAGCAATCCACTACAACCAAAATGAGAGTTGTGTTTGATGCATCAGCTAAATCTGAAAATAATGTTTCTTTAAATCAATTTTTGCACAAGGGACCAAAAATTCAACAGGATGTATTTTTCATTCTCCTCAGATTCAGAACGTATCCTGTCGCCATAACTGCTGATATAGAAAAGATGTACCGCCAGATAAGAATTCATCCAGAAGATGCGGACTATCAGAGGATATTGTGGAGACCATCGCCAGAAGAGCCTGTGGTGGACTATCGACTACTGACTGTTACCTATGGTACAACTTCGGCTCCATTTTTGGCAATGAGAACATTACAACAGTTAGCAGAAGATGAAGGCCATAATTATCCTGAGGCTTCTAGGGTGACCTTGAATGATTTTTATGTCGATGATCTGCTAACAGGAGCTCAAACGATTGCTGAAACCAAAGAACTAATAGACCAATTAAAGGACTTAATGAAAAAGGGAGGGTTTCACTTAAGAAAGTGGAATTCAAATTGCCAAGAGATAGTGTCTCATGTCGAGGAAATGAACGAAGAGAAGAAAATTAACTTGGAGAAAGGAGCCATATCCAAGATTTTAGGAATTGTATGGGATCATGTACAAGATACGTTTAGAGTTAATATAACTCTTCCCGAAGAAGTTGTTACCAAAAGAGATCTTCTCTCCAATATTGCGAGGATTTTCGATCCACTTGGTTTCCTCTCACCTACTACAGTGGCTTTGAAAATAATAATGCAGGAGTTATGGAGAAGTGGGACAGGCTGGGATGAGCATATTCCGAACGACATCAAGGAAAAGTGGAATAATTTTAGAGCCGAATTACTAAAATTAGGGGAGTTGAGTATCCCAAGATACGTATGGGCATGTGAAGGGGATCGAGATGTTCAACTCCACGGATTTTGTGACGCGTCAAGTGTAGCTTATTCGGCTGTGTGCTACTTAAGAACAGTCTCTCTGGATGGACAAGTCCATATATCAATGCTTGCAGCAAAAACCAGAGTTGCCCCATGTAAGTCTCTAACTCTACCTAGATTGGAATTGTGCGCGGCTCTCCTCCTGTCTCAGCTCTACAGATCTGTTGTTGATTCATTGAAGATTGATATTGGCAGGGCATATTTGTGGTCAGACTCTCAGATCTCATTGAGTTGGATCAAATCAGATCCTAACAGATGGAAGACCTTTATACACAATAGAGTTGTGAAAATACAGCAACTGTCTGACAGAAACTCATGGCGTCATGTGTCTGGGAAGGATAATCCCGCCGATTGTGCCTCTAGGGGAATAATGCCTGCTGCGTTATCTGGACATACACTGTGGTGGCAAGGACCGACTTGGTTGAAAGATAATAACTTTGTTCAGAATCAGGATAATTGCTATGGCCGAGAATGCCATGAGGAAGAAAAAATAGCCTTAGCTTGCCAGTCCCGAGTTTCAGTCTGTCCAGAAGTTGTAACTAAATATTCCACTTTTATCAAGACGAGGCGAATCATAGCCTGGTGTTTGAGATTCATCACTAACTGTCGGGTGTCGCTGAAGAAAAGAGAAATTGGAACATTGTCGAAGAAGGAGTTAGAAAATGCAGTGATTAGGATTATTGGATGGATTCAGAAGGACGAATTCGGAGAAGAAATGCAGGATCTAAGAAATACGGGACATGCTTCAAGAAAAAGTAGAATTTTGCAGCTTAATCCTTTTATAGATGCATCTGGGATGTTAAGAGTAGGTGGTAGGATTAAGTACGCGAATGTAAACCCTGATCAAAAATTCCCACTGTTATTACCGAAAAATCATCACTTTACCAAATTAATAATACTTCATTTTCACACGAGATATTTGCATGCTGGTCCACAGCTGGTCTTATCTCTAATAAGAAATAGTTATTGGATCATGGGAGGTAGAGACATTGTAAGAAGAATCATTAAACAGTGTATAACCTGCTTCAGATTCAGGGCAAAAACTGCAGTACAAATTATGGGGAATTTGCCTGCTGATAGAGTAAATCCATCAAGACCGTTTACCAAGACTGGAGTCGATTTGGCAGGACCTTACGAACTAAAACCAAGTCTGACTAGATCGAAGGGGACGATCAAGTGCTATGTGATTCTCTTTGTGTGTTTTTCGGTCAGGGCAATTCATTTGGAAATGGTGACTAGTCTCTCGACCAGTTCATTCATTGCAGCTCTCAGGAGGTTTATATCTCGTAGAGGAAGACCATCAAAAATTTACTCAGACAATGGAACGAACTTCAGAGGAACTGAAAGCTTCATGAAGAAACAATATAAAATAATGAATTCAAAGGAAACTAAAGACTTTTTAGCAGAAGAGTTAATAGAGTGGCATTTCATTCCTCCATCAGCTCCACACTTTGGAGGACTTTGGGAGGCAAACATCAAATGCTTAAAGGGTCATCTGAGCAAGGTAATAAAGTCATCACTTTTAAATAGTGAGGAATTCATCACACTACTCTGTCAAGTTGAGGCTTGCCTTAATTCAAGACCGTTAGTAGAGTTAAGTCCCGACCCTAACGATCTTCGAGCTTTGACTCCGGGACATTTCTTGATTGGCTCCCCTCTGATTGAGGACCCAGGATTGCAAAATTATGAGCAAGGAGATTTGCGGTCAAGATGGAATCTGGTACAAAGTCTGAGGAACTCGTTCTGGTCAAGATGGACAAGAGAGTACATCAACTCTTTGCAACAGAGAAATAAATGGAGGTTGTCACAAGACAATTTGAAGCCTAATCAGTTAGTGCTAATAAAAGAAGATAACCTTCCACCTCTAAAGTGGCGTCTGGCCAGGATCCTCGAGGTATATCCGGGCTCTGACCAGAAGGTGCGAGTTGCCCAAGTTCGGGCTGCTACCGGAGTCTACCTACGACCTATTACAAAGTTGGCTCCGCTTCCCTTCAAATCTGAACCAGGGTTCAGCGGCCGGGGGGAGTATGTTCCAGCCTTAAATATGCAAAATTGTTAGAATTTACTTTTGTTAATTATTGTTAAATTATGTAAATTTTAGAAATGTATATAATCTTGATTTTAGAAAATAAAGACAGTTATTAAGTATACGTGGTTGAGTCATTAGAGTTGGTGAGACAAGAGTTATTAATGTATACGTGGTTGAGTCATTAGAGTTAGTGAGACGAGACAATAGCAGTTATTCAAGTTTGAAGGAGTTAGCTCGCTGAGTCAAGAAGCATATAATTAAAACCAGCGTTAAAATAAGAATTAGGCGGTGATTCCTCCTTATTGCCAGGAGGCCAAAGCCAGTTCGATTCACAAGAATTTTATTTGCTAGAAACCTTCCCAGTACTATACTAAATAACTTCCCAAAGTTTCATGGCGTTCCAATGAGTGGTTTGGTCAGGCATAAAGGACAGACAGACACACATGCATTCATTTTTATATATATATATAGATAATCCAAATTGTGCCTTATCATGGATCCTATGGTATATCTATCTCATGGTACTCTTACTGAGCTGGTAACATGGCAGGACCAAGACACGACAACTGGATCAGCCTGGCAATGTGGTGGCCAATGTACTGGGACTGGTGCTGGGGCTGTTTGGTGGAGTGGTGGGTTACCTGGTGTCCCTGCGCCACTACCGCCGCCAGCCTCTGTCTGAGGAGATGAGTCTGGCTCTCCATCCTGAGAACTGATTGGCCGGGTGACAACCTCCCCTCCTATTGGCTGATGTGGTCGCTGCCCTTCATACTTAATTTTATATTGTCAACTTCTTTTTTTTTACTCATTTATTTCTATTTGTTATTGTAAAGAGAGTAATTTTATTATTATTATTTTTTGTATTAATTTTATTTTACAAAGTTCCTCATCCCCCAAGGGTGATGTTTTAGATAACTGAATAATCCAAAGATGTTGCAGCAACAAGCCAACCAGAGCTTATTATAAAGTGATCATTGTACAGAGATGGGCTAATAAATTTCTTATTTTTTTATATTTATTTATATATTTTCTGTATTATTTTTTGGTTGTTTATTTATATAAATGTATTTATGTTTTAAATATATTTTTACCTCCTATTCCTATATATTTTTTATCAATTAGTATATTTTTTATTAAATTTTTTATATGTACGTTTGTGATAAAAGCACAAAATTTAAAATGACATTTTAAAGCCAGAGAATTTTGGAAAAAACATATTGTTTGGAAAAAAGATTATATTTACACCAAAATATTAAACTTGTATATTTTTAATAAGTCACAATTTGGATTATAGATTATAAACACAAGGTAATAAGACCAAATCCAAATAAATAAATAGTGTGTGACGTTTCAGTAACAGCGTTGTTACCATCTTCAGACAAAAGTACTGAATGAGAAAATTTTTTCTATTTAAACTATTTAAAAACATGCTGTGGTAAAAATTTTCTCATTCAGTACTTTTGTCTGAAGATGATAACAACGCTGTTACCGAAACGTCACACACTATTTATTTATTTGGATTTGGTCTTATTACCCTGTGTTTGTATATTTTTATTTTTATTAGAGAATATACTCTGCTTCGCCTGGTTTGTTTTAACAGAGCGAAAGTTTGCCTAACATTGCCTTGTGTCATTCAAATAGTTAAGAATAATAATTCAATTCACTCAAACACACACACAAACAAAAATTGACATTTTTGAGAAAACATCTACTCCAGCAGAACCCAGACTTCAAAGCTATTATAATGTTTAATGATAATGAATTAATGACATAATTTTCTTTATTATCCATAAGAAACTTGAGGTATTGTCTTTTTTATAAAATAAATACTAAAATTACCGAATCTATTCTTCTAAAAATAAATTAATGTTTCAAATATATTCAAATAGCACTACTGAAAAATCATTGTAAAATTTGCATATACAGTTAAACCTCTAAATAGCGCTCCCTCTAAATAGTGCCTCCCTCTCTTTATCGCCCGATTTTAAATACGTAGTACGATGTGATTTACATTAAAAGCGACCTGTCTATAGCACCCTATTTTGGTGAGTCCCAAGAGGGGGCGCTATAGACAGGTTTTACTGTATATAGTTGAATATAAATGAGAATTTTGCCAGGAGTAAATTGATCTATAAAATATATCTATGAAAGTGTGGCTTTGTCAACGACCTGCTAACTTGGGTAGACAGTCAATGGATGGTACTTAGTTTTGCATCTATTTTGAAGGAAGAGAAGCGACCTTTATTCTCATATCTAGTTGGGTATATATATTAACACAAAAGTCATTCAAAGCCTAAAATTAAAAGGATAACAAACTATTCTTACATATTTTTTAGGAGTTATAAAATTATTATATACTTACTGAGTGACCGGGCTTTGCCCAGTTTTTTCCAGAATCAATATTTACCAGATGAATATTGTTTCAACAAATGGTATATTCATTACAATATATAATTAAAACCTGCTTTTCACATGTATAGACATGTGGTGCACTTACAGTAAAAGCAGTCGCCTACCTCTACCCACCATGATTATCATGGCCTGTACCATGTGTACTAGGGATAAGCAAAAAAAATATATTTATATAATTAAACCTCAGTAGTCTTGATAATTCCAATGAATATATCATTTTTACTATCTTCATTGTGTCATTTAGAATGTCATTTTAACACACAAAAATTATTTTTCAATTTATTTCATTATAGAATTTTGTTTAACATTATTTTCAAATATAAGAAATTTGCGATTTACTTTTATAAAAATATTCGAGAAACCTTTTGCAATACAGTGGTACCTCGACATACGAGTTTAATTCGTTCCGCAACCTTGCTCGTATCTTGAATTACTCGTATCTCGAAGCAAATTTCCCCATACAAAATTCCCATTTAAAATCACAGATTAATATCTTCAACACTACCGAACCAAACTCGTATCTCGAATTTCGCTCGTAACTCAAAGCAAAAAATCACTTGCTCGTCGGCTCGTATCTCGAAAAACTTGTATGTTGGGGCGCTCGTATGTCGAGGTACCACTGTATGTTTCTTTATTACATAAACGCTGCGAGCTTTCAAGATCTTTCTCTTCAATTGGCAAAATTATAATTTCTTGAATATTTTTATGAAACATTATTCAATTGGCAAACATTCACTCAGAGAGAACTTGGGCGAAGCAAGGTCAAAATATATAATTCTAACAAATATTATTCAACATAAAATATTATTATATATACTCAGTGTATGTATGTATACCCTCAGGTGAAAATTTATTCAGATAACATCTAGGTGTTTCCAGCCTTGTTCATTCCGTTAGTTATGTATATTTTAATCAAATGGGCCCTGGTTCTACAGTTAAACCTGTCTATAGCACCCCCTCTAAATAGCGCCTTCCTCTCTGTAGCGCCCGATTTTAAATACGTAGTACAATGCGATATTTACATTAAAAGTGACCTGTCTATAGCACTCCCTCTCAATAGCACCCTATTTTGGTGAGTTCCAAGAGGGGGCGCTATAGACAGGTTTAACTGTATTTTATTTTTAAAATGTTATATTTAAAAAATATTCCAAATAATTTAACAGTAACATTGTGAGTGAGCAAGTTGAAATAATTCTGAAATAGTAAAATCTATATAAAATCACAAGAATCCTCTGAATTACAATAAAAGGCAGCCTCAGAATAACAAGAAACTCAATCTCGGAGTCTGCGTTTTATTGTAATCCTTATAAAATGTTTTCACATGACTTGTATAAAAACAGGGTATAGTTTCAGATGTCATTACATAATATTATGAAAATAGTTAAACTTTATGTAAAACATCATTTCCAGATAATCAGATTTTGCAATATTTACTTACTGTGAGTTAAAAATATATTAATGAAACATACTCTCGCACTTACTTTTAGATTTACTAAGATAAAAGTTTAATAAGCCTCAGAACTGTGTGCCATTCTAGACCTGTTCGTAGAATGTGGTTTAATATTATTATAAGAAAGCATTATTGGCAATCATGATGCAGCAATATTCACATTTTCCGATTCCAATTAGTCAGATATTTGAATATTTTCAAATTCTAGGGTCAAATTCCTTTCATATCTATCCACCATTTTTCTATCACAAAATATGTAAATTTGATATTGGTTTAATTTGAATAGGCTTTATAATTTACATTTTTGTAGTTTTTTTTTCATATATTAATATTGTTTTGAAAATAGAGCAATCCATAAATAAATCTTTAAATAAAAAGGCATATTTTGATCCAATATATGCCTTTTATTTAATATATTTATTTATTTTGAAAATAGAGCAATCCATATTTAATTCATTAGATAATAAAAAAGCCTATATTGGATTTAATAAAAGATTTATAATAAATAAATATATGCCTTTTTATTATCTAATATTAATATATAGAGAGATGACCTGGCATCGTCTGTATTCTGCTTGAGTGGATGTTTCGCTGTTAGAATCTTGTTCCTTCCTACTAAAAATGATGGTTGAGCTTCACCCGTGGTCTGCTTCAGTGAATCTTCCCTGAAAGAATCTTGTTTCTGTCAATCAAACATGATACAGCAATATGGTTTAAAATCACATTGATAGGTACCGCTCAGCAAGAGAAACCTAGTTCATGATAATTGAAACAGTGAATAATATGTGAAGGTTATTCACATATTAAACAAATTTTAATGCAGGATTCAATCCCGGTTCATGACTGTCAGGAATCGAGCGTGTTACCCTCTCATCCACCGACTTATATTTTTGATACAGCAATATTGTCATAATTAATTTCTGACTAAAAAAATTAGTATTTTCGCTTTGTACTTGGTTAATTTTAATTTTACTTGGTTTAAAATGTGACAAAAACCTCTTCCAGAATTTATGTCTTGTTAAAATTTCAGCCAGATTAATTATGTATTGAGGATGTGAATAGCCGACTATAACATTTACATTGACTTTTATATCGAGAGTTTATTATGAAAATAATACAGTGTCAAATATCTTTAACTTCAACTGTTGAATTTAAATAGGTAATACAGTAGAACCTCCCTGTAAAGGACACCTAATTACACAGCCAAAGTGTCCTTTAGGGAGAGGTGTTCTCTTACCGAAGAGTTGAAAAATAGTTTAAAATGGTAATTTTGCAAATGAAAACTATCCTTTGAGAAGAATGGAGGCTCTACTGTAATATATATAATATAATAAATATACAGATTATATAAAAAAAAATATATTAAGATTCCATGACCTATTGGTTTCAAGTCTTTTAAACTGAGGATTGTATGTTTCGCTGAGGATACTTTATATGGCAGAGGATAATCTAATAGAAGACAAATAACACACTCACACTATATATATACAGTAGAACTTCTTTGTAAAGGACACCTATTTGCAGAGCCACAGTGTCCTTTAGGGAGAGTGACCTCTTACCAGATGTGCTATTTGATAAAAATGGTCATTTTGACAATGAAAGTTGTCCTTTATAGAGAGGTGTTCTCTAGCATAAGTGTCCTCTCACAGAGGTTCTACTGTACATATAAACCAAGTTCATTATAATGACATGTAAACTAATCCAGCTGACCAGGGCTTGAGACAACACAAAAGAAAGAATAGGAATTTGGGGAAATCTTTAGTTTTTTTTTGTTTCTTAGTTGATTTTCCCCCACACATATCATCCTTCTCTATCTTTTCAGATCTACCTACATTATACAAGAATATCAGACAATTGTAAAGTTTATGTGGAGTCTATTCTGTGATGTGGGCTTTTTTTACTAAACCTTTCTCTCTATTTTCACCTACTTAGTATTTTTGAAAAACACACAATCAAAATATACATGCAAGACCATAAGTAATTTTAAAAATCCATTTTGGCAACAATTTTGTTTAAGATACTTTGTGACTTTGTTTAGTTATATAATACAAATTGTACCTTATTATATCTCAAAATAGACATTTTATTCTGATTTATTTAAGGAAAATATGGATTGAGAGAGAAATGGATGTTTCTGAAATGGGTACATTGTGTTTTGAATCTAGTTAGTCAGCTTCAATTACCTAAAGACTCCAATTGGCACATGAATGGTCTTTTAACTCTTTGTTATATCAAAATTGTGGAAACATGGGGTAAGACAAGACCACATACTAACCAAATTGTTCTGCTTCACATAATCTATCCAACATTTGGGCTGCTGTTGAAAGGGTGCCTGAGAATATTGAAAGTTGGAAGTTATACACCAGCTGGTTTTGTATGATGGATGGTTCCAGTTTTTGTTTGTTGGTTAAGCCGAGACAATCTGTGGTTGATAAACAACACTTGTGTGTAACCAAACAATATGGTGAGAGTATCATAGAAGTCAGATCTGTGGGATTATTTCTCTCTTTTAATGATCTTCTCAGGGACTTTGGGGGGAAAGTGGAAATGAGAAAAGGGGGCAAAGTTTGCCGATTATTTTTGTTTTCAAATTAAAAATATAGAGAGATATATCAGATTGTGAGTGGTTCAAAGTTTTTTCCAGGTTATATTGAAATGATTGAGGTATAAGACCACCCCATATACTGTGTAGTGTAGTTTCAGCTTGGAGCTTGTTTGGAATTGATTTTAGGGATGACTACTCATAATTTCAAGGAATTCCAAAATATCAGGTTTTCTATCTCAAGTTGCAATAAAGTTGAAATTTTAATAACAGTAGAACCTCTCTCTCTCTGTAAAAAAAACACCTAGTTGCAGAGCCAAAATGTTCTTTAGGAAGAGGTATCCTCTTACTGGAGAGCTATTAATCACTAAAAATGGCAATTTTGGTAATAAAGATGTCCTTTGTAAAGAAGTGTCCTTTAGCAAGAGGGTCCTCTCATGGAGGTTCTACTGTATCTGAAAATTGATTAATCTTATATTTTATTCTAATCTGTTTTGACTATCATTATTCATATTTACTTTTTTATGATGATAAAGCACAATTTGGATTTAGGTTATAAACACAAGGTAATAAAACCAAATACAAATAAATAAATAACTATTTACTTATTTGGAATTGGTCTTATTACCTTGTGTTTATAACCTTTTTATGATGAAATTGCGGAGTAATTTTACAACCACATTAGCTATTTATATATATTTTTGAAAATAGAGCAATCCATAAGTAAATATTTAATTAAAAAGGCATATATTCAATCAAAATATGCCTTTTTAATTAAAAATATTTATATATGTATTAAGACATTTCTTATATATTTCATTGAGTTGAACAATAAGCTAACCCAAAGCATCCATTCTTTGAAAAAGCTATTGTTATAGTTTCTACAAATTCCAAATAATTTTTAGCAAAATAAATCCTATAGTGCTGTTACTAGCTGCTAAGTATTGGTTGCTGATGTTAGAAAAGGAGTTGTGTGGTACATATGGAAGTTTGGGGAAATTTATCCTCTAGGGGAAATTTATCTTACACAAAATTGAAATGACATTTTAAAGTTAAGGTCATCTCAATGTTTTTATCCCAAACATGTGTCATGAATTTTAACAAAATGAGACAATTTTGTTTTTCATCTATTATTGGTTTATTGTTTTAAATACTGAAGTGAAATGTCTCATACATCTAGGATGTGGAAACCCATGTGTGTTTCACATTTGTTGATAAAAAGTTTCTCTTCTCAAACCTATCTTTTAATATTGTACAGAATATATTTAGTGTGTTGTTAGATTTATATGGCAGTTAGCTATCTACGGATATGCTCCATGGTTATCCATATGTTTTGTTAGGTTGATATAAATTGTGTTATATATTGGGCAAAATGTTGAACCTCTCATTGAGATAATGGGTTCTATTATATTGGTGGAACATGTGAACTCAACTATACCCCAAGTTTGAAATCTTGTTTACTGAAAATTCAGATACAGTTAAACCTGTCTATAGCACCCTCTAAATAGCGCCTTCCTCTCTATAGCGCCCAATTTTAAATATGTAGTATGATGCGATTTACATTAAAAGTGACTTGTCTATAGCACCCTATTTTGGTGAGTCCCAAGAGGTGGCGCTATAGACAGGTTTAACTGTACTTTGATGTTAAAATATACATGTTTGATGAATATAATTATCAGTAGCCTCCAAATTAATGTGAATGTGTAATTGAAAAATAATGTTTTATGTTTTTTATATATATAAAGAGGCTACTTCCCATGACAGGGAGGACAGATCATCTCTGGGTACTTCTATTTATACACTATGTTGGAAAGTATAAAATATGATACAAACTCTTGCTCTGTGTCACCTGGAATTCTTGTCTATCTCTTGTATAATTCTTGTTTATTTCTTGTACAGATCTCATATATTTCTTGTACAGTCTTTATATATTCCTTCTTATATATTTCTTGTCTCCTTCTTATTTACTTCTTGTGTCTCCTTTGTTACTTACTGCCTACTTGGTGTATAATAGTTTCCATCTGATACATATTTGCTAAATATTTTATGTGAACATTTTGGATGATAGCTCTGGCGCAACAGTTAACATAAGGAAAGAAAGCATACTGCTTGGGAGGATCTTTATTTTAAAATAGGCTGTAACACATTTTTGCGAGATAATTTGATTTTTTTTTAAATTTTATTATTCCATTGTATAATTATACAAGGTCATGGAGACTATATTCAAATTTTATGTTGATATTGTGTGACCTGATATTCTTGTGCATGTAGTAGTCTAATACTCCCACTATCAATTCTGATAATTGGGACTTTTCCCAGCTAGTTGTCTCAAGAGTTTATTCAATGTCATCACCCCTGGATGGTAGATCAAATTACAAATGGTTGTATTGTAGTTTCTTGAAATGAGGTAATATATCATACATTGAACCTTCCATAATTCAATGCATACACAAATATATAACAAGATATACATTCCCCATAGTAAAGTGTGTTCTAATACCCTGTGAAACCAATCCCTGACACCCGTTACATTGAAAGTGCATGTGAACAACATGCGCACTCCTGCATCAGAGACTATTTACATATCTCCTCCCACTTTAATTACATATCACTGATGTGCCACACCTGGCTTCTATCTCTTATATGATGCATGTACTTCTTGAAGTCAGTATATTCACATTCCTATATATGCTTGAGATGATGTTCTATATTACGCCAAATTTTCACATTCTACTTGATGTTTAAAAATTCCCATGTGCAGTATTGATGGTTGTGTATGTACATAGAAAATTTAACCCTAAAGTGTGTGATCCTATCTATATTTATGTGGTATATATATATGTGTAAAATAAAAATGTGCAGCAACTGTGTTTCTGGATTCTCGTCACATCTACATGGATGAGACAAATACAGCATATCCTGGCACCATCTCGCTAAAGGAATGGTACAAATTGTTGATACAGTAGAACCTCAATGAGGGGACACTCCCGCTAGAGGACACCTCTCTATAAAGGGCAATTTTCATTACCAATATTACCATTATCACTATTTAGCAACTCTCCGGTAAGAGGATACCTCTCCCTAAAGGACAATATAAGGCACAATTTGGATTATAGATTATAAACACAAGGTAATAAGGCCAAATCCAAATAAATAGTGTGTGAAGTTTCGGTAACAGCGTTGTTACCATCTTCAGACATTCAGTATTCAGTGTTCAAGTGCAATTCTCAACCTGCAACCCCAAAACACATTATTGACTGTATTGACTCATTTATTGATGAGCTCTACTCTTCCCCGGCAGACACCATCAAAAGTCAAGCTTTACAAGCTTGATATTTTAATATGATTGAGTGGAGATAAGAAAGAAGACGAAGAATTCAGTACTTTTGTCTGAAGATGGTAACAACACTGTTACCGAAACGTCACACACTATTTATTTATTTGGATTTGGTCTTATTACCTTGTGTCCCTAAAGGACACTTTGATTATGCAACCAGGTGTCCTTTACAGGGAGGTTCTACTGTATATAACAACCGCGGCACAGATCAAATACTGCATTAAGTACTTTTTTTATAAATAAAAATTGCTTTATTGGTGACTAAATCTTGCAAAGTCCAACCCCACCTGCAAGTGCAAATAACCAAACAGGGCTCTGATATCTTGTAAATGCAAAATTCAAACGGCTTTCCACATGTGTAGACCTAAGGTACACTTCCAGTAAAACCCCTTTTTGCCCATCATGATTATCAATACCTGTACCCTGTGTATATGAGTTAATTTTTTAAAAAAGTGACCACTTCCTTGAGTATCCTCCTTTGTAAAATCAAATGGACTTGACATAACACAACCTCCAATAGGATATTCAGTAGTTTTTATGTTTTCTAGGTGGTCTCTCATGGGACCATCTGGACATGTGGGTCATGGGGATGTGATGCCCCAATATTGAGGACACCTCACCATCAATCTATTTCCTTAGTTTGCAAAATAGATGCAAACATTCATTATTCATCTATCTCAGTAGATTGGGGTCGGTAGACATCACCAGTTTCTGTAAATTTAGAATGTCTATCTTCAGTCCTTGCCAGTGGCCATTAATGTAGATTTATATAAGCCTATATAGAGTGCTTACATTTATATTAATCGGTATATTTGAAGTAAAAGTCTCAATTTTGAAATCTAAGAAAGAAAAAAAAAAGGAATTAAATGAGTGGAAAACTTTTGTTACTATTTTCTCTTTGGATCATGGTGATGCTGATACTTGTTCCAGTCTTCACACCAGTTCTTGGAGGTTGTGTGCATCTAGATTTCTCAAGACTTCTTTAGGTTCTGAAAGAGCTCCTCTGTTTGGATCCGATAGGATGTGAGGCTGGGTTTATGAGGCATTTGATGCAAAGTGGGAAAGTTTTCTCACCCCTTCTCCCCAGGGATCTTGAAGCATGAACATTTAACTTCGTGGAATCCTGATTTATAAATATATTGCAAACCAAGCAAGATTTAGAAAGGGTTATTCCTTTATGGATCACATTTTTACTCTTATTTCTCTTATTCATATGACATTAAGTAAAAAAAAAAGGAAACAACATACAACTACTACAACTATATATATTTTTGTTGATCTAAGAAAAGACTTTGACACCGTTCCACATACCCTACTATGGCAAAAACTAGCTGCTCTTGGTTTAAATAGTTGTTTCATCAATTTATATTGCAAAATTATTATTACCAAATGACAGTAATGGTAAGATGGAATGGATTGTTCACAGTTTTTTTTTTTATTGAAATACGTTCAGGAGTTTAAGGTGGACCCTTGACTTATTTATTCCCCATACCTACTTATTCTGTGTATGATCTTATCTCAATCTTTAATAACCCAGACCTACCTGGAGAATCTGTCTACCAAACTACGGAACCATACATCTCCTGCCAGGGGAGAATCCAAAATTAACTTACAAAATAAAATAATCCACTTAAGAAATATTTCGAGGATAATCACCTAACTCTAAACAAAAACAAATATAAAATAGTGGAGTTCTGTAACGGTGGCCGATTAGCACATTCTGATAGGTGGTCCTGGAGGCAAGATCCTTTGATTGTATCAACTAAATATACTTATTTTGACTACCCTATAACTACGACAAACAGCCAGCCATGCTGTGATCCACTTTCAAAGTGGACGCCGATGAGGGTCAACAGCTCGAAACGCGTACGTGGTTAACTTTTTCGATTTATCAAGAAATTGGGTTGACCACTTCAAAAACAAATCGATTCTCGCAATAAACTCAGTGTCAAAAATATTGATTAGATTAAAGAATGATTTCAAATTGTTGACTCTATAGTACTGTCTACACTCCTATATGCGGCACCAATATGGCCAACCATGAAGACAGCCTACCAAATTCAAGATACCTTTCTCCGCCGTTTCTTGGATTTGCCCAAATTTATTCCTGATTTTTTTACTGAGGGCGTGGACGGTCGTTTCTGAAAGAACTGTTACTAAATTGATCCTGAAATTCCGGCTCTGTATACAGAGGATGGACAAGTCTAGATTGCCTGTTTGTCCCACCTGCAGAAAACCACTATTGGAGGTAAAGAAGAAACGAACTTTATTTATAAACTTTGTAGTATATTCTCGACTATACAGGTTTCTCCTTAAAAAAAACTGCGAAGATCATCTCATTCTGCAAAATGAAATCCCTAAAATCTTACGAATTTCAAGAGCAATATATTCAAAAAGGGATTTTTTTCAAAAAGGGATTTAATACAAAAATACAGTCGAACTTGGATAATTCGAAACCCAAGGGACCATAAAAAAATTCGAATTATCCAAAAATTCGAATTAAAGATGTTTTGAATAAAAAGGCTTAAAACAATAAAAATCTCACAATTTCGATCAATTCCTTTATTAAGAATAACATTAGTTGCTGTAAATTTACATTTTTACCGTATATTTAGATTATGTGCAATAATTGTATGTACATACTATATACATATTAAAAAATTTCAAAACTGATGTATTAATGTACAAAAAAAAAAAAGGCAGATTGCTGGTTAAAAAAATGTACAGATTATTCTGCTTCGCTGGAACTCTGAATTTGATTTTTGCCAAAGAAGTCAGAAATCTTAGCCTGTTTTCTAGAATTAAGTCTTTCAGTAAGGACAAAGGATTCTAACATATTCAACGAGTGGAAAATAGAGGGACTCACGTCATTTTTACTTTCAAAAAAAAGCGTCTAAGTTGCATGATATAGTTCGTTGCTTCGGCCGCACTTGGAACGTTCATTTCCACGGCAACTGATGACTCGTCTTCATCACCCGATGCCTCGTCGCCGTCTTGTTTTTCAATGTTGTGGTTGAGCACTTCAGCGATGATATCTGCGTCGGTTATCTCACCACATACTGCAACATCGTCATCCACGTTTAAGAAATCGTCATACGAGATGGTAGGATTAGAAATGACGTCCTCCCAGCCGTCAACTGAAGGCATCGTTTCCGCTATAATATTATCTGCATTTTCTTCATCCTCCTCCTTTTTTACGAAACCAGCTGTTTTAAAACCAGCTTTTTTGAACGAAATTTTGTTGCGTTCTTTGAAGCCATCTGTCGCGTTCCCTATTTTAGACCTACGAGAACGGAGCATGTAAGGAGTGACTTAGTACAATTTCCTTAATACAATTTACGAGTGTAACCTTTCGACTACAATGTCACCACCATCCTCGGAATGTATATTGGGATTTAGTAGAAATTTCCTTATTAAAAACTGCAAGTGTAACATTTTGGTAACAGGGTCTCTACCACAATGGGCAAAGCGTTTGATATAGAGATAAACAATGTAGAACTTGAGCATATAAAACTATAATTGAAGAATGGAATATCAGATAATATACAAGGTACAGAAGGATTTTAGAGTTGCAGCTCCAAGTAAGACTTTCAACCATACCAGGCGTGGGTGGAATTCCTCAAAGGGGGGCCAGCGTCAGGGAGTCCCGTTGACAGATCCTTCCTGGAATGTGGGGTCCCAACGTCCATCCCCCCCCTCTCTTCTTCTATGAAAGAAACAAAATGGCGGACCCTTCCTCGTTGTCTCAACTTATCCTTTTAAGAGATTCGCCTTCTAGCGATTTAGCCACCCACTGGAGACGCTGAGGGCTATTTCATAGTGGAAAATTATAGCAACAGGTCTCTATAATTTCTACAGATCAACTGTAAATTGATTCATATTAAGGCATTTATAACCCAAATAACACGAACAATAGTCGAACATACAAATCTGTTTGTGTCATATCGTACCCTCCTAACAGCGTAACAATAGCCCGAGGAATTAGGAAATATGGTATAAAGACATATTATGAGAACACCTAACATACGCGCAATAATCGGAAATCACAACAAAAGATAGCCATAACTCGCCAATATGCAACAGTCAAGCGATGTAATCAATAGAATGCAACCAATGCAATAGTATGTACATAGGCGAAACCCGGCAGACAAGTAATAGATAGAATGGATGGGCGCACCAGATCCATAAATAGAAATGATAGCAATTAAACGTACGCTTCCTCATATTTAATACAGTAACTCTTGTTTCATTAATTCTGTTCCATAGCTAATTCAAATTTCATAAGTTAAATTATTATATAATAGTTTTTACCTTAGTTTAGAAACATGTAGATAGTCTGTACTTAGCATATAACAAGAAATTAATAGTTCCTTTATGAAAATTTTGTAAAGATGTAAATATATTAAAATATATATAGCTACTAACGATTCACCACCATTGCGTCTCTCCAGTAGAAGGATTACCATATCCGAAAGCTAGAGCCTTGTTAAAAATATATATATATATACACGACCTCGGAGTTTTATTATTTGTCATAGAGATTTCGCAGAGGTTAAGATATTGGAGTTAATTTGCTATCTGGATATATATATATGGAAGTGACCCCACTTGTAAAGATTATACTAAAGTCTAACAAATAAACTATAAAGGCAACTAAACTATAGACTTAATAGTGGTCGGTTCTCCCAAAAAAGAAATTTAGACGCTGGAACGGGTCGGACTCGGGTCCGTGACGCGCCCAAAAAATTTTTTTTTTTTTTTTTTTTGTGTCACGTTTTTTGAGATCATACAACGACTTTGGGAGATCTCAGATAAAGATGAACATGTTATTACAAAAAAAAAAAAAAACTAAGATATCCTGAATATAGAAGACCTAATTAACACTCCTATTGAAGTATAATAAGTGGAAATCAATATTTCAAATTAGATATCATGAAGTACCAGATTCAGATTTTATTGGTAGAAAATCTGATTGTACATGCAGGTATCCATTAATCCTGATTTTTATAGTAAAGATTCAACAAAATGCGATAAGTATGTTACCATCTGGATATATGGGAAGGACTCTATTTATGAAGATTACACCAAAATCTAACAAATAAAAGACAAGCAAACTATAGACTTATACTATTGACATTAATAATCATAATGTATCTAAAACAAAGGTCTTCAATAAAATTATAAAGAGAACAACCTAATGAGTTTAAGGCAACATGGATCTTATTAATTTTTAAATCAACGAACAATATAAGGGTAGTCAATGATGGAACATACTGAAACACAGACACTCGCTACAGTGTACATGGCCGGCAATTTATGGGAGACTTGATTATTAGCAACATTCCCTTCAAATAGGTAAGAATCATACTATATCTTATTCAAACAGTGGGGGAAAGACAGATTCTTCACATGAGGATACAAATATTATTAAAGCCTAACATATAAATACCCTCAAGGCAGCCATAAAAAAAGTTGTATTTTGCAACTGTTGCCGTGTCAACATATCACGGCAAATACACAGTACACAACTCTATTCCATCAGAGTTGGTAGTCCATATTCAGTGTGATTTGTAATAATAAGGTGGGGGGTATTACCATAAAACTAGAGAATGAGATTGTATAAAAAGGAAACAAAACTCTCTGATTAAGAAGAATATATATATAGATATTTATTAGGCAAAAAAAAAAAAATTTGGGGACATCTTATACTAGCGGGGCATGCTATTTACATAATGAACTAGGTAGAGGTGACTTAAGATTACAAATTCTTCGTTGTATAATAGGAAAACATAGATCTCCATCTACTCTAACGGGACAAGGTATATGAACCCTAACATTTCTTTAAGTTATCATCTAAAGCCCTTTTAGGGCCCATTCAAAATCTAAATGTATCTGTTTCTACTTGAAAATTAAAAGGGGGAGCTGGGCCATAATGGCGGGGCTTACCTTCTCTCGGAAAGGGCGGTAAGGTCTGGTCTCCTCCACGTCTCAGAGCGGACTGCTTGGATCTATCTCCTGTCACTGAGCGACTTTTTCTCTATCCTCCCCGTTTAGTCAAAACGGGCCCTTTTTATCCTAGCCTTTCTTTATTTCCATTCGTTGAAAATGCCAAAATTTCTATTGGCTGGCATTTTGATTCGTCGAAAGCAAACACCCATGTGATCAATGGGCATCTTCATTCGTCGGAAGAAAAACACGCACGCCATCATGACCACGCCCCCCAATTTCCCGTGTTGCCGCGCGAGAAAGAAAATTGTATATTGGATAAAACAAATTAATCCCTAAAAATTAATTCCTTTAGGAATTAATTAATATATATATATATCCCGAGTATATAAAAATTATTGATTTACATGTTTATATGACAAATTGTTTTCCTTAGGTCACCTACTACTAAAAATGAGGGGAATATATGTACATATGGTACAGCAATATATGTACATATGGTACAGCAGTTCTCAGCACGGATGTCTCTGGATGTCACTCGTGTCTTCCCTCCCCCACCAGGCATCAGCTTTTGGCATGGAAGTCTGGTGTCTTCAGGCGTCTAGTTTTATTTGTACATGTGCTCTTTGTACATCTTTCCAAGAGAGGCCCTGCGTCAGGGAGGGGGCCTTTAGAGCATCGTCGGCCATCGTAGGGAGTTCTCCACCTAGGCAACAAACACTTCGGTGAGACACTGCGTATATATATGTTTATATGATGTAAATGAATGTTTACATCTTTGTTGGGTTTTGTTTAATGGAAAAACTGACCCAACAATTCCTCCCCCACCAGAGTGAAAGAATGCGTTTATTCCAATTCATATCTGTTTATAGTCTATGAGAAATATGAAAATCGGGGAAATGCATTCTTTTATGATATCAGCAAGCAATCACTGACACTCGGGCAAAGGAGGAATATACGGGCCATGAACCTGGAACATGTTAGCTCAATGTAAGTATATACTGGAGGAAATTCTACCCTACCATTTAATGGGCAATGTACTAAGCCCATCCTTTCGCTGTCTGTAATCCGGGGAGTCTTGGCCCAGATGTGAGTCAAGTCCACATGTTCTCAGCCATTGTCCCTATGGTGGAGGTGTGGGATGGTCTAAGCATCAATTCTATACAAACAAACTCTTAGTACCTTCTAGATAAACATAATTATTAAGGGCGCCAAGGAATTGTGCGTGTTTGCATAGATATGTACAATTCCTAAAACATACCTAAAAAAAATAAGTAGTAAAAAAAAATTTTATTAATTCTATATCATACATATGATAGCAAAGGAATGGCTATTCATGGTTACAATGATAATGGTAATATAAAAAAAAAAAAACTAAAATTGCAACTCCTATTAATGACATTAATAATAGGGCAAAACAGAAACGTGGCAAGTGAATATACATATTAAAGTTGCACGCATACGATGTATGCCAAAGTGGAGCAATGCAGATATACGCGAAGGAAAAATAAAAATATATATAAAATTTTAAGATGGATATCTACTATAGGTAGGAAGGGAATGGTTTGATATACATATATGTGATAATGTTGAAATGTAGTAGTAGTTTATGCTGTTAGATGAATGCAGTGTGGCATGTTGGCTAGAAGCAGTCGTGCAGTCGTGGTTGTTGAGCGATGGGTGGTAAGGACACACACAAAACGAAGCGACACGTTGTAGAAGGTTCCTTGAATAGATAAAAAGCGAGCCAAAAGCTAAGATGGAGATAGGAGATTCCTTACTGTTTTACATGGTGAATGAGGGGAACTTGGAGACAACCGGCGACGCGCTGATGGGGAACTGGACTGAACTGGCTGTTGCTACGCGGCCTTTTTATACGACCGCTCTGACTAAGAGAATTGGGTCATGCACGTGTCGATGATATTCGAGTCTGGCGCCTACCTGTCGGCTAACAATCTATCTTTAGAAGTTACTTTGGGATCTCTCAATCTTGCTTTTAACTTGGCTTTTAATCTATTATATTTTATTTATTCATCCTCAGTACATTACATATGGTGGTGCAAGGAGACATGTCAATTATGCGTATAATTAGTTAGTTTATAATTAGTTCTATATACAACATGACAAGCTTGTTATACGTATTACATAATATAGGGTTATTGGTTTAAATTATCATATATATATATAGGATATACTATGGTGAACAGATGAATATATAATTGTGATTAGAATCCTCATTCGGTACATTTGTCTGAAGATGGTAACAATGCTGTTATCAAAATGTCACACATTAATAATCCGAATCGTGCTTCCTATATATATACAAATATACATGAATATAATAAAGGAATGATACATGCTATATAGTAATATTGAGTATATAATGATAATAAAACGAATAGATGTGCACTGAGGGTCTAGGACATTTCACTAGTATTTCAAATTCTACATGTAATATCTTAAAAATTGTTCTTACCAACTCGTCATTGGGAGTGTTTTGTCTGGCATGTTCCCCGCTTCTCTTAAATCAGGGAAGATATATATATGAAGGGGATCATGGTAGCCAATACGTTCCCAAACCAGGTTATTTCTAAGTCACCTTATCGTGATGACAATCTAACCTATCTTTGTTCTTTACCTGAACATGTAGTTAACCCCTACTATACATTGTTTAGGTGATCTATAGAATGTGTACTCATACCTTTTACCCTCAACTCGAGTTCTTAACATTTCTCTGAAAATATTTTATTCTATGTCTATAATAAAATAAGACTAGCTCATTGCTCTAGGCCATTTCACGGCCGAATCGACCTTTCCTAGGAATAAAAAAATTCTTCCTTCTTAGATCTGAAAGCTACATTGGCTTGTTCTGGTGATCTGCCTCAGAAGTTCATTTAGAAGTCCTACTAATTTAAAGTTTATCTTAACATAGAACGAGCTATTCTCGTGAAAAAAAAAATCTACATACTAATTGATGTTTAGACTTAAATTCGTTCCAACTAAACGTACGGTAGACTGATAGTCTTTAATTAGGTGATTAACTTTTGCTAGCCTGGGGCGATATAAAACGCAAAGAATCTGGACAGTCCATCTGTCACTTTGCTAACTGGTACCTAAAAATCTGTAGACGGAATCGCGTCGTCTAATCGTAACTTGTCTCTTACACGCTCTCAATTGTTAACCCTCATTAGAAAACCCCTTTAGACTTTGACATAGGGACAAGGAGTTACAGGGAATTCGATTTCTCTACCCAGCGCATGTTTCTAAGCTCGTCCATCGGGGAATTTGTTCCAGGCTGCGCAATATATAAAAGAGCTCCTCAACGTGCCGATCCTTTCCAACCTCCCGACTGGATCACCCTCATTTCAGCCACGCTTAAAGCGTCGTAAACTACGATGTCAGATCGGTTATCCGAGGTTATTCGTTAAGCACCTTACTTACGACATCGGCTACTAAATCTCCCCACCTAGCACAAAGTTCACCTGGTACCTCTCCGCTTCCTCTAAAGAGGAGGGGACTTGCAGACTTCTGGCCTGACCGTGGCCTTCCACAAATCCCCCAGTCTGAGAATCGAGACATGGTCATTGCCTACGACTCTTAGAATTCAAGTTGATATAATGAAATAGGGTAATCGATTACCCTAATAATAGAAATCAATTTATACTCCCTTAAAAGGAGACCTAATAAATGGAGCGGATATTTCCTATCAATAGAGTTGTACTATCCTGTGAGGCTATCGACCCTAACAAATAATGAAATCAAAATCAAAAATCGAGCCTATTAAATTCCTTAATCCTATCCTAATGTATTTTGGGCTCACAATATAATAGTTTTTAACCTTCTTACACATTCATTAAGCCAATCCATTCATACCCCCCCCCCCCCCCGTCATTCACAGCTTGCATACAAACTAAAGTCAAAAATTGCTATAAACGCCAAAACGCTCACTTATCAATATCGATAGATCCTAACTAATAATAACATCTTTCAGGACACAATGAGAAATCAAATGGATAATTACATTAAAACAGATTGGGGACTAAAGCCCTATTAACTTAAATAAATGCCTCATACAACTCTATATAAATTATCTACTCATAGATAAACATTATTAATAATTAAACAGATAAATAAATCGAACTATGCTGATTGTCAACAATCGTATTCTGAAATCTGACCTATCTCTTTAACTGTGTGTCTAACAGTTTGAAAATCTTCTTATCTTGACACTTGGTGTCTAAATAAACGAATCATCAAGACTAGCACTTAAATGGAGCGAACTGAACTTCAAGCATTTGCCTCATTGCCAAAATATGATAGGTCTACAAGTGTTTCCCCAACGCTACTTCCCATATAGGGTCATTAGCATTTTTTCTTTCCCTGCTATTCAGCTAAACTCTTTCTTTGGACTTATAGGGCTTTCAGTAGCCAGCTCGTTCTGGAGTTTAACAACAGAGGTTACTTGTTGCTCTATCATATCAATTCTTAGACTGTAATTGCCTTACACACTCTCATTAGAAATTCTCTTTGGACTGTATAACTGGACCCAGGGATTTACAGGGAGTCAAGTTTTACCCAACGCAAGCTCCAAGTCAATCCATAGAGAATTGGTTACAAGCACAGCAATTATCTAATGCGTCTAAGTCCCTTAATTGCTTTTAAAGTTGAACCACTGTTCAGAACCTTCAATAAAAAAAAATTAAAACAAAATAAACTGTTGAACTCACGACTTAAATCACAATTTGCTGTCAGTACAGAATAGCCTCTTCAATTAAAAAAAAAATTCTTTAAGACCACAATCTAGGGCTTTTAACCCACATTCTAACACTTCATACTATGATCAAAATTTAACTAACTCTAGTACACATTCTATAGGTTTAAATCAATGGCAACCTGGACATGATTTACAATCAGTGGGCCTCTTGACCCTGGTTGAACGGCGTATTTCAGGGCCGTCAATATTGCCACCAATTGCCTTATTTACTACCTCAGGCGGGTTTCCTAAGGTTGCTGCCTCTCGTGGTTCCTCTGGTCCCGCAGCAGGGCGAAATTGTAGCACAAAATAAGAAGAAACTAAAAACTCCTTAACTCACATCCTAACAAGGTTGTGAAGACTCTTTAAAGATGAACTAGCATTAAAACAGGTTGTGAAAAATCTCTTCAACGACGTGCTACACTAAAGCGAGGTTGTGACAAGGTCGTGACAAATGACACACTAACATTTAAAACAAGGTTGTGAAGACTCCTTTTAACTGTGGACTAACATCAAGACACTGTTGTGAAAACTCTTCTCGACAATGAGCTACACTAAACGAGGTTGTGACAAACGACACACTAACATTAAAACAGGTTGTAAAAATTCTTTAAAGATGGACTAACATCAAGACACAGTTGTGAAAACTCTCTTCAACACTAAAACGAGGTTGTGACAAACGACACACTAACATTAAAACATGTTGTAAGAATTCTCTAATGATGGACTAATATCAAACACGGTTGCGAAACTCTCTATAATGACACATAAACACTAAAACAGATTGTGACAATCCTTTAGAGACGACACACACACACTAAAACAGGTTGTGAAGACTCCTTGAAGACGATATACTAACATTTAAAAACGGGTTGTGAAACCCTCTAAAGATGATATACTAATATTAAAACAGGTTGTGACAAGGTTGTTACAAATGACACACTAACATTTAAAACAAGGTTGTGAAACCTCCCTTTAACTGTGGACTAACATTAAGACACGGTTGTGAAAACTTCTTTAAAGATGGACTAACATTAAAACACGGTTGTGAAAACTCTCTACCATGGCACATAAACACTAAAATAGATTGTGACAATCTTTTAAAAACGACACACACACACTAAAACAGGTTGTGAAGGCTCCTTAAAGATGGTACACTAACACTAAGACGGGTTGTGAGAACCCTCTTCAACAATGAGCTACACTGAAACGAGGTTGTGACAATTGACACACTAACATTAAAACAATTGTGAAGATCATTAAAGATGGCAACAAACGCTACAGCAAGGTTGTGAGACGATATACTGCACAAAAACAAGGTTGGGACAATTAGCACACAAACACTGAAACAGGGTGTTAAAGTTCTTTTCAACGGTCACTTAACACTAGAACACACGTTATGGTTTTAAAAAATAAAAGGAAGAACTGCAAACTATTTAAAGTTCACTATGACACTAAGACTAAATTGTTAACATAATATAAAGTAGGAGAACTGGGAGTTTAGAGCACACGTTATAGTTTAAAGTAAAGAGAAAACTGCAAACTCTTCAAAGTTCAAACTTCAAAGACAAAATTGTAAGCTAAAAATAAAAAAAAAATTGTTTCTTGACAGGAGAATACACATTTGGTATTTAATATAGCCCAATATTATAACAAATAAAGACCTATATATATAAATTAGTGTATACAGTCACTGAAATCTAGGTAAATTAGCTTACACAAACATTTGTTATTTAATATATAACCTAATATTAAAACTAATATAAACCTACGCGGATAAATTAGTGTATACAGTTGCTTAAATTTAGGTAAATCAGCTTACACAAACTCCCAGTGCATATTATTCGCCATTTACAGATATTGGTCTCTAGTCTAAAATATATTATCTATTAATACTAAGTGGTGAAGAGCCAAAGGAAATAGTTCTATCGAAGCGATACTGCGGTCGCCAGCTACGCATTACACATCGAATGTACTTTCTTCTATCAGCTTCCCACCGTCCGATCGCTACCTCTCAGGGGTAGGGGGGGGGGCCCCCCCCCACAATTTCTATTTTTTTATTGCCCCGGCCGCTGCTCCCTTATCTCGTGGTTACTCAGAACCCACCCCCGCTCGGGGGGGGGGGGGGGGGGGGCCTATCGAGGGAGTCAGTCATCGTGTTCTCTCCCCTCCGGGACATACTCGAATGGCGCGTCAAAGTCCTGGAAGATCTCTGGCACATTGTTTACAACTTACAAATTATGATTACACAATTGTTGAATATCTGGAAATTTGTCCCACCAATTTACTTAATCCCTTAACACGGGTATGTGTTCATTGTCTCTTAGAGACTGTTATCAGAAACTTTTTTCTTGTATTTATACAGTATGAGGTACAGTAATTGAAGGTTCTATTTCCATGGGTTCATCCCTCTTACAACATGCTGGTACGAAATCAGATGCGGTTATAAGATCATTGTCTACGGGATAACAGGTGCACATGGGATTGGGAAACTGGCAAAGTTATTTCGCCCTTCAGGACACCGATTCTAACTGAGTCTTCTGTTGGGTTATAATGATATACTGTGAATCTTGTAGGGGAATTACTTTGTTGCATACCATGGGTTTTGTTTGTTCCTGGGTTAGAAAACTCATATTATTCCTTATTACTGTCAGCTTGATAATTACATTCCTGGCTCATGAGATATAGTTGTGCAACTTGTATAATTCACTGTGGAAATATATGTGGACATTTAAGGATTTACAGGAGTATATCCGATATGGAGAGGTCACCTCAGCTCGATGTATCAACATTTTGTTTTGGAATTAGCGCCCCTTTCTAGATGGACTTCACTGCCCCATTTATGGCTCAAGTGTATCACCTTGATTGTCAATTTTAGGAAACGTCATCTCGTCCTCGCCTTCCTTCTCTCCATGCTGGCACATCTTCAATGACAATTTCCATGTGGTGAACACACCCTTCTGGCGGTCTATCGGTATCCAGTGATCAAAACTTGCCAGAAAACGTCGTCAAAGGGGGCCGCCCTCCTCGCGTGTCATGCCTACTAAACCAACCACGATACCGCCTCACGCCTACAGGTTCCGAATTACATTCAATGTTATATCTTTGATCGGGTGTGTGTCTAGGCTTTATCAATCCTCATTCACAGCCTTTAGGTGATATTTCCCCGCACTGGGGACTCGCTTCTCGCTAATTTCCTCATTATATGCTAGTGTCAAAATCGAGCCTCGATAAACTCTCCTGTCTCCTATACCCCCATCATTAGATAGATCCTGTCTCTAACACAGGTGGCTTTTGCTGCCTTTGTCTTCAATTCAAAGCTGTCCAAGCACACCTCGGGATATCTCAGCTGTCGTGTAGACACAAGCTCCAGTCATCTCCTTTCCTTTGAATATATTAAAATATTATCCCAGGTAGTTGTCATAAGTCAATAAATAGTTCCACGGTGATTAAAAGGTTCTCGCGCAAGTTGGTTACTATATCTATCCCTTGAGATTCTGCCACTGGAATGTTAAAACCAGATTTCTACCCATTATTGATTTCAATTTAAAAAATTTTACGAAGAGATGGTGATCAAACTTCTCTCTTCATGGGTACGCTAACTGGTTCTCCAATTCTACTTTTATCTTAAAGCTCATATATTTGTCATTCTCCCAATCCACTATGTGCTGGAGAAAAAAATCGATTAACTATCTCTTACCATGCCAGCCCCAATCTGGATGCACAGGCCAGCATAACTTGAAAGAAAGCGCTATAAAAATAAAGTTAAGAAACTTGTAGCCGGCAATAATTAACAGGACTCACCTCTGCTGTGAGAAATCATATCAGGGCTATGATAGAAAAAAAAAAAATTCTAAATCATTTCAGTAGACTATTGTAACGCACTGATTACCGTTCTTAATTTGAACCATGGCAATCCAGCCTCATTCCCCATACTGTATAAAATAATTTAAGAAATTAAATTAAAATAAGATAAAATTGTAATCAATGGTGCGCGCAACAGAATTTAGAAATGATTGGAACACATAACATTTTAAGAAATGTCCAGAAAGCAGGATACCCAACCACCTTTATATTAAAACACTTCCACAAAAGGTATAACAATCAATAACCCAATAAACAGAACCACAAATATCTATAGGGCGATATGTTACATTCCATACTCACAAACATCTATAGCAATAGCCAACCACTTAAGAAACTTCGGCATCTAAACATATTACAGTAATTCCCCTAACATAGGCTCCACCATTAAAATCCACTATCTAAATAGTCCTAATATCATAAAACTCAATAACCAAACAGAAATAAAAGGCAATATATTCCATAGGGTGCAACAACTGCTAAGCCGAGTACGTGGTGGAGACAGGAAGGAGAGACATCAATAGAATATATGAACATAGACGCAACGTTATTAATCAAGACAATGGATCTCTAATTTTCCAATACTGCAAAGAAACAGGCCACACTTTCGCATTAGGAGAACCTAGAAGACAATACTATAACTTAAACAGCAAATATCAAAGGCTTATAATTGATTCTTTATTATTCAGGAAATACAATAGCATTAATAGAGAATAGATTTGCCCGAAACATATAACACAATATGTCCTAGCACCAGCTAAATATTGACAGTAATATAAGTAACTTATATGTAATAGCCAATAACTATTATAAAACTACCTAAATAATAGAATTTCTAACCTATTAGATAATTCATAGAATATATCGAACGATAGTAGAATATGCATAAGTACCTTAACCAAATGAAAAAAAAGGTATATCTTAAGAAAACAAACAATGTGCAAAAAGAAAAAAAAAATCCTAATGTATATATATATGTATATATGTACATAGAATCACAATAGTTTTAGCTTCAGGCGGCGTCATATTTTCTTGATATATTGCATATGTTTCCCTTGTAGAAGGACGGATAAGCCCGAAAGCTTGAGAAGACCTGAATAAAGGATACTCATCCCCATAAACGTTTTTACTTTGATATCAGAAATCAACGCTAATAAAGGCTTTGTCACAAACAAAGTAAATCGTAAAAAAAAAAAACAGCGGCGAGTGATGCGGTAGACATCGCCTCAACTTAACTTTCATTGCCTGATAAAAATGCTAGTGAAACAGAAAGCATAAATTAAAATTCACGATTTAAAATCATATCAGTAGGTGCGGTTAGAAAACTGAAAGGACGCTATGGATAGCTCTTAAAAATTAACGGAAAATCACAAGGCGACAACATGACATTCCTTAAGTAAGACAACTGGAAATTTTTGTAAGTCACTTCAGATATAGACTCTTAACTCAGGGTGTGAACTACTTCACCAATTTTATTAATTAAATAATTAAATAGTATGGCTTTTCATTAGGTATATATTTCTAAAGTATTTAAGATGAAATATATACTAAATTCGAGCCCCGCGGCGGGCGCCACTGTCGCGTTCCCTATTTTAGACCTACGAGAACGGAGCATGTAAGGAGTGACTTAGTACAATTTCCTTAATACAATTTATGAGTGTAACCTTTCGACTACAATGTCACCACCATCCTCGGAATGTATATTGGGATTTAGTAGAAATTTCCTTATTAAAAACTGCAAGTGTAACATTTTGGTAACAGGGTCTCTACCACAATGGGCAAAGCGTTTGATATAGAGATAAACAATGTAGAACTTGAGCATATAAAACTATAATTGAAGAATGGAATATCAGATAATATACAAGGTACAGAAGGATTTTAGAGTTGCAGCTCCAAGTAAGACTTTCAACCATACCAGGCGTGGGTGGAATTCCTCAAAGGGGGGCCAGCGTCAGGGAGTCCCGTTGACAGATCCTTCCTGGAATGTGGGGTCCCAACGTCCATCCCCCCCCTCTCTTCTTCTATGAAAGAAACAAAATGGCGGACCCTTCCTCGTTGTCTCAACTTATCCTTTTAAGAGATTCGCCTTCTAGCGATTTAGCCACCCACTGGAGACGCTGAGGGCTATTTCATAGTGGAAAATTATAGCAACAGGTCTCTATAATTTCTACAGATCAACTGTAAATTGATTCATATTAAGGCATTTATAACCCAAATAACACGAACAATAGTCGAACATACAAATCTGTTTGTGTCATATCGTACCCTCCTAACAGCGTAACAATAGCCCGAGGAATTAGGAAATATGGTATAAAGACATATTATGAGAACACCTAACATACGCGCAATAATCGGAAATCACAACAAAAGATAGCCATAACTCGCCAATATGCAACAGTCAAGCGATGTAATCAATAGAATGCAACCAATGCAATAGTATGTACATAGGCGAAACCCGGCAGACAAGTAATAGATAGAATGGATGGGCGCACCAGATCCATAAATAGAAATGATAGCAATTAAACGTACGCTTCCTCATATTTAATACAGTAACTCTTGTTTCATTAATTCTGTTCCATAGCTAATTCAAATTTCATAAGTTAAATTATTATATAATAGTTTTTACCTTAGTTTAGAAACATGTAGATAGTCTGTACTTAGCATATAACAAGAAATTAATAGTTCCTTTATGAAAATTTTGTAAAGATGTAAATATATTAAAATATATATAGCTACTAACGATTCACCACCATTGCGTCTCTCCAGTAGAAGGATTACCATATCCGAAAGCTAGAGCCTTGTTAAAAATATATATATATATACACGACCTCGGAGTTTTATTATTTGTCATAGAGATTTCGCAGAGGTTAAGATATTGGAGTTAATTTGCTATCTGGATATATATATATGGAAGTGACCCCACTTGTAAAGATTATACTAAAGTCTAACAAATAAACTATAAAGGCAACTAAACTATAGACTTAATAGTGGTCGGTTCTCCCAAAAAAGAAATTTAGACGCTGGAACGGGTCGGACTCGGGTCCGTGACGCGCCCAAAAAATTTTTTTTTTTTTTTTGTGTCACGTTCTTTGAGATCATACAACGACTTTGGGAGATCTCAGATAAAGATGAACATGTTATTACAAAAAAAAAAAAAACTAAGATATCCTGAATATAGAAGACCTAATTAACACTCCTATTGAAGTATAATAAGTGGAAATCAATATTTCAAATTAGATATCATGAAGTACCAGATTCAGATTTTATTGGTAGAAAATCTGATTGTACATGCAGGTATCCATTAATCCTGATTTTTATAGTAAAGATTCAACAAAATGCGATAAGTATGTTACCATCTGGATATATGGGAAGGACTCTATTTATGAAGATTACACCAAAATCTAACAAATAAAAGACAAGCAAACTATAGACTTATACTATTGACATTAATAATCATAATGTATCTAAAACAAAGGTCTTCAATAAAATTATAAAGAGAACAACCTAATGAGTTTAAGGCAACATGGATCTTATTAATTTTTAAATCAACGAACAATATAAGGGTAGTCAATGATGGAACATACTGAAACACAGACACTCGCTACAGTGTACATGGCTGGCAATTTATGGGAGACTTGATTATTAGCAACATTCCCTTCAAATAGGTAAGAATCATACTATATCTTATTCAAACAGTGGGGGAAAGACAGATTCTTCACATGAGGATACAAATATTATTAAAGCCTAACATATAAATACCCTCAAGGCAGCCATAAAAAAAGTTGTATTTTGCAACTGTTGCCGTGTCAACATATCACAGCAAATACACAGTACACAACTCTATTCCATCAGAGTTGGTAGTCCATATTCAGTGTGATTTGTAATAATAAGGTGGGGGGTATTACCATAAAACTAGAGAATGAGATTGTATAAAAAGGAAACAAAACTCTCTGATTAAGAATATATATATAGATATTTATTAGGCAAAAAAAAAATTTGGGGACATCTTATACTAGCGGGGCATGCTATTTACATAATGAACTAGGTAGAGGTGACTTAAGGTTACAAATTCTTCGTTGTATAATAGGAAAACATAGATCTCCATCTACTCTAACGGGACAAGGTATATGAACCCTAACATTTCTTTAAGTTATCATCTAAAGCCCTTTTAGGGCCCATTCAAAATCTAAATGTATCTGTTTCTACTTGAAAATTAAAAGGGGGAGCTGGGCCATAATGGCGGGGCTTACCTTCTCTCGGAAAGGGCGGTAAGGTCTGGTCTCCTCCACGTCTCAGAGCGGACTGCTTGGATCTATCTCCTGTCACTGAGCGACTTTTTCTCTATCCTCCCCGTTTAGTCAAAACGGGCCCTTTTTATCCTAGCCTTTCTTTATTTCCATTCGTTGATCATGCCAAAATTTCTATTGGCTGGCATTTTGATTCGTCGAAAGCAAACACCCACGTGATCAATGGGCATCTTCATTCGTCGGAAGAAAAACACGCACGCCATCATGACCACGCCCCCCAATTTCCCGTGTTTCCGCGCGAGAAAGAAAATTGTATATTGGATAAAACAAATTAATCCCTAAAAATTAATTCCTTTAGGAATTAATTAATATATATATATATCCCGAGTATATAAAAATTATTGATTTACATGTTTATATGACAAATTGTTTTCCTTAGGTCACCTACTACTAAAAATGAGGGGAATATATGTACATATGGTACAGCAATATATGTACATATGGTACAGCAGTTCTCAGCACGGATGTCTCTGGATGTCACTCGTGTCTTCCCTCCCCCACCAGGCATCAGCTTTTGGCATGGAAGTCTGGTGTCTTCAGGCGTCTAGTTTTATTTGTACATGTGCTCTTTGTACATCTTTCCAAGAGAGGCCCTGCGTCAGGGAGGGGGCCTTTAGAGCATCGTCGGCCATCGTAGGGAGTTCTCCACCTAGGCAACAAACACTTCGGCGAGACACTGCGTATATATATGTTTATATGATGTAAATGAATGTTTACATCTTTGTTGGGTTTTGTTTAATGGAAAAACTGACCCAACACATCTAGCCACCCAGAACTCGCCTTAAAATCGGTTTTCCCCATTTCAGTAGCAAATTGTTCAGCTTTACTTCTTATAAGGTGACCACTCACGGGAATCTTCTTATCTCTTGCTTGCTTGAACCATTTTAAAACACATTTGTCCAAATCAGGATTTCCCGGCTCCTTTAACCTTTTTCGGCCTTTAACACACTCACTTTCACTCCTGAGAATGTTTTCTTTATTTTTTAAGTACGTCGACAACGTGTTTCGAGGAATCCCAAAGTCCTTAGCAATATCGGATTTTTTTTTCATCCCCATCTCTACTTCTTTAATCGCCGCTATTTTTTCAGCCAACGTCAAAGTTTTGTATGTTCGAAGCGCCGACATATTCGCTCCTTTTAGCTTTCTTGATAAATAAGGAGTCTCAAAAATCCAATAAAAATAAATTTATTATATATAGTACTTCTCTTGCGGCAAGATATTGCCACGTGGAAAATTAGGAAAGACAAACTTCGGCGTGACACAGCAATTTATTTAAGGCAAGGACAAACTATAATTGATAAAATAAAAGATAAGCAATGAGGGAAGTTTACAGAGTAGCAAAATATAAACATAAAAATTGATAACTCTGTTAAGAAAATAATTAATAATAATAAAATAACAAATTCGTTGTTACAATATTACAACGTCATTTCGCAAAATTTCACGCCTTGAACCGGAATCAGGTCCTTATTTTAACTCGTAAAAGTTCGAGAATTATCCAAGACATAATTCGAATTAACCACGATTTTTTAACATTATTTATATAGGAAATTCTAGGGACCAAGATAAATATTCGAATTAAAGAGGTTTTCGAATTAAAGAAGTTCGAATTATCCAAGTTCTACTGTATTAAACTATGTTCAACATAGCCCACTACCAACTTCTAAACCATTCATTTTTAACTGAGGAATATCTCTTGAAAATAAAGATACTTCGGCCAGTAAATCTTTTTATTACCTCGACGTTTAGACAAAAAACTTTTGTCCTCGCAGGAGGACCAGGAGTTTTAAATCATTTGGCAAGGCGTTAAAAATCATTCTATTTAACGCCTTGCCAAATGATTTAATTTTTGTTTGCTCCTGCGAGGACAAAAACTTTTTGTCGAAACGTCGAGGTAATAAAAAGATTTACTGGCTGAAGTATCTTTATTTTCAAGAAATATCCGGCCAGGCAGCCTCTATCTTTACGATGAGGAATATCTGTTCTCCAAGTGATGCCATATAGGTGTCATAGAAGTTTGGTTGCTGAATTCTCTCTATCACCTGATCTTCTCACATCTTCTACTGAGAATTATTCAAATGAAAAAAATATATATATATTTTCGCCATTGGTATGCAATATGATCGATTGCACATGTCAACCATTCTTTCGGCATCCCACTTGAACTAGCATGTGGTTCCTTCGTATAGTTTTGGCCTAGTCACACTTGCCTCTTTCGTATTTTATTACTAGCCGAATGACCCCCGAGCAACGACATAGGGGAGAATTTCCCCCCTTGTGAGTATGTATAAAAATGTTGTTTTCTTATTCAAATACTCTTCATTATAATTATAAATTATGACATCCGGCTTCATTCGGGATCTCCCCAAGTGAATGTTTGCCCTATGAATAATGCTTGAAATAAAACACTTCATGGTATAAAATACATACAAAAAAAAAACAACAACAAAAAGGTCGAGCATTCTAAAATATAGTAATGCAATTCAAAATTTGTCAACAAAATTAGAAAATAGCATAAATATAAAATCTTCTAAAATAATCGATAGTAAACTTTTAAATTATATTTTTATTAAACCTTAAGATGTTGTCTCTTAAAATTTAATATATTGTAACGTAGAAATCAAGCCTTGAAATATCCTAAGATGTAAAAGTATTTATTGATGACGTCACAGCGACGAGTCGACAATTATTAACAGGTCAGCTGAACTATCTACAGCTAGAGAATCTTAAGCAAGTAAGCAAAGAAATATTTTAAGATGATTTCACAAAAACAGATTAATATATATTTTTATAATCTGTTGAATATATTTTCATTGAATAATATTAAATTAAATAATAAAATATTTCTTCGCCACATAGCCTCCTCCTATAAAGAGCATCGACCCGATGCTCAGAAGGAGACTTACATCCTCAGTCTCAAGGCTCGAGAACGGGTGATAGGGCCTGAGATCTCTTCGCGGGTCTGTGGTTGTTGTGTTCGTTCAGTGGGGATGTCTTCTTCCTGGAAGTTTGTCGAGTCATCTTCTGGGTCCTCTTCTAGCTGGTCCTCCTGGTCCTCTGGGTTTAAATAAGGTTTCATCCTACCAATGTGAACTAAATCTTTTGTTTTACGACGACCCAGCTGGTTTCCGAATGTTTCAACTTCATAGGTCACATCAGATATTTTTCGAGTGACTTTGTATGGGCCGAAGTAACGTCTCATTAGTTTTTCCGAATATCCCACTCACGCACAGGAATAAAGATCCATACAAGATCTCCAGGCTGATAAATTATATTTCTGTGATGGGCGTCATAGCGATGTTTATTGCTACCTTGAGATCTCATGGAGTGGATACGTGCCAGTTTTCGTGCTTCTTAGGCTCTTGCCCCTAGAGTTTGGATGAAATCGTCGTCTTCTGGCAATAACTTGGGGAATAACACGTCAAGTGGAGTCTCGGCTTCACGCCCGTGTACAAGGAAAAATGGGGTGAACCCAGTAGACTCTTGTTTTGCTGTGTTGTATGCAAATGTAACGAATGGAAGAATCCTGTCCCAATCTTTATGGTTGACATCTACATACATGGACAGCATGTCTGCTATGGTCTTATTCAACCTCTCCGTGAGTCCGTTTGTCTGGGGGTGATAGGCGGTCGTCTTCCGATGGGTAATTCTGCACTGGTTGTTCAGATCACTTATCATTGAAGATGTGAAGTTCCTTCCTCTATCCGTGATTAATTCCCTCGGCGCGCCGTGCTTTAAGATGACATCTTCAATGAAGAATTTGGCGACTTCCATGGATTCACTTGTGGGTAGAGCTTTAGTTATCGCATATTTTGTTAGGTAGTCCGTACATACAATAATCCAACGGTTGCCACCTTCTGATGTTGGAAATCTCCCCAGGAGATCCATTCCTACCTTTTCAAAGGCAACTTCAGGAACAGGTATTGGCTGTAAGTGCCCTGAGGGGAGTTGGGGCTGATGTTTACGCCTCTGACAATCTGAACAGTGTGCCACATACCTTCTAACTGTTCTATACATTCCGGGCCAGTAATACTTTTTTCTTATTCGGTCATAGGTTTTAGTAAATCCGAGGTGACCAGCCGTGGGTGAATCATGGAAATTTTTCAGTAATTCCTGCCTTAAATGGCGTGGAACCACCAAAAGCCATGGTTTCCCCATTGGATCATAATTTTTTCTGTAGAGCGTGTTATCGATTTTTACAAAGGAATTATTAGGAGAACTTTGTAATTTGTCAGCGATTTTTCTAATAGCTTGATCATTCATCTGCTCTTCGCTAAAGTTCTGCAAAGTCACTATGCTTGGAATATCTTCCTCCATATCTTCACTGTATTCTAATGGACTTCTTGATAAGCAGTCTGCGTCCTGATGTTTCCTTCCGCTCTTATACACGACAGTGACGTCAAACTCTTGCAGCCGAAGTGCCCATCTTGCTAACCTCCCACATGGGTCTTTGAGGTTGGTCAGCCAGCACAAAGAGTGGTGGTCTGTAACAATAGTGAACGGCTGTCCAAAGACATATGGTCGGAATTTATTTATAGCCCAAATGATGGCAAGGCATTCCCTTTCTGTGGTTGAATAATTTTTTTCTGCCTTATTTAAGGTTCTGGATGCATAAGCAATGGCTCTTTCCTTTCCCTTTTGTATCTGCACTAATACTGCTCCTATTCCGTAGTTGCTTGCGTCAGTGTGTATTTCGGTTGGGGATGAGTAATCGAAATGTCCAAGAGCGGGTTCGGAAATTAACGCTGACTTGAGAGCTTCAAATGCATTTTGCTCTTCCTGGTTCCAATTAAATGCTGAGTCTTTCTTCAAAAGGTCATTCAAGGGTTGGGCTACGTGGGCATAATTGGGTATGAAGCGGCGGTAGTAGGATGAAAGGCCAAGAAAACTTCTAACTTCCTTCAATGACCTTGGCGTAGCGAAGTCGCGGACTGCTCGAATCTTTTCTTGGTCGGGACGAATTCCATTTTCACTCACCTCATGTCCAAGAACCGTGATAGTTTTTGCACCAAACTTGCATTTCTTGGAATTGAGACATAATCCGGCTTTCTTAAGGCAATTTAATACGAGTTGAAGGCGTCTTAGGTGTTCTTCAAAGCCATCTGAAAAAACGATGATGTCATCGAGGTAACACAAGCAAATGGTCCACTTAAGACCCTTCAGAAGATTATCTATCATTCGTTCGAAGGTAGCTGGAGCATTACATAACCCAAATGGCATTACTTTGAACTCGTACAGTCCATCTGGAGTTATGAATGCTGTCTTCTCACGGTCCGATTCTTCTACGTCGATTTGCCAGTACCCTGATTGGAGGTCCATGGAAGAATAAAATCTAGCTCCCCGTAAGCAGTCTAAAGTGTCGTCGATCCTTGGGAGAGGGTAGACATCCTTTTTTGTTATTTTGTTAAGGCGGCGGTAATCGACGCAGAATCTCCAGCTTCCATCCTTTTTTCTTATCAATACTACAGGCGAGGCCCACGGACTTTCAGAGGGCTGAATGATGTCAAGTTTTTCCATCTTGTTTACCTCATCCTGAATAATTTGGCGTTCTCTTGGTGCAACTCGGTAAGGTCTTTGTTTGGTCGGTAGGTGGTCTCCAGTGTTAATTCGGTGTTTAACATTGACGTCCTTGAATTGTTTTCTTTTACTAAATTCGAAAATATCCGTATAGTTTTTTAACAAATTTCTTAATTTTTCTTTTTGAGATTCAACAAGTGAATCATCTATAAAAAATTCCGAGATTTTTGGGTCTTCAGAATGTTCCGCCTGTTTCAACTTGGTTACAATCAGCTAGAGTACATAATTGACTATCTTCGATGACAGCACTATCGGCTACATGCATCCCTTGTGGGATTAGTTTCGGATATGGACTCCAATTCACCACCCAAAGTTTACCTCGGTTATTGGTAAGTGAAATGACAGAAGAGGGAGCCGTTAGTTCTCTTTCCAGCAATAGCTCTTTTCGACATTCTGCCACCACAATTGCGTCATTAGGAATGTCACGACTTGCTACTTCTATTAACTGAATAGAGGCGGGTTCGATTCTATATTCCAATTCCGAGTAGAGAGGTGAGCTGTTCTTAGGGGTATCCTCAAAAAGGCATTTTTCTAAGAAGAGTGTGTCGTCAGCTGAATCAATTATCGCCCTAGATAACTTCAAAAAGTTCCAACCAAGAATAACTTCGTGACTACAGTCTTCCATAACGACAAATTCAAAGCTTTCCTGTAGTCCATTCAAGTCCAGTTTCAGTGTGCAGCGTCCTTTTGGTCTTACAATTTTACCGTTGGCTACTCGTAATGTGACGTCAGTTTCGGCAAACATTATTTTTCTTAGTTTGAGTCTGAACCTCTCAGAAATGACAGAATATGAGGCTCCTGAGTCGACGAGGGCACGCATCATTTTTCCTTCTATTTTAATGTCTATGTAATTTTCTTTTAATTCTAATGTGGTCGACAAGGGAGGATTTATAAATTTTGCGGCCTTACCTCCAAAATAGGACGCATCTTCTAGTTTTCCTGACGGGAACGGCGAGGCGACTGGCTGGGTCTTCTATCAGGAGACGAATATTGTCCTTTTCGGCCAGTGTAAGGAGAGGGGCTTCGGTAGCGGCGTCTATTTTCTCTTGGCAGGTCGTCGTTGGGCTCTTGGCTGCTCCGAGAATTATAGAATGTTCTAGGCTCTAGCCTATCTCTCTGCTTGTAATTCCAAGTTTGTTCTCCTTCATATTCTCTCCTCTTGTCACGGCAGTAGCGCACGACGTGGCCAGGGCGTCCGCAGTGGAAACAGATTGGCTTACCTTCCGTGGTTCGCCATTCGTTGGTATCGCGTCTTCCGTTTACTTGTTTTGGCTGCTGCGGTCTTATCGTTTGGGCCACATATCTATTATTATAAAACTCTCGGGGTCTTTCCTTCTGTGGGGAACTTCTCCTAGGCTTTGAGATTGGCGCCAGGGTTCTTCCAATCTCCTCCTTTACCATATCTTCGATGGTAGAAATTTTTGGTTCCTCTCGAGTAGAGCCTAATGCCCGCTGTACCTCCTCACGAACAATTTGCCTGATCATAGATGACAGATCTGCCCTGTCATCATGATCACTGAGAGATGCCACATTTGGTAGTCGCTCGTATTTGGTAGGGGTCACTCGCTTACAGTGTATGCTTTCAATGCGGCGACATTCGGTGACGAATTGCTCAGTGTTATGCACATCCCTTGGGATAAGTGCCTGGTAGAGCTCCTCAGCTATCCCTTTCATCAGATGGGATATTTTATCTTCCTCATTCATTTGTGGATCTACCTCTTTGCAAAGGCGCAGGACGTCTTGGATGTAATATTCGGTGCTTTCTCCTTTTAATTGTGCGCGAGTTTTGAGTATTTTCTCAGCTCGCAGTCTTGAGCTTTCATTTTTTCCAAATACATTTTCTAATTGTGACATGAACTCCGTCCATGTCTGGATGCTTTCCTCGTTGTTTTCATACCATTTGAGAGCAGTGCCAGTAAGATAGAAATAAACGTTAGCGAGACAAAGGGTTTCATCCCATTGGTTGTGCTTCGCCACACGTTCATACCCTTTTAACCAGCTACGGGGATCTTCAACACCCTCACCAGAGAACATTGAGGGGTTTCTAGGTAGATGTTGGACAAAAAATGAACCCACCTGAGTAGTGGCTTCTTTCTTGATGTTCATGGTTTTTTCTTCTTGCTCAACCGAGTCAATTTTCCGTTTTTTTTCTGAATGGGTATCGATCCAGCTTCTCCACCAGTTGTAACGTAGAAATCAAGCCTTGAAATATCCTAAGATGTAAAAGTATTTATTGATGACGTCACAGCGACGAGTCGACAATTATTAACAGGTCAGCTGAACTATCTACAGCTAGAGAATCTTAAGCAAGTAAGCAAAGAAATATTTTAAGATGATTTCACAAAAACAGATTAATATATATTTTTATAATCTGTTGAATATATTTTCATTGAATAATATTAAATTAAATAATAAAATATTTCTTCGCCACAATATATATGTCATAATTTGCTTAATGCCTATGGGGCAAGTCCCTAATAAAGGCTTTTGTGTGTGTGTGTATGTGTGTGTTTGTGTGTAATTTGCCTAATGCCTATGGGGCAAGTCCCTAATAAAGGCTTTTGTGTGTGTGTGTGTGTGTAATTTGCCTAATGCCCAAAAGATATAATTTATTTTCGCCATAATTAGAATGTTAAAATGTAAATACAAATTCATCCATCTATAAATCACTGTACAATATAAACGTGGGAGCCAGCGCGCGCGGGTGAATGCTACGGCACGCCGCCGCGTGCGCGCGCTCACGAGTGTGGAATAAATTCTTTTCGAAGCTCACATGCACAACGGTCGCGCCCTTCCATTCGACCACGACAGATACGACATATATATATATATATATATATATATATATATATATATATATATATATATATATATATATAAATGTAAAGGGTCGCAACAATATTTGAAAATTGTATTACCAAGTCCTCTTGTCTTGAAAGTGTAGTAGGCTTCCTGCCAATACAGAAACCTATCTCAGTTACCGCAGTGGGGCGCTGGTTTCGAGTGAAATTGGCAAATTTGTAAATAAATTCAAGAATAATCTAGATAGAGACCTGAAATAGGTTTTTCCATATTCAACTCTATATACTGTTATACAAAATTTCATTTATATTAATTACGTATTGAAAACGTGCATAACCTACATATGTTCGTGACTTATATATATGAATATATAGAAATTTTCTACGAAAGAATTCTGACAATCAAACATGATACAGAAATATTGTCATAATTATTTTCTGACTAAAAATAAGTATTTTTCCCCAGTACTTGGTTATATTTTATTAGTTGAAAATGTGACAAAAACCTCTTCCAAACCTATCTCTATATCCTGGTAAAATTTCAGCCGGATTAGTTACGTATTGAGAGGAGGCATATGTTGACTTATATATATTAATTGACATACACAACATAATTCTAAATTATTTTTACATTCAGCTCATACTTTAAGGGAAATACACGCATTGACAAAATTCGAGGATGTGGAAAGTCTTTAATGTCACCGGTCTTCTGTTTTATTTTTTAAGAAGTCAGAGGAAATTTTGTTTTCACTTGGTTATCTCGTGTGTGTTCAATAAAGGTCACTGTGATATATTTTAGAGTTACTGTCTGAATCCCAATATACATGCTAAATGGTACAACTTCCTTAAGTTTTGTCCATGATTGTAGGTTAAATTTAGAAGTTTGAGTACATAAGTTGTACTTATAAAGGCGCTCCTGGAATTTGGAAAAACCACACAGGAGAACAGTTCGTACTTAGGTTGTTCTGCTCGCGCGCGTTTTCCTATGTAACTGGTGTTTTGTTTCTGGATCTTTTCTAGGCGCGTTGTGACCTCCTGAGAGATTTGAAAACCACGTTTTGTGTTAAACTTGTCTATCTTCACAATATCTCATCAAAGCGTTTTTTTTGTTTTTGTTCATATAATAAAACTTTTTTGTTTTGCATATATATAGTTATAACTATTTAAAATAAATATTCTTTTTTTTCAACAAATGAACATTTAAAAATAAAATATTTTAATTGCTATTTATCATTGAAAAATTTACTTATTATATTCATTTTTTTTGTCACACCAAAATAGTATAGGCTCTTTGCTTTTAACATGCATTCGATTAAAAAAAAAGAATAAATATAAAAGAGAAACAAAAAATAAGGAAACCAACGAATGGATTTAAGCATGTCAGAGCAGACGGAAAGAGCCGATTTGTTGAAGAAGTTGGAAGAGCTCCTACAGGAGATCACAACAAGGACCGATGGGCTGTATGACGTAAGATCTGCCAATGTAATCAAGAAGAGTACTCGTTACATAACGGGAGGCACTCTTAGAGAATACCAAGTCCGTGGTCTTGGATGGATGATCGCCCTGTACGAAAGAAACCTCAATGGAATCTTGGCAGATGAGATGGGCCTGGGTAAGACGCTGCAAACAATATCCTTTCTAGGCTATCTCAAACATTACAAAAAAATTAACGGACCATTTCTCGTGGTAGTCCCAAAGTCCACGCTGGAGAACTGGCTGAACGAGTTCAAGAAGTGGTGTCCCTCTCTGAGAGTGGAGAGCATCAAGGGCAACAAGAACGATCGGCAGGAGCACATCCACAACGTCATAAAGCGCAACCAGTGGGACGTGTGCATCACCTCTTACGAGATGGTTAACATCGAGAACAGTCTTCTCCGAAAGTACTACTGGAGGTTTCTCGCGGTGGACGAAGCCCATCGGCTCAAGAACGAAAAGTCCATGCTAGTGACCAACCTGAGGAATTTGAAGTCCGCCAACCGCCTTCTAATAACGGGACACCGTTGCAAAACAACCTACACGAGCTCTGGGCTCTCCTCAATTTCCTTCTACCAGACCTCTTCGACGCGACAAAGGATTTCGATGAGTTGTTCTCGCGACCAGATGATCTTAAAGACGAAAGTATCCGGAAAATGTTCCATCGTATACTCAGGCCATTTATATTGAGGCGTCTAAAGTCGACGTTGAAACGTTGCCGCCCAAAAACGAAGCTAAGATATTTGTGGGGATGAGCGAGAACTGCAGAAGTCGTTGTATAAGAAAATTCTTCAAAAAGAGCTATTTGTGTTAAACTCCAAGGGGACGGTGGCAAAGAAAGGTATCACAAACGTAGTGATGGAGCTGAGGAAAGTCTGCAACCATCCGTACCTGATTGAAGGTGTCGACAATTCATCGAGGTTTGTAGGAAATTAAAAGTGATGGACAAACTTCTAGACAAGCTCAAGTCTAAAGGCTCTAGAGCAGTGATTCTCAACCAATGTGCCGCGGTAATTTTGTGTGCCGCGAAATTCTAAAAATGTGCCGCCGAATTTTAGTCATATGATTATGTTCACGTTTGTATTGGTTTTTCTTTTTTTCTTTTTCATTTTTTTACTTTTTAAAATAACGAAATTAGCAAATTGAATGTTAGAGATGTATATTACTTATATTTTGCATAGAAATATTGATACATAATTTGAATTTTCTTGCATTCAAGTTAGCAAAAGTGTGCCGCGAAATTCTAAAATTGTGCCGCCAAATTTTCAAATCTTTAAAATAATGCCGCACCAAAAAAAAGGTTGAGAATCACTGCTCTAGAGTATTGGTTTTTTCTCAAATGACAAGAGTTTTGGATATTCTAGAAGATTATCTTCGGTATCGTGACCACAGCTTTTGCAGACTCGATGGTCAGACTTCTTTCGAAGACAGGAACAAAGCGATCGAGGACTACAACATGGAGAACAGCACTAAGTTTGTATTCTTGCTCAGCACTCGCGCGGGAGGTCTAGGGATCAATTTAACCTCTGCTGACGTCGTCATTCTTTATGACTCAGACTGGAACCCCCAGATGGACCTACAGGCCATGGACCGCGCTCACAGGATTGGTCAGACCAAGACGGTCAAGGTATACCGCTTCGTTACGCGATCAACAGTGGAAGATCTGATCATCCAGAGAGCTGAAGTCAAGCGCCGCCTCGACTTCTTGGTCATCCAGAAAGGGCGGAAGGCGGCCGAGCAAATGGATGAGAAGGGAGAGCTGCTCAGCATGCTGCGCCACCAGGTGATGCACATTAACGATTCCGTCGACGACGACGACATTGAGCAAGATATCGATGAGATCATCGCTAATTCCGAGAAAATCGAAAATGAAATGAAAGAAGATGTAAACAATCTCGATGAAGATGGGCTTACAAATTTTACCTTTGATTCCGGTTGGGAAATGTACAAATTCGAAGGCGTTGACTATAAAGAACAAAATGATAAAAAAGAAAATGAAACAAATCAAGATGCGCCACAGAATGAATTCAATCGGGAGAGGAGGAGCTTACATAGCTTGATCGGGCATAAATACCCCGAAATGCCATTTTATAGGTTTTACCCCAAAGAATTGGAGCAATTAAAACTTAAAGAAGAAAACTATTTTGCAAAAAAGGTAAAAAAATCCAAAGATGCGAAAGAAAACTCTCAGTCGATGTGTGAACAAACAGATTCGGTAAAACCTCTGACAAGAGCGGAGGAAGAGAAACGAGATGAGCTATTAAGCCAAGGGTTCATAAAATGGTCTAAAAAAGACTTCTCTAACTTTGTTCGGGCAGTGAAAAAATACGGGAAAATTACGCAGAAATTGTAGCGGAAGTTAAAACAAAAACAACCGAAGAAATTGTCCAATATTCTGAGGTATTCTGGAATAGGATTCAAGAAACGGCCGAAGGTAGGAGGATCATGGAATATGCGGAGAAGGCAGAAGATCGACTAAGTCAAAGGCAGAAGCAGCTCGAGATTCTAGCGCAGAAGATATCCAAGTGTAAATTCCCTCTTCACACCATGAAGATCAAGTACGGATTGTACCGAGGCAAGCTCCATTGGACAGAGACGGAGGACCGAGCGCTGCTCTGCGGCATGCATGTGCTATGCAAGAACGGAGAGCTGGACGGGGCCAAGATTCACAAGTACGCCATGGATAAAGTACCCTTCGACTTTGAACTTATGGTTCGAACTCCCGAAGAAATTAAGGAACGATGTCTGCAGCTCCTCAATTTCATAGAGCGGGAGGCACAAGAGGTACCAAAGAAATCACTGAAACGTAAGTCCACGAGAAGTTCCAAGCCTCTTGCCAAAAAGCCACGTCTTAGCGACACCAATCAGGATCTAAATGAACTGTCCTCGTCTGAGGATGAAAGTGAATCAGATGACCAATCTGAGGAGGAATACCAGCCCTAGGAAACTCGATAGTAGAATGTTGTAAATACCAATCTATATAATATACTTGTAAAAATTACCCCTGATAATTCTATATAATTAAAATGGAAATTTTTATGTATTATAAAAAAGACATAGAATTAAGTCTGGAAGGTACAGCCTTCAAAGGGTTAAACCCAGACTATAGAAATTAGCCAAATAAAGAATTGCATATTGGTATCAGGCTTATATTTTCTTTTAAAATCACTTTTTATAAATGCTTATTGTAATATAGTTAATATCGTACTCGGCAACACAGTTGAGTTCGATATAGAATGTAAACAAAAGAACTAACGCTATCTACTACTAACAACAATCCTGTAAGTAAATAAATATATCTAATACCCCAATAAATAAATCTTATAATACGTTTGCTAATTACATTATGATATAGGCTTAGCAAAATACGATGTTCCCTTCTAAGGATCTCTAGTTGTTTTTGTACTCACTTATATTGTAGTTACGAGGACATCCCTTTTAATAAAAACAAATATATATTTATTCAAGGAACGACTTGTTCCATTTACAATTGTTAAAACAAGTTAGCGGTAAACATCAGCAAGATTGAAGGTAGTAGTTGGAAATTGCGTCATCGTAGTGACGTCAGCATCTATGATGATTAAAGTCAAAGTCTGTGTAACACATTACGTAAACAAAGATTTTACATGGTGTCAGAAGTTTAAATTTTAAAATAAATAAAAGTAGCGTATTTCGCTAACCCTAGTTCTAAACTGAAAGGGTTAACAAAAGTTCCAAACTTAAAAATAAGCGGAAATAAATAGCTTTGAGAATAATATTTAAATAACTAACCATGGAGGCACCAAAACATTTTGATCCTAATAGAGAAAGGTGGGAAGATTGGCTTCAACAATATTCTTGGTATGAAACTGCTACGGAGATGAAAAAGAAAGAACCAGAAGTTCAAGTCGCGTCGTTTATGACAATAATAGGAAGCGATGCCCAAAAATTTACCGTACATTTGTACTATCTCCAGAAGAAACTAAAAAAGTTGAAGAAATCAAAAAACGTTTCACCAACTACTTTTTGCCAAAAAAGAATTATACCATGGAACGTTATAACTTTAATAAATTACAACAAAGCATGGTTGAAACAATTACAGAATTTATCACATGATTGCGCCTACAAGCATCAAAGTGCAAGTTTGAAAGTTTGGAAGATGAACTAATCAAAGACAGGGTTGTTGTTGGTATTCATGATGACCACACAAGAGAAAAACTTCTAAGTGATCCTGATTTGGACCTGGATAAGGCAATACAAATATGTATGGCTGCAGAAAGGACAAACAAAGAAATAAAGGTCATGCAACAGCATTCGGATCAAGAAGTATCAGTCATTAAAAAGAACTTCAGGCCAAAAAAGAATGTAACAATGGAAGAAGTTCCAAAATTAATAGACAATTGCAAAAAATGTGGCGGCACACATCCAATTAGAAGATGTCCTGCATATGGAAAAATTTGCAATAAATGTAAAAAAGCAAATCATTTTGCAAAATGTTGCAGATCAAATTTCAGGTATAAAAAGAAAATCAATACCTTAGAAGAAGAAGAAACAGAAAATGATGAATTTAGTCTTCAAATTAATTCATTGTCGGAATTCACTAGTGAACCAATGGAAAAAATCCAAATAAACAACACTGAACCTTTCAAAATAAAATTGGACACTGTAGCTCAGTGCAATGTCTTGCCTTGGAACATTTTCAAGAAAATAAATTCAAAACTTAACAGAAGTTCAGTGAAAAGTTTAAAATCATTCTCAGGCCACAGAATTAAGGTGGAAGGAGAAATTATTGCCTCATGCATAATAAACAACATCAAGGCAGACATTAAGTTCATTGTCACCAAAACAGGGACCACACCAATACTGGGCAGTGAATCTTGCTTTATGCTAGGACTACTCAAGAGAATAAATGAAATAAAACCAGTAGAACAAGAGTTTCACCAGCTGTTCAACGGAGATGGTTGCTTAAAGAATTTTGAATACAGAGCAGAATTCACAAAAGGGGACCACAAGTTGGAAATAAAACCACCCAGGAGAATACCCCTTAAAATAAAAGATGAGGTCAAGAAACAACTAGACTTAATGGAGAAAAGTAAGGTGATAAAAAGAATGGAAGAACCGACACCTGTCTCAAGCCACATGGTGGTAGTGAAACAAGGCGGGAAATATAGAATTTGCATTGATCCATCAGATCTAAACAAGATCCTGCTAAGAAGACACTACCCACTAAGAACGATAGAGGACATAGCTTCCAACATCAAAAATTCAAAATACTTCACAAAGCTTGACTTCTTAAAAGGCTTTTGGCAATTGAAGGTCGCTGCGGAAACACAACCTTACATGACCTTCAGCACACCTTGGGGGCGTTATGCTTTCCTTAGAGTCCCATTTGGAATTAAAACTGCCCCGGAGATTTTCCAGAATACCATATCCGAGATTGTAGAGAATATACCTGGTGTAGAAAACTCAATGGACGACATACTCATCCATGCTGAAGACATCCAAACACTGAGAGAAAGAACTAAAATAGTCATGACTACTCTTCAGGAAGCTGGAGCAAGACTCAATAAGGACAAGTGTGAATTTGAAAAAACAAAAATAAAGTTCTTGGGACATATCTTCACCAGTGATGGAATAAAAACAGATGAAGAAAAAGTCAAAGCCATTGACAATGTCAAGTCACCATCAAACAAAAAAGAACTACAAAGACTTTTGGGAATGGTTCAATACTTACATAAATTCATCCCAAATCTCTCAGAGATAACATACAGAATGAGATTGCTTCTGAAAAAAAAAACACAGAATGGCAATGGGACAGCTTGATGGACAAGGATATGGAAAGAATAAAAGACTTATTAAAACAAGCGCCAACCCTAAAGTATTATGATCCTAACAAAGATGTGGTACTTTCGGTTGATGCAAGCCAACATGCCATTGGAGCAGTCTTACTCCAAGAAGATCGACCAATTGCGTATGCTTCTTCTGCATTAAATGATGCTCAGAGGCATTACCCTCAAATAGAAAAAGAAGCTCTGGCAATTAAATTTGGTTGTAAGAAATTCCATACCTATATATATGGTAAATCTCTCTCAATAGAAACAGACCATCGACCGTTAGAATCCATTTACAAAAAACCAATGGATAAAATGCCTGCCACCAAGACTTCAAAAAATATTCATGGAAATTAATCAATATGGACCAAATATTAAATACAAGAGTGGAAAGGAGCTCTTGATTGCAGACTTACTGAGTCGAGATTGCAAATCATATGAGATTCTAGAAGAAAATCCAATATAAATCCTTTTAATTACTGCATTTGACAATAGATCAACAACCAACAACATGAAAGCTACAAAGGAAGATGCAGAATTACAAGAACTAAAAGAAACAATAATCCAAGGATGGCCAGACCAAAAGTCACTAGTTCCTCTATCTTGCAGAAGATATTGGAATATAAAAGATGAACTTTCCATTCATGAAGACCTAGTTCTGAGGGGAACCAAAATAATAATACCAGAATCAATCAAAAAACAAGTTCTCAAACAGATACATGAAGGCCACCTAGGCATTACTGGTTGTACCAAAAGAGCCAAAGACTCCATTTATTGGGCAGGAATGTCCAAAGATATCTCTGACATGGTAGAAAATTGCAAGACATGCATAGCTACACAAAGAGACAAACAAAAACAACCCCTAATGCTAAAAGAAATTCCTGAGCTCCCATGGGAAATTGTCGCATCAGATATCTTTCAATTTGAAGGGAATGAATACATTGTGATTATAGACAGTTATTCTGGATTCATAAACTTTGAACCTATTAACACCATAAATTCAAAAGATACCATTGGATTTCTCAAAAGAAACTTTAGCATACATGGAATTCCTAAAGTTCTGGAGACAGATAATGGAAGAAATTATGCTTCAAGAGAGTTTAATGAATTCAGCAACAAATGGAAGTTTAATCACAAGACTTCAAGTCCACATTACCCTAAATCAAATGGACTGGCTGAAAGAGCTGTGCAAATAGCAAAGAACATTCTTAGAAAATGCAAACAAAGTGGAGATGATATCCAGATTGCATTACTCAACTATAGAAATACTCCAAGAGAAGACATGGGATCACCAGCACAAAGACTACTTTCAAGAAGAACAAAGACAATCTTGCCAATCAGCAAAGAATTGCTAAGACCTTGCATCCAAAAAGATGTCACTTTAAAGCTAAGAAGATCCAGAAACAAGCAGAAATTCTACTATGACAAAGGATCAAGAGACGAACCAACTTTCAAGATTGGACAAGAAGTTTATTTAAGAGAAAACAGAAGAAACTGGAAACCAGCCACAATAGTTCGAGAAGATGGTCCAAGGTCCTATACAGTCCAGAACAACAAAGGACTCTACAGAAGAAACCAATCACATATTACAACTAACCAATCCCAAAGAGACCATGAAAGCATCCTTGAGCAAGAACCCAGTGGAAGTGCTTGTTCAACTTTGGAGCAAGATCAAGAAACTCAGCCTAAAGGTTCTGACAGGATGGAGCTGCAGTCGGAAATTGATAATCCAGCTGGAGAGGAGGAGACCAGAGAGGTGCGGAAGTTCACAAGAAGCGGTCGCCAGGTGAAGCCACCAAAAAGAATGGATTTATAAAAAAGGAGAGATGTAATATAGTTAATATCGTACTCGGCAACACAGTTGAGTTCGATATAGAATGTAAACAAAAGAACTAACGCTATCTACTACTAACAACAATCCTGTAAGTAAATAAATATATCTAATACCCCAATAAATAAATCTTATAATACGTTTGCTAATTACATTACGTAAACAAAGATTTTACACTTATATTAGTGAGAGAATATCTTCATTTTTCGTCACAATTTTTATTTATTAAAATATGATTAAGCCACTTTTATTTATAGTGCCACTATCCATGTAATCGTTTTCAAACAATATTCATCCTTTCATACCTCATCTTTAAGGTTAGAAATAATCGTTATTTCTCCTCAAAATAAGTTTTGATTTTTCATTGAAAAGAAACTCATGCGGGATAATTTTCAAATGTCGTTTTACAATGTGGTAATTATATTTTTTTCCCTAATTTTTTTCAATTATGCTATAAAATATGTTTAAAAAACTTCTTATTACAAAGCCGTTTTTTATCTTACACAAATAGGCCTATTTTAGATATGTTTTAAAAACGTTTTAAATAAAAGGCTTAAAATAATAAAACCTCACATTTTCGATCAATTTCTTTATTAAGAATAACATTAATTGCTGTAAATTTACATTTTTACCGAATACATAGATTATGTGCAATGATTTGTATGTATATTTATACAAGATTAAAAAAAAGTTCAAAACTGAATTATTAATGTACATTAATTAATTGAAAAATTATAAAAAAATATATAGAAAATGCACGACACATTGTTTCAAAGATGAGTATAAATGGAAATTACTTTTGGATATAAAGTGTCAGAGGGGAAGTAGGAAAACCATTGAGAAGACTTGAAATGGTCAGGATTAGTTTAGTAAAAAATGTTATTAAAGTAGAAAGGATGGGGAGACATTTACAATTGTCAAATTTAAAATTTTAAAGTTTTTTTTTTAAAGAAAAGTATAAACAGTATAACTTGGATAATTCGAACGTCTTTTGTAAAATCTGGAAAAATTCACAAAACACTGATGCAAAATTCGGTAGATGAATTCGCAGTGATGATTCTTTTGTGGGCTGTTGCAAGGATTTAAATCAGATCACTAAATAGCAGAAAGGAGAGGGTAAAAGTCTCCTTCAAACTAACTTTATTTAAAACATGTTAAGAGGACAGAAGAAATTTATAATTGTAACGAATAGTATTTTAATTAAAACATTTTAAAAACACACAGTTTGGAACGGGACGTTTCACAAGAGTGACATCCATGGCGCCAATTTATAATTGTAACGAATAGTATTTGAATTAAAACGTTTTTAAAATATATACGCACTCGGGTAAAACCCGGGCGTTGCCCGGGCCATTCGTCTAGTTATTAATAAAGAAATTGATCGAAAATGTGAGGTTTTAAGCCTTTTATTCAAAACGTTTTTAATTAGAATTCTTGGATAATTCGATTTTTTTTTTTGTCGCTTGGGCTTCAAATTATCCATGCTCGACTTGTTATATAATAGCGTTAACACGTCATTCTGAAAATGAATATGCAAAATAATTTCTGATAAAATTATAAAGGTAAAAACTTCTTCTGCTGGTGTTCAAGATTGGTTAATAAATTGGGAATTTTTGTCTCCTTCTCTCCACATCAAAGTATAATTCTGTCGGGTTGATTGGTTATGTGGGGCGAAAACTTTAATCGCAAATAATGATTATAAATACTAGATAAATTGCCTGCTCAACGAACGGGTAGATAAATTGCTAGGTCATTTTCAAATTTTCCCTGAATTTCAAATTCAAAATCTGCTAAATATATTTATTTTGAAGATCATTTGTTGGTTGGAAGTTGTCTTGGAAAAAATATAGCTACATGAACCAACGATTTATTTAATTCTCGATGTATCGCTGTCATTCTCATCTGGGGAATCCTCAGTAACATTGAGTCACTAAAACGTCCAGAATTAAATGGATTATTGGTTGATGTAGCTAAATATATTTAATTTAAAAAGATGGATAGAAATAAGATATACGGGTTGGTAAGCAACTACACTCATGAACAAAACTTAAAGAAATTGTACCTATTTAGCACGTATATCGGGATTCAGACAATAACTCTGAAAGATATTTGATACACAGTCACCTTTATTGAAGACACACGATATAGTCAAGTGTGAATAAAATTGTCTCTGTCTCAAAAAAAAAAGCGACCTGCGATACAAAGACATTCCACTTAGATTTTTTCCATGACTGCACATGGCGAGTGTAACTGGAGGCGTCTACCCCCGAGGGTTAGTCCATCTTGACGGTGGCGGTCCGGGTCAGCCCTTCCATTCGGTCGTCCTGGACTGGAAATCGCCGTACAGGAACATCCTCTATACCTGGGTCTATCTCCTCTATCTCAGCCTCTAGCTCAGCCAGTATGGTCTATCTCCTCTATCACAGCCAGTATGGATGGGCTACTCCTCTATCTCAGCCAGTATGGATGGCCTATCTCCTCTATCTCAGCCTCTAGCTCAGCCAGTATGGCCTATCTCCTCTATCACAGCCAGTATGGATGGGCTACTCCTCTATCTCAGCCAGTATGGATGGCCTATCTCCTCTATCTCAGCCTCTAGCTCAGCCAGTATGGCCTATCTCCTCTATCACAGCCAGTATGGATGGGCTACTCCTCTATCTCAGCCTCTAGCTCAGCCAGTATGGTCTATCTCCTCTATCACAGCCAGTATGGATGGGTTACTCCTCTATCTCAGCCAGTATGGATGACCTATCTCCTCTATCTCAGCCTCTAGCTCAGCCAGTATGGCCTATCTCCTCTATCACAGCCAGTATGGATGGGCTACTCCTCTATCTCAGCCAGTATGGATGGCCTATCTCCTCTATCTCAGCCTCTATCACAGCCAGTATGGATGGCCTATCTCCTCTATCTCAGCCTCTATCACAGCCAGTATGGTCTATCTCCTCTATCACAGCCAGTATGGCCTATCTCCTCTATCACAGCCAGTATGGATGGGCTACTCCTCTATCTCAGCCAGTATGGATGGCCTATATCCTCTATCACAGCCTCTAGCTCAGCCAGTATGGTCTATCTCCTCTATCACAGCCAGTATGGATGGGCTACTCCTCTATCTCAGCCAGTATGGATGGCCTATCTCCTCTATCACAGCCAGTATGGATGGCCTATCTCCTCTATCACAGTCAGTATGGTCTATCTCCTCTATCACAGCCAGCATGGCCTATCTCCATATCTCAACCAGTATGGTCTATCTCTTCCATCTCAGCCAGTATGGATGGGCTACTCCTCTATCTCAGCCAGTATGGATGGTCTATTTCCTCTATCTGAGCCAGTATGGTCTATCTCCTCTATCTCAGCCAGTATGGCCTATTTCCTCTATCTCAGCCAGTATGGCCTATTTCCTTTATCTCAGCCAGTATGGTCATCTCCTCTATCTCAGCCAGTATGGTCTATCTCTTCTATTTCAGCCAGTATGGTCTATCTCCTCTATCACAGTCAGTATGGTCTATCTCCTCTATCTCAGCCAGTATGATCTATCTCCTCTATCTCAGCCAGTATGGTCTATCTCTTCTATCTCAGCCAGTATGGCCTATTTCCTCTATCACAGCCAGTGTTCGTGGCTTGAATGTTCAGTAAAAAATACTAAGAAGCACTTTGCCACTTGTCTTGAATTATTTTATTGTCTTTTGGTTTTAGAGTTAGGAGTAGCTACCACATGATTTTAGATTACATGAATTTGACTTAGATTATGATACTAGTGGTAGAGAGAGAGAGAAAACAAAAAAGCTATTAATTAACCAAACTAGAAATTTACATACATGTTGATTGCTTTAAAATTTACATATTAAAGATTTATATTGTACAATTGAATTTAGAATATTTTGGCTTAATTTTCATATATAAAATTGAATTTAAGGAAATTATTAACTATAGGATCCAACATACTCCCCCGGCTGGGAAGAAATGACCAGAAAATAAAAAATAATATAAAAAAAATAAATAAAAATAAAAAAAAAAGAGTTCCAATAGTATAGATGCTGGACTAATTGATTCCGACTATGTAGCTAAGATTACAATTCTCATTGTTTGAAAGGTAATGGAATCAGCTTCCATCTTTGAGTATCCGATTGAGGTGAATCTTGGATGAGATTTTCAGATTCGTTGGCCAGTTCTCTTTCGGGAACTGCTGGATTATCAGACTCTGCGGCTGTTAAGTCGGATTCAATAGGATCTTCCCAAGTTTTTGATTCAGCTTTTATGCATGAGCCTTGTTCGGTCGATTCCTCTAAATGTTCTTTGGAGAGTTGTCGACTTTCTGCCGCCTTCTCAAAATCTTCCAGATTGACTGCCTTTTCTAAAGCTTCGGGTCTTAAGACTTCTTTCTTCAAGATTTCTGGCCATTCTATATATGCCGATGAACTGTAATTTTCATCGTCGTCTTCAGATTCATTGACGTCTTCTAAGCATAGAGAATCGATGGGCTTCCAGCGGGATAATTTTGCCTTTTCACCGCTCTGTAGATAATCCTTTGTAGATGTATCCACAATTTCAACAGGTACAACTTTCTCTTTGCTTGACGATTCATTAGCTTCTGTATAAACATTGATTATGCCACTGGTAGCCTCTTTAGGTCGATTAAGATCAGCTTCAACTACATTGAGGTGAGCTGAGTCATCATGGCACAGTTCTTTCTTATCCAGAGCTTCTACACTGACCACTGGTTCTTTCAAATATTTGCCTTCCGATTTATCAATAACCGAAACTTCGGAGATTTCAATCTTTGGAGTCCCGATATCTTTGTTAGACTCTTCGTCTTCAATGACAAAAGTGGTTTCTAAAATTGAAGAATCTTCTTGATTCTCATCAATAGCCTCAGGAATGTCGGCATTCTCAGTTAAGAAATTTTTGATAAGTGATTCCTGGCGTGGGAATTTTGGTTGTAAGAGAGGGAATTTTTGATTTTCATTTAAATAGAAATACTTGAGTCTACCTCCAACTCTTAGAAGTCCTTGAGTGTCTAAAAAGGGATTTAGAGAAGTTAGCTTGTTGGACAGAGGTAGTTGTTTGTTTGACTTAAGTAATTTTATTTCCGTGCAGAATTCAACTTGCTGGATTGATTTGACTAAGACTTGAATTGCCTTTGTTAATTCTCTTGTTGTCAAAGGTCCTTTCTGACGAATTGGATCAAAGAGGAGGCAATTGTAGTAGAATCTCCAACACCAAGCTGTTATTCGGATCAATTTGGTCATTGTGGAATACCTTTCAATGAATTCTAGATTTAACATAGTTTCTGAATTTTGAATTAAGGTTGTTTGATCCAACACTTGACCCTCACCGACTTCTTCTTGAATGATATTGAGATTTACTTGGGTTGGTGAAGAAGGAATATATCGAACATTATTTTCTTGAAGCCAAATAGGATCCCGCCACCAAATTCTATGATTGACCAAGTCTTGAGGCATGATTCCTCTTGATGCGCAATCAGCTGGATTATCTTGACTGGATACATGGAACCAATCAGTGATTTGAGTCAAATTTTGAATTGACGACACTCTGTTCGAAACAAAGGCCTTCCATCTGCTGGCATCTGATCTTATCCAATCTATGCAGATTTGTGAATCAGTCCACAAAAAGGTTTTGTCAGGTTGAAAAGGAAATGATTCAAGAATGACTTGATTCAGTTGAGCCAAAAGCAATGCTGCACTTAGTTCAAGTCTTGGAATTGTAATGGTCTTTAATGGTGCAACCTTAGTTTTTGAGGTTATCAGATTGATTTTGATCTTTTGAATTTTGAATCTAGTTTTCAAGTAAAAAACTGCTGAATAAGCATTAAGGGATGCATCACAAAATCCATGTAGTTGTAATTCTTCTATTTCAGAAGATGAACTTTTCAGGTATCTTGGTATTTTGATTTCCTTTAGGCACGATAGTTGAGTTTGGAATTTATTCCAATTTGACTTTATATCTGATTCAATTGGTTCATCCCATGAAGTTTTCTCAGTAGGAAGTTGACGTTTTCGCCTATAATAGGGTGGTGGCTTTATCTTAGGAATAATCGAAGTTTCTTTCTTAGATGAGAGTGGTTCACTTGACTGAGAAGCGAGAGGTTGTTCTGGAGTGGATGGTTGACTTGATTCAGAAGGAAGTAATTGGTTTTGTTTAGAAGTAATTTGTGGAGTTAACTTAGAGATACGTGACTTTTTAGATTTACTTGGAATTTCTTCAGATTTACTTGGATTATCTTCGGATCTACTTAGATTTTCTTCAGATTTACTTGAATTATCTTCAGATTTACTTGGATTTTCCTGTAGCCCTTTTTCCAATGCTTGAGATCTTGAATCACCTAAATTGGGTGTTGATTTAAAAGGGAGATTGACTGAATATCTGCCCTCAATGTCTCTTTGGAGGTTTGACTTGAATAATATCTCACAGGCCTTCTTTGTACCCAACTGGGCCTTAGAAATTGGGACATCTTCAAGTTCCCAGAATTTTCTCATGCTGGACTCAAGTTCAGTGGTACAGTGATTGATTACCGAAGTATTCGACTTAATAGTTGAATGGATTCTCCCAGAAACAAGCCAACCTAACTTGGTATTAAGTGCTATAGGATGGTGCTTTAAATCTGTTTTATGACCTAGAATTATTTCTACAAAGGTATCTGCACCCAAAATTAGGTCTATGGGCTTGGTGACATAGAATTCTGGGTCTGCCAAGAGCAAATTTTCTAAATGAGGAAAGTCTGCTGACTGAATTTGGAAGTTTGGAAGGTCTGCAGTTACCCTCCCAACCACAAATGCTCTGGCAGAAAATAATTGATCATTATGATGTGGGGTGAACTCTATTTCAACCTGCGATGTTGTCCTGTTGACAACAATGTCACCTACACCTTTTAGTGTGTAAGAATTTTTCATTTTTTCAAGTCCCAACTTGTGGCAACATTGTTCTGAAATTAGGCATATTTGGGACCCATTGTCCACTAATGCTCTACATAGCACAAATGAGCCATCCTTCGCCTTGACTTTAATAAGGGCTGTTGACAGTAGAATATTTGTTTCCGTTTCCAAAGGCATCACATTACAGATGGTATTTGTTGAAATCAACATCTCTTGAGAGGTTGTTGGTTGTGGAATGGATGGTTCAGAGTTGTATTGATGCAGAAGAGTATGATGGTTCTGCTTGCAGTTTTTACATCTTGATGTGATGAGACATTTGGATATCTCATGATTTGCTCTAAGGCAATTTTGACAAAGTTTATGTTTTTTAACTAATTCCCATTTTTTAGGCAAGGGAAGATTTATGAATCTATGGCAGTCATTTAGTTTATGAATTTGATGACATAAAATACAATTTTGACCTTTGTTGACATAAAGGCCGTGAGCCATCATATTTTTGCTAGAGGTTTTTTGTTCCTGGAACAAAGGAATTCTCATACCTTGCAGGCTTCTAGCATGTTTTTCTAAAAAATTCACAAAGTTTTCAAATGTTGGATATTCTTCATTTTGAAGGGTTAATTCCCATTCTTTCCTGAGGGCTTCACCGATTCTTTTTTCAAAAAAATTGATCAGGATTAGATCTGTTAATGTGTTTTTCTCAAGTCCTAGCACTGAGAGATTTCTAATGCCTTCATTGCAAACATCAAGGATTTCATAGAGAGAACCAGCCGAAATAGATTTTAATGGCCTTATGGAGAATATTTTGTTGATTTGTGAAAAAGCCAATTCTCTTCTGTTATTAAATCTATTGCATAAGGTATCCCATGCTTGCTGGTAGTTTTTGTCAGAAATGGGAAAACCCCGAATCAACTTTTCCGCAGGACCCTTAACAGATGCATTTAGATATTGAAATTTTTGTATTTCCGTTAGTGTTTGATTTGAATTAATGGTGGAGTTAAATATTTCTCTAAAACTAAGCCAATTGGCTGAATCACCATTGAAAATGGGTAAATTTATCTTAGGTAGATTAACATTGGATTCGGGCAGTTGTTTATCACTATGAGTATTTTCTTTGGTTTCAATCAAAGATAAAGCTTCTTCAATAGACACCAACATTTTAAAAATATCATCTTTAGCTTTTGAATAATCCTCATATTGTGTTTCATTTAACTCTGATTCTAATAATGTGTTGATAACTTGATTTAGGCTAATTTTCCTTTCATTAACTTCTTGTTGGAATAGCTTTAATCTATGTATGTTTTTGGATTCTACAATAGCTTTATTCTTTGATTCCAGATCCTTTATTTCCTGAATAATAAAGTTGAATTTGTGCCGAATTTTAACTTCTGATTTGGGCATGACTTTATTTTAAGAATTTTAAGTTTTCAAATGGCTTACCTTAATTTTTTAAAGTATCCGGCTCGAGGGACCATAATGTTCGTGGCTTGAATGTTCAGTAAAAAATACTAAGAAGCACTTTGCCACTTGTCTTGAATTATTTTATTGTCTTTTGGTTTTAGAGTTAGGAGTAGCTACCACATGATTTTAGATTACATGAATTTGACTTAGATTATGATACTAGTGGTAGAGAGAGAGAGAAAACAAAAAAGCTATTAATTAACCAAACTAGAAATTTACATACATGTTGATTGCTTTAAAATTTACATATTAAAGATTTATATTGTACAATTGAATTTAGAATATTTTGGCTTAATTTTCATATATAAAATTGAATTTAAGGAAATTATTAACTATAGGATCCAACAGCCAGTATGGTCTATCTCCTCTATTTCAGTCAGCCTGACCTATCTCCTCTATCTGAGCAAGTATGGATGGCCTATCTCTTCTATCACAGCCAAAATGGCCTATCTCCTCAATCACAGCCAGTATAGATGGCCTATCTCCTCTATCACAGCCAGCCTGGCCTATCTCTTCTATCACAGCCAACCTGGCTTATCTCCTCTATTACAGCCAGTATGGATGGCCTATATGTGTATGTGTGGCCTAGTGTTTTAAATCAGACCTATCATGCTTTAATCTCACAGCCATTGTATCTTATTCCTATCATCCTAATCCCATTTATCCCAGTCTTCATTTTCTAATCTCATCTATAAAGCCATTATATCTTTTAGTTATCAATTGCTGCAACCATCATCTTCTCTAAAGCAAACATTACTTCCAGTAATTCTCAATTGCATCCATTATGTTCTTCTAATCTCATCTATCACACAGCCACTATTGCCCTAAATTATATAACACTAGCCGAATGACCCGGGCAACGCCCGTGTTTTACCTGATTGAATGTTTTGATTCAAATACTATTTGTTACAATTATAAATTGGCGCCTTAAATAAATGCATATTTTAGTTAATAACTATAGCCCATGTGCTTTATCTGTCTATGTACTGTTGGCTTCCGTAGGCGTCTCTTACAGGGAAAAAGAAAGAGAGGATTCCATTTGGTTATTAACTAATATATGCATTTATTTAAGGAGCGACCCGCTCCAACACAATAATTACATAAACGAAAAGGCGAGTGGGGGGTGCATGATGGGGGGGGGGGGGGGGGGGGGCAAAGGTGGCGTGAGCGTAGCCAACCAATAGGAGGGCGCCATTCCAAAAAAAAAGCAAACGGTGACAGAGACGAAAACTGACTGATGATTAAGAGATGAAGAATGACGCTCTTAACTGTATATAGAATATCCTAATCACAATTATTACCAAGTCTTTTCATAATGTCTGGTAGATGGCGATTAGAGAAAGAAAGTTGTCTCCGGTTACCTAGATGAGAAAGAATGGAAATCCAGTGGACCTTTCCCCTATTGTTTGAACATATTCTCTCAGCTTTGTGATTCTTTTTATTTTTTCTTAAAACATTGGACAATCCAACCTTTTGCTACCTTGTGTGTGATGTCTTTGAAAAGTAAGTACCATCATCCTTGCAGAGACCTTGCTCCTGGGCTGGACTAGTGGCAGCTGTATAGCCCACCACACCTGAGTTGTTGGTATCAAATCCTGTTTGGCTCTGGAGACAACCCTGGCATTATCATTTTTGAAATCTTGGAGCAACTTTTTATTTTGATAAACTCTATACTGAAATCTTATCATTTTCACTGGCAGAGAGAGAGATTGTGCTTGATTGACTACCCTGCAGCCCAAAAGATTCTTCAAGGAAGCTGCTCCTGTTAATGCAGATCAAGTTGGCCTTCTGCTCATTAGCTAGGCATAATATTGCATGTGTGATCTTTGAATTGGCTAGTTTATCTGACAATTTATTTTCTCAGAAGTGCTAATATATACTTTGAATATATGGTGGTCAGGCAAGTTTTGTGTGATGTCCAGCCACGGCCATGGATCTCTCTCCCCAGCATTCTGCTGGTCCCCAGGATCTGAAGACATTCAACTACCTGCTGGTTGCTTCCCAGATCTTGGGAGCAGCAGCCATTGTGCTGTCGGCTGTGTGGACGGACAAGTTCCTGGGAGGTCTGGGCTGGTACAGCAGCCAGAACCAGCAGTTCAACTACCATCCTCTCTTCATGGTACTGGGAATGGTGCTCTTCTACGGGGAGAGTGAGTACCCTCCGTGGTAGCAAGCTCTACTTTGTTGACTTCTACTAAGGCACAATTTGGATTATAGATTATAAACAAAAGGTAATAAGACCAAATCCAAATTGACGTTTCAATAACAATGCTGTTACCGAAATGTCTTTTTATTTATTTGGATTTGGTCTTATTACCTTTTGTTTAGTTGACTTCTTTTCTATATACAGTATAACCTCTTAATTCAACACTGATTTTAATTCAATCACTTTTTTCTTCAAATTTCCAAATAAGGCTTTTATTTGTTTTTGATTTAGCTGACTCAACCAGACTTTTTTTTCAACTGACAATTCTGATCCTATAGAGTGTTGAATTAAAGAAGTTAGACTATGATAATTGTAATAAAATGATTTAAAACCTTTTACAATTAATTTATTTATTAACATCACAGAGTGAGCTTTTGAATTTTGTTTTTCAATCAGCCTTCATTGAAGAACAAAAGTTTACAAAATCTCACTGTGATATTATTAAATAAATGTTCAATAAAATAATCTTTTGAAACTATTATAGACGCGTATGATTCTTTAGAAAATTTAAACAATATCTACTGCCCTTACTGCAATGGAAATTATAATGGGAGGGCCTGGCTGATCAGGCTCATCAGGCAGGCCCTCCCATTATATTTTCCATTGCAGTAAGGGCAGTAGATATTGTTTAAATTTTCAAAAGAATCATATGCGTCTATAATAGTTTCTAATTTTCATAACAGATGGTGCGCTAATGCATCATAAAATAATCTTTGTACCAATATATTAAGGTGAAAACATTAGGCCTCTCTCCAGGGATGAGATTTTTGAGAGAAATTTATCTCTGGATGCCCAATGTTTTCATCTTAATAAAAAAATGTATTACAAAAGGTTTTAAGATCTCTCTTTTTGACATTTATTTATTCACAGGCTCCGGCACATTTGTAAGTGAAAATTTGAACTGCTTTTCACATGTGTAGACATGTGTGCACTTACAGTAAAAACAGTCGCCTACTTCTACCTACCATGATTATCATGGCCTGTACCATGTTTATTAGGGATAAAAAAAAAAAGTATTTATTCATAAAAAAAAAGAAGAGAGAGTTTAGCATTAATTTTTTCTAATTTGAAAGATAAATACGGTGGAACCTCATTATAACAGCAACTTGGTTATAACATCAAAGTTACACACACACAACCGTGGATCTAACAACAAAAAATCCCAAGTTTTAGCGAGGTTCAATTGTAGATATCAATTCTGATATACAGTAGCCAAGTTGTGTGATCAAGGGAGATTGGCAAACTCAACCAACCATTTGCAGCAGTCAGAAATTCCTATTTGCACCTCGGCCATCAAAGTCACAACTGTGGTTATAACAACAAAAATCCTGATCCCAAGTTTTAGCGAGGTTCTATTGTAGATAACAATTCTGATATACATTATCCAAGCTGTGTGATCACGGGAGAATAGCAAAGCTCAACCAACCATTTGCAGCAGTCAGAAATTCTTATTTGCACCTCGGCCATCAAAGTCACAACTGTGGTTATAACAACAAAAATCCTGATCCCAAGTTTTAGCGAGGTTCTATTGTAGATAACAATTCTGATATAAATTATCCAAGCTGTGTGATCACGGGAGAATAGCAAAGCTCAACCAACCATTTGCAGCAGTCAGAAATTCTTATTTGCACCTCAGCCATCAAAGTCACAACTGTGGTTATAACAACAAAAATCCTGATCCCAAGTTTCAGCGAGGTTCAATTGTGGATATCAATTCTGATATAGAGTAGCCAAGCTGTTTTATCTTAGAAGATTGGCAAAGCTCAACCAATTATAGCCAGAAATCCCTATTTGCACCCCGGCCATCAAAGTCACAACTGTGGATCTAACAACAAAAAATCCTGATTCCAAGTTTTAGCGAGGTTCTATTGTAGATATCAATTCTGATATACAGTAGCCAAGTTGTGTGATCACAGGAGATTGGCAAAGCTCAACCAACATTTGCAGAAGCCAGAAATTCTTATTTGCACCTTGACCATCAAAGTCACAACCGGGGTTATAACAACAAAAAATCCTGATCCCAAGTTTTAGTGAGGTTCTATTGTAGATATCAATTCTGATATACATTATCCAAGTTGTGTGATCAAGGGAGATTGGCAAAGCTCAACCAACATTTGCAACAGTCAGAAATTCCTATTTGCACCCCGGTCAGAATGTCAGAGGTGAGGTCAGACTGAAGGGGGACATCTTATCTGTGATGGTGATAGTAGTCCAGTTGATAGTTGCATATATTGAGGTCTCTGGTAACCCTTTGAACAGCTGGTGTTTCGGCCCTAAAATGTGTGCAAATAACGATTACAGTGAAAACAGCAAATACAGATCTTGCATTCATGCTTATTTATACACAATGCTTTAAAATATAAATACCTTTTGTGTTGAAATTGATAAAGCACAATTTGGATTATAGATTATAATACAAGAAAATAAGACCTAATCCAAATAATTTATTAGTGTGTGACGTTTCGGCAACAGCATTATCACCATCATCAGACAAAATAATTTATTATATTTATAAAACGTCACACACTAATAAATTATTCTGATTAGGTCTTATTTTCTTGTATTATGGGTTGATATTGTTCAATTAAACATTATTTAACAAATTTTTACTAAAAAATAAGCAGCAATATGGACATTTTTTATTTGTTTGCCTGCCAAAGTATGATATTTTAAAACAGTTCCCAGTCTGGTCATATGGTACAGGTTCTACAAAAGCAATGTTTTTTTTCCCTACCACTCTGTGTTTTGAGTTCACTGTAAACTAAACAATCCCCTCAATCATGTTAGGGTCAAAATCTGGTACATGAAGCTTGTTATTTAGCCTTTTGTCATCATTGAGTGAGCTCACACAAATTCTTTTGAGTGTTTTCATAGACAGAAACGAAACAAGATCTCTAATTAATTCCTTTCTAATTAACTCCTCTCATTACTCTAAGGCCATTTTCTACCATTGTTTTTTGTAAATAAGATAGGAATTCATTAATCCTACTTTCTAGAACTGATTTGACCATTTGTTGCCATCCTTGGAGATATCAATGTTGGGGAATAGAGGTGCAACATATAGAAACCATTAGGAGAAAATAATTTTGTGAAACACATTTTTGTAAAGAATGGGAGGTGTGTTGTCAATAAAAACCAAGATCAATAATAAGAAATTTTGAGCATAAAAATCATTCCCATGTTCAAAATGACACCCAGAAATGAATAGAACTTGTTTATTATAACTTGGTTTTACTTGTGTCAAAATGAAGGACAAACCGTGATTTTTTTGGGGGATTTATTGTTGAGCATATTTATTTGTTTCTTCAATTATTTGTTTAAAAAAATACTTTTTAAAAATAGAGAGAAATTATAAAATGGTTTACTTATATTTTTTCATTGGTGAAGGGGAAAATGATTCTCCACCTCATTAATTCTGTTACATCCTTCCTGATCCATCACTTTAACCAAACAGCAGTGGAAGCCTGTGGTTCAGCGCCAAAAAAAGTGAAGTCGATCACATCTGCTGGAAAGGCCATGGCCAGTGTGTTTTAGGTTGCCAAAGGGATCCTGTTAATTGATTACCTTGAAAAAGGTAGAACTATTACAGGTGGATATTACTCTAACCTTCTTGAACAGCTGGATGTCAAAATTCGCTAGAAGAGTCGAGGCTTGAGAAAGAAAAAAAAATCATCTTTACCAGAACAACGTACCTCCTCATAAATGTGTGTTAGCAATGTAAAACTGCAAGATTTGAGGTATAGATTTACTTGGCTATCCTCCCTATTCTCCTTATTTGGCACCCTTCCATCTCTTCCCACATCTATAGAAATTTGTTTCTGGAAAGAGCTTCCCATCCAATGAAGAAGTTGAGAGGGCTGTAGATGAATATTTTAAGTCTTCCAGACTCTCATTTCCAGGAAGGAATACTTATACTGGAGAAACGCTGGGCCAAGTGTGTTGAAGTCAAGGGAGTTTATGTAGAAAAATAAAATGATTTTTTAACTGAAATCAGTCTTTAATCAGTTTTTAATTTTAAAATGAATAATAGCAATTTTAAGATGTAAATGCTGAGGCAGAAATGCCAAAGATGGGTGGGTGGCCTTATTTCTTATATGATTCTATTATTTCTGATATCATCAGAGCTGACATTCTTGTAGATTGTTAGTTTGGTGCTCTCTCACTATTTTCTTACCTCTCCCTAGAAAATAAAGATGCTCTCCTTATGTGCATATCCATGGAAGCAAATCTCCTCCTTAAAGCCCCCACTTTGTCAGTTGAGAGGAACACAAAATAAATGAAAACTTGGACAAAAGCTGTGATACTCCCTACACTCTGATGGCATTGAACAATATCTGTTTAGAAACACATGGTAATAAGATCAAATCTGAATAAATAAATAGTGTGTGAAGTTTCGGTAAGAGCATTGTTACTGAAAGTCACACACTTTATTTATTTGGATTTAGTCTTATTACCTTGTGTTTTTAATCTATAATTGAAATTGTGCCTTATCAAGATTTAATACAAAGCAATAATGCGCCATCTATATATAATAAATGAAAACATTAAGATGCGAGTGTTTCTTTTTACAAATAAATCAAACTTCTACTGTCCTTACTGCGATGAAAAATTATTGTGAGGGCTTGGCTCATCAGTGGTGACCCTTCCCAGCGGTTTCACCAATTTAATCTACCAGACCGCTTCTATAGAGCTCTAATACTGTATTGGATCAATCTGCTTTTATATGCCAGACTGAAGGGTTTTTTCTTAGAAATTGTATTTAAGCAAACCATGGACATAAGCTTTTAGGACAGTAGAATTACATTCCATCGCAATAAGGACATTAGAGTGAAAAGAAACGTCTTAATATGTTCATTTGTTATTAAGATTTGTTTAATTCTGTCATCTTGGTAATTCCATTACAACATCCTCATTAGAGAGGGTACAGACTATTTGGACACTATACAAGAAACAATCAAGACAACATCCACCATGTACAAAACTTCAGCACCACTCCCAAATATTCCCTTATTGAACTCTCTCTCCAAAAACATTTGGACCTTTGGAACTTTCCAATAAAAAATATCCAGCTGTTGTCACTTTGGGAATAAAAGTAGCAACAACTTGGAGGTTTGGGTTGGTGAAGGCCGAACACACCTGAGTATTACCCAACCAGACCTATTTACAACCTAATGGGGTCATACTTAATTCTTGTTTACCTCCACATTGATTGACAGGGTGGAGAGATTTCTGAGTTTTATTTGATCTGATTTCAAATTTCTTCAGGGGAGAGAGTAATCTTTTAGGTTTCATCATACAAACTGAAGATTCATCAAATCTCCACCATTTAATATACACCCATGAACAAAACTTAAGGAAGAGGAAAGTTTCTTAAGGAAGAGGAAAGTCTCTTAAAGAAGAGGAAAGTCTGATGTTGCCGGCCATCTTTTTTTTAAGGAGACAGAGGCAATTTTGTTCACACTTGAATATTTTGTGTGTCTTCAATAAAGGTCACTGTGTATCAAATATCTTCAGAGTTATTGTCTGAATCCCGATATACGCATGCTAAAAGGTACAACTTCCTTAACCCGTAATTACTGGCGTTCGGCTTGAAAGGCCGTGTGAAAATTAAAAATGTTTGCGAAATTTTCAAAATGCAATATTTTCCATCAAAATTTTAGGTAGCTTAATAAAATGCATTTATTTGAAGAACTATTCATTTTAAGAGAAATCTATTTTGTATATCCCGAGTTATTAAATCAAACGGCCTTTAAAGCCGAGCGCCAGTAATTACGTCACTGGGAATTTTAGCGCCCCTATTATTGGCCGTTTCACTTTTGGTTTTATAGACTTTCAAACGCAACAAATAAGTTGAGCATTCGTTTTTTTATCAATCTTGCTTCAATTATCTGCATTCGAAATTGTGTTTTGTGATTGTAATTTTGTATAATATAATAGAAGTTCGGTTCCACTTTTGGTTTTTCAAAAACAAAAATTTGGTATCCTATGTCCCTAAAATTGGAAAATCTGTTATATTAGTCTCCACAATGCATTCGACCACAACAATTGGTCAAGAAACTGCTGAACAATAAAAGCCCGAGATAATCACATTTTATAATATGACCAAAGGTGGTGTAGATGTAGTTGATCAGACATGTATTCAGTTGGAAGAAGAACCAAAAGATGGCCCCTGTGTTTATTTTTAAACTTTTTGGATGTGGTTGCAATAAATTCAGCAGTAATTTATAAGGCTGTCAAGCAAGACGGTGGAATGGCTCGAAAAGATTTTATAAAGCAGCTTGCTCTACAACTAATGAGAGATGCCTTGAATATGAGAAATTAAGCCAAAAATTTGTCAAGAGATCTGCAAGTATTAATTCAGAAGCATGCTGGAACTTCATCACTTGAGGTAGGCAAATATATATTTGATATTCAAAGAAATATCAATAATATGTGTTATCTAGGAATCCACAAGCGGCAGTCCTTGGTCCAAAAAACGCAAAAGATGCTACCTATGTAAAAAAGATCGTCGAACTCAAATGCAATTCAAAAAATGCAAAGAACCAATCTGCAAAGATCATTCTATTGAAATATGCTTGAATTGTGCACCTAATCTTGAATAAAATATTTTAGATAGAATTTTTTAGAATATATATAGAATATTTTAGATAGAAAGAGTTTCTTGTACATTTTCATTTAATTTTGTTTAGAGCTCTGTTTATTCGAAAAAACAAAATATTTATTCTTTGGAAATTATGTGTATACGTTTAATTTATTTTTATTTTATAAATAACATGGTTTATTTTCGATTTTAAAAGACGGCCTGAGAGGCCGAACGCCAGTAATTGTGTAAGGAAAATAGGCGCCAGTAACTAAGGGTTAAGCATAGTTTTTTTTTTGCTTATCTCTAGTACACGTGATACAGGCCATTATAATCATGGTGGGTAGAAGTAGGTGACTGCTTTTACTGTAAGTGCACCCCATGTCTATACATGTGAAAAGCAGTTCGACTTTGCACTTACAAATGTGCCAGAGCCCTGTTTGGCTTCTTGCACTTGCTGGTGGGGTTGGACTTTTGCAAGAATCGGGGGCCATTGGAGCATTTAAGTATAGTAGACATAGCATCCCATATGAAGCTATGAGACCCACAATATTTGATTGAGCATTCAAAACAAAAAGTTGCCAGTTAAAATTCTGTTCTTTGCACATTATTTTTTTCATGCCTCACTTATGTACTTTTCATAAAATATAGTTAATACTCAACATTGAGGCTATTTTATGATTGTAGTAAGAAGTTGGTGAATCCAGGTCAAACAATCCCAGCTGCACACAGATGTTGTCCCTCCTGGCAACACCTGGTCTCCAACACCTCACAAATTATACCACTTCTAGTCAACAAAATGCATGAAATAAAATGCAATTTCGTTATTTTTGAAATTGCTATAAAATTTTGGAATTACAATAAAAGGAATCCCAGGAGACCAGTTGGTCTCTTCTAACAAATTTAGGAATAGTTACTAGAAAATAAGACCTAATCCAAATAAATTAATAGTGTGTAACATTTCGGTAACAGTGTTTTTACCATCATCAGACAAAAGAAAAAAAATTATAATAATGATATTATTTTTTATATAATAAAATTATTAAAATAAGAAATATTATATATATTTAATTCTTTTGTCTGATGATGGTAACAACATTGTTACCGAAATGTCACATACTATTAATTTATTTGGATTAGGTCTTATTTTATCGTAACTATAATCTATAATCCAAATTGTGCTTTATCATAAATTTAGAAATATTTACATTAAAAAAAAAGATGGATAAAAAGAGCAAAGAATGAAGGAAGATGGCACTGAAGATTACATTCCTGATCATATATACAAATGAACTTTGCCTGAAGACCTCAGTGTTACCCATAGGAATATACAGTATAATCTCTTTAATTCAACACCCCAAGGTATCAGAGTAATCAGTTGTTCAGAGAGGTATCAGTTGAATTAGAGTAAGTGTTGAATTAAAGTCAACCAATGACAGTCAGTACAGAAACGATTATTCTTAACAGCAGCATCAAATTTACGAGAATTACACCGCCAATTCTTTTTGTACAACTATTTCTATACATTCAGAGAATTCAAATATAATCATTTCAAACTTCTACATTCACTCTAACAACTTTGAAAATACTCACCAAATATTTATTAAATATCTTTTGGAAACCTTCGGACTACAGCCAATCCTCTGTGGTGATTTTAACTCTCGACATCCTGTATGGTACAACCGAATAATCAACTCTAATGGCTACAAATTCCACTCTATTGTGGATGAATACAATTTGTTTATTCATAACCTTAAAACACCTACATGTCAAAATGCCAGTATAATAAATTTAACAATATCAAACAAAAATTCTATAAAATTGATACAGAATTGGAACACATCAACTTTTACAAGTATTTCCGATCATGTAGCAATATCCCTTTGACATTTGATATAATTTTAACATGCAGAGATTTGGGAAAAAGTCAGCATAGAAATTCATAGATAAAGATGCCAACTGGAAAATATTTATTGATAAGATACCAATTCAAGTAGTGCAGAATGTTAGAGTTTAATTTATTATAACTCTGTGTATATATGTTTATTGTATTTGACCACGAATGCCTGGTCACGTGTGTAGGAATTTATTGTATAAATAGTGTGTTTGAGAATAAAGTGTGTGTTAAAGTGGAGCCTTTGTAAGACTCGTGCTTTCACCGTAGGTTAGAGATAGGAGAGCCCGCGTTATTTATAGGAAGATCTTGGCGCTGACTATACCTCTGGATGAAAGGTGAATAAAGAGAACCAGCCAAAGAAGAAGAAGATTACGAACATTTTGGTCCCTCTAAATCCGGATATAGGCTAGGTTCAAGTTTAAGAAGCTTAAAGAAGTTTAAGAAACCTAAGGAGGTTAAAGAAGTTTAAAAGTTTAAAGAAGATTAAGAATATAAAAGTTAAAAATCGTAAATTCAATTTGTCAATATTAAGATAATCAAGAAAAGAAAGCTTATGTAAATTTAAGCAAGAGTAGAAAAAAGAAGAATTTATGCAAATAAAGTTTTGCAAAAAAAGTTTTTTGCAAATTGAATTAAAAAAGGATAGGTCGAGGTATAGTGCGTTAAGCGACAAAAGGTCAAGTTAAGAACAAAAGCAAGTCTAAGCCATGAAGCGGGCATTAAGAAGTAGAGCCGTTCGAAGAACAACAACTTCTAAATTGATTAAAAAAGCAGAAGCTGAGTTGAATGAAGAAACTCCTTCTGAGGATGTGATAAGAACGAGCTATACACTCATCGAGACTAGAATAGCAGATCTTCGGGATGAAGATAGGTTGATCTGGAAGTTGATGCTAGAAGATAAGGAAATTGATTACAAGGAACTAGAGGAGGAGAAGGACACAGTGAGCCAGTATTATGAGAACTGGAAAGATCTTGAGATTGAAATAAATCACTTCCTCAGCTCTCTGATGAAGGATACGGAAGCCCTCCATGGTGCTAGTTCAAAAAAGGGCTCGCTGCCTGGAACAAGAGTTTGCCGATTGCCCAACTTGGATTTGAAGATCTGCGATGGAAGCAGTTTAGAAGTCGGGATTAGTGAGAAGCCAAGGGTTGTAGGAGTTACCTTGATGAAAGCAGTTGATCCAGCTTCTATTAAGGAAGATGCTGGGATTGTGGTATCATCCGAGCAAATGGTAGAAGAGACATCCAAGCAGATTGCCGTTGAAGAAAGTAAAAGGGCTCAACTTGTAAAAAGGCAGTTGGCTGAAGGGTGTAAAAATGCTCAAGTTAAGAAGAAGTCTGTTGTAGAAGTTGATGAAAGTAATAGGGCTGAAATTGAGAAAGAATCCGTTGAAGCAGATGAAGAGAAAGGAATGGATGCAAAGAACACTGAAGAAGTGGAGCTGCTATATGCAGAACAAGGTACTGATTCAAAGGTAGCAGAAAAGCTAGATGCAGAACAAGGTACCGATTCAAAGGTAGCAGAAATGTTAGATGCAGAACAAGGTACCGATTCAAAGGTGGCGGAAAGGCAAGACGCAGAATTGGAGAATGGGAAAGACTCAGAAGCTGAAACCAAGGACAATGAAGTAGGGGATTCTGAGACCGCTGTTAAAGGTTATGAATCGGTGAGCAATTCTAAAGCAGTAGCTGACGGCGATGATCAAGTGGAGATTTCAGATGGTAAAGCTGAGTCCATTGATGATATTGAGGAAAGAGTTGTCCGAGTTCCAGCATCGAGGAAATTGGTGGAAGCAGGACAGACTGGAGATGTCGAATTTAAAGTAAAGGGATGCTATTTTCCCGATCGCCCTGTATTTGGGTGTGAATCCAAGGCTGCGCCTATACGGCTAGTATTTGACGACGCTTCCTGTCGAGGAAACTGCGGACTCGCCTTGAGGCGGTACTTGAGGAGGAGACCTAGTCTGTTGAGAAGAATCCCTGAGATAGGGATAAAACTTCGGAAGAATAAGTTCGGGGTTGTGGCCGACCTGAAAAGATATTTTCGGATGATCGCCATTAAGGAAAGTGATTGGGACTACCTTAGATTTCTTTGGAAGAAAAAGATGGACAACTGATGGTGCAATGATGCAAAGGTTGGAGAAAGTGAGACTCTTTCTAAACAGGGTTGTACCATCCAGATCACCTATGTGAAGAGAGAGCCAATAGAAAAAGGTTCAATTGGCAAATATCTTCCAAACAATAAGATGCAACTTGTATCGAAGGAAACTGTTTCTGGAGCTGTTATAACGCCAATGTTATACTCCGGCCAGTTCTCCAAAGGAGCAAGTGCCTACTCCAGCGAAAGGTCTTAATTTAGGAGACAAGTCTCCAGAAAAGTCTGGTAAAGGTGCTAAACTGGAAAGGATTGCGAGTCCTGTGGATCATTGGACTATTATATTTGAGTGGTTTGAGATCTCTAGAGAGGATTTTCGAGTCCTATGACTGCTCTAGGCCTTCAGACGATACCTCTAAGCCTGCAGACGATGCCTTAGCATCAGATCCTGATTCTTCAAGAGGTAAAGCTCAAGGTTCTCAAGAGGTTCCAGAAATTGCAGTGGAGGATTCTGACGAAAGGTCTGCAATTGAAGATTCTCAACCTTAAGAGCCTCGTGATGTGGAGAGTTCTGAGGTGGGGGCTTAAGCGATGAAGAGGTAAGAGCTCAAACAAAGAGCCCTAAAGCCATCTTGCATGAAGAAAGAAGAATCCAGCATAGACTTGGAAGAGGAAGACATTGGAAGAAACGAACCCTCTCCGGCCTCAATCACCTTCAAAGCCCTAGAGACCACAGATTCTAACGAAGTTGATCTGACGATTTTGGGCAGCTTTGCGAGAGAACATTGCGCAAAAAGGATTGCATTTGAACAGTCCAATGTTATAAGGACATTGGGTTTGGGATGGATCCAAAGTGAAGACTGTTTCTTATGTGAAGTTCAGTCGTTGGAAAGGACATCGGCGACTACCACGAGCGAAATACTTTCCTTCATCGCCAAGTTAGAAGATCCCTTAAGATGGTTGGCACCTGTCCTTGTAACAGGAAAAATAATGGTTCAACGGTTGTGGATGACGGAATTACATTGGGATGATTCGATGGATGAATCATTGATTGAGACATGAACCATTAGAAAGGAATTGAATTTAATGGGAAGTTTGAGAATACCCCGATGGTTGGGTCTCGGAGGGAATACCCAGGGAGTAAAATTGTATGGATTCGGTGATGCCTCCGAAGACACCTATGCGGAAGCTGTTTACATAAGAATTCCCAATGATGATGGAGTCAGTGTAAGACTGTTGGCATCAAAGACTAAGTTGGCTCCCATGCGGAAGATGTCAATTCCACGCTTAGAATTGTGCGCAGCTCTTCTGCTGACCAGACTAGTGAAATATAATGGAAGAGTTGGATATCAAACTGGAGAGTGCTACCTGTTGGTCCGATTCTGCCATAGTCTAGAATTGGTTAAGAACTATGTCTGGGAATCTCCCCACTTTCATCGGCAATCGTGTGGCGGAAATTCAGATTTGTCCACAGGTCAGGGAGTGGCGCTATGTTCCCACAGGAGATAATCCAACGGATATTGCCAGGCGAGGAATTCTGGGGTCCGAGCTGAAACAGTCTTCCATCTGGTGGACAGGACCTACCTGGTTGTCAGCGGAATCCACAGAATGGCCTAGAATGCCTCCTGTGTTTGAGCACCAAAGTCAAACTGAGCTCCGGAGTATTCATGCCATCAGTGAAACACCTTTCTTGGTGGCCATTGGAGAGATGAGCTCGACATTTGATGGATATATCCGAAAAGTGGCCTTAGATATTGCGTTTTTGCCATAATTGCCGCTACAGCGCGGAGCGATATCAGTCGCACTTAACAACAGCTGAACTGAGAAATGCTCTTCGGAGAATACTTCAAGCAATTCAGTGCCAGCATTTCAGGGAAGAGCTGATAAGTTTGACCACTTTAGGATCAGTGAAACGCACAGGCAAGATTTATGGTTTAGCACCGTTCCTCGACGATCAAGGAATCCTTGAAGTCGGCGGTAGATTGAAATGGGCTCCATCTATGACATGTGAACGAAAACATCCTGCGCTATTACCTTCATCAGGAAAGGTAGCTCAGATGATTTCAAGCGGTTCATATGCGGACTTTGCACGGAAGTGTGCACCTGAAGCTGTCCACGTTGAGACAGAGGTATTGGATACTGAGCGTAAGAGATCAAGTGAAGAGATGCATTCGAGAGTACGTGACATATGTCGATACAATCGCGTCACTCCAGGCCAGCTAATGAGCGATTTACCCAAGGAGAGATTAACACCGGGTAAACCCTTTTCAATCGGTGGTGTAGATTGTGCTGGACCTGTGAACCTTCGAATGTCCAAGGGTAGAGGTCGAAAGATGAAAAGGCTACATCTGTCTATTTGTGTGCTATGTGACCCGAGCCGCACATCTTGAAATGGTCACAGATGCCTCTACACCCACCATCATGTCGGTTTTTAAGCGAGCTGTAGCGCGAAGAGGGCACTGCACTCGGCTATATAGTGATCAGGAACAAATTTTGTAGGAGCTGCACGACAGTTGCGTTCGCGTTTCTATCTGGCTCAACATCAGACCAAAGAACTGGCTGCCGTGTTAGCTAATGATGGAACTAAGTGGAAGACCATCTCTCCCAATGTCGACATCAATACGTTCGTATTGATAAAAGAGGAAAGAATGCCCCCTGCAAGGTGGCTTATGAGCAGAGTGGTGGAGACACATCCTGGGAAGGACGGCCTGGTGCGGGTTGTTTCCGTGCGGACACCAGTTGGAGTGCTCCGAAGACCCTTGGTGAGGCTGGTGCTGCTTCCGGTGGCCCTTCCGGAACTTGATGTACCCATCAACTCGGGGAGGAATGTTAGAGTTTAATTTATTATAACTCTGTGTATATATGTTTATTGTATTTGACCACGAATGCCTGGTCACGTGTGTAGGAATTTATTGTATAAATAGTGTGTTTGAGAATAAAGTGTGTGTTAAAGTGGAGCCTTTGTAAGACTCGTGCTTTCACCGTAGGTTAGAGATAGGAGAGCCCGCATTATTTATAGGAAGATCTTGGCGCTGACTATACCTCTGGATGAAAGGTGAATAAAGAGAACCAGCCAAAGAAGAAGAAGATTACGAACACATAACTTATCGAATGAAATAAATCAGACATCTAGTATTATGGATGTTGACAGGATTGTGATGAAACTTACGGACATAATTAGTGAGGCAGCTTACTCATCTCTGGAAATCAAATCAAACTCTTTCAAGCATATACCTAATATAAAATGGTGGAATGGGAATCTTGAAAAAATGGAAAACGATTTTCATTATATTAGAAACTACTATTGGCATAGAGTTATCCTTAAAAGAATCTTTTAGATCATCCACAACAACAACAATAAAGGGCTTTCATTGATTGATAACATGTAGTCTATTGAATGACATATTTCCAGATGATGATGTACATTCAGATAAAGAGGAACATGTTTTTACTAGAAACTATAAACCTGAATATAAAAACCAATAAAAAATATTTTATAGAAATAAAAGATTTTGAAAATATTATTTCAAAAATAAATATCAAGAAAGCACCAGGTCCAGATGGCATCAGTAATAATATGATAAAATTAGCTGGTACACTTTTAATCCTGATATTGCAACAAATATTCAACAAGTGTATTGAATTAGGTTATTATCTGGATATATGGAAAACTCAATTGTAAATATAATTCCAAAATCTAATAAAATAAACTATGAAACAAACAAAAGCTATAGACCAATCTCATTAACATCAAACATTTCTAAAATTTTCAAAAACATAATTAAAATCAAATTTTATTGCCATCTATCGTTAAAATTTTACACAAATAAATTTAATGGCAATGCGTTTCTTTTTAAATATCACCAAATATTATCTCTAAAGACCTTACTGCAATGATATAAGTTATTGAATGAGAGGGCTTGGCTCATCAGTAGTAAACCCTCTCAGCGGTTTCGCCAAAGAAAATGCAGGGTATATAACAAACCCAGTCCAATACAAAAGAAGAGCGGTCTAGAGATTAATTTGGCGAAACCGCTGAGAGGGTTCACTACTGATGAGCCAAGCCCTCTCATTCAATAACTTATATCATTGCAGTAAGGTCTGTAGAGATAATATTTGGTGATATTTAAAAAGAAACGCATTGCCAGTAAATTTATTTGTGTAAAATTTTAACGATAGATGGCAATAAAATTTAATTTACTAATATATATTGGTTATGAAAACATATTTTGCGGAAGAGCTTTTCTCGATGCAATACCTTGAAATTATATCTATGTACCTCTACAGACCTATAAGCTTATGTCTATAGTTCACTAAACACCCCTAAGCTGCCTTCCATAGAAAATGCAGGGTATATAACAAACCCAGTCCAATACAATAGTAGAGCGGTCTAGAGATTAATTTGGGGAAACCGCTGAGAGGGTTCACTACTGATGAGCCAAGCCCTCTCATTCAATAACTTATATCATTGCAGTAAGGTCTGTAGAGATAATATTTGGTGATATTTAAAAAGAAATGCATTGCCAGTAAATTTATTTGTGTAAAATAATTAAAATCAATAAATATTATGAAGAGAATAATTTAATGAGTTCAAGGCAACACCGATTTACCAAATATAAATCAATGAACAGTACAATGGAAGATATAATGGAAACCATACTGAAACATAGGGAAGGAGAACTGACTTCTTTGATTACAGTGGATATAGCAGGCACATTTGTTGAAGATCTATATGAATTTGTAAATAACAGATTGTCAGAGATTTAATCACTTTTGTAAATATGATAATGCACAAACAGCGTTGTTACCGAAACGTCACACACTATTTATTTATTTGGATTTGGTCTTATTACCTTGTGTTTTGTAAATATATTTATTACGATGCACTAGCGCGCCATCTGTTATCAAATTACAAAACCATTTTAGACGCGTAATATTCTTTTTAAAATAAATCAATTTCTACTGCCCTTACTGCAATGGAAAAATTAAAGGGAGGGCCTGGCTCATCAGTGGTGAACCCTCCCAGCGGTTTCGCCAGTTTAATCTACCATACCGCTGTAATATATATTTATATATTTATGTTATCTGTCTAATATGAAAGCATCAGGTTCCTAATCTATCTTATCGTTCCTTTTTTTACTATTATTTTTTTCTTGAATAATGATCTTAATAACTGTTTCTCTGTTTAAAAATTGTAAATTGACACAATTATATCTATAGCAAGGATATCACGTTTTGTGTGTTGAAAAAAAAAAGTATTAACGAATAATAAAGCAAAAAAACCCATATTAATTTTTTTTTACATCAGTTTAGATGTTAGGGGGGGTAAAAGGCCACAGAAAAAAAATCTGTATTATCAAAATATCCACACACTAATCCCTCACACCCAAGATAGAGGCCATTGCGACTGCTGTGATAGAGATGTATGGAGATATCTGAGGCTCTTCAATGGACACAGCAACTAAAGAGGTACATATTAGCGAGGTATTACTATACTAAAAGATAAAAGAATATCATGACATGCCTTAAATAGTTGGTACTTTTATCAGTTGTGCACAAACAAAATAAGATTGAGTTATCATGTTCCCAAGACTGATTACAGTACCAACTATTTAAGGCATACTCTGATAGTTTTATCATTTAGTACTTTGTCTGATGATGGTAACAATGCTGCGACCAAAACATCACATTTCAATAATTTGTATTTAGTCTTTGATTCTCTAATATTTAATCCAAACCTTATCACTTTAAAGAAATATTTTATGATTGTTACTTTTAGGCTAGAATCATATTCGGTATATTTATTTTCTGTGGTATGGAAAGTTTGATGGGGTCACTATGATTTTATGCTGAGTGCCTTGGTTCTACACCAAGTGTGTATGACCCTAGTGAGAAAGACAAACAAAATGGTATTTGTTTTGTTTGATGTACATCAATGGACATTGTTGTGCAGGTATCCTGGTGTACCGTGTGCTGCGAAAGGAGCCCAAGTTCCGTCTGAAGTTGGTCCATGCTGTACTGCACGGAGTGGCACTGGTGCTGACCCTGGTGGGGCTGATTGCTGTGTTCCTCAGCAAGCAGGGCCGCTACACGCATCTGTACAGCCTGCACAGCTGGCTGGGGCTGGGGACCTGCATCGCCTTCTTCCTCCAGGTATTCATCCCACTGTCCTGTCTTTGTTCTTCCTCCAGGTATTCACCCCACTGTCCTGTCTTTGTTCTTCCTCCAGGTATTCATCCCACTGTCCTGTCTTTGTTCTTCCTCCAGGTATTCACCCCACTGTCCTGTCTTTGTTCTTCCTCCAGGTATTCATCCCACTGTCCTGTCTTTGTTCTTCCTCCAGGTATTCATCCCACTGTCCTGTCTCTGTTCTTCCTCCAGGTATTCACCCTACTGTCCTGTCTTTGTTCTTCCTCCAGGTATTCACTCCACTGTCCTGTCTTTGTTCTTCCTCCAGGTATTCATCCCACTGTCCTGTCTTTGTTCTTCCTCCAGGTATTCATCCCACTGTCCTGTCTCTGTTCTTCCTCCAGGTATTCACCCTACTGTCCTGTCTTTGTTCTTCCTCCAGGTATTCATCCCACTGTCCTGTCTTTGTTCTTCCTCCAGGTATTCATCCCACTGTCCTGTCTCTGTTCTTCCTCCAGGTATTCACCCTACTGTCCTGTCTTTGTTCTTCCTCCAGGTATTCACCCCACTGTCCTGTCTTTGTTCTTCCTCCAGGTATTCTACTCCTGTCCTGCCCCATGTTATTCCTCCAGGTATTCCCCTCCTGTCTTATCTCTTTTCCTCCTACAGGTATTCCATCCCACTGTCCTGTCTTGTCCTTCTTCCAGGTCTTGTCTTATTTTATCACTTCCAATAATTTTAAGAATAGATAAAAATCATGGTCGAAGTTACCTCCACTCTCAGAAGAAAATGTGGCATAGGGTGGATATTGAATTCAGTAGTGAAATAGTGGGACCACCCAGATCCTCTGGGCTAGAAGAGGGGCTACCTGTGGTGGGTTGCTAGCAGTTGAGGTGGAAGAGGGGCTACCTGTGGTGGGTTGCTAGCAGTTGAGGGAGAGGAGGGGTTACCTGTGGTGGGTTGCTAGCAGTTGAGGGGGAGGAGGGGTTACCTGTGGTGGGTTGCTAGCAGTTGAGGGGGAGGAGGGGTTACCTGTGGTGGGTTGCTAGCAGTTGAGGGGGAGGAGGGGTTACCTGTGGTGGGTTGCTAGCAGTTGAGGGGGAGGAGGGGCTACCTGTGGTGGGTTGCTAGCAGTTGAGGGGGAGGAGGGGCTACCTGTGGTGGGTTGCTAGCAGTTGAGGGGGAGGAGGGGTTACCTGTGGTGGGTTGCTAGCAGTTGAGGGGGAGGAGGGGCTACCTGTGGTGGGTTGCTAGCAGTTGAGGGGGAAGAGGGGCTACCTGTGGAGAGTTGCTAGCAGTTGAGGTGGAAGGTCGTAAGGGCAGACAAGAGATAGGATCCAAAAGCAAGAACCTGTGAGAAGTAGGCCCGGAAAAGCGGGAAAAAGTCTGAGGTCCACCAAACTTACGACTGGCATGGATAAGTCCTAGAAGAGACCTGCTCCCAGATCATCAACTACTGGAGATTTTTTACTTTTCCCCAAGCAAGGCAGGGAAATGACCCTCCGAGTTCAATGAATTTAAAGACCATTATGTAAAAGAAGGCACACAGCACACACACACAGCATGGTTGAATAGGCCTAATCTTATTAACCAACTTTCTCTTTATACTTTCTCACTGCATTTTCATTTAAAACATTTTTTTATAGGTACATTTTTAAAATGTGAGTCTATATTATACGTATTTCACAAAGATATAGTGGTGACCCAATTTTTATTTTTTTTTATAAAAATCAATGACCCTAAATGCGTTTGTTGGCCAAAGTGCAACCACTTGAAGGGTTAAACATAAATATTTTTTTATGAAAGCAAAACCGCCATCTTAGCTTGTATAAGCAATATTGCCACATGTGTTGTGATTCTGTAGATACAGGCTGCCTACAAATATGGGCAATTTGCTCATTGAAACACCTGTATTAACAAAACATTTTACAAATCAAGATACCCTTTTTTTTTAGGAAATACAGTAGAACCTCTCTGTAAAGGACACCTAATTGCAGGGCCAAAGTGTCCTTTAGAGAGAGGTGTCCTCTTACCGGAGATGTGCTAAATAGTAAAAATGTTAATTTTGCTAATGTAAATTGTCCTTTGTAGAATGGTGTCCTCTAGCGTGAGTGTCCTCTCATGGAGGTTCTATTGTACATACAAGAAAATGAGACATAATCCAAATGAATCAATAGCGTGTGACATTTCTTATAAATATAATCTATAATCCAAATTGTGCTTTATCATTCAGGAAATACAGTAAAACCTCACTTAAGTGAACCCCAATGAGACTGAACTTTTAGTTCAATATAGCCACACAATGTTTAGCAATTCCCTTTTTTAAATATTTGAAAATTGTTAGTTCATATAATTTAAGTACAGTCACACATACACACACAAAAAAAAAAAAAAACACCTCCTAAATTGATCTATTCCAGAAACTTACTCAAAATTTTGCCATTCCAAAAACTAATTAAGTTAAAATTTCTCTAGTTACAAGAGCGCCTAGTATTTGTTGTAGGGGTAGTTTGTTATTTGAAAAACACTTAAAGCTTCATTATATAATAATTGTCTAAAATAAACTCTTCGAGTTAAAATAGAAAAATAAAACGGAAATTGAAGAGGAGTATCTTGTGTTCAATTTCAGTTTTATTTTTCTATATAATAATTATTTTTTTAATTGCATGTAATTGGCAATTACTTTAGGTTTATTATAAAGAAAGGGGAGCCCTATATCCCTGGGTTCATTTCAACTAAGTTTTATGGAAGCTTCACATATTTGACTTATCATTTAAAAAAAAAATTCATATGAACAATCCACACTCAGAGAAACCTCCCAATGAGTGACCATCTTTGTAAAATGATTGCTTCTTTCTAAGCCATCCTCCAATGAGGATCCACCTCCAGGATGTTTTTAGCTGTCCTCCCACTCTACTAGTGCACAAGTTTCACACGGAATGTGCAGTACGTGATCTCCTTCCTCATCTTCATGTTCCCTGGAGCCAGTCCTCGGCTCCGTGAGAAGTTTCTTGCTCTCCACACCTTCTTTGGCTTGCTGCTGTTTGCCTTCGCTGTGGGCTCCTGCATTGTGGGCATCAATGAGAGGGTCTCCCTGTAAGTACCTCACTATAATTACTACATATATATATACAGTAGAACCTCCCTGTAAAGGACACCTAATTGTAAAGCCAAAGTGTCCTTTAGGGAGAGGTGTCTTCTTACTGGAGAGTTGCTAAAGAGGTGAAATACAGGAGAGGTGTCCTCCAGCATGAGTGTCCTCTCATGGAGGTATATATATATATAAATAAAGAAGGCATCTCCTGACCACGAGCACATGTGCTTTTTATATATATCTTATGCCAGTGATATAGTTACCCAGAAATATTTTAATAAGCAAAAATTAGGGCAAAGAAGTTTCTTTATTTTGAGGTGTTGCTAGCACGCTTTTGAGTAAGCTCATGAATCATGAAGAATCTATCAGCCGTAGATCAGACTATATTAGAATTAAATATATTTAATTATATTTAACTGGAATATAGTCTTATCTACGCCTGATAACCTCTCTTTTCATTTGTTTTTGGATTTGCTCGTTGAAGAGCAGGTTTTTCTCGAAAGCTTGGAAACACCTCAAAATAAAGAAACTCTTTGTCCTAATTTTTACTTATCTATATATATAAAAATGAATGTATGTGTGTCTGTTTGTTTGTTTGTCCTTTATGCCTGACCAAACCACTCATTGGATCGCCATGAAACTTTGGGAAGTTATTTAGTATAGTACTGGGAAGGTTTCTAGCAAATAAAATTTTTGAAATAACTTTTCGCCTAGAAATAATCAAGATAAATATTCTAATTTATCTGTTATAATTCAACAATCTGCTCTAAATATTATCATGATGATACGATGATTTTGTAATGTAGAAAATTAGGAAAGACAAAATTCAGGATGACACGGCAATTTATTTGAGACAAGAATAATGATACAATTCAAAGGCAAGATACTATTCCTTTAACTTCCAATTACCGAGGGAACCAATTAATATTGATTTTATTCAACTTATCGAGTATTTTTCAAGGGACCGGGAAAAAATGTTCACTTTATCGAGAGATTCGTTAAACAAACCTTTACTCGGGTAAAACCCGGGCGAAGCCGGGTACATCCATACAAGAATAATGATACGATTCCAAGGCAAGATACTATTCCTTTAACTTCCAATTACCGAGGGAACCAATTAATATTGATTTTATTCAACTTATCGAGTATTTTTCAAGAAACCGGGAAAAAAATGTTCACTTTATCGAGAGATTCGTTAGACAAACTTTTACTCGAGTAAAACCCGGGCGAAGCCGGGTACGTCCGCTAGTTTGAATATATATATGTCGTAGCTAAATGAAGAGGCGCAGCCGTTATGCCTAGCGAACAGCGCACCCGCGATGTCTGCCACCTTTATTTTTTGTCCAGCTTTTATACATCGATGAATTTACATATTTACATTTTAACACAAGCTTAACATATTTACATACTTATTTTGACGAAAATAAATTATATCTCTTGGAATTAACTATACAAATTATGACAGATGGAACCTGTGTGGGATAAATAAATTTAAAATGAATTTAAAATTATTTAGTTGAGATTGGGAGGCAATTTTATAAATTGAATTCTGATACTATGTACAAAATTGGAAATTTGTGTGATATTATACTAAAATATATACAAGTAGGCATTAACACTACATTAAGTCTGATATATAATACAAAGATAATAAAGTTTTAAATGTAGCAGGATACGAACCTGTGTGATGTGGCTACGACTGTGTATCTGTTTGTGGGAGTGTTCTGTGTGTGAGAGGATCTCCTGCGCTGGAGTGTTGGTGGATTGATGACGGGCTGAGCATCCTTCTATGTACCGTACTTTCCATAGGGAACGTAAGAAAAGGAGTGATAAAAAGGTGCTCAGGGATGAAAGGAATGAATGTTTGATATGACAGGGTACGTTTGAGGAATGAAGACTTGGTCGTGGCGAACAATTTGGTAGGATGATCCAAATTGGGCCACTGGAGTCCTCGGAAGGTTTCTCGTTTGGGATGGAGAGAAAAGGGGACGGTGGTCATGTCAATGAAATAGCGCAAGGAGATTATCTCTTGATGTTAGTGTGTGAACATAATGGTTTATTGCAAATGGTCAGAGGGAAACGTACTGAATTCTGTGACGTACATCCTGAACGGATCGTTTCAAGATGGGTCTGTGATTATCAGTAATCCTGCTGACTTCTCAAAAGCAAATAAACTTGGGAAAAACTATCAGTTCGGGGTGGTCAATGGGCAACGCAGGTGGTGTGATTCTAATTCAAAATAGGAATTATATATAGGAATTCCCTGACGCTAGGATCTTATGGGGGATCATCAATCTTAATGTCGTGGTCACTATCTTTTTCTGAGTGATTAATGAAGTCCTTTAAGGTGTTCCAAAGGACTATTGAAAGCTCTTCAAGACAATGAATCAAGATTGATTGAATTTGTCTCAATCGGGACGACGGCAATAAATATATTAGCCAAAACGCCATTGTAAGGAGGGATAGAAAAAATATTGGGAATTGTTTAATTATATTAAAATATTTAACTATGGGTAACGGTACTAAGGTATTTTTGCTTATAAATGACCTATTTTCTAATTTTGCATTGTCACAGTTAATAAGGAGAGCACTCAATTGAGGGCTAATTTGCGGAGTGTGATTAAGTGTTGGTGAGGATGGGAGCATTATCTTCGTTGTAGGGGAAGGTTCTAATTGGATATCAATCTTTGGGGTGGTGTCAGGAGTAGAAATGTATCTGGCTGTTAATGTCTGTTCGTCATTATCTAAGAAAATATCGGGGTTCATGTGATTAAATGGGTTACTGAATGTAGATGCATAATTATTATAATCATCATGAAATATTTCAGGTGGGAAATGATGGTAAATAAAATATGATTTTGGTTTGCTATTGTTGTTCGTTGAGTGAGGTGTGAAGATGTACTTAGTGTCTTCGGAATAATGTTTCAATTTGTTTACGTGGATAACTTCTGTTTCTAAGTTTTGAGCTTGATTAGGTCTATTGATTCTAACTGTATAGGGGGATATCACCTCAATTATCTCATATGGCCCACTGAAGTAAGGCACTAATTTACCCGTATTGGGGTGTTGGTAAATTTTGGTTAGGACTAGATCGCCTACTTCAAAGTCGGGGGACCTGTGATTTTTGTCAAATCTGATCTTATCTAGCTTATGGCGTTTTTTCGTTCTTTGTAACGCTAGGCGTCTGGATTCAGTGACTGATGGATAAGGATCTAGATGTTGTGATAGCTCTTTCGGTAGGGAACCGTCCATAAGGTATGATGGGGGAAATCCCGTGACGGAATGAGGGGTGTCGTTATATGCCTTAACTACTTTGGATTGGAGCATAGTCCAACTAGCTCTAGGATGTTGAAGATGGAGGAGCCTAAGTTTTCCGGTCAGGGTTGCGTTCAAACGTTTGGATAAACCGTTTGCTTGTGGATGGTTGCTGGTAGTGAGCATTGGTTGGATTTTATGGGAGATTAGAAATCTCCTAAACCTCGGTGATGTAAAGGCAGGGGCTCTATCTGTAAGGAGGCGCTTCGGACAACCACTTTGTAGCACCTTTTTTATTACTTGTATATATGTGGTCGTACTGGTGGAACGAGATGGAAATGTCCATGCGAATCGAGTCGCGTGGTCTACTACTACATGCAGGTAATTTTTTGCACTTCCATATCTAGCAAACCCGGCTATAGTGTCCATAGAGACCAGATCGAATGGCAGTGGAGATTCTGGCAATTCGCCCAACTCTCCATACTTCGGTCCTTTTGGGGTTTTGCTCATTTGACAGATGTTACAATTCTTAACGAAGGCACGAATGTCTATCGACATTCCGCTCCAAAAGTATTGGGCGGAGATGACCCGAGTTAATTGAGAAATTCCTGGATGTTTGAATTTCTGGTGGGCTTCTCTAAGTATGGTGGGTCGTAAGGATGGCGGAATAACTATTTTGCTCACACCACGTCTGGTGACGGTAGTCAAGCCTGAGGTTTGGTGAACATACTTGGGATTATCCCGAAGCTCGCTTTGGTACATTTTTAATTGTGTGGCGTCAAGAAGGCCACAAAACGGATTTGGGGATAAAAGGTCAGCCTCTAGTTGTTTGGTGCCTTTGATGTATTTCACCTGATAGTCATAGACTGACAATCTCAATCTCCATCGAAAGAGTCTTCCTGTCGGATTTTTGATGTTTTTAAGCCACTGTAAGGCGCAATGATCGGTGAAAATGGTAAAACAATTTCCCGCCAGATAGACCTTGAAACGATCTACTGTTTCAATTATGGCCAGACACTCTAATTCGGTGATGGTATAATTGTGCTCGTATTTGCGCAAAGTGCGGCTATAATATTGTACTGGATAAGAGTTTCCATCTGGAGAGAGATGGAGCTGTTTCAGTACTCCTCCTATCCCTTGCAAAGATGCATCAGAGTACACTTGACAGGGCAAGTCTGATTTATAAAGATGTAGAATGGGACCTGATGAAAGTAGTTGTTTGAGTTTGTCAAACGCCTTTTAACAGTCTGACGTCCATTCCCATTTAACGTTCTTTTTCAAAAGTTGATTTAGAGAATTTCTAATGCGCGCATAATCTGGAATGAATTTGTTGAAAACATTAATGGCGCCTAGGAATGATTGCAAGGTTTTTACATTAGTAGGGGGTTTTATGGCATTAATTACATCTATATTCCTAACAAGTGGAGTGCAGGTACCTGAACTGATCTTATATCCCAGGTAGTCAATAGATGTCTTGAAAAACTGGCATTTATTAAGATTTAATTTTATATTTTCTAATTTACAAAAATGAAAAAATTCCTGTAAGTGTCCTAAGTGTTCCTCTAAACTGTTAGAATGTATTATGAAGTCATCAAAATAATGATTAGCAAATGTTAATTTGTGTTTCTGTATCAATTGATTTAACTGTCTTTCGAATATTTGAGGACTTAATTTGAGACCAAATGGAAGTCTATTAAAATGGTATTGCCCCAGGTGGGTTACAAATGAAAGTAGGGGCCTAGATTCGGGATGGATAGGAATTTACCAGAAGGCGGAGGTTATATCTATGGTGGAAAAGTATTTGGAATTAGATAATTGATCTAGTACTGTTTCTATTAGTGGTATGGGATAGTTATCTACAGTCATTAATTCGTTGTTTTCTAAAATCTACGCAAAAACGTGTCGAGCCATCCCTTTTTCTAACAAGTGTTACGGGAGCGGCATATGGGCTATTCGATGGTTCTATTATTTCATTTTCTAACATTTTCTCTATTTGATATTTTATTTCAGGGTAATCGCTATATGGTATTCTATATGGTCTTAGTGTTATAATCTTATCACTGTTAGGTATAATTTTAACCGGGTCGATATTTAAAGCAGGTACTGAGAACTTATCGATAGGAAACAAACCAATATTTTCTCTAATAAGATTTTTACATTCATTAATTAGATGAGGATGTGTAACTATATAATTTTCTACATTTTTGGGACTATTAAGGGTGTCATGAAAAGATTGAGTAGTGTGGGGCATGGTATGGTTATTAGGGTCGTGTTGAATTGCAAAGTTTTTTAGTGATGGCGAAAAATAATCTTTAAAACAATATTGTGACTGTGCTAACATGATATTATCCTGATATATTCTCTTTGAAAAGAAATCAATAGTTAATCGGAATATCCCTAATGAGTTTAAAGAAAAAATTCCAAATGGTAGATCATTATCTATTATATAAAATAACAAGTGTTCCTTAATGGATCCTACATTAACTAAAATAAATGCAAACCCCACAGGTTGGATATTATGAGACAATGTCCTAATAGTAACATCATAATTTAAAAGTGACATTTTAGTTCTTAATGTTTTGAATTGCTTCAAACCAATAATATTAATATTAGAGCCCGTATCTATATTAGAAATGAAAACAAATGGTTGGCAAGTAGCAACTTGAGAGTCAGGGTACTTACGCCTTTAATAGCGTGTGGGTTGTACTTCTGGTTACTTGGTAGTGTTGTCTCTTGGGTCACGAAAATACCGCGGCGGTGTCGATAGTCGAGGATGATCGGCACGCTGTCCAGGCAAGGTGGACCGTTGTGGGCACTGATTGTTCCAGTGTGGCCCTTGGCAGTGCTTGCATGGTGTAGGCGCGGTGGAGGGAGATCCTTCTGGTCGCTTCTGGAAATGAGGCACATCTTCGGATAAGCGCCTTAGCGGATTAATTGTCCGTCTACCGGATTGGCAGGGAGATTGGCATTCTGTGGGAGAGGAAATGCCGGGACGACTCAGGTCTCCGCCGATACCATAGATTTTCCTGGCCAGAGTGAGCCATTCCGACGGGCTGCTGGGTGTTGCAATCAGTAGGAGATTTCGACTGTAGGAGGGCATTCCTTGAGTGAGGGCATTGACCATCTCCTTGCGGTCGATGTTGAGCTGCATACCTATGCGTACCTTCTGTGAATAGTATGCTTGTAAGCCTTGAGGCCCGCAGCGTAGTTGATAGAATTCTTGATGGGTTGGTGTCTCGGGTGGGGGGTACAGATCCTCAAGGACCTGTTTGATTTTCCAGTAGGGTTCATAGAGGTAGTCCATGGATTGGAGTGTTTTCCGGGGCTCTCCTTCTAGCGCTGCCACTACCATGCGGCCTTGTTCGTCACAGCTGCTGTTTTGGAATTCCGGGGACCTCTCCAGCTCCCTTAAGAACGATTCCGCCGAACTTGATCCGTCAAATCTGGCTGCGGTGGTGGGCGCGTCCTGCTCTAGTCTTCTCATCATCGCTTTTATTGCGTTTATCACCGACTTATTCTCTTGAGCTAACTCGGCCTCCTTCTGGCCTTCTTGTCTTTTTGCCTTGCCCATGCTCTTGAGGTTCTTTATCTCTGTCGACTCTTAACTGTCGTAGCTAAATGAAGAGGCGCAGCCGTTATGCCTAGCGAACAGCGCACCCGCAATGTCTGCCACCTTTATTTTTTGTCCAGCTTTTATACTTCGATGAATTTACATATTTACATTTTAACACAAGCGTAACATATTTACATACTTATTTTGACGAAAATAAATTATATCTCTTGGAATTAACTATACAAATTATGACATATATCTACACAGCTTGGATTTAATATAGGAAGGTGGTGACTACACTATTTATTAGTAGGTTTATTGTACCATTTAATAACTTACTCTGGCTCTTTCATTTTGAGTATCAAAATTTGTGCCTAACAGTAATGTGGGTGATTGCAATTTTTGAAACATACCTTGTACCTTAATGCTAGGATATACAGTAGAACCTCCCTGTAAAGGACACCTAATTACAGAGCCAAAGTGTCCTTTAGGGAGAGGTGTCCTCTTACCGGAGAGTTGCTAAATTGTAAAAATGGTAATTTTGCAGATGAAAATTGTCCTTTGTGGAGAGGTGTCTGCTAAAGGGAGGTTCTACTGTAGTTGAAACGCAATGTTTTAAATTAATCATTAGCCCCTGTGAACTTTAAAATATTTTTATTACTTGTGTTGTACACTTATGTGATAATTGGGACCCATTTTGGCCTATAAAATCAAATCCCTTTAATGGAAGTTGGTTGTCTTAACTCTCTCTTTCTAGAGGAGATAATAATTAAGCCTAATGATGCCCACAAGAAAAATCTAAAGTGTGATTGAGAGAGAAGGTGCAAAATGTATTTACAACAGAAAATAATTAATCTCTTGCACAATGTGACAGACATTTTTTTTTGGGTTGATTAGTGTTGGAAAATGTATTGATGATCTAAGCCTTAATACTAAACATTTGTCATCTTTGACCTAAAAATATTATCGTAAAGATAGAGGCTGCCTGGCCGGCATTCATAGTTTTTATAAAAAATATAACTTTAATATTTTGACAATTTGTTTGACGCTCATTAATGATACTGCTTTTTTATAAAGATATTTAATTGCAAGATATTGTAACTTAGAAAATTGGGAAAGACAAACTTCAGGATGACACGGCAATTTATTTAATGGAAGCACAAAATCATAAGATACAAGATAAAAGAAATTAGGGGGAGTTTCCAGAGTAGCACAATATAAATAATATCAAAATTAATAATCTGTAGATAAATATAATAAATAATTTGCTACAATATTTATAAAGCTCTTTGACAACAAAGTAGCATATCTGTCTGGCAGGATCTCCACGTGCCTGGACAATAGAGAGGTGAATTACCAATGAGAGAGTGAGACCATAACCAGGACGTTTGTTAATGTTAAGGCATGTATTACATTCAGTTACTATAGGACTGGGTGATTCTACTCTAGTGTCTTGTATTTGTATTCAGCTTGTTGAAGGATGTTATTATCAGAAAGCTTACTCTGATTTTACCTTTTCAATAAAGAAACTTGTCGTCAGCTTTTATCTCTCCTTAGAAAGTCGAATCTCTAATGAGAGACATTGTTAATGTGAAACATGGCTAAATCTGGTCTCTCATCAGAGATTTTCTCAAAGTCATGAGGAGTCTTTCAACCAAAGTACAGTCTCTGATGAGAAACTACCTCCAGGAGAGATTGGATCCTATTGTTTTAAACACAAGGTATTAAGACAAAATTCAAATAAATAAATAGTGTGTGATGTTTTGAAACGTTATTTATTTGGATTTGGTCTTATTACCTTGTGTTTATAATCTACTAGCCGAATGACCCGGGCAACGCCCGGGGTTTACCCGATTAAATGCTTTTATTAAAATACTATTCGTTACAATTATATATTGGCGCCGTGGATGTCATTCTTGTACAATATATAAATGAGTTTTAAGAATTGTAAAAAAAATTACATTGGCCGGGAATTGAACCCGGGGCGCCCGCCACTATAATATATAAATGAGTTTTAAAAATTGTAAAAAAGAAAATGCATCGGCCGGGAATCGAACCCAGGGCGCCCGCGTGGCAGGCGAGCATTCTACCACTGAACCAAAAGCAAACGGTGACAGAAGTGTCTCGCGCATTGGCGGCACCAAATGATGGGGGGAGGGGGGCAAAGGTGGTGTGATCGTAGCCGATCAATAGGAGGGCGCCGGCAAACCGTGACAGAGGCCATGACGCTCGTAACTGTATATAGAATAATCCAAATTGTGCCTTATCATGGATCCTATGGTATATCTTTTTTTTTTTTTTTGCTTATCCCTAGTACACGTGGTACAGGCCATGATAATCATGGTGGGTAGTTAGCGACTGCTTTTTTACTGTAAGCGCACCACATGTCTACACATGTGAAAAGCAGTTCGACTTTGCACTTACAAATGTGCCAGAGCCCCGTTTAGTTACTTGCACTTGCTGGTGGGGTTGGACTTTTGCAAGAATCGGGGACCATTGGACCCTTTTTTTTTTATTAGAAAAAAGTGCCCAATGCGGGAATCGAACCCGGGTCGTAGCGGTCGAAAACCAACGGTTTTGACGATCCTTCCACCGACCCCCCTGTTGACAACCATGTGAATCATGATTAAATCTGGTCTCTCCTGAAGTTGGTCTCTCATCAGAGATTTTCTCAAAGTCATGAGGAGTCTTTCAACCAAAGTACAGTCTCTGATGAGGGACCACCTCCAGGAGAGATTGGACGTTTTGAAAGTCACACATTATTTATTTATTTGGTCTTATTACCTTTTGTTCATAATCTATAATCCAAATTGTGCCTTATCATGGATCCTATGGTATATCTATCTCATGGTACTGTCTCACACTGAGCTGGTAACATGGCAGGACCATGACACGACAACTGGATCAGCCAGGCAATGTGGTGGCCAACGTACTGGGACTGGTGCTGGGGCTGTTTGGTGGAGTGGTGGGTTACCTGGTGTCCCTGCGCCACTACCGCCGCCAGCCTCTGTCTGAGGACAGGATGGCTCTGGTTCTCCATCCTGAGAACTGATTGGCCCGGTGACAACCTCCCCTCCTATTGGCTGATGTGGCCGCTGCCCTTCATACTTAATTTTATATTGTCAACTTATTTTTACTCATTTATTTCTATTTGTTATTGTAAAGAGAGTAATTTTATTATTATTATTTTTTGTAAACGTATAACGAATCTAAAGTTTTACGAAGGAGCCTCTTTTATTATACTTTTGCAAGCTTTCGAACCTTTCGGTTCTTCCACAGGCGTGGCTAGTATGACTACACTAACAGGGTATAAGCGCGCTTGAGCCATTATATACAACATATAAATTTACATTCGGAGTGATATTTCAAACGTAATAAAATAGAAATAGGAATTATGACTATAAAAATAAAAATAAAACTATGTAAATGAACTTATAGATTTTTAAAATTTAGATAAAAGTATGGCAAAAACTTTTAAATACGATAAAAGTTAAGTAAAATAATGATATTCACTGTATGTAAGCCGTGTGACACTTTAAAATTTCGTAACATTTAAAACCAGTAAAATTTTAAAACATCTCAACACAGAAAAACCAAGCGGGGGTCCACTCCAACCCGACCACACACCCGAGTATATCACGGTATAACTATTGAGATATTATATGATATATTTCCGGTAGATCTATTTTCCTATTAATGCTGTTTGTTTGTGTTGATATGATGGATTCCAGTACCAATCTGTGCTGCTTATTGTTTATGTGCTGATATAGGATTTTAGGATGATCTAAGTTGAAGTTATGGCCAGTGTTTGAAATATGTTGGTATATAAGTGATTTCGGGTCTCTATTGTTTATGTTTCGTTTGTGTTCCGTGATTCTGATATACGCGGTTCTGCCAGTCTCCCCCACATAGGAGGCTGGGCAATCCTGGCAAGGAACCGCGTATACTGCTCCGGTGGAGTGGATGGGATTGTTGGGTGCGTCTGCTTTGGTGATAGGATTCCTGAGGAGGGCAACAAGATTGGGAGGGCTGTTAAAATAAACTTGGATGCCATATGGGCGAAGGATTCTGGAAATGGCAACTGAGAACGAGGAATATGGAAGATAGCAGACGGCTCTATAAGTCGTGGAGGTCCTCGGAGCAGTGGGATCAAACGTGTGTTTATCTATGAATTTTCTTGGGTATCCTGCAGTGGTTAGAAGGGTGGTAATTCTGTTTTTTTCTATGGCTTTGAATATAGGTAATGAGCAATGCGTATGTACTCTTTTGGTTAAAGTCCTGACTGTATTTACTTTATAGGCTACCGGGCTATTGGAGGAGAAATGGGTGTATAGAGGTGGGATATTCTTTTTGTAATATACTGCTGTGTGCAATCTGTGTGGAGTGCGGATAATGAGGATGTCCAGAAATGGCAATACTAGGTTTGTTTCTGTTTCGTTGCGGTTTCTTGCCAGGATTGCCCAGCCTCCTATGTGGGGGAGACTGGCAGAACCGCGTATATCAGAATCACGGAACACAAACGAAACATAAACAATAGAGACCCGAAATCACTTATTTACCAACATATTTCAAACACTGGCCATAACTTCAACTTAGATCATCCTAAAATCCTATATCAGCACATAAACAATAAGCAGCACAGATTGGTACTGGAATCCATCATATCAACACAAACAAACAGCATTAATAGGAAAATAGATCTACCGGAAATATATCATATAATATCTCAATAGTTATACCGTGATATACTCGGGTGTGTGGTCGGGTTGGAGTGGACCCCCGCTTGGTTTTTCTGTGTTGAGATGTTTTAAAATTTTACTGGTTTTATAAATGTTACGAAATTTTAAAGTGTCACACGGCTTACATACAGTGAATATCATTATTTTACTTAACTTTTATCGTATTTAAAAGTTTTTGCCATAATTTTATCTAAATTTTAAAAATCTATAAGTTCATTTACATAGTTTTATTTTTATTTTTATAGTCATAATTCCTATTTCTATTTTATTACGTTTGAAATATCACTCCGAATGTAAATTTATATGTTGTATATAATGGCTCAAGCGCGCTTATACCCTGTTAGTGTAGTCATACTAGCCACGCCTGTGGAAGAACCGAAAGGTTCGAAAGCTTGCAAAAGTATAATAAAAGAGGCTCCTTCGTAAAACTTTAGATTCGTTATACGTTTATACTAATTATACGGAGTTTACCTGTAGAATATTATTTTTTGTATTAATTTTATTTTACAAAGTTCCTCATCCCAAGTGTGATGTTTTAGATAACTGAATAATCCAAAGATGTTGCAGCAACAAGCCAACCAGAGCTTATTATAAAGTGATCATTGTACAGAGATGTGCTAATAAATTTCTTATTTTTTTATATATATATTTATATATTTTCTGTATTATTTTTTTGGTTGTTTATTTATATAAATGTATTTATTTATGTTTTAAATATATATTTACCTCCTATTTCTATATATTTTTTATCAATTAGTATATTTTTTATTAAATTTTTTATATGTACGTTTGTGATAAAAGCACAAAATATAAAATTACATTTTAAAGCCAGAGAATTTTGGAAAAAACATTTTGTTTGGAAAAAAGATTATAATTACACCAAAATATTAAACTTGTATATTTTTAATAAGGCACAATTTGGATTATAGATTATAAACACAAGGTAATAAGACCAAATCCAAATAAATAAATAGTGTGTGACGTTTCAGTAACAGCGTTGTTACCATCTTCAGACAAAAGTACTGAATGAGAAAATTTTTTCTATTTAAACTATTTAAAAACATGCTGTGGTAAAAATTTTCTCATTCAGTACTTTTGTCTGAAGATGGTAACAACGCTGTTACCGAAACGTCACACACTATTTATTTATTTGGATTTGGTCTTATTACCTTGTGTTTGTATATTTTTATTTTTATTAGAGAATATACTCTGCTTCGCCTGGTTTGTTTTAATAGAGCGAAAGTTTGCTTAACATTGCCTTGTGTCATTCAAATAGCTAAGAATAATAATTCAATTCACTCAAACACACACACAAACAAAAATTGACATTTTTGAGAAAACATCCACTCCAGCAGAACCCAGACTTCAAAGCTATTATAATGTTTAATGATAATGAATTAATGACATAATTATCTTTATTATCCATAAGAAACTTGAGGTATTGTCTTTTTTATAAAATAAATACTAAAATTACCGAATCTATTCTTCTAAAAATAAATTAATGTTTCAAATATATTCAAATAACACTACTGAAAAACATTGTAAAATTTGCATATACAGTTAAACCTCTCTATAGCACTCCCTCTAAATAGCGCCTCCCTCTCTTTATCGCCCGATTTTAAATACGTAGTATGATGTGATTTACACATTAAAAGCGACCTGTCTATAGCACCCCCTCTCTATAGCACCCTATTTTAGCGAGTCACAAGAGGGGGCGCTATGGACAGGTTTTACTGTATATAGTTGAATATAAATGAGAATTTTGCCGGGAGTAAATTGATCTATAAAATATATCTATGAAAGTGTGGCTTTGTCAACGACCTGCTAGCTTTGGTAGACAGCCATGGATGGCACTAGTTTAGTGTCTATTTTGAAGGAAGAGAGGCGACCTTTATTCTCATATATAGTTGGATGTATAAATTAATACAAAAGTCATTCAAAGCCTCTAAAATTAAAAAGTTAAACTAATTTTACATATTTTTTAGGAGTTATAAAAAAGATTATAATTATTATATACTTACTGAGTGACCGAGCTTTGCCCAGATTTTTCCAGAATCCATATTTACCAGATGAATATTGTTTCAACAAATGGTATTCATTATGATATATATTAAACCTGCTTTTCACAAGTATAGACATGTGGTGCACTTACAGTAAAAGCAGTCACCTACCTCTACCCATCATGATTATTATGGCCTGTACCATGTGTACTAGGGATAAGCCAAAAAATATATTTATATCATTAAACCTCAGTAGTCTTGATGATTCTCCAATGAATATATCATTATTACTATCATCATTGTCATTTAGAATGTCATTTTAACACACAATTTTTTATTTTCAATTTATTTCACTATAGAATTTTGTTGAAACATTATTTTCAAATATAAGAAATTTGCGATTTACTTTTATAAAAATATTCGAGAAACCTTTTGCAATACAGTAGTACCTCGACATACGAGTTTAATTCGTTCCGCAACCTTGCTCGTATCTTGAATTACTCGTATCTCGAAGCAAATTTCCCCATACAAAATTCCCATTTAAAATCACAGATTAATATCTTCAACACTACCGAACCGAACTCGTATCTCGAATTTCGCTCGTAACTCAAAGCAAAAAATCACTTGCTCATCGGCTCGTATCTCAAAAAACTCGTATGTTGGGGCGCTCGTATGTCGAGGTACCACTGTATGTTTCTTTATTACATAAACACTGCGAGCTTTCGAGATCTTTCTCTTCAACTGGCAAAATTATAATTTCTCGAATATTTTTATGAAACATTATTCATTGGGCAAACATTCACTCAGGGAGAACTTGGGCGAAGCAAGGTTAAAATATATAATTCTAACGAATATTATTCAACATAAAATAATATTATATATACTCAGTGTATGTATGTATGTAGGCCCTCAGGTGAAAATTTATTCAGATAACACCTGGGTGTTTCCAGCCTTGTTCATTCCGTTAGTTATGTATATTTTAATCAAATGGGCCTTGGTTCTACAGTTAAACCGTGTCTATAGCGCCCCCTCTAAATAGCGCCTTCCTCTCTAAAGCGCCCGATTTTAAATACATAGTACGATGCGATTTACATTAAAAGTGACCTGTCTATAGCACCCCCTCTCTATAGCATCCTATTTTGGTGAGTCCCAAGAGGGGGGCGCTATAGACAGGTTTAACTGTATTTTATTTTTAAAATGTGATATTTAAAAAATACCCCAGATAATTTAACAGTAACATCGGGAGTGAGCAAGTTGGAATAATGCTGAAATAGTAAAATCTATATAAAATGTAAAATCGGAAGAATTCTCTGAAATTTAAATTAAAATAAAACGCAGCCTCTGAATAACAAGAAACTCAATCGCGAGGCTGCGTTTGTATTGTAATCTATATAAAATGTTTTCACATGACTTGTATAAAAACAGGGTATAGTTTCAGATGTCATTACATATATTGTGAAAATAGTTGAAACTTTATGTAAAACAACATTCCAGATAATCATATTTTGCAATATTTACTGTAAGGAAAGTTTAAAAATATATTAATGAAACATTTACTATTACACTTATTTTATTTTAGCTTTACTAAGATAAAATTCAATAAGACTTGGAACAGGCTGCAATTCTGGACCTGTTCGTAGAATGTGGTTTAATATTATTATAAGAAAGCATTATTGGCAATCATAATGCAGCAATATTCACATTTTCTGATTAGTCAGATATTTGAATATTTTCAAATTCTAGGATCAAATTCCTTTCATATCTATCCATCATTTTTCTATTACAAAATATGTAAATTTGATATTGGTTTCATTCAAATAGGCTTTATAATTATTATTTATTTTTTGTTCATATATATATAGAGAGATGACCTGGCATCGTCTGTTTTCTGCTTGAGTGAATGTTTTACTGTTAGAATATCTTGTTCCTGCCTACTAAAAATGATGGTTGAGCTTCACCCGTGGTCTACTTCAGTGAATCTTCCCTGAAATAATTTTGTTTCTGTCAATCAAACATGATACAGCAATATTGTCATCATTAATTTCTGACTAAAAAAATAATATTTTCACTTAGTACTTTGTTAATTTTAATATTGCTTGGTTGAAAATGTGACAAAAACCTCTTCCACACAGAATATATGTCCTGTTAAAATTTCAGCCAGATTAGTTACATATTTAGGATGTGAATAGCCGACTATAACATTTACATACATATACATTGACATACATAATACAATGACTTTTATATAGAGAGAGTTTATTATGAAAATAATACAGTGTCAAATATCTTTAACTTCAACTGTTGAATTTAAATAGGTTGTACAGTAGAATCTCCCTGTATTGGACATCTAATTACAGAGCCAAAGTGTTCTATAGGGAGAGGTGTCTTCTTACCGGAGAGTTGCAAAATAGTTAAAAATGGCAATTTTGCAAATGAAAACTGTCCTTTGAGAGGTGTCTTCTCTCTAGGAGGTTCTACTGTAATATATATAATATTATAAATATACAGATTATATAAAAAAAAAAAAAAAGATATTAAGATTCCATGACCTATTGGGTAAAGTTTCAAATTTTTTAAACTGAGGATTCTATGTTTCGCTGAGGATACTTTAAAGGGCAGAGGAGAATTTATTAGAAAACAAATAACGCACCTCACACTATATATATATAGTAGAACTTCTTTGTAAAGGAACCTAGTTGCAGAGCCCTAGTGTCCTTTAGGGAGAGTGACCTCTTACCAGATGTGCTATTTGATAAAAATGGTCATTTTGACACTGAAAGTTGTCCTTTGTAGAGAGGTGTCCTCTCATGGAGGTTCTACTGTACATATAAACCAAGTTTATTATAATGACATGTAACTAATCCAGCTGATCGGGTTTGAGACAACACTAAAGAAAGAATAGGAATTTGAGGAAATCTTTAGTTTTTTGTTTCTTAGTTGATTTTCCCCCACACATATCATCCTCCTCTATCTTTTCAGATCCACCTACATTATAAAAGAATATCAGACAATTGTCAAGTTGATGGGAAGTCTATACTGTGATGTGGGCTTTTTTCACTAAAATTTCTCTCTATTTTGACCCACTTAGTATTTTTGGAAAACACAAAATAAAAATATACATACAAGACCATAAGTAATTAATTTTAAAAATCCATTTTGGCAAAAATTTTGTTTAAGATACTTTGTGACTTTGTTTTGCTATATAATACAAATTGTACTTTATTATATCTCTCAAATGTACATTTTATTCTGATTTATTTAAGTAAAATATGGATTGAGAGAGAAATGGATGTTTCTGAAATGGGTACATTGTGTTTTGAATCTAGTTAGTCAGCTTCAATTACCTAAAGACTCCAATTGGCACATGACTTGTCTTTTAACTCTTTGTTATAGCAAAATTGTGGAAACATGGAGTAAGACAAGACCACATACATCATCAAATTGTTCTGCTTCACATGACCTATTCAACATCTGGGCTGCTGTTGAAAGGGTGTCTGAGAATTTTGAAAGTTGGAAGTTATACACCAGCTGGTTTTGTATGTTGGATGGTTCCAGTTTTTGTTTGGTTTTGCTGGATGAGCCGAGACAATCTGTGGTTGATGTACAACACTTGTGTTCAACCAAACAATATGGTAAAAGTATCATAGAAGTCAGATCTGTTTGATTATTTCTCTCTTTTAATGATCATCTCAGGGATTTTGAGGGAAAAGTGGAAATGGAAAAGGGGGGCAAAGTTTACCGATTATTTTTGTTTTCAAGTTAAATATAGAGAAAGATATCAGATTGTGAGTGGTTCAAAATTTTTCCAGGTTATATTGAAATGGTTGAGTTATACCTGAGTTGACCATCCCATATACTGTGTGGTGTAGTTTCAACTTGGAGCATGTTTAGAATTAATTTGATTCTAGGGATGACTACAGTTCATGACTTAAGGGGATTCCAACATTTCAGGTTTACTTTTTCAAGTTGCAATAAAGTTGAAATTTTAATACAGTAGAACCTCTCTCTCTCTGTAAAAAACACCAAGTTGCAGAGACAAAATGTTCTTTAGGAATTACTAAAAATGCTAATAAAAACTATCTTTTGTAAAGAGGTGTCCTCTAGTGAGAGGGTCCTCTCATGGAGGTTCTACTGTATCTGAAAATGGATTAATCTGTTATATTTTATTCTAATCTGTTTTGACTATCATTATTCATATTTACCTTTACATGTGGTGCGCTTACAGTAAAAGCAGTCGCTAACTACCCACCATGATTATCATGGCTTTGAGATAAGAAAGAAGAAGATATTTACCTTTTTATGATGATAAAGCACAATTTGGATTATAGGTTATAAACACAAGGCAATAAGACTAAATACAAATAAATTAACATCTATTTATTTATTTATTTGGAATGGGTCTTATTACCTTGTGTTTATAACCTTTTTATGATGAAATTGAGGAGTAATTTTACAACCACATTAGATATTTATGTATGTATTAAGACATTTCTTATATATTTGATTGAGTTGAACAATGTACTAACCCATAGCATCCATTCTTTGAATAAGCTATTAACACAAGGTAATAAGACCAGATCCAAATAAATAAATAGTGTGTGACGTTTCGGTAACAGCGTTGTTACCATCTTTAGACAAAAGTACTGAATGAGAAATTTTACCACAGCTTGTTTTAAATAGTTACTGTTATCAAGTGTGTAAACAAGATAGCAGATAAAATCTTATCTTTTGTCTGAAGATGGTAACAATGCTGTTACCGAAACTACACACACTATTTATTGATTTGGATTTGATCTTATTACCTTGTGTTTGTAATCTATAATCCAAATTGTGACCTATCATGAATAAACTATTGTTATAGTTTCTACAAATTCCAAATAAGTTTTGGTAGCATAAATCCCATATTGCTGTTACTGACTGCTATGTCTGTATATGGATTGCTGATGTTAGAAAAAGAGTTGTGTGGTACATATGGAAGTTGGAGGGAATTTTATCCTCTAGGGGAAATATATCTTACACAAAATTGAAATGACATTTACAAGTTAAAAGTTTCTCTTAATGTTTTTATTCCAAACATTTAATAAATTTTAACAAAATGAGACAATTTTGTTTTTCATCTATTATTGGTTTATTGTTTTAAATACTGAAGTGAAATGTCTGATACATCTAGGATGTGGAAACCCATGTGTGTTTCACATTTGTTGATAAAAAGTTTCTCTTCTCAAACCTATCTTTTAATATTGTACAGAATATATTTAGTGTGTTTTTAGGTTTATATATGGCAGTTAAGCTATCATCACGGATATGCTTCATGGTTATCCATATGTTTTGTTAGGTTGATATAAATTGTGTTATATATCGGACAAAATGTTGAACCTCACATTGAGACATTGTGTTCTATTATATTGGTGGAAAATTTGAACTCAATCATATCTCCCATGTTTGTAATCTTGTTTACTGAAAATTCAGATACAGTTAAACCTGTATATGGTGCCCCCTCTAAATAGCGCCTTCCTCTCTATAGCGCCCGATTTTAAATATGTAGTATGATGCGATTTACATTAAAAGTGACCTGTCTATAGCACCCTATTTTGGTGAGTCCCAAGAGGGGGTGCTATAGACAGGTTTAACTGTAATTTGATGTTAAAATATACATGTTTGATGAATATAATTAACAGTAGCCCCCAAATTGATGAATATGTACTTAAAAATATATATTTTTAGCTCTCAAGAGGCTACTTCCCATGATAGAGATCATCTCTGGGGTACTTCTATTTACACATTATGTTTGAAAGTATAAAATATGATACAAACTCTTGCTCTGTGTCACCTGGAATTCTTGTCTACTCTTTTATATTTCTTGTACAGATTTCATATCTTCTTGTACAGATCTTATATATTTCTTGTCCCCTTCTTATTTACTTCTTGTGTCTCCTTCTTACTTCTGGTTGTACTTACTGCCTACTTGGTATATAATAGTTTCCATCTGATACATATTTGTTAAATATATTATGTGAACATTTTGGATGATAGCTCTGGCGCAACAGTTAACGTATGGAAAGAAAACATACTGCTTGGGAGGATCTTTATTTTAAAATAGGCTGTAACACATTTTTGTGAGATAATTTGATGTTTATTTATTATTCCATATTGTATAATTATACAAGGTCATATGGAAACTATTCAAATTTTATGTTGATATTGTGTGACCTGATGTTCTTGTGCATGTAGTAGTCTAATACTCCCGCTATCAATTCTGATAATTGGGACTTCCCAGCTAGTTGTCTCAAGAATTTATTCAATGTCATCACCCCTGGATGGTAGATCAAATTATAAATGGTTGTATTGTAGTTTCTTGAAGTGAGGTAATATATCATACGTTGAACCTTCCATAATTCAATGCATACACAAATATATAACATGATATACATTCCCCATAGTAAAGTGTGTTCTAATACCCTGTGAAACCAATCCCTGACACCCATTACATTGAGAGTGCACAACATGTGCACTCCTGCATCAGAGACTTTATTTACATATCTCCTCCCACTTTAATTACATATCACTGATGTGCCACACCTGGCTTCTATCTCTTATATGATGCATGTACTTCTTGAAGTCAATATATTCACATTCCTATTAATGCTTGAGATGATGTTCTATATTACGCCAAATTTTCACATTCTACTTGATGTTTAAAAATTCCCATGTGCAGTATTGATGGTTGTGTATGTACATAGAAAATTTAACCCTAAAGTGTGTGATCCTATCTATATTTATGTGGTATATATATATGTGTAAAATAAAAATGTGCATCAACTGTGTTTCTGGGAATCTCGTCACATCTACATGGATGAGACAATTCTCCAAATATCCTGGCACCACTTCGGTAAAGGAATGGTACAAATTGTTGATACAGTAGAACCTCAATGAGAGGACACTCCCGCTAGAGGACACCTCTCTATAAAGGACAATTTTCATTGCCAATATTACCATTATCACTATTTAGCAACTCTCTGGTAAGAGGATACTTCTCCCTAAAGGACAATGATAAGGCACAATTTGGATTATAGATTATAAATACAAGGTAATAAGACCAAATCCAAATAATAATAGTGTGTGATGTTTTGGTAGCAGCGTTGTTACCATCTTCAGACATTCAGTATTCAGTCTTCAAGTGCAATTCTCAACCTGCAACCCTAAAACACATTATTGACTGTATTGACTCACCCATTGATGAGCTCTACTCTTCCCCGGCAGACACCATCAAAAGTCAAGCTCTACAAGCTTGATACCTTAATATGATTGAGTGGAGATAAGAAAGAAGAAGAAGAATTCAGTACTTTTGTCTGAAGATGGTAATAACACTGTTACCGAAATGTCACACACTATTTATTTATTTGGATTTGGTCTTATTACCTTGTGTCCCTAAAGGACACTTTGATTATGCAACCAGGTGTCCTTTACAGGGAGGTTCTACTGTATATAACAACCGTGGCACAGATCAAATCCTGCATTGAGTACTTTTTTTATAAATAAAAATTGCTTTATTGGCCACTGTAACATAAAAAGATTATTGTGTTATTTTTATTGACTTTTGACCATGTTTATTAATGTTGTGATATATAGAAATATAGTGTAGAACAAGCGCAGCCATGCTTGTAGTAAATAAAATATATTACAATTAAAGGGTGGTAATTAATTAATAAAATATAATTAATAGAAAACCTCAACCGCTAATCTTGCAAAGTCCAACCCCACCTGCAAGTGCAAATAACCAAACAGGGCTCTGATATCTTGTAAATGCAAAATTCAAAATACTTTCCACATGTGTAGACATAAGGTACACTTCCAGTAAACCCCCCCCCCCCCCCCCCCTTTTTGCCCATCATGATTATCAATACCTGTACCCTGTGTATATGAGTTAATTTTTTTAAAAAGTGACCACTTCCTTGAGTGGCCTCCTTTGTAAAATCAAATGGACTTGACATAACACAACCTCCAATAGGAGATCAGTGGTTTTCTAGATGGTCTTTCATGGGACCATCTGGACATGTGGTTCAAGAGGATGTGATGCCCCAATATTGAGGACACCCCACCATCAATCTATTTCCTTAGTTTTCAAAATAGATGCAAACATTCATTATTCATTTATCTCAGTAGATTGGGGATGGTAGACGTCACCAGTTTCTGTAAATTTAGAATGTCTATCTTCAGTCCTTGCCAGTCTATATAGTTCTATGGAAAAAAGTGGCCATTAATGTTGGTTTATATAAGCCTATATAGAGTGCTTACATTTAAATTAATCGGTATATTTGAAGTAAAAGTCACAATTTTGAAATCTGAGAAAGAAAAAAAAAAGGAATTAAATGAGTGGAAAACTTTTGTTACTATTTTCTCTTTGGATCATGGATTTTTATTGAAATACGTTCAAGAGTCCAAGGTGGACCTCTGTCCCCAAAATTATTTATTCTGTTTCTGAATGAACTTATCTCAATCTTTAATGACCTACCTGGAACCTTATCTACCAAACTACGGAACCATACACCTCCTCTAATATGATATAGTACTGCTGGGCGAGAATCCAAAATTAAGAAATATTTCGAGGATAATCACCTAACTCTAAACAAAGACAAATATAAAATAGTGGAGTTCTGTAACGGTGGCTGATTAACACAGTCTGACAGGTGGTCCTGGGGACAAGATCCTTTGATTATATCCACTAAATATACTTATTTAGATTACCCTTTAACTACGACAAACAGCCAGCCATGCTGCGATCCACTTCAAGACAAATCGATTCTCGCAATAAACTCAGTGTCAAAAATATTGATTAGATTAAAGAATAATTTCAAATTGTTGACTCTATATTACTGTCTACACTCCTATATATATATGCGGCACCAATATGGCCAACCAACCAGATGAAGACAGCCGACCAAGTTCAAGATACAGTTAAATCTGTCTATAGCGCCCCCTCTAAATAGCGCCTTCCTCTCTATAGCACCCGATTTTAAACATTAAAATGTAAACATTTTACATTAAAAGTGATCTGTCTATAGCACCCTATTTTGGTGAGTCCCAAGGGGGGTGCTATAGACAGGTTTAACTGTACCTTTCTCCGCCATTTCTTGGATTTGTCCAAATTTATTCCTGATTTTTTACTGAGGGCGTGGACGGTCGTCCCTGGAAGAACTGTTATTAAATTCATCCTGAAATTCCGGCTCTGTATACAGAGGATGGACAGGTCCAGATTTGCCTGTTTGTCCCACCTGCAGAAAACTACTATTGGAGGTAAAGAAGAAACAAACTTTATTTATAAACTTTGTAGTATATTCTCGACTATACAGGTTTCTCCTTAAAAAAAAAAAAAAAAAAAAAAAAACTGCGAAGATCATCTCACTCTGCAAAATGAAATCCCTAATATCTTACGAATTTCAAGAGCAATATATTCAAAAAGGGATTTTACAAAAATATTAAACCATGTTCAACATAGCCCACTACCAACTTCTAAACTATTCATTTTTAACCAAGGAATATCTCTTGAAAATAAAGATACTTCGGTCAGTAAATCTTTTTATTACCTCGACGTTTCGACAAAAAGCTTTTGTCCTCGTCAGGAGCAAACAAAAATTAAAACATTTGGCAAGGCGTTAAAAATCATTCTATTTAACGCCTTGCCAAATGTTTTAATTTTTGTTTGCTCCTGCGAGGACAAAAGCTTTTTGTCGAAACGTCGAGGTAATAAAAAGATTTACTGGCCAAAGTATATTTATTTTCAAGAAATATGAATGCCGGCCAGGCAGCCTTTATCTTTACGATGAGGAATATCTGTTCTCCAAACTCCCATTTCTTATCAAGGAGGATTTTTTAGTTATTTTGCCCCGAAGACTTCTCAAGTTTCTGAAAGAATGTTCTCATCTGAGTATGGGAAATATGCAAAGTCGAATCACAAGATAGAATAGCCCACATCCTTTTCCACTGTTCTCCGCTCCAAGAATTATGAAAAAATATTGCATTCTCTCTTTCAAATATGCCAACTCAGTAACTTAGTCTTATAAAATCTTCAGCACTGTCCTGTCTAACAGAACATTTGTCTTTAAATACTTCCAATTTTACAAGTCCGCGTCAAAAATAAGGTTAGGTTTTTAAGTTGGAGATTAAAGGAATCAAAAAAGAAGTTCCTACTCTTTTCCCATCATTTATAATCTGCGTTACTAAAAATTCCGTATATAAATATCATGTGTGCATAAACTTCTCCTTTTTCTTTTCTTGTTCCACGGTATACCTCCTGTTCTCTACAGTATCTCCGTCTTATAATTTCCAAGGAGAATCTTCTATAAGACCAGTAGGTATTAATAAAGGTTTTTATGTATGTTATTTATGAATATATATAAGTGTAAATGTTTAATGTTTGTAAATGCTACAACAATGTTCACAGTGATGCCATATAGGTGTCATAGAAGTTTGGTTGCTGAATTCTCTCGATCACCTGATCTTCTCACGTTTTCTGCTGAGAATTATTCAAATAAATAAAAAAAATCTTTTCGCGATTGGTCTGCAATATGATCGATTACACATGTCAACCATTCTTTCGGCATTCCACTTGAACTAGCATGTTGTTCCTTCGTATAGTTTTGGCCTACTCACACTCGCCTCTTTTGTATTTTATTGCTAGCCGTATGACCCGAGCAACGACATAGGGGAGCATTCCCCCCCGTGTGAGTATGTATAAAAATGTTGTTTTCTTATTCAAATACTCTTCATTATAATTATAAATTATGACACCCAGCTTCATCCGGGATCTCTCCAAGTGAATGTTTGCCCTACGAATAATGCTTGAAATAAAACACTTTATGGTATATAATACACAAACAAAAAGGTCGAGCATTCTAAAATATAGTAATACAATTCAAAATTTGTCAACAAAATTAGAAAATGGCATAAATATAAAATCTTCTAAAATAATCGATAGTAAACTTTTAAATTATAATTTTATTAAACCTTAAGATGTTGTCTCTAAAAATATAATCTATATATATAAAAATGAATATATGTGTGTGTGTGTGTCTGTTTGTTTGTCCTTTATGCCTGACCAAACCACTCATTGGATCGCCATGAAACTTTGGGAAGTTATTTAGTATAGTACTGGGAAGGTTTCTAGCAAATAAAATTTTTGAAATAACTTTTCGCCTAGAAATAATCAAGATAAATATTCTAATTTATCTGTTATAATTCAACAATCTGCTCTAAATATTATCATGATGATACGATGATTTTGTAATGTAGAAAATTAGGAAAGACAAAATTCAGGATGACACGGCAATTTATTTGAGACAAGAATAATGATACAATTCAAAGGCAAGATACTATTCCTTTAACTTCCAATTACCGAGGGAACCAATTAATATTGATTTTATTCAACTTATCGAGTATTTTTCAAGGGACCGGGAAAAAATGTTCACTTTATCGAGAGATTCGTTAAACAAACCTTTACTCGGGTAAAACCCGGGCGAAGCCGGGTACATCCATACAAGAATAATGATACAATTCCAAGGCAAGATACTATTCCTTTAACTTCCAATTACCGAGGGAACCAATTAATATTGATTTTATTCAACTTATCGAGTATTTTTCAAGGGACCGGGAAAAAATGTTCACTTTATCGAGAGATTCGTTAGACAAACTTTTACTCGGGTAAAACCCGGGCGAAGCCGGGTACGTCCGCTAGTATATATATATATGTCATAATTTGCCTAATGCCTATGGGGCAAGTCCCTAATAAAGGCTTTTGTGTGTGTGTGTAATTTGCCCAAAAGATATATAATTTATTTTCGCCATAATTAGAATGTTAAAATGTAAATACAAATTCATCCATCTATAAATCACTGTACAAAATAAACGTGGGAGCCAGCGCGCGCGGGTGGATGCTACGGACGCCACCGCGTGCGCGCGCTCACGAGTGTGGAACAAAATCTTTCGAAGCTTACATGCACAACGACTGCGCCCTTCCATTCGACCACGACAGATACGACATATATGTAATATTATATGCAGGGGTGAATATTACTCTTGGAGGTTGATGATTGTTGAGGTATTGGCGCAGTCGTGGTGGCTGAGTGCTAAGGTGTACACAACAGGGGAAAGAAACCAGGATACTTGATGGGGTTGAAATAAGGCAACTGATCAGAGGAAAGAAAGGCTTTGAGAAGGTGGAGCGGTTTGGCTATTGACTATCTATTCACATTGCGGTAAGATTGGACTTAGCTGAAAGGATGAGCGGGGAGGGATCTCTAGAGCAGGTGTTACCTCGGTGGGATCGAGCTCCTAACTGCCAATTCTAGGTTCTCGATTTAACACGAAAACCCTTCTAACTTCTCATTGGTTGATCTATGTGACGTGGAGGTGCCCTATAGGTCCTCCACTAATGAGTTGCTCCCTGATTGGTCTACGTTACGCCTTTGTCTTTAGACATGTTTCAGCTTGACCAGGAAGTGATAGTTTGTTGAACTCGAACTATTATGAGTTCCGCGATAATTAAACTGGTAATGACTTTACTAATGATTGTGCTAACTCTAAGCCTTCTTCCTAGGCCTTCTTTCTAGGCTTTCTGTCCTCCAATGTTACCTTGTTCTTTATTGAAACACAAATCATACATTTCCATACATATTGGATCGGGTTGGCATCTATGTATGTACAACTTATGACAGATGCGCCCCCTACATGTGAAGAATTTATGAAGGGGTTTTAGTCTGAATAAGTTCTGTGAAGCAAAGAAAATAATTTTGTGTGAAAATTAATTGGTTATAGGAAGGTTATATACAACATTGATAAGGATATAAGGAATAATAATAAAAAAGTGGTATTAATGCTATATAGTGTGTTTATGGTTAATAGAGATCAAAATTTGTAATGGTGAATCATAAGTTGAGTACTATGGTACATAGTGAAAAAGGAAAAATTGCCTAATTACATTTTTTGCTCGAGATTGGGAAGGAAATCGAGGAAATTTCATGAGGTAATTTTAGAAATCAAAAATAAAAATAAAAATAGTTGACTGAAATCAAAGTGAAGGCGTGGTTGAAAAAGAAAAATGCCTTGTTGCGTGAAAAAAAAAGAAAAAATGCTTTGTTGCATTGGTGAAAAAGAAAAAATGCCTAATTGATATAGGCTTAGCAAAATACGATGTTCCTTTGTAAGGATTTCTAGTTGTTTTTGTACTCACTTATGTTGTAGTTACGAGGACATCCCTTTAGATATAAACAAATATATATTTATTTAAGGAACGACTTGTTCCATCACAATTGTTAAAACGAGTTAGCGATAAACAGAAAAGTTGAAGGTAGAAGTTGGAAGTAGTGACGTCATAGTAGTGACGTAGCATCGATGATGATTAAAGTCAAAGTTTGCGTAACAATTCCCTCCTTACTTTGTCTTTATTCCCACGATGCTGAGGCTCTCCAGGTGTTTCTTCATTTGGTCTCGAGATAGGTCCTTTGTGAAGATATCCGCCTCCAGGTCCTGGGATGGCTTGTACAGAAGGCAGATGTCTCTGGATTCATAACAGTCTCTCAAGAAGTGGTACTTTCTGTTGATATGTCTACAGCGACTGCTTTGTTTAGGGCTGGAGATCCAGTTGATCAATGACTGACTGTCTGTATAGATCGCAGTTGGTTTTTCCATGAAATTCCATTCTTCCAGCTCTCGTAGCAGGTTTATTATCCACTTGATTTGACAGCAGCTTTCACAAGCAGCTATCATTTCCGCTTCCATTGTGGAGAGGGCGACGAGTGGTTGTTTACTACTTTTCCAGTCTATAGTTGCTTCGCCGAGCTTCAATACATATCCGCCGTAGGATTTTCCATCATGGGTGGTCGACCAGCTGGCATCGGTGTAGGACTTCAGGATTCCAGTCTTCCCTCTTTCAAATTTCACTCCGAGGTCAATTGTTCCTCGTAGGTATCTCATCACTCTTTTGATTTCTGTCCAGTGCATCTGTTTTGGTTGTCTGGAGTACTGTGAAAGTTTGCTAGTGATGTAAGCGATGTCGGGTCTGGTGTTAACAGCTAGAAACATTAGCATTCCAAGGGCTTCCTGGTAAGTGTGCTGATCACAATTGTCATCTTCAATATGATTGTCCAAATTGATTTCTTTGGAACCTGGTGTTGGAACTTCCTTACAATTTTCCATTCCATATTTCTGCAATATTTGTTGTACATAGTGGCTTTGCTGTAGCGAAATTCCCTCCTTGTCTTGTATGATCTTGATTCCCAAAAACATGCCTTTACATGTTACATCCTTTATTTCCAGGTGATGCCTCAATTTATTGATGAATCTGTTTGAGGTAGCTTCAGAATCTGAGACAGTGATAAAGTCATCAACATATATCCCTACATAGAAGTATTTATCTTCATTCTTCCATTTAAATAGGCAAGGATCAGATTTAAGTTTTTCCAGTCCACAGTCATGAAGTACTTGACTGAATTTCTCATACCACGATCTTCCGGATTGAGGTAGACCGTAAATACTTTTGTTGAGTTTGCAAACTTTGTTTCTGTCTTGGACAAATCCAGCAGGTTGTTCCATGAATATTGTATTTTCAATGTTTACATTTAGATAGGCTGCTTTCACATCAAATAGTTTAATGACTGAATCTTTTGTTGCTGCCATTGACAAAACAGTCCTGAGGGTTGCATTTTTAATTACAGGGCTGAAACTTTCGTTGTAATCTCGTCCTGGGATTTGGTTGTATCCCATTGCAACAAGTCTAGCTTTGTAAGTTTTGTTTTTGTTTTCTTGGTCTTTAGATATTTTGAACACCCATTTACTTTTGACAACTTTAGCGTTTACAGGTCTAGGTACCAGTTCCCATACTTGATGTGAGTGCATGTTCTGCATTTCCTCAAGCATTGCGTTCTCCCAATGTTTCTTGTCTTCGCATGCGATGGCTTCATCATAGTCTTTCGGAATGGTTTCATTCGTAGTAGCCAGAACGTAGTCATCGAATCTTTTAGGTATTGTTCGAGTTCTTTGTGGTCTGTCTGATCCACTTGACTCTGTCTGTCTGTTGATCATGGTATCTGGTGCTGGCTCTTCAATATCAACATCTGATAGAACATGATTGTCCAGTTGTTCATCTTCCTGAATGAAGAAATATGTGTCAGTGTCCGTATTATTATCACTTTGTTTTTCTTCCGAGATGACATTATTGTTCTCTCTGAAGTGAATGTCTGCGGTTTCAAGAATAACTCTCGCTGTGATATCAAATACTCGATAAGCTCTTCTGCATCTTGAATAGCCTACAAATATTCCTCTCTTAGATTTAGCTTCTAGTTTGTGTCTTTGATGATTCTCGAGTTTATAGAAGACTTCACAACCAAATCTCATGATGTGAGAGACGGATGGCTTTTTACCTTTCCATTTTTCCATAGGGGTAGTGTCTGGGTCACTGGTTGTGGGAGTTAGATTGTACAGATATGCAGCTGTATTCACAGCTTCTGACCAGAAGTGTAGGGGTAATTGGGAGTCTGCCAGAAGTGTTCGGCCTTTGTCTAATAGTGTTCTGTTAGCTCTTTCAACTCTCCCATTGCTTCTTGGGGTGTACGGTGTAGTTAGTTCATGTTTAATTCCTTTGGATTCTATGAAGGTTTCAAGGTTTTTATTGATAAATTCTGTTCCGTTATCTGTTCTAAGTCGTTTTAGTTTTGAGTTTAGCTCGTTTTCTCTCTTTACAATAAACTTCTTCAAAACTTCTGCTGCTGAGAGTTTATCTTTGAGAAATTCAACAAATATTCTCCTAGAAAATCCATCTACGATGGTCATGAAATATTTACTTCCGCCCAAGGAGTTTATTCTCATTGGACCACAGAGATCGACATAAATGGCTTCAAAGGGGTGGCTTTCCTGATTGCTATCTGTGTGAACATAGGGTACTTTGGTCATTTTTCCCAATGAGCAAGCGTCACATTGATCAAGGGTACCATTTATAGAGTTCAAGCCTTTTAGAAGATTGTTCTTCAAAATCAGGTCTAATTTGTTGTCACTAGGATGTCCTAACCTTCTGTGCCATGCAGTCCTAGAATTGTCCTTTGAAATCAAGCAATGTTCACTTGGAACATGAGTTGCTTCAGATAAACGTGATAGGTTCAATGTGTACATGTTACCATCAAAGTTGCCTGTTCCTATTAGCTTGTCATCAGAAGAGTATATGTATGCTCCTTCAGAATTCAAAAGAACAGAGTTCCCTCTTCTTACTATGCTTGGAATGGACATTAGATTTCCTTTCAGGTGTGGTACACGGAGGACATTATGCAGGGTTACAGCGTTGTTAAGTTTGTCCTTACCTTGTACAGTAGCTTGGATTAATCCTGATGAGGCAGATTCGATGTGTCTCCCTTTTTCCGCCACTTGTATGCTTCTTCTATCCTCCGTCTTGTGCTCGATCCATTCACCATGGGAAGTCATGTGGCTTGTGCACGCAGAATCAATTATCCACACGTCCTGAGTCGTCGGGTGTTCCTCCCTTGTGCTTGCATGTAGTGCGTATTCTGAAGTGGTGTCTCTTCGTTGGGATGGTTCCTCCGTTCGTTCTTGGATTGCTGATCTGGCTGTGTCTTTGTTTTGTTTTGGTCCTTTATGGTAGTTCCTTGTACTGGCCATGTTATTTTTGTCTGTTGTATTATTTTGATTTCCTTTGTTGTTAGGGTTGAACCAACAGTCTTTCTTGAAATGTCCTTTTCTTTTGCAAATGTAGCATGATTTTTCTTTGAATTGGTTGCCTGGTGATCTGAAAGCATTTTCATGATTTTTGCTTCTGTCTTGTCTTTTCTTCTCGAAATCCAGTAGAGTTTGTCTCAAGTCTGGTAAGGAGATTTCTCTGTTTATTGACAGTGCTTCTGCGATCGTGTCAAAGTTAGGTGTGAGTCCTTCAACAATGTATCGTACAAGTTCTCTTTCTGTTACAGTCTTTCCTAGCTGGGTGATCTCTTGTGCTAGTTTCTGTGCTCGTACAATATACATGTTAACATTTTCATTTGGGTTCAATTTTAGTCTGGCTAGATCCAACATTAGGTCTATCCTTTTATTTTCTAGAGATCCTTCAAACCTTTTCTTTATGTCGTACCAAATTCTTTTGGCCCTTTTATCGCCTCGAAAGATGATTGTTAAGTCATCTGAAAGTGACAATATTATTAAGCTGTATGCTTCCCGATTCTTTTTCTTCCAAATATCATATTCTAGTTTATTATTTGTAAAATCTGGCTCGTCATTAACAATTACGTCCTCGAAGAGATCTTTTGAATCTAGAATTGCTTCCATTTTCATGGACCACGTTGTATAGTTGTTTTCTGTTAACTGTTCAATTTTTGCTAAGTTATATGTATCCATTTTTATTCAACTTTTTCTTTCTAAATTGGCGGTTAGTCCAATTATTTAATTTCTTTTTGATTTAAATGGATCAATTGGCGGTTAGTCCAATTCGCGCGCCCAAACCACGCTCTGCTACCAAATTGATATAGGCTTAGCAAAATACGATGTTCCTTTGTAAGGATTTCTAGTTGTTTTTGTACTCACTTATGTTGTAGTTACGAGGACATCCCTTTAGATATAAACAAATATATATTTATTTAAGGAACGACTTGTTCCATTACAATTGATAAAACGAGTTAGCGATAAACAGAAAAGTTGAAGGTAGAAGTTGGAAGTAGTGACGTCATAGTAGTGACGTAGCATCGATGATGATTAAAGTCAAAGTTTGCGTAACACTAATTACTTTTTTGCTCGAGTTTGGGAAGGAAATCGAGGAAATTTCATGAGGTAATTTTAGAAATCAAAAAAAAAAAAAAAAAAAAAAAATAGTTGACTGAAATCAAAGTGAAGGCGTGGTTGAAAAAGAAAAATGCCTTGTTGCGTGGAAAAAAAAAGAAAAAATGCTTTGTTGCATTGGTGAAAAAGAAAAAATGCCTAATTACTTTTTTGCTCGAGTTTGGGAAGGAAATCGAGGAAATTTCTTGAGGTAATTTTAGAAATCAAAAATAAAAATAAAAATAAAAAATAGTTGAATGAAATCAAAGTTGAATGCTTGGTTGAAAAAGAAAAGGAAAAAAAATGCTTTGTTGCATTGGTAAAAAAGAAATATGCCTAATTACTTTTTTGCTCGAGTTTGGGAAGGAAATCGAGGAAATTTCATGAGGTAATTTTAGAAATCAAAAATAAAAATAAAAAATAGTTGAATGAAATCAAAGTTGAATGCTTGGTTGAAAAAGAAAAGGAAAAAAATGCTTTGTTGCATTGGTAAAAAAGAAATATGCCTAATTACTTTTTTGCTCGAGTTTGGGAAGGAAATCGAGGAAATTTCATGAGGTAATTTTAGAAATCAAAAATAAAAATAAAAAATAGTTGAATGAAATCAAAGTTGAATGCTTGGTTGAAAAAGAAAAGGAAAAAAATGCTTTGTTGCATTGGTAAAAAAGAAATATGCCTAATTACTTTTTTGCTCGAGTTTGGGAAGGAAATCGAGGAAATTTCATGAGGTAATTTTAGAAATCAAAAATAAAAATAAAAAATAGTTGAATGAAATCAAAGTTGAATGCTTGGTTGAAAAAGAAAAGGAAAAAAATGCTTTGTTGCATTGGTAAAAAAGAAATATGCCTAATTACTTTTTTGCTCGAGTTTGGGAAGGAAAACGAGGAAATTTCATGAGGTCTTTTGAAATCAAAAATAAAAATAAAAGAAAGGTTGAGTGAAATCAAAGTGAAGGCGTGGTTAAAAAGAAAAATGCCTTGTTGTAGGATGCGAGAAAAAGAAAAACGTTTGGTTGTATAAAAAAAAAGGAAAATAAAAGGTGGTAAATAAAATGGTAAATAATTGCTAAAATAAGTGATAATAAATTGAATAAAATTGATAAATTGGGTTAAATGTTTTGATTTTAATTTTAGAAAATTATGTAAATGCTTAATATATAAACAAGAAAATGTATAGTGGTTTGAACCCGTTTTGTATCTACATGCCATCATCTAGTTTTCTCAATTGATTAATTTTGCCCTATAAATTTTTTGTCTCTTCTGTTGCGACACTTAGGTGGAAACGTGATCCTGTCCTCAAGTGCGAATTTATGTTATGTATACAGGAGACATGGAAATCTAAATAACCTTTACGTGTACCTTTGTGTCATTGTTTTTTGAAATCTCAAAAGCCGAATGTCGTATGTTAATTTGTCTCGAGCCTTAATGCGTTCTAGGGGTTTTTATGCGATCCCCTAGGGCACTTAAGATGTGCTCGCCCAATATCCACTTTATATATTGGGTGTCGGTACCTAAATTAAAACCTTGAATACAGGATTCGAGGGGAATCCTCGATCCTTCTAAAAGGTTGTTTAATCCTTTTGGGAGGAAACGTAAGCTTGAACAGCTTAGTTATCTAAAATCCTAACAATTTTAAAGTGGTAATGTGCGTGAATTTTGTTCATATTTGACCTTGAGATCTGCGTGTTTTTAAAACTACCGTCTGTGTGTAAGGCGAGTTGAATGTAGCGTTTTTTGGAAGTCTGTAAAATTTAATAAGAATTAATTATAATAGAGGTGTGAATTCATTAAGAAGTGTCGGTATGTCTTAACTCTCGTGAGAGTGTAATTGAATTGTATTTTTGTAAAAGTCGATATGCAGGTTTAACTGGGATCCCAAACTGGGCGACATCTAGAGAAGTTCCCAGTTGACCCCAATAGACGAGCGGTCCCACTGTAATTAGAGATCAGGAAATGGGGGGTGTGCGTGGGGAACGCAGGGGAATAAACCAGACTCCCTCTCTATTTGCTAATGGCGGATTTTTATTGCCGCGCGGGAGATGTCCCTTCTTGCTTCCTGGTTTCCTAATTGATTTTGCCGCCTAATCGTTTTTTCTAATTGAATCTTTTAATGGTTCTATACTTATTTTATTGGCTGGGTGATTTTCCTCCGGCATCGACTTGTTAATTTTTTAGTTTCTTCTATCTGGGAAGAATGATGTAAATCGTTCTTTTGGAAAAATGGTGGTCATTGGTTTAAGTGGAGATGTGTAATCGTTTATCTGTCGTAGGTGGTGTAATTTCGGCATTGGTTGTATTGTGTGTGTGACGTGTTTTGTGTACGAATTTTGTTTTGTTTTGTGGGTTGTGTCGGTGTTTTTACGTGGGGCTTGGTTGGATTCATTGATACTTCTAGAGAATCGGCAGGTGGGACAGGTTTTTACCTGTTTTGTAATGTCGTGTGTCATGTTCTGCCAATAATATTGTGAAGAGATGAGTCTCGTCATCTTGGAGATGTTGTTTTGTGTTCGTGTGTGTGTGTGCAATCTTTCTAGCTCTGATGATATCTGGGTAAGGTGTGCTGTGGTCAGAGAGTTCTGGGGATAGGATGCCAAACATTAGGTAGATGGGTGGACAACCTGTGGTAGAGTGTGGTGTGTTGTTATATATGACTGTAACTCTTTTGGCCAACTTGGTCCATGCAATCTTAGGATTCTCTGTCGTAGTTGGTGTAATTTCGGCATTGTTTGTATTTCAATAATCCGGATATTGTATCTATTGATATTAAATCGAATGGTTGTTGTGGACTTAGAAAAAATGTTATTCAGTGATATCAGAGTGGAATTGAGTGAAAGTGCGACTTTCGACGTGGACACGCTTTGAGGTGAGAAGTGTCACAGGTGTGATGAAGGCGTCTTTGGCCTGAAAAGTGAAAAGTTTTGTGGTGTGGCCTGTGACACGAAGCGAAAAAAAAATTGTAAATGAAAAGGTGTCACGTGAAGCCTTTGTTTGTACAAAGTCTAACCTGTTCTCACTATGAACAACAAATTTACTAAAGTCATGGGTACTGGGTGTACGAACATATATCGAGAATTCTTATATTGTTAGTGAATATGGCACGTTTAATGTGAAAATTTTTAATGTTTTGTGTAGACGAGGTGGTTGTTATTAACGGTTGTGCATGCGCTTGCTGGTTGTTGTCGTCTTTTGGCGCGAGTGTCGCGCTTGTTGTGCGGGTTGTGCGTGTTACCGTTGTGTGATGACGTATGGGTGCGTGTGTTGTTAGCGTGAAAACCGTCCTGTTGGATGGATGTTGTCTGTGTTTTGTTGTTGTGAATGTCGTGTTTGTTGTGAGGTACATTTGTGTGATTGTTGCGTGACGACGCATGGTCACGTATGGACTTTGCGTGGTAGTTGTGTGAGCTGTGCTGTTGTACGGACACGTTTTTGGGCATTGTGATTGTAGGTTGAAGCCGTTGTGGCTTTGTGAGTTGAGGGCATATAGTACTGGTAATTGGTTTTAGGAGAGAAGTTGTGTGGTGCGGGGTTAGATTGGTGGCATATAGAGAATTGCGGTTTGGTCAATGAATGCATGCAAGGGTTGCCATGGGTGAAAGAGTTGGGTGCAGTGCAAGTCCTTTGGGACAGGTTTTGGCATAGCCCGTGCGTGCATTCATTGGATACATGGTTGGATACATGGTTAAAGGGGGTAGGTAGGGTTAGAAACAAGTCCAAAGTCAATTTCTTGACGCCATAGGGTGGAGATCCTACCTCAGTTCTGGACTCCGTCTCGAAAAGTCTGCACTGGGGTGTCTTTGGCTTGGGATGGCTGCTTGGGACATCTGATGGGCTGGATCGGGACCGATTGCACTGTCCGCGCAATTGAAGGGGGAAATCTGGCCGTTCGCACTGCTTTTACTCGAATGGATCGATTTCGGACCATTTGCACTGTCCTGGGTCGTGTGGATTGCTTTCGGGTGCGGGTGTATGGATACGGCATGGCGGTGGATGACTCCTCGGTGGCCGGTGTCAGGTCGCGGTGACACTCGCCGGCGGTAAGGCCGTCCATCTCGCCTGGGGCGGTGGCGTGACCGTCATCTCTCCCGGGGGTGGGGCTCCTGAATGCCGTCTCTCTTTGCTTGGCGTTGATTCCTTGAAGTGCGGCGGCCAAATGAATAATTATCGCCGTCAGGGTGCGTCTTGTCGCTTCGCTCGTTGCCAGTTTCTTCTCCCTCGGTTTGTCGTTGCCACCTTTTTTGATCGCATCTTGGCTACTCTCCATAGTATCCTGTCGACTCACTGTAATATTATATGCAGGGGTGAATATTACTCTTGGAGGTTGATGATTGTTGAGGTGGTGGCGCAGTCGTGGTGGCTGAGTGCTAAGGTGTACACAACAGGGGAAAGAAACCAGGATACTTGATGGGGTTGAAATAAGGCAACTGATCGGAGGAAAGAAAGGCTTTGAGAAGGTGGAGCGGTTTGGCTATTGACTATCTATTCACATTGCGGTAAGATTGGACTTAGCTGAAAGGATGAGCGGGGAGGGATCTCTAGAGCAGGTGTTACCTCGGTGGGATCGAGCTCCTAACTGCCAATTCTAGGTTCTCGATTTAACACGAAAACCCTTCTTACTTCTCATTGGTTGATCTATGTGACGTGGAGGTGCCCTATAGGTCCTCCACTAATGAGTTGCTCCCTGATTGGTCTACGTTACGCCTTTGTCTTTAGACATGTTTCAGCTTGACCAGGAAGTGATAGTTTGTTGAACTCGAACTTTTATGAGTTCCGCGATAATTAAACTGGTAATAACTTTACTAATGATTGTGCTAACTCTAAGCCTTCTTCCTAGGCCTTCTTTCTAGGCTTTCTGTCCTCCAATGTTACCTTGTTCTTTATTGAAACACAAATCATACATTTCCATACATATTGGATCGGGTTGGCATCTATGTATGTACAAATTATGACATATATATATATAAATGTAAAGGGTCGCAACAATATTTGAAAATTGTATTACCAAGTCCTCTTGTCTTGAAAGTGCAGCAGGCTTCCTGCCAATACTGAAACCTATCTCAGTTACCGCAGTGGAGCGCTGGTTTCGAGTGAAATTGGCAAATTTGTAAATAAATTCAAGAATAATCTAGATAGAGACCTAAAAATTGGATCATACGTTTTTCCAGATTCAACTCTATATACTGTTATACAAAATTTCATTTATATTAATTACGTATTGAGAACGTGCATAACCACGTTCGTGACATCACATATAATAAAGCGTTTGTTCGTTGAAGCCGAATAGGATTGGTCCATTCTGTGTCACGTGTTCAAGTTACGTAGTTAAGTGACGTGGCCGGCTGTAGGTCTGTTTGGTTTTTGTTTTCATCCTTTATTTTATTCTATTCTGACCTTATTAGGCATTTTTTGCTTTCGGCAATTTATTCGGTGAATATTTGAGGAATAATATTTTTTAAATAATTTTATTTTTTTAATTTAGCTTGATAATCCACGGAAGCAAGCAAGGAAGGCTTCTTGAAAATAGTTCAGCTTGCTTCACCAAAAATGTTGTTTACAAAGAAATTTATTCATTGTAAGTTCACCTCTTTTAAGGTAAAAATGTTAATTAAAAAATATCAATAAAATGACCCGAAAGGTAAAATGTTGCAACGCTCGGAAGGGGATCGATCCCTGACGGACCATGAACGTTATTTTACCTCGAACGCTTCCGATTACATATTATTAAGTATCAAAAAGGAATGTGAGAAATAAAATTAGGAATCCACCTGCTCTAGCCGATCCCGTCCTTGGACGGGCCTTTCTACTAGTATATATATATATGAATATATAGAGATTTTCTACGAAAGAATTCTGACAATCAAACATGATACAGAAATATTGTCATAATCATTTTCTGACTAAAAATAAGTATTTTTGCCCAGTACTTGGTTATATTTTATTAGTTGAAAATGTGACAAAAATCTCTTCCAAACCTATCTCTATATCCTGTTAAAATTTCAGCCGGATTAGTTAAGTATTGAGAGGATGCATATGTTGACTTATATATTAATTGACACACACAACAGAATTCTCAATTATTTTTACATTCAGCTTATACTTTAAGGGAAATACACGCATTGACAAAATTCAAGGATGTGGAAAGTCTTTAATGTCACCGGTCTTCTGTTTTATTTTTTAAGGAGTCAGAGGAAATTTTGTTTTCACTTGGTTATCTCATGTGTGTTCAATAAAGGTCACTGTGATATATTTTAGAGTTACTGTCTGAATCCCAATATACATGCTAAAAGGTACAACTTCCTTAAGTTTTGTCCATGATTGTAGGTTAGATTTAGAAGTTTGAGTACATAAGTTGTACTTATAAAGGCGCTCCTGGAATTTGGTAAAACCACACAGGAGAACAGTTCGTATTTAGGTTGTTCTGCTCGCGCGCGTTTTCTTATGTAATTGGTGTTTTGTTTCTGGGTCTTTTCTAGGCGCGTTGTGACCTTCTGAAAGATTTGAAAACCACGTTTTGTGTTAAACTTGTCTAACTTCACAATATCTCATCAAAGCGTTTTTTTTTTGTTTTTGTTCATATAATAAAACTTTTTGTTTTGCATATATATAGTTATAACTATTTAAAATAAATATTTTTTTTTTCAACAAATGAACATTTAAAAATAAAATATTTTAATTGCTATTTATCATTGAAAAATTTACTTATTATATTCATTTTTTTTGTCACACCAAAATAGTATAGGCTCTTTGCTTTTAACATGCATTCGATTTAAAAAAAGAATAAATATAAAAGAGAAACAAAAAATAAGGAAACCAACGAATGGATTTAAGCATGTCAGAGCAAACGGAAAGAGCCGATTTGTTGAAGAAGTTGGAAGAGCTCCTACAGGCGATCACAACAAGAACCGATGGGCTGTATGACGTAAGATCTGCCAATGTAATCAAGAAGAGTACTCGTTACATAACGGGAGGCACTCTTAGAGAATACCAAGTCCGTGGTCTTGGATGGATGATCGCCCTGTACGAAAGAAACCTCAATGGAATCTTGGCAGATGAGATGGGCCTGGGTAAGACGCTGCAAACAATATCCTTTCTAGGCTATCTCAAACATTACAAAAAAGTTAACGGACCATTTCTCGTGGTAGTCCCAAAGTCCACGCTGGAGAACTGGCTGAACGAGTTCAAGAAGTGGTGTCCCTCTCTGAGAGTGGAGAGCATCAAGGGCAACAAGAACGATCGGCAGGAGCACATCCACAACGTCATAAAGAGCAACCAGTGGGACGTGTGCATCACCTCTTACGAGATGGTTAACATCGAGAACAGTCTTCTCCGAAAGTACTACTGGAGGTTTCTCGCGGTGGACGAAGCCCATCGGCTCAAGAACGAGAAGTCCATGCTAGTGACCAACCTGAGGAATTTGAAATCCGCCAACCGCCTTCTAATAACGGGGACACCGTTGCAAAACAACCTGCACGAGCTCTGGGCTCTCCTCAATTTCCTTCTACCAGACCTCTTCGACGCGACAAAGGATTTCGATGAGTTGTTCTCGCGACCAGATGATCTTAAAGACGAAAGTATCCGGAAAATGTTCCATCGTATACTCAGGCCATTTATATTGAGGCGTCTAAAGTCGGACGTTGAAACGTTGCCGCCCAAAAACGAAGCTAAGATATTTGTGGGGATGAGCGAACTGCAGAAGTCGTTGTATAAGAAAATTCTTCAAAAAGAGCTATTTGTGTTAAACTCCAAGGGGACGGTGGCAAAGAAAGGCATCACAAACGTAGTGATGGAGCTGAGGAAAGTCTGCAACCATCCGTACCTAATTGAAGGTGTCGACACCAATCCCTATTCCACAGACGAGCAATTCATCGAGGTTTGTAGGAAATTAAAAGTGATGGACAAACTTCTAGACAAGCTCAAGTCTAAAGGCTCTAGAGTATTGGTTTTTTCTCAAATGACAAGAGTTTTGGATATTCTAGAAGATTATCTTCGGTATCGTGACCACAGCTTTTGCAGACTCGATGGTCAGACTTCTTTCGAGGACAGGAACAAAGCGATCGAGGACTACAACATGAAGAACAGCACTAAGTTTGTATTCTTGCTCAGCACTCGCGCGGGAGGTCTAGGGATCAATTTGACCTCTGCTGACGTCGTCATTCTTTATGACTCAGACTGGAACCCCCAGATGGACCTACAGGCCATGGACCGCGCTCACAGGATTGGTCAGACCAAGACGGTCAAGGTATACCGCTTCGTTACGCGATCAACAGTGGAAGATCTGATCATCCAGAGAGCTGAAGTCAAGCGCCGCCTCGACTTCTTGGTCATCCAGAAAGGGCGGAAGGCGACCGAGCAAATGGATGAGAAGGGAGAGCTGCTCAGCATGCTGCGCCACCAGGTGATGCACATTAACGATTCCGTCGACGACGACGACATTGAGCAAGATATCGATGAGATCATCGCTAATTCCGAGAAAATCGAAAATGAAATGAAAGAAGATGTAAACAATCTCGATGAAGATGGGCTTACAAATTTTACCTTTGATTCCGGTTGGGAAATGTACAAATTCGAAGGCGTTGACTATAAAGAACAAAATGATAAAAAAGAAAATGAAACAAATCAAGATGCGCCACAGAATGAATTCAATCGGGAGAGGAGGAGCTTACATAGCTTGATCGGGCATAAATACCCCGAAATGCCATTTTATAGGTTTTACCCCAAAGAATTGGAGCAATTAAAAATTAAAGAAGAAAACTATTATGCACGTAAGGTAAAAAAATCCAAAGATGCGAAAGAAAACTCTCAGTCAATGTGTGAACAAACAGATTCGGTAAAACCTCTGACAAGAGCGGAGGAAGAGAAACGAGATGAGCTATTAAGCCAAGGGTTCATAAAATGGTCAAAAAAAGACTTCTCTAACTTTGTTCGGGCAGTAAAAAAATACGGGAAAAAAAATTACGCAGAAATTGTAGCGGAAGTTAAAACAAAAACAACCGAAGAAATTGTCCAATATTCTGAGGTATTCTGGAATAGGATTCAAGAAACGGCCGAAGGTCGGAGGATCATGGAATATGCGGAGAAGGCAGAAGATCGACTAAGTCAAAGGCAGAAGCAGCTCGAGATTCTAGCGCAGAAGATATCCAAGTGTAAATTCCCTCTTCACACCATGAAGATCAAGTACGGGTTGTACCGAGGCAAGCTCCATTGGACAGAGACGGAGGACCGAGCGCTGCTCTGCGGCATGCATGTGCTATGCAAGAACGGAGAGCTGGACGGGGCCAAGATTCACAAGTACGCCATGGATAAAGTACCCTTCGACTTTGATCTGATGGTTCGAACTCCCGAAGAAATTAAGGAACGATGTCTGCAGCTCCTCAATTTCATAGAGCGGGAGGCACAAGAGGTACCAAAGAAATCACTGAAACATAAGTCCACGAGAAGTTCCAAGCCTCTTGCCAAAAAGCCACGTCTTAGCGACACCAATCAGGATCTAAATGAACTGTCCTCGTCTGAGGATGAAAGTGAATCAGATGACCAATCTGAGGAGGAATACCAGCCCTAGGAAACTCGATAGTAGAATGTTGTAAATACCAATCTATATAATATACTTGTAAATTACCCCTGATAATTCTATATAATTAAAATGGAAATTTGTATGTATTATAAAAAGGGCATAAAATTAAGTCTGGAAGGTAAAGCCTTCAAAGGGTTAAACCCAGACTATAGAAATTAGCCAAATAAAGAATTGCATATTGGTATCAGGCTTATATTTTCTTTTAAAATTACTTTTTATAAATGTTTATATTAGTGAGAGAATATCTTCATTTTTCGTCACAATTTTTATTTATTAAAATATGACTAAGCCACTTTTATTTATAGTGCCGCTATCCATGTAATCGTTTTCAAACAATATTCATCCTTTCATACCTCATCTTTAAGGTTAAAAATAATCGTTATTTCTCTTCAAAATAAGTTTTGATTTTTCATTGAAAAGAAACTCATGCGGGATAATTTTCAAATGTCGTTTTACAATGTGGTAATTATATTCTTTTTATTTTTTTGTTCCCTAATTTTTTTCAATTATGCTATAAAATATGTTTAAAAAACTTCTTATTACAAAGCCGTTTTTTATCTTACACAAATAGGCCTATTTTAAATATGTTTTAAAAAACGTTTTAAATAAAAGGCTTAAAACAATAAAACCTCACATTTTCGATCAATTCCTTTATTAAGAATAACATTAGTTGCTGTAAATTTACATTTTTACCGAATACATAGATTATGTGCAATGATTTGTATGTATATTTATACAAGATTAAAAAAAAGTTCAAAACTGAATTATTAATGTACATGAATTAATTGAAAAATTATTTTAAAAAAATATAGAAAATGCACGACACATTGTTTCAAAGATGAATATAAATGGAAATTACTTTTGGATATAAAGTGTCAGAGGGGAAGTAGGAAAACCATTGAGAAGACTTGAAATGGTCAGGATTAGTTTAGTGAAAAATGTTATTAAAGTAGAAAGGATGGGGAGACATTTACAATTGTCAAATTTAAAATTTTAAAGTTTTTTTTTTAAAGAAAAGTATAAACAGTATAACTTGGATAATTCGAACGTCTTTTGTGAAATCTGGTAAAATTTTACAAAACACTGATGCAAAATTCGGTAGATGAATTCGCAGTGATGATTCTTTTGTGGGCTGTTGCAAGGATTTAAATCAGATCACTAAATAGCAGAAAGGAGAGGGTAAAAGTCTCCTTCAAACTAACTTTATTTAAAACATGTTAAGAGGAAAACACCTAACTGGTCAGCAGACCAGGCCGTGCTCTAATCCTTTGTTGCCGGCTGGCGGGTATGTTTGTTTGATGTCACCTAATCCGTCTGGCCGACGTCCCGAAGTGGATCTCCATTATTCCACATCTTTAATTCGATTATTTATTTTGGTCCCTAGAATTTCCTATAAAAATCTGCCTTTTTTCATTAATTCACGTACATTAATAATTCAGTTTTGAACTTTTTTTAAATCTTGTATAAATATACATACAAATCATTGCACATAATCTAAGTATACGGTAAAAATGTAAATTTACAGCAACTAATGTTATTATTAATAAAGAAATTGATCGAAAATGTGAGGTTTTAAGCCTTTTATTCAAAACGTTTTTAATTAGAATTCTTGGATAATTCGATTTTTTTTTTGTTGCTTGGGCTTCAAATTATCCATGTTCGACTTGTCGTATAGTAGCGTTAACACGTCATTCTGAAAATGAATATGCAAAATAAATTCTGATAAAATTATAAAGGTAAAAACTTCTTCTGCTGGTGTTCAAGATTAGTTAATAAATTGGGAATTTTTGCCTCCTTCTCTCCACATCAAAGTATAATTCTGTCGGGTTGATTGGTTATGTGGGGCGAAAACTTTAATCGCAAATAATGATTATAAATAATAGACAAATTGCCTGCTCAACGAACGTGTAGATAAGTTGCTGGGTCATTTTCAAATTTTTTCCTGAATTTCAAAACCTGATAAATATATTTATTTTTGAAGATCATTTGTTGGTTGGAAGTTGTCTTGGAAAAAATATAGCTACATGAACCAATGATTTATTTAATTCTCGATGTATCGCTGTCATTCTCCTCTGGGGAATCCTCAGTAACATTGAGTCACTGAAACCTCCAGAATTAAATGGATTATTGGTTGATGTAGCTAAATATATTTAATTTAAAAAGATGGATAGAAAATTGTACCTATTTAGCACGTATATCGGAATTCAGACAATAAATCCGAAAGCTATTTGATACACAGTGACCTTTATTGAAGACACACGATATAGTCAAGTGTGAATTAAATTGTCTCTGTCTCAAAAAAAAAAAAAAAAGGCGACCTGCGATATGAAGACTTTCTAATTTTTTTTTCCATGAGAGCACATGGCGAGTGTAACTGGAGGCGTCTACCCCCGAGGGTTAGTCCATCTTGACGGTGGCGGTCCGGGTCAGCCCTTCCATTCGGTCGTCCTGGACTGCCAATCGCCGTACAGGAACATCCTCTATACCTGGGTCCTCATCTGGTCATCGTAGGTTTCTCTCTTACCCTTCCATGGCTTAAGTTGACTAAAATAAACAGTCGTCTTGTAAATGCGCTCTTTCTTTCTTCAAGTTGAATCACTCTTCAACTATCATAGGGCAGAACCTCGGTGATTCTCAATTGTCCTCGATAGCTTGGTTGGTTCTCCAGTTGGTTTACGTCTTTTGGCAAACTTTCTTCTCGTTCAATGCCATTATCCCACACTTTAATTTTTGCCTCACTCATGAATCGCCTTTGTCCATAAATATTATAGGTTGTCTTGTCATTGGAAACCTTTAGCTGAAAGTCAACATTGTTTACTTCTGTGAACAATGTATATTAAATTTTAGCCTCATGAGTCATCACATTTTCAAATTTAGCACCATCACCTTCCAATCGAACTGCTTTAATTTCTCTCATTTTAGCTCTGCGTGAATCAATTTTATCTCGCATATGAGCGAACAGGAAGTCAGCTGAATAGCCAATATGTAAGTTGTTATCCTATCTGGCGAATGAGATAAATATAAGAGGTAAGTCTGTCCATGTTCTCCCATTTAACAGGTGTTTGGGTTGTGGGATCATCATTCTCAATGAGGACTTAGATGTCCTTTCCAACGACGTCATCAGATCAAAGTTCCTATGGTTCCTGCAGCTGATTGCTACTACCGAAGCGTTTGGTCAAATCAGGCATGATGTCGATATGGAATCTCCTCGTTACCGATTTTCTCAATAGACAGGGGCTGCTTCCAGTATCTATCTATCTTTGCTTTCACTATTTCCTTGCTGCTTATTTTGACATTCGTCAGGTATGAGTTAGGTGAGACGGTCTTCTTCTCTTCAACTTCTAGGTTGAAAGCTGCTAGTCCTTTACCAGTTCCTGGCTTTGGGATAATGGTCCTCGTCATTCCAAGTTGAGATTTGATTCCATGAGATCCACAAGGGATCTATGGTCTCCAGGTGGATGTTTCTCAGTTTTCCAAGACTGGTGTTGTGGCTTTGACCTGAGTCCGCTAGTTTGTGGAGACGGTCATAAGATGGCGTCTAATTTGACGGGAGAGGTGATCTTTATTTTTGTATATAGATTACTAGAACATTTACTCGTCCTACGAACAGGTCTAGAACGACAACCAGTTCTAAGCCTTATTAAAGTTTTACCTTAAGTTAAATAATAAAGTATAGATCACATCGCACATGTGAAGGAAAATTATAAGAATAATTATATATTTCTGTGAAAAATACCCACTTCGGCCAGTTAGAGTTTTTTATTTTCTCAACGTTTCGACAAAAAACTTTTGTCTTCGTCAGGAGAAATAATTTAAAATGTGTCTATTTTTCACAGAAATATAAATGCCGGCCAGGCAACCTCTATCTTCAGAAAAATTATATAAACATAAAAATATGTCAACGTGAAGAAACTAACTACTCTTACGCTGTTAAAATTTTCCATTACATAATCAGGGGATTAAGCGCCATATCTTTATAATACAATGAAAAAATAAGTTTAATAATAAATAATTTTGAAAATAGAGCAATCCATAAATAAATATTTAATTAAAAAGGCATATATTGGATCAAAATATAATTTATTTTACCAATATATGCCTTTTTAATTTTAAATAAATAATTTATAAATTATAAAAATCGCAATTCTGCAGGATTTTGGCCTTCTGTCTTAAAATTAATTCGCAATCTTTGTGCCTCTGATATTTGCTGCAATCTTGCCCAGTTCTTCCACTTTCGTGTTCTCGATATAATATTTTATGGGATTAATCTTGAAGCTCTTTTTTTCCCACAATTTTTTCAGCTCGCTTCTCTCTCCAAGCCTTGCATTAACATCTTTGCGTACTTCTTCACTAATATATTTCTAAGGATTTTCTCTCGTTTTCTATTTACTTGATTAGAAATAAAATTGTTACGTAGAAAATACATATCTCAGAGAATGACACAACAATAAATTTTATTTCAAAACAATTAAAACTTGTAAAATATAGAAGAATGGTCCATTCAAAGGTCTATAATCACAGCCAGTCCCAAGTATTACCTTAATACTTCTAAAGGATAAGTATGTTCAAAAGAGACTATTTGTGTTTAACTATTTAGAGAACTATACCTAAATGTGAAAAAGATTATAATCAAGATATTATGTTTAAATCAACATAGAATCGGCAATAATTTAAAAGTAACAGATCCAAGTATTTTTATTTCCAGTAAATAAATGTATAATAAATTTAATACTATTTGTAGATATATTTTGAATTATATAGCAACAAATATCTTTTAAGAAACTGATAATTTATATTATGTTGATTGTAGTTATTGCCAAACATTTCTTTTCTTTTGTACACAGTTCTTTTTTCTCTTTCTTTCTTCTTGTTAATATCATATGACTATTCTCTTTACGATCTAAAATTATTGTAAATATATATCTTTAGTAAAATCAATCATTCCTCCAAGGAAAAGTGTTTTTCAAAACATTTTTATTGTTCTCTAGCTTTCGGGCATGGACACCCTTCTACAGGAGAAAACCTGGTATAATGATACGCCAATAGAACACGAGTTAAATATAATCGGATACTATCGTGTTCTATTGGTGAATTATCATACCAGGTTTTCTCCTGTAGAAGGACGTCCGTGCCAGAAAGCTAAAGAATAAAAATGTTTTGAAAAGATAATTTTCCCTGGAGGAATGATTAATTTTACTCAATATTGATGCAAGGGGTTATTCTATAGAAAAATATATATGTATAGACAAATGTAAAGGCATACATGTATGACAGTACAAGTATCCCTAGGGGGACATAGCGCTTAAAATTGAAATAAATAAATCTTTATCTATTCTCTCAATATATATCATGAGACCTACCACCCTGCACCATACATTTTATTTAATTTTATTTATTTATTTCGTCTCAGTTTACAGGTGTTACATTCAAGTCACCATGTCCTGGCTTTTTACACAGTTGGTGGAGTAGAGGTGGTACTTTGCAGGAGGGCATTTTATTCAAACTACAGTTAAACCTGTCTATTGTACCCCCTCTAAATAGCGCCTCCCTCTCTATAGCACCCGATTTTAAATACGTAGTACGATGCGATTTACATTACAAGTGACCTGTCTATAGAACCCCTTCTCTATAGCACCCTATTTTGGTGAATCCCAAGAGGGGGCGCTATAGACAGGTTTAACTGTACGCGCCATGTATATACAAATAGTTTTTATATATGTTTAGTGTGTAGTAGTATCAGCATTTATTTTCTACAATTTGCTGACTCGCAATGACAATTAAATTATTTGTGAAATTATTTTTAAATGGGACATTTTCTAAATAATAGAACCATGACCCTCATTTTAGTAAAAATATAAATATTTTTTTATATTGATCAGGGATTATATTTTAAAACAATAAAACGAATGATTTTTTTAAAGACTTGCAAAAAATATAAGAAAATATACTATGGTGATATTTTAAACATTTTCTTTAATTGTGTTTTCAAGAAGGTTCATGATAGAAACCTTGAATTAGATAATTGTTCGTACACAACACAACAATGACTTTAAAAATAAATAAAATCTAATTTTCAAAACAAATAGGATATATTTAATAGATTTTAATAATATGAACAACTAGCGAATATACCCGGCTTCGCCCGGTTTGTTTTACCTGAGTGAAAGTTTGCCAAATGAACATTTGTTGACTATGTCGCGATCCTACTAAATCCATTATTGACAAGATAAATTGATATTTGTTAATCATCTGTAGCAAACCCATTGAGAAATTTTGCATGAAGGTAGATGAATATGTAGATTAACAAATACGTGTTATTCAGAGAGTGAAATTAGACAATAAACAAACCATTTTTCATATTTCAGTTGTAAAATTATGATAATTACACTGGTCAACAACATTTTCCCCCAAGAAAACCTGATAATGTTTCTAGTACAAATTTTCATGCTGAACTCAAAAATATAATAAGAAATTTTCCATCACCCATGGTTTTTATGCGACAAACCTTTTTAATGTTAATAAATGCAAACAATGTTACGTAAGCATTTTTGCATGAACTTTATTACATTACATTGGTTAACCAAAAATATTTTTCTTTGTTCTAAAAGAAGCAGAATTTTATCTTTATGTAAATTTTTGTGCTGATTCCAAATATACCATTAGTTTATTTTCTATCACGCAATGTTTCTGAGATAAACCTATTTAATATTTAAAATATGTTTAATATTAATTTTATATTGTGTGAAAAGTAGTGGCAAGGAATTTTCTTCTTTGATTGTGGTACATTTATCCAGTAGTAGTCAGCAAGCATACCGGGACTCCATTTACCTTGGTACCGCTTCTCCATGTTTGATGCATCTTGATGAAACCTCTCACCATGCTCATCGCTAACTACACCAAGATTGTCGGGTAATACATCTAGATGTGAATGCAGGAAATGGATCTAGAGAGACATGTTACATCCCAGTGTTTTGTAGGAAAGTAAGAGTTCATTAACTAAGTCATTGTAGTTTTCGGCCTTAATACTTCCCAAAATGTTCTTACAGACCTTTTAAAAAGGATTTCATGCTGCTGCTTTAACTTCATTTAAGCTATCTTCAAAATTACCATCCTGCAGAAATTTTCGAATCTGAAGTTTAGCGAAAATGTCTTCTTTAATTTTCGCATCACTTATGCTAGGGAAATTTTGCTTCAAATAGGCAAATCCAGCAGCATTTAGATTCATTGTCTTGACAAAATTATTCATTAATTCCTGTTCAATATGTAATGGTGGTAAGCAAATATTTTTCAGATTTAATAAAGAAAAATGCAATATTTTAAAGTCTTGGAGTAAGGGCTTCACGGTTCGGTCAGTTCTTTCCTTGTCTCTACTATCTTACTCACATAAAACAACAACAAGATTTTGTATATGCTTACTGTAAACCAAGCAAGAGAGCAATGGCTTTCAAGTCACCACAGATTTTACAGCTGCTTTTGTCGTACTTTACCTTTTTCAAAAGCAGTTTCCTTCTTCCGTAACTCTCATGCTGAATGTGTGTGTGTTATTGGCACCGATGGGAGCTTATTACCGTTGTGAAGGAGAACAGCTTTCAACTAAATTTAGAGGAATAAGCGCCACTCTTCTATATTATGTTCATCACCAAGTGCATCCATTAGAATAACTACATCGTTGTAGTACACTAAGTCATTTTTTTTTCGTGAAAAGTCTTGAAATTCAGCTTGTCCTTGGCGAAAAGAACATATTTTTGTGTCCTTATGCGGCAGATTCCAATTTTTCAAACCTATAAGCTGAAAGTTCACTCTGTTATTATTTTATTATTATTATTATTTTTTAACAAATGCAAATGACGTCGAGGTCATTCGAACCTCCTTTCGTTGATAAATGAGTTTCGGATGAAATATGTGCTTTTAAATTTGTATCATCCTACTCTTATATTCACCATTTTATTAACAAATCAAAATGATATTTAGGAAAAGATGTCCTCGTGTCAGGATGGCCGAGTGGTCTAAGGCGCCAGACTCAAGAGTAAATCTTGTCCCGTAGCGGGATTGAGTGTTCTGGTCCACTAATGTGGGCGTGGGTTCGAATCCCACTTCTGACACTTTTTTTTATTAATTTTTTTTTACTGAGCTATGATTGTTTTTATTTTCCCTGTGGGCGGCATGAAATTCTAACTTTTTTTTTTTAAATCGTAAAATCAACTTTTAATTACATTTATTTAATACAAATTATCAAGAAGGGGTTAAATTGTTGTATGTTGTACATGTTGATGTTCTTTAAATATTATATATTGAATATACACACCCACTTAAATCCCCCACTCGATATCTCTATAGAAGCTTATATCGAATATCTAAAAACCTTGAAAACGGGCCCCCATGAATGACGCCTGAGTCCTTTCTCTCTACCTTACTCTCCTTTACCAAAGATAAACTATTATACCAAATTACTACAACTAAATATCGCCACCATTTATATAAATGGATCCCAATTATCAGAAGGAGTTGGGGCTGGAGTTATCCTACCACCTCCCCTACAACTTAAACTTCACCAGGAGTGCTCAGCGTTCCAAACTGAACTTCTAGCCATACTTTACGCAACAAAGATCATTCAGCTTTTCCCGCACGGACACTTTATCATTGCTTTAGACTGCCAATCGGCTCTTTCGGCCATATGTAGATATTGTTCCCCAAGAACACAACTGATCATTGAAATCATCTATAACCTGCATTATACACCAAATGTAGAATTCTGCTGGGTCAAAGGCCACAGGGGTATTGCAGGAAATAAACTGGTGGACCAGACAGCAAAAGTCGCAGCACATTCTAACCTGCCTCTATCTTTTCCCATCCTCCCAAAGAGCGTCGCGTGCAGTAAAAAGAACAGATAATGTGGAGAGACTTCTGCATCAAATATGACTCCACCAGAAATCGACGAAGATTTCCTGCTATCCCGAAATCACTGCTCACAATGTTCAAAACATCAAAAATGTATTTACATCAACAAAAATTCTGACTGGTCATGGTTACATTCAGGCAGACTTTGAAATGGTATTGAAAGAAGACCCAAATTTCTCCCATTGCCAAGATGAATACCAAACCGTGGGCCACCTCTTCTTCACCTGTCCAACCTTCAAATACCAAAGATTCCTTACGGCCACTCTCCTAGGAATACCAACCTAAGTACAGCATGATTCAAGATTAAAATGTGGAGAGCGCGTTTAAAAACTACAAATATTTTCTCACAATGAGTTTATTTTAATTTTAAATTGCAAGCTTTCAGGCGATAATCGCTCTTTTAATGGGCTTAATTAAAATAATTGAGAGAGAGAGAGAGAAAGACATTGACATTTGAAACGATTTTATTGACAATTAGTCAATAAAAAAAAAGTAATATAAATGAATAAATGATGAGAATGTACAATGATTTTAGGAGCTAGGGAGGCTCCACCACCTTGATAAGGTCCTCCTCCAGACGAGGAGGGGGTCTTCTTGGACTCCTCGCATCTCCAGGCCCAGGAAGTGCTTGTAGATGCGGGTCTTGGCAGATGCCATGATGGCCAAGGCGTCATCCTCCAGGTCATGCCCGAAGATCCAGCTCTGCAGGTCAGGGGGCTGCTGGATGATAGTGAAGGCCTCCACGATGACTGGCCTGATCCGCCTACAGGACCAGTAGCGGTGGGCCAGTGACAGGTCTCCGGACCCACAGGCGATGCAGGACTCCCGGGCTGAGGCCGGATGTGCTGGATGGGGAAGGGCGTGCAGAGCCAGCCGCACGGCAACGTCAGTATTGTGCCCCGAGAAGGCGCATCGCCGGAGAGAAGACCAGCTGATGGAGGTGGGGATGCTGACGTGGGGGAGTCACCGTCCCAGCAGCTGGGTGATTGGCAGTGCAGCCAGGCGTGGACGCTCCAGCATGCGGCGGGCTGTGCGGGTGGTTAGGCGCTGGAAGGCGGTGGTCGTCCCGCGCACCACGATTGCGGCCGCAAGCCTAGCGACAAGATGACGGCCCCGGGAATTCTGGGTGACCAGGCGTGAGCAGAAGCTCCCCCAGAGCAGCGGCGTCCGCGAGGGCGCCACGCGTAGCGATGGTGATATTTGGAGGAGGCTCAGTCAGTTCTCCAATGCGCCATCCCAGCCATCTTGTAGGAGCCAGGAGCTCAGGGAGCCGCAGGAAACGGCAGTCGCCCACGACTCGTTGAGCCTGGAGAAGTGCTGGTTGTAGTATTCGGTGGTTCAGATCTAGGATCTCCACAGCAGCTTCGAAGAGGTGAAGACTCCGACGACGCCGCGGGGGAAGCCAGGTGCCAGGAGTGGACGCAGGAGACAGCCACTTCCCGCTCTCGGCGAGCCAAGAGTGAGCATTTCGACCTCCACGCAGTGCTGCCTGGAAACCCTTGAGGCACGACTGCCGGAGCTGAGTGCCGACGTCGAGAAGTCCCATGCCTCCAACGGAGATCGGCCGCGCTAGGATGCTGCCGGGAAGCCATGAGGTTCGATCGTGCCCCCACACGAATCGAGCCAATCTTGCCTGCAGTCTTGCGATGGTGGTCTCGCTGGGCAGGTAAGCCTGGATATGATAGTAGATGGCCGAGAGCACCAGGCTATTGGCCGCTTTTGCTCGACCAGCAAGTGAGAGACCGCGGACAAAGGGGGACCACTTAGCAATGGCCCTCTCCAGTAACCCCTGCAGATGTTGGTCTTGGGCCAAAGTTCCCACACCAGGAGTCACTATGGTCCCTAGGATATTGATTTTATCCCTGTTCCAGGAGATGTCCAACGGGGAGTCGGTGCTGTTCCTCCAACTCCCGCACCAGAGGCCCTGGCTCTTGCCGAAGTTGACTCTTATTCCTGACGCACGTCTGATGTCCTCGAAGATCTTCTTGACGGCAGACCGACGGAGAGAACGGACATAAGGAAGCCTATGTCCAGCGTGTCAAACGCTGACTCCAAGTCGGTAGCGACGACTGCCAGCGGGGTTTCTTCTCTGCAGGCAGTGTCAGCTACGCGGGATATGTTCCAGGCTGGTGTTCTACCTGGAACGGCGTAGCTCTGGCATTCAGGTACTATGTCCCGGAGATGAGGTCGCAGTCGCCAGTAGAGGACCCCGCTGAGGACTCTGTAATCCGTCGTTGGCAAGGAGAGAGGTCGAAGTCCGGCTAGGCCTAGATCACCGTGCGGTTTTGCCATCAGGGACATTTCGCTGCGCCGCATGGAAGAGGGCAGAGCCCCGCAGAGCTGGGACGCCTCGAAGACCCGACGGAGCGCACTCGCGAAGAAATCCTCGAAGCCCCGGAAGAGCTCGCAGGGCAAGTCATCCCACCCGGCCGCTTTCCCAGTTGGCAGACGGCCGATGGCAGCAACGATCTCTTCTTCGCCGATCACATAGCGGTGGAGTGGATCGCTTTCCTCAAAGGTGACCCTTAGGATGAATCCACGCAGGAAACCATCGATATCCTCCGGTGAGTACGAAGGGTGGGGAAAAGCGCTCCTTTAGGTTGGCGAAAGCCAAATCTCTCTCCGCTGGTCCCGTGATCACTCGACCTGCGCTGTCGTAGAATGTTGTCGACGACGTTCCCCTGCAACGAAGACGAAGAGCGCGCCCCAGGTCCGGCAGGGAGGGATAGTCCGAGTTGATGGATACACCCTCGAGCTTGGTTTGGACATATTTTCTCGCCCTCGAGATGTAGTCGTCGTCGTTGTTGCGCAGGTCGTGGAGGGACTTGATGGCGGAGGCCTTGATTGGTCCCCACCTCCTCCAGATTTCCGCATTTTGCATGTCCTCGATGCTTCCCAAGGTCTCGCTAAGAAGCGTTTCCACTGTCCCAACGACTAACCTAGATAGGAGCATGCTAGCAATGCATGGTGGACGAGATTCTGGGGCCTCGCCGATTTGGAGGAGGACCGCACGGTGGTCAGAGTTCTTGTAGTATAGGCTCCAGTATCGGGTGTCGCGGTTGGAGAGTCTTGATGGTAGGAGAACTCGATCCAATCTGCTCGCATCCACCCGGCTCCCGCAACTGGAAATCCTTGTTGGTAGGTGCGCGGCGTCGAAGATAGCTACGGCATCTACGAGGTTGGCCCGGTTCAGGAGCTCCCCAAGGGCTTCGACGGATCCGGACGCAATGTCACTCGCAGACTCCTCGAAGATATTGAGGTCCCCGAGGTCCCATGCGTCTTCATTAACAGCAGCAGCTGCGATGGCCTGTGGCCGCTCGTCAGGAGCATGAGAGAGGTGGCAGTTGATAAATATCGCCTTTATTCCCCGGATGGTGACGTCGAAGGCGGCGATCTTGCCAGGTGACAGGACCCGTTGCCCGAAGACCTGGACGCCGGATAAGAAGATGCAGGCGAGGCCGGATCCTCTGGCGCCAGATGCTGAAACAACCTCTGCCCTGCATCCCAAGCAGAGGTCTTCGACGCTGCCCAGGGTCGTGACATTAGTCTCTTGAATGAAGGCGACGTCTACTGCATGCTGCCCCAGAAAACAACACAATTCGATGCTCCTGTGTCTAGCGGCAATGCCGCGCACATTAAGGCACGCAAGCTCTTGCGCGCTCCTTGTTTTTTCTCTGATGTCAGAGAGCCGTTTGTAAAGGGTTGACTTGGAGCCTCCAAGTCCCTTTATGAGTTTCTCGCAGAGTAGGTACAGAGCCAGCTTCTGTTCTGCGCTGACATTTATCATTAACAGCCTCAGGTTAGAAAGGGACACGATGACTTCTTTCACTTCCTCTTACTTCAAGCCTAGGAGTTTAATCTCTCCAAAGAGGGATCTTGGGAGGCGTTAGATAGGGCCGTTGACCCAGCTTTTGGAGACAAGGATCTAGCTCTATCCTTGTCTTGTGATGGCTGGATTTGCTACCACTACTGATGTTAAGGTCTGTCTGGGTGGAGGTTTCCGGAGTCCTGGTGGTGGGCTCAGTCTCGGGAGCTTTGGCCTCTTGAGTAGGTGGCGTGGAGGATGTCTGTGCCGGGGCAGCCACTGGCGCAGGGTGGTTTGATGCTGCAGGTTGCGATGCAACTGCAGTGGTGTTAGGAGCAGGCGCTGTTTTTACACTGCTCTTCTGGCTCGAGGGTTGGATGGTGTTTGCCTCCCTGATGATCCGGGGGCAATTCATTTCTTGTGGCCCTTTCTGTAGCACTTGGAGCAACGGAAGCCGTATTCCAAGTAGGCCAGTGCAGAGCCGCCCTTGGCAGTCACAACAATCTTCTTAGGAAGAACTTCCCGTTCCCCCCCCCTCCCCCCGTTGTTCATGAGGATGAATGCCGTATTTTTAGGTACAGACAGGTGTAGCCCCCAGAAGAATTCACGGCAGGGGCGATGGAGACCACCTGGAAGTAGGGCCTCAGGGTCCTGATGATGTCAGCGTCTTCAATGACGTATAGAAGCCCGCTGATGGTTATTTTTCTACCTTCTTTTGGTAAGGTAGGGCTTTGAGGAGGGCTCCCCTGATCATCAGACCATCCTCTATGATCATTTCTGCCATTTCAGGCCTCTCGAGGCCAACCAGGACTTGTCCGGATGCTTTTCCCAGCTGTACTACGCAGTCTTTCCCCAGTTTATTCTCCAGGGCCTTGATGTAGTCGACCGGAGTGAACTCCGGGGAGTACTCCAGATAGACCATCTGGTCAAAGGTCCCGGCAGCTGCTTTGCTCCGGCATTGATCCAGCATTTACCTGGAGACCTTGATTTGTTCAATGATGTTCCTGGGGCGCGATGGCTGGCGCGGCGCAGTGTTGTCCCGGGTGGCTTCAGTCTGGCGTGATGGACCAGGTTGAGGCTGGCGCACCCTTTCTGAAAGAGGCGAACGATTCCTCTTTTTGCATGGCTCGAAGTTATCCAGTTCGTTTTCAACTATGTCAGCCCAATTCCGGCTTGATTTCGAGAGATTTGCATATCCGCCGCTTGTCGCAGGCGATTTTACATAGTTTACAATTGTTTCCGAATTCGAAGAATTCCTTGTAGAAACGTTTTCCGCTGAAATTTCGGCGTTCTTTGCCAATGCATCGACTGGAAAAGCACCAGCCTGTTCCCCGTCATATTGGTTATCCGCCAATACCGAAAACACATTGGTCTTCACTGTTTAACTTCATTGCCTCGGGATTGGGGCCGACGCCGAACAGCCATGCCTGAAAATCCAGGGGCTCTTCGCAGGAGGCGAACACCTCCCGGAGCAGAGTTCGCACGGCTCGGCAACTCCAATATCTGTGGGTCAGCGACCCGTCGCTGGACTCACAGGTGGAACTCCTCGAGGCAGGATGGTCAGGATTTGATTTCATTTTGGCTGCTGAGAAGAGTTCCTGGCACGCGACAGCTTCTTATACAGGGTGCTACTTGTGCCCCCTGTAAGAGCCATGAGCGTGCTGGCCAAGGTGTCAATGGCCATTTTTTGCTCGGTGCTAGATTGGGAGATGAGCCGATCCATCTTCCCGTTGTGCGTCAGAGCCTGGAGGAGGTTTTCTCTCTCCAGGCCCTGCTTCTCGGCACGATCTATGGCTATTGACGCCTTTTCGTTCTTCAAGAGAACGTCGAACTGGGTCTCAGACATATTACGCCGTTCCTGGGAAGATTCAGGCGCTTTAGGCTCTCCCTGTATATCGATTGGAGGAGCACTCAGGTCAACTCTATCTTCTGTTTTCTCTGTGTCGCTGAGAGGAGGAGCTGCGACGACAGAGTCAGCCGATGATGGGGCTGCTACAGTAGGAAGAGGGGCGTTCGACTTGGAGGTCGGCTTGCTAGCGACATTCGTGGACACAAGGGGAGCATCCACGGGAAGCAACAGGTTGCTCTCCTGCAGGCCCGTCTTTCGTGGACAGTTGGCGCGCTTGTGCCCCTGCTTGTAGCAAAGGGAGCATTTTATGCCGTATGTCACTGTAGACGTGGAAGACAATCCCCTTGGACTTGAAATCCAGCCGGGAAGGTATCTGAGAGAGCTTCACTCCGTCTCGCAGAGTGATGAAAGCTTCCCAACGGGCATCAGCCCAGCAGGAGTCGCCCATCTCTATCATCTTCTGGACGATTGAAGTCACCTGGTCGTAGGGCCGAAGTGTTGCGATGAGATCAGCGTCCTCGACAAAGAAGAGGAGGTTGCCCAGCACGATGCGCTCGGCCTTTTTTCTCAGGGGAAAGGCCCGCAGGTTGGCGTCATCAGTTGATAGACGGTGTTCTTGCCCAACTTCGCCTCCAGCGCCAGAAAGTACTGGGCTTGGCTGAAGTCTGGGCAGTATTCAAGGTAGACACTGGTCTACCTTCCCCACCGCCGACCGGGCTCGGAACGCTGCCTGTTTTTTGCCGCGTCGTCGTACATTCCTGTACTTTTGACTTTGGCGTTGGGCGATGGTTGAGGGATGGCCTCGCAGCTGCTGCCTGGACGCAGCCCCTCTTATTCTTCCGGCCCACAGCCTCAGAGTCGGATGGTCTCTTCCGACCTGCGCCGACCGTGGTGAAGCCAGTGTTGTCTTCCTCCATTAGGAGATGTTTGTCCTGGTCGATGAGCTCGGCCCAGCTGGTTGAGGGTTTGCCTGTTCCAGGCCCGGGTTGCTTGGTTTTCCTTTCAGATGCCGCAGTGGCCTGAGGGGTGCTGATCACATCAGCGGGTGCAGATGGCAATTGGCTTTCAGCCAATATCATTGTTAAATTAAGGGGTGGGGAATCCCCCATAAAATTTTAAAAATTCTAAAAATTACAAATTTTAGGCTTAAAAAAAAAAACTCCAAAGAACACGCCACACCGGCGGGGTAAGCGGGAGCGCGCGCGTACGTGCATCCGCGCCGCTCGAGAGAGAGATTGAGATTGAAACTACTTTATTTCAATGTCCAAATAAGATTATAAAAGGTTAAATAAGGAATAAATATATATAGAGAGAGAGACTATTTCTTTCAAAAATAAAAAAAAAATACAAATACACGTGCCGCAGCGTGGATATTTATAACTTAAATCTGAAAATAAAATTCAAATTTTAAAATGTTTAAAATTTTTTTTTAGAGATCGAAAGATTTTACGACAACCAAAATTAATAAAATTAATCTACGAATATTCTTCTAAAATATCGGTGGTTTTGTGATGGTAATTCTCTCTTTCTGTTTATGCTATTAGAAATGAGAGTTTCTAAAAGTAATCGTTGATATTTGTTCTTGATATTCTTGTAGTAGAATTTGGCTTCTGATACTTGTATGTTAAAATTATGACCAGTTTGAACAATATGTTGATATACCATGGGGATCATTGGTCTTTAGTTCTGATATTTCTATCGTTTCATTTAGTCTAATCTGGATTGATCTCCCTGTCTCACTTATGTAGGTAGCATTGCAATCTTGGCATTGGATTGAATAAACTGAATTGGTTTGAAGATGCCACTACAAGAATATCAAGAACAAATATCAACGGTTACTTTTGAAATCTCTTATAACTAATGAATATAGTATCATAAACAGAAAGAGAGAATTACCATCACAATAGCGATATCTTAGAAGAAATTCATAGATTAATTTTATTAATTCTAGTTGTCCTAAAAATGTAAATAGACATATTCTATAAATTTAATATAAAAAAAACTAAAAAAAGAGACAAATATCTATCATAAATGTTTAAAAGTTATTTTTAAACATTTTTGAATTTGAATTTTATTTTCAGAGATTTAAGTTATAAAAATATTCACACTGCGCACGTACATTTGTAAATATTTCTTATAAGAAATAGTAAATTGTTTTAATTAAGCTCATTAAAGAGTGATTAATGAAAAATATATATATTTATTTATTCGAATAATTTTTAAAAACAGATTCTCATATAAAAATAATGATCATCTTTCATTTGTATTCTTTTTTTTTAATGTCGCTCTTTTGTTTTTATATATAGATTAAAAATATATTTTAGAAATAATATAAAAATTATATCCATAATTCAAAATTAAAAAACCCCAGGCTCGCACTATATATCTTTTCAAGCCAAAATATTCTAAAATCAAAATGGAGATTATAAGAGTAGTTTCCTATGTTCCCAAATTTGAAGGTTTAGAGCTCTCAAAAGTTCAATGCGAAAATCTTTTGAAAATGAAAAAGTTAATTTTATTGGTAGATTTAGACGAAACGCTTATATATTTCGATATAAAAACATTACAATTAACTTTGAGACCTGGTTGCCAGGATTTTTTGAAGAAACTTTCTAAACATTTTTTCATGATTGTATGCACCAAAGGCACCTATCGTTATGCCTACAATGTGGTGGAATTGCTTGACCCCGAAGATAAATATTTTGGCAAGCGAATTATTTCAAGAGAATTATTCAGAGATGAAACCAAGAAGGAAGTTATGCATCGACTTTTCAAGGCATATCTACAAATGGTTGTTGCCATAGATGACAGGGAAGACATGTGGGGAGAAAATCTCCTAAATATTCCACCATTTGAACCAGCCCCCGACTATAGCTTTCAGCATGATATTTGGCTTGAAGTCACTAAGGCCAAACTCTTGCAGCTACATTGCTTGTTTTTTGAAAATGTTTTGTATTCAAATTTGAATAAGGCTTCAGAGAAAAAAACTTACAACTTTGAGGTAAAGGAATTACTTAAGATAATTAGGATGATTGATGTTAAATTTACTTGGGAAGAATACCTGCAAATGATCAGAAGACCTGTGGAAACATATTGTCTGAGAGGAGATAGATTCTTTTTAGAGAAGTCATAATGAATGAGACACAAAGTGATTCCATTATACCCTCCCTATGTTTATATATAATTTCATTGTAAATCCATATTTTGACAAGGGCAATTCTTTGAAGGCCTTCATCTGATGACTCGATTATATCGAATCCTTTACTAAAGTCCTTATATAATAAAGGCAACCTGTTTTTAGGCTGCCAATGGGCTCGTGAGGCTTCTCGCAGTCAAATGTCAACCCTACCTCCCCGTGGTGCAGCCTGGGTAACGCTAACAGGGCTCTGGCGACCGAAGAGTAGCGGTATATCTACAACAGGATTAAAAACTTAGATGCAACCAGCCTCTCTTGGAAACTCTACTACATTGACTGATGATAATATATATATCCCATGTAACATATTTCCAATAACAATAAATACAATTTTTTTCTGATATATAGCGTTAAAATATTTTAATTTCCTAATAACACTGTGTAACGCGTTGATTTTCAAATACTTTATTCCAACATTTCAAGCAACCCACTGTCATACACATATAAAAATTCCATTTTGATGAAGCTTATTTGATGCCTAGTTTTGAATGGTCTGATATTTTAAACACCCGTATGCAAATTTGGAATATAGTTTGAAAAAAACGTTCTTTACAAAAATCTGCTTGGGACTTTCATTACGCAATACACAGGTGATGTAGCCTTCTCCAATTAATTCAGCATTTGAAGTAAACGATAAAAATTGCGCTACAAATTTTAAAAAATAAAAATACAACCTTTCGCAATGAGTTTCTTTTATTTTCTATAATTCGACATTCCACTCTAGAGAGACTTGCCAACATTGTTGTATTGTGCTGTAAAAAACAATATCATACGCAATATATATATATATTTTTTCTATAATAAAAGAAACTCATTGCGAAAGGTTGTATTTTTATTTTATAATTCAGCATTCATGGATTTCCCATCTGGAAGAAATATTTTATCCTCTCTGTTTTGGTATATTTTATTAAAAAATGACTTATCTCCAGTCATGTGCATTGACGCACCAGAATCAATACACCAGCCATTAATTGTATAATCTATTAAAGCGTTAAAACAAAAGGGTGATATATCATAAGGATCTTGTTCTTGTGGTAGTTTTTATTTGCGGAAAAATATGAATTATTATTTATTTTTTTATTTTGATTTTCACGTTGATCAGCTTTAAATTTAAAACATTCCTTTTTGATATGACCCGGTTATAGTTTGGCGTTTCTCATTCACACTTTTCATTGCTTGCTCACAATAACCTTGATTAAATGTACTTCTTTCTTTTCTGCGGTCATACTCATCTATTAATTTTCCTTTTACATAGTTTAAAGTTTTTTCTATTTCTGGCCTAGCTTCTAGAGCTGTAATCAACGATTCATATTCTTCTGGTAATCCACACAGCAATATAGCAACTATGTGATTAGCTTTAATTTCTTCACCAAGATCTGTAAGTTTTCCAACAATTTCCATTGTATCTTTAATAAAGTCTTGCATGGTGGAGTTTGATTCGAGTTTCATTCTGTATAATTTTCTCAATAGAAATAATTTATTCGACAAATGTTATCGTTCATATAAATTCTTTATAGCATTCCAAATTTCACCAGCTGTCTTTAATTGCCTTATGTAAACCAGTTGGTTATCTTCAACTAAAAGACATATATTAGCCATAGTTTGATCGTTTTTGTTATTCCACTCATTTAATGCTGGACCATCGTTTTCAGGCTTAGGCGTATTTATATATCCCAAACGCCTTCTTTAATTAAAAGCATTTTCATTATAAACTTCCAAATATCATAATTCGAGTTGTTTAACTTTGAAAACGTTGTTCTGTCCATGGCTTATTTAAAAAGGTATAATCAAAATTCTTACCTGACGTTGTTAAATATACTTTTTATTTATTTTTATTTTTGATCCTTCAGTCTCATAATCTTTGTTATGTAATAAAAATAAGTAAGAAGGAAGAATCCGTAACCAATTTAACTCTGCATATTATTTATAGCAATTATATGAAACAAATCTTGGTATATATGTCTACATGAAAACAACAAAATCAATACTTAAAACATTATATACATACAAGTTCCTTTTCAAACTCAGTCTCATCAATAGCCATTGTTACTCTGTAATATTCCAACAGGTTACATAAATGATAATGTGAAACACCAATTTTTGCGTTGAAAGAATCTACCATAACTTATCGTGACTGAGTCTTCAATGAGAGGCCGTCTCAGAGATTAAGTTATAAATATCCACGCTGCGCACGTACATTTGTAAATATTTCTTATAAGAAATAGTAAATTGATTTAATTAAGCTCATTGAAGAGTGATTAACGCTTGAAAGCTTGCAATTTTAAAAAACTCACTGTGAGAAAATATTTGTAGTTTTTAAACTAAGTATAGCATACGTAGAAAATCTCCCTAAAAAAAGGCATATTGTAAATAAAACCAAGAAGATATGGGTCAGAAGGACAGCTCAGGTAGTTGGCGACTTCTGTAAGCTACAGGAACTAACTAAACAGGTTAACTAACTAACTAAATAAATAAATAATAATAATAATATGATTATAGCGAGCATGGTTGAGTTAGGTGATGCCAATTAAACTTTTTCATACATTGATATTATAGTCCAAAAATAAGAGCTTTTTTTATTTATAAAAATAGATATAATAAAATAAATATTATAGGCACGCATTAAAAATATATTTGATTACTAGAAGAATGACCCGGCTTCGCCCGAGAAATCCCCCGAGTGAAGTATCCTTCATACTGAAAGTACGTCAATAATAAATAGTAGAAGTGCCATAGAATAGCAATACAGAAGAAACACAAACTACAGGAAAAAAAAGTGTGTAATGGCAAAAATTGTATTATATTAGTGTTTAGGTATTTGATTTAATTATTTTTTGCATTCCATTTAGTTGTTTCAAAATTAATATAGTTTAAATAGACGGCAGCTTTTCCACCAAACCCCCATTAACCTTTGAAATTGCCTGAGTTGAGTGACTGACTGTAAAGAATCCTGACTGCGATGCCCATCTTCTCAGTAAGAATAAAAAAAAAAGGTTTATAAAAAAAATTAATCCAAAATACTGGCATGTAAATATTTTTCTGTAAAAAAATAAAAGAGCATATGGAAATATTAGGCAAACATATGTGTTCGCTAATGATTGCGACTGCATTTTAAACGATTTTAAAAAGAGATTTAAACAAATAAAGGCCAGAACAAAAATTAATTTAAAATATGAAATCCATTATTTACATACATTCACAAAAGCAAACGCGATGACAGAATTGATGACTCTGATACTTGTATATCTATATATATATATATATATAAATCAATGTTTGTATGTTTGTTTGTTTGTATGTCCGGTATACAAATTCGCAGTAGTTCACTAATTCAAACCAAAATTTCCATACATAGGTAAAAAAAATACGGGGAAGACGATAGGCTATTTTAAAAATATATAAATCAATTATTAAAACTATATATTCAAATTATTCTACTTAGCTCACGAACAGCGCCCTCTATCAAAGATTAGATTAAATTATGCTGATGCGAACAAATAGATAATGCTAATAACAAACAATTATAAAAAAATCTTATCTAAATATAATATCACTCGGGTAGATATGCACACGGGTCAATCCCGGGGCGAAGCCCGGGTCACCCGTCTATTAGAATAATATAAATGAGTTTTAAAAATTGTAAAAAAAAAATGCATCGGCCGGGAATCGAACCCGGGGCGCCCGCGTGGCAGGCGAGCATTCTACCACTGAACCAAAAGCAAACGGTGACAGAATTAAGAAAGAATGCATGACGCTGATAACTGTATATATTAATTATATTAAATTATAAATATAATAAAAATATTATTTTTTTATTATTTCGACTTCGAGCGCTATGTCCCCCTAGGGACACTCGCACTTTAAAGATAAACAAAAATTTTGAAAGAAAAATATTTTAAATATGTACAGAATTAGTATACAAGTTAGTTAGATGAAAATATTAAAATATATATCGACACAATTGATATATGTACAAAAGGTTGGTATGCAAATTTAGTTAAATGAAATCAAATTGTAAAGTATTGTGTGTATTCGAGAAAAGCAATTTACAGATAAAAAAAAAAGGTTTTAAGGAATATTTTAGAATGAAAATATGCTAGATATGTTAGAGAATTATTCAATTAAAAAAATACTAAAAAGAGTTTATTTCTAAATAAAAGCGTTCCAATGGAATTTAGTAGTTTTTTTATAAAATTCAAAATAAATCGGCAAAATGAGTTGAATTTTATATATTTGTCGTTTGTTGAAATTAGATCAAACGGATTTGATACATTTAGTCCATTGTTTTTTCTATACTCTTGGAAAACGGGGCAATTTAGCAGCAGATGAATAGAAGTCTGTTCCTCACATACACAGAAGCATCTTGAATTTTGCACTGCTTTGATAAATTTTAAAAAGCTTAGAAAATTTCCGTGATTTGTAATAAATTGAGAGTTGTGGAAATTTGCCCGAAAATATTTCGGAATATTAGCGGGAAAGAAACTTTGAAATGTTTGGTTAGTATTTTTCTTCAATAGTGTGTCATTTTATATTTTATAAAATTTTCAAATATGTCTGGAATATCCAAGTCATATCGCTGTTGGTCCTCAATCGATAAATTATTCAGATCATATTTTATATTTCTGGATTTCATATATTCTGGATCCGTAATCAAAGGAATATTTGCCAGAGTATGCACACAACTATAGCTAGTTGTTTTAAAAGTAGTGTACATCATAATAATATTTGATATTGAAGTGAATTAAATTTGTGTACATACTTTTTACTTATATATTTATACCAGACCTCAGTTCCATAAGTGAGTATCGGTCTAAAGATTGTTTTGTATAAAATGGGTCTTTCTTGGTGCTTATATATAGTCCCCAAGATTTGCCACATATCGAAAAAAGTAAATTTTTTAGTCTTTGAGTTCTATTTAGTATATTGTTCAAATGAGGATTAAAATTTAATTTATTCTTCCTTCTATGGTTTGCAAAGGTAATTCCCAAAATGTTTATTTCTTGAACAGGCTTAATAATATTATTTTTTAATTTAATTTCAAATTTATCTTTGTTATGAAAATGTAAAATACTAGTTTATCAAGACTTGTTTTTAGTTAGTTTTCTGTACACCAGTCGTCAACTTTTTCCAAAATACGCTCAATTGAATTTTTGAGGGTTGCTAAATCTTTGTTCCAGCATATTACAGTCGAACTTGGATAATTTGAACCCCAAGGGACCATAAAAAAATTCGAATTATCCAAAAATTCGAATTAAAAACGTAAATTATATTTATAGGAAATTCTAGGGACCAAGATAAATATTCGAATTAAAGAGGTTTTCGAATTAAAGAAGTTCGAATTATCCAAGTTCTACTGTATTGTGACATCATCGGCATAGCAAATTATTTCGGAGTTTGGTAGTTGTATTTTGGTTAACATATCATCTATAAATATCATCCAAAGCAATGGAGACAATGATCCACCTTGTGGGCAACCTTTTGATAATGTTTTAGATATTTTTCTGCTACTATAAATAAAAATTATTTTCCCATTTTTCAAAAGGAATTGTAAAATTTTGAGCAGGTCAGCAGGCATATTAGCTTCATCAATTCTTTTGATCAAAGCTGGTCACCATGTATTGTCAAAGGCTCCTTCAACGTCTATTGCAATTAGCGTCACTAATTGTTTCTGCCTATGTTCTATTATAGTATTTGTTATTTTATTCAAGCACGTTGTCGTTGATTTTGATTTGACAAATCCATGTTGCCTGGAGCTCAAAAGATTATTGCTTTCATTAAATTCATAAATTCGATTTTTCAAAATTTTTCGAAAATATTTGAAAGATTTGAATCAATGAGATAGGTCGATAACTTTTTGTTGATTCTAAATTAGATTTATGTGGTTTAGGAATTACCTTTAGAGCTGCTATTTTCCATTTCTCCTGATAATACCCCTTTTGAATACATTTATTAAATAGTTTGCATAACATAAGTTAAATTTTTGGGTAAGCACATTTGATCATATTGTTACTTATGTTGTCTAAACCTGGAGCTTTTTTAACATCAGAATTAGAAATGATATTCATTATTTCTTCGTCTTCGATAATAATTATACTTGAATTATTCATTCGTGGCTTCAAATTTCTAATTATTTGTTGTTGAAGATTGTCCAAATTAGGATCGTCTTAAGGAATTAAACCGTCCATTAATTTGGTCATTGTTTTTTTGCTCTTTTAGATATTCTGGTTATTTGTCAATTATGGGAATTCCATTCTGTACATTTGGGGGTCTTAATATATTGAAGAACTTATAGGCATTAACAAATTTATTATCTGTGTAGTTTTCTTCAATAACATTTTGCCAGTTGGTTCTTTTAGCTTGTTTTATTGTATTATTGTATTTGTTTCTTGCCAACTTAAATGTATTGTAACTGATTATTTTATGACGGTAATACAAGTTTCTAATATAATGAAAATGATTTTATTATTATTTTTATAAATATATTTATTTATTCGAATAATTTTTTAAAACAGATTCTCATATAAAAATAATGATCATCTTTCATTTTATTCATTATTTTCATTTTTAATGTCGCTCTTTTGTTTTTATATATAGATTAAAAATATATTTTAAAAATAATATATAAAAATTATTTCTATAATTCAAAATTAAAAAACCCCAGGCTCTCACTATATATCTTTTCTAACCAAAATATTCTGAATTCGAAATGGAGATTATAAGAGTAGTTTCCTATGTTCCCAAATTTGAAGGTTTAGAGCTCTCAAAAGTTCAATGCGAAAATCTTTTGAAAAGAAAAAAAATAATTTTATTGGTAGATTTAGACGAAACGCTTATATATTTCGATATAAAAACATTACAATTAACTTTGAGACCTGGTTGCCAGGATTTTTTGAAGAAACTTTCAAAACATTTTTTCATGATTGTATGCACCAAAGGCACCTATCGTTATGCCTACAATGTAGTGGAATTGCTTGACCCCGAAGAGAAATATTTTGGCAAGCGAATTATTTCAAGAGAATTCTTCAGAGATAAAACCAAGAAGGAAGTTATGCATCGACTTTTCAAGGCTTATCCACAAATGGTTGTTGCCATAGATGACAGGGAAGACATGTGGGGAGAAAATCTCCTAAATATTCCACCATTTGAACCAGCCCCCGACTATAGCTTTCAGCATGATATTTGGCTTGATGTCACTAAGGCCAAACTCTTGCACCTACATTGCTTGTTTTTTGAAAATGTTTTAAATTTGAATAAGGCTTCAGAGAAAAAAACTTACAACTTTGAGGTAAAGGAATTACTTAAGATAATTAGGATGATTGATGTTAAATTTACTTGGGAAGAATATCTGCGAATGATCAGAAGACCCGTGGAAACATATTGTCTAAGAGGAGATAGATTCTTTTTAGAGAAGTCATAATGAATGAGACACAAAGTGATTCCATTATACCCTCCCTATGTTTATATATAATTTCATTGTAAACCCATATTTTGACAAGGGCAATTCTTTGGAGGCCTTCATCTGATGACTCGATTATATCGAATCCTTTACTAAAGTCCTTATATAATAAAGGCAACCTGTTTTTAGGCTGCCAATGGGCTCGTGAGGCTTCTCACAGTCAAATGTCAACCCTACCTCCCCGTGGTGCAGCCTGGGTAACGCTAACAGGGCTCTGGCGACCGAAGAGTAGCGGTATATCTACAACAGGATTAAAAACTTAGATGCAACCAGCCTTTCCTGGAGACTATACTACATTTACTGTTGATAATATATATATCCCATGTAACATATTTCTAATAACAATAAATACAATTTTTTCTGATTTATGGCGTTAAAATTATTTTAATTTCCTAATAACACTGTGTAACGCGTTGATTTACTTCAACTTTTTTTCAAATGCTTTATTCCAACATCTCAGCAACCCACTGTCATACACATTTAAGAAATTCTATTTTGTTAAAGTTATTTGATACCTAGTTTTGAATGGTCTGATATGTTTAACACCCGTAGAGCACACAGCGTATCAATAATGCAACTTTGGAGTATAGTTTGAAAAAAAAAAGGTTGAGATAAATCATTTTAATCTACACTATAATGTGAAACACCAATTTTTGCGTTGAAAGAATCTACCATAACTTATCATGACTAAGTCTCCGATGAGAGACCAGGTTTGCCGTGTTTTTTTGGGCAGTCCTTCATGAAAGTCTCCAAGAACAAGTTCCAAAATGACTTTATTAGGTACCACTCACAAAGAACAACCTAGCTAATGATATTTACATATACTGTCTATTCACATATTTACAATGTCTACTCAGCCTTGTGCGGGGTCTTGAATTCGGAGTGTTCTCTCTTCTAAGATGGATTGTTATTTTTTAGAAGTACGTGTTTTTTTATTTCGTTTTTCCCACTTGTCTACGTTTGTTCTCAATTGATATAAGAGTTGACTTGGCTTGGGTTTCCATTTCTTTTATGTCTCCTAATAAATATATATTTAAACATATACATTATTATGACTAAAACCAATTTAGCATGACCAAAAAAAGGTTGTAAGCATAATGCGGATGACATTTGCTTTGTCTTAGGTCATTTTTTCGGAAAGGAGTTAAAAATACTCATTACTTTCCGCTGTCAGGATGTGTGAAGCATACCAATTCGGCATGCCAATTGGCGACCAAGACAAACATTGGGCACTTCACTTCAGTTGCACTAAAACACTGGAAGCATGGTTTAGAGGTTTGAAATGGGAGCCTGAATATTTGAATTTCTTCCTCCTATGAGGTCTTGAAAATGGCTGAAAAGAAAAGCTTTAAAGTCCTAACAGTTTCCGAGTTGAAATCGTGTATTACAGATATCGTATTTACATAGTGGGTAATCGATTCCTACGAAATACGTTACCAAGGGGCGAAGGTAATTGGAGTCACATGCTATATTTCTCCTCCACCTTGATCCTAGTCGAGATGTGACTCTCGTAGCTTCCTCACATCTATAGCACGGATTATTGTGGACAGATTTACTTGTGATGAGACTCACCGAGGGCCCAATAGAATACTTCAACATCTGATGGATGAAGTGCACGGTGAGACCTCCAACTAAGGACAGGCTCTGGGATCACGTGTGTTCAGCATCGAGAGTTGATGAGGAGCTGTGACGTACTGTTTTGTCCCTATACGTCGAGCTTACAAAGGGCCTCCATTAAGAACTATAAGAACCGATCCAGTTCACTATCTTCTTGATCCTGGGTTTCTGGCGCCAGGTTTCTATGCCGCCTCACAAGCTCTACCTTCTTGAACAAGGGTCTGTTAATCTTGTTTCATTAGAGCAGCACTTTACTTACAATTTAATATACATATCTGCCACGTTAAAGGGGTCTTTGAACTGTTGTGAAAATACACACGCTTTCCGTAGATAAGTAAATTTATCAAAATTAGAATGTGTAGCTGACATTGCTGGTTTGAAGATGCCACTACAAGAATATCAAGAACAAATATCAACGGTTACTTTTGAAATCTCTTATAACTAATGAATATAGTATCATAAACAGAAAGAGAGAATTACCATCACAATAGCGATATCTTAGAAGAAATTCATAGATTAATTTTATTAATTCTAGTTGTCCTAAAAATGTAAATAGACATATTCTATAAATTTAATATAAAAAAAACTAAAAAAAGAGACAAATATCTATCATAAATGTTTAAAAGTTATTTTTAAACATTTTTGAATTTGAATTTTATTTTCAGAGATTTAAGTTATAAAAATATTCACACTGCGCACGTACATTTGTAAATATTTCTTATAAGAAATAGTAAATTGTTTTAATTAAGCTCATTAAAGAGTGATTAATGAAAAATATATATATTTATTTATTCGAATAATTTTTAAAAACAGATTCTCATATAAAAATAATGATCATCTTTCATTTGTATTCTTTTTTTTTAATGTCGCTCTTTTGTTTTTATATATAGATTAAAAATATATTTTAGAAATAATATAAAAATTATATCCATAATTCAAAATTAAAAAACCCCAGGCTCGCACTATATATCTTTTCAAGCCAAAATATTCTAAAATCAAAATGGAGATTATAAGAGTAGTTTCCTATGTTCCCAAATTTGAAGGTTTAGAGCTCTCAAAAGTTCAATGCGAAAATCTTTTGAAAATGAAAAAGTTAATTTTATTGGTAGATTTAGACGAAACGCTTATATATTTCGATATAAAAACATTACAATTAACTTTGAGACCTGGTTGCCAGGATTTTTTGAAGAAACTTTCTAAACATTTTTTCATGATTGTATGCACCAAAGGCACCTATCGTTATGCCTACAATGTGGTGGAATTGCTTGACCCCGAAGATAAATATTTTGGCAAGCGAATTATTTCAAGAGAATTATTCAGAGATGAAACCAAGAAGGAAGTTATGCATCGACTTTTCAAGGCATATCTACAAATGGTTGTTGCCATAGATGACAGGGAAGACATGTGGGGAGAAAATCTCCTAAATATTCCACCATTTGAACCAGCCCCCGACTATAGCTTTCAGCATGATATTTGGCTTGAAGTCACTAAGGCCAAACTCTTGCAGCTACATTGCTTGTTTTTTGAAAATGTTTTGTATTCAAATTTGAATAAGGCTTCAGAGAAAAAAACTTACAACTTTGAGGTAAAGGAATTACTTAAGATAATTAGGATGATTGATGTTAAATTTATTTGGGAAGAATACCTGCAAATGATCAGAAGACCTGTGGAAACATATTGTCTGAGAGGAGATAGATTCTTTTTAGAGAAGTCATAATGAATGAGACACAAAGTGATTCCATTATACCCTCCCTATGTTTATATATAATTTCATTGTAAATCCATATTTTGACAAGGGCAATTCTTTGAAGGCCTTCATCTGATGACTCGATTATATCGAATCCTTTACTAAAGTCCTTATATAATAAAGGCAACCTGTTTTTAGGCTGCCAATGGGCTCGTGAGGCTTCTCGCAGTCAAATGTCAACCCTACCTCCCCGTGGTGCAGCCTGGGTAACGCTAACAGGGCTCTGGCGACCGAAGAGTAGCGGTATATCTACAACAGGATTAAAAACTTAGATGCAACCAGCCTCTCTTGGAAACTCTACTACATTGACTGATGATAATATATATATCCCATGTAACATATTTCCAATAACAATAAATACAATTTTTTTCTGATATATAGCGTTAAAATATTTTAATTTCCTAATAACACTGTGTAACGCGTTGATTTTCAAATACTTTATTCCAACATTTCAAGCAACCCACTGTCATACACATATAAAAATTCCATTTTGATGAAGCTTATTTGATGCCTAGTTTTGAATGGTCTGATATTTTAAACACCCGTATGCAAATTTGGAATATAGTTTGAAAAAAACGTTCTTTACAAAAATCTGCTTGGGACTTTCATTACGCAATACACAGGTGATGTAGCCTTCTCCAATTAATTCAGCATTTGAAGTAAACGATAAAAATTGCGCTACAAATTTTAAAAAATAAAAATACAACCTTTCGCAATGAGTTTCTTTTATTTTCTATAATTCGACATTCCACTCTAGAGAGACTTGCCAACATTGTTGTATTGTGCTGTAAAAAACAATATCATACGCAATATATATATATATTTTTTCTATAATAAAAGAAACTCATTGCGAAAGGTTGTATTTTTATTTTATAATTCAGCATTCATGGATTTCCCATCTGGAAGAAATATTTTATCCTCTCTGTTTTGGTATATTTTATTAAAAAATGACTTATCTCCAGTCATGTGCATTGACGCACCAGAATCAATACACCAGCCATTAATTGTATAATCTATTAAAGCGTTAAAACAAAAGGGTGATATATCATAAGGATCTTGTTCTTGTGGTAGTTTTTATTTGCGGAAAAATATGAATTATTATTTATTTTTTTATTTTGATTTTCACGTTGATCAGCTTTAAATTTAAAACATTCCTTTTTGATATGACCCGGTTATAGTTTGGCGTTTCTCATTCACACTTTTCATTGCTTGCTCACAATAACCTTGATTAAATGTACTTCTTTCTTTTCTGCGGTCATACTCATCTATTAATTTTCCTTTTACATAGTTTAAAGTTTTTTCTATTTCTGGCCTAGCTTCTAGAGCTGTAATCAACGATTCATATTCTTCTGGTAATCCACACAGCAATATAGCAACTATGTGATTAGCTTTAATTTCTTCACCAAGATCTGTAAGTTTTCCAACAATTTCCATTGTATCTTTAATAAAGTCTTGCATGGTGGAGTTTGATTCGAGTTTCATTCTGTATAATTTTCTCAATAGAAATAATTTATTCGACAAATGTTATCGTTCATATAAATTCTTTATAGCATTCCAAATTTCACCAGCTGTCTTTAATTGCCTTATGTAAACCAGTTGGTTATCTTCAACTAAAAGACATATATTAGCCATAGTTTGATCGTTTTTGTTATTCCACTCATTTAATGCTGGACCATCGTTTTCAGGCTTAGGCGTATTTATATATCCCAAACGCCTTCTTTAATTAAAAGCATTTTCATTATAAACTTCCAAATATCATAATTCGAGTTGTTTAACTTTGAAAACGTTGTTCTGTCCATGGCTTATTTAAAAAGGTATAATCAAAATTCTTACCTGACGTTGTTAAATATACTTTTTATTTATTTTTATTTTTGATCCTTCAGTCTCATAATCTTTGTTATGTAATAAAAATAAGTAAGAAGGAAGAATCCGTAACCAATTTAACTCTGCATATTATTTATAGCAATTATATGAAACAAATCTTGGTATATATGTCTACATGAAAACAACAAAATCAATACTTAAAACATTATATACATACAAGTTCCTTTTCAAACTCAGTCTCATCAATAGCCATTGTTACTCTGTAATATTCCAACAGGTTACATAAATGATAATGTGAAACACCAATTTTTGCGTTGAAAGAATCTACCATAACTTATCGTGACTGAGTCTTCAATGAGAGGCCGTCTCAGAGATTAAGTTATAAATATCCACGCTGCGCACGTACATTTGTAAATATTTCTTATAAGAAATAGTAAATTGATTTAATTAAGCTCATTGAAGAGTGATTAACGCTTGAAAGCTTGCAATTTTAAAAAACTCACTGTGAGAAAATATTTGTAGTTTTTAAACTAAGTATAGCATACGTAGAAAATCTCCCTAAAAAAAGGCATATTGTAAATAAAACCAAGAAGATATGGGTCAGAAGGACAGCTCAGGTAGTTGGCGACTTCTGTAAGCTACAGGAACTAACTAAACAGGTTAACTAACTAACTAAATAAATAAATAATAATAATAATATGATTATAGCGAGCATGGTTGAGTTAGGTGATGCCAATTAAACTTTTTCATACATTGATATTATAGTCCAAAAATAAGAGCTTTTTTTATTTATAAAAATAGATATAATAAAATAAATATTATAGGCACGCATTAAAAATATATTTGATTACTAGAAGAATGACCCGGCTTCGCCCGAGAAATCCCCCGAGTGAAGTATCCTTCATACTGAAAGTACGTCAATAATAAATAGTAGAAGTGCCATAGAATAGCAATACAGAAGAAACACAAACTACAGGAAAAAAAAGTGTGTAATGGCAAAAATTGTATTATATTAGTGTTTAGGTATTTGATTTAATTATTTTTTGCATTCCATTTAGTTGTTTCAAAATTAATATAGTTTAAATAGACGGCAGCTTTTCCACCAAACCCCCATTAACCTTTGAAATTGCCTGAGTTGAGTGACTGACTGTAAAGAATCCTGACTGCGATGCCCATCTTCTCAGTAAGAATAAAAAAAAAAGGTTTATAAAAAAAATTAATCCAAAATACTGGCATGTAAATATTTTTCTGTAAAAAAATAAAAGAGCATATGGAAATATTAGGCAAACATATGTGTTCGCTAATGATTGCGACTGCATTTTAAACGATTTTAAAAAGAGATTTAAACAAATAAAGGCCAGAACAAAAATTAATTTAAAATATGAAATCCATTATTTACATACATTCACAAAAGCAAACGCGATGACAGAATTGATGACTCTGATACTTGTATATCTATATATATATATATATATAAATCAATGTTTGTATGTTTGTTTGTTTGTATGTCCGGTATACAAATTCGCAGTAGTTCACTAATTCAAACCAAAATTTCCATACATAGGTAAAAAAAATACGGGGAAGACGATAGGCTATTTTAAAAATATATAAATCAATTATTAAAACTATATATTCAAATTATTCTACTTAGCTCACGAACAGCGCCCTCTATCAAAGATTAGATTAAATTATGCTGATGCGAACAAATAGATAATGCTAATAACAAACAATTATAAAAAAATCTTATCTAAATATAATATCACTCGGGTAGATATGCACACGGGTCAATCCCGGGGCGAAGCCCGGGTCACCCGTCTATTAGAATAATATAAATGAGTTTTAAAAATTGTAAAAAAAAATGCATCGGCCGGGAATCGAACCCGGGGCGCCCGCGTGGCAGGCGAGCATTCTACCACTGAACCAAAAGCAAACGGTGACAGAATTAAGAAAGAATGCATGACGCTGATAACTGTATATATTAATTATATTAAATTATAAATATAATAAAAATATTATTTTTTTATTATTTCGACTTCGAGCGCTATGTCCCCCTAGGGACACTCGCACTTTAAAGATAAACAAAAATTTTGAAAGAAAAATATTTTAAATATGTACAGAATTAGTATACAAGTTAGTTAGATGAAAATATTAAAATATATATCGACACAATTGATATATGTACAAAAGGTTGGTATGCAAATTTAGTTAAATGAAATCAAATTGTAAAGTATTGTGTGTATTCGAGAAAAGCAATTTACAGATAAAAAAAAAGGTTTTAAGGAATATTTTAGAATGAAAATATGCTAGATATGTTAGAGAATTATTCAATTAAAAAAATACTAAAAAGAGTTTATTTCTAAATAAAAGCGTTCCAATGGAATTTAGTAGTTTTTTTATAAAATTCAAAATAAATCGGCAAAATGAGTTGAATTTTATATATTTGTCGTTTGTTGAAATTAGATCAAACGGATTTGATACATTTAGTCCATTGTTTTTTCTATACTCTTGGAAAACGGGGCAATTTAGCAGCAGATGAATAGAAGTCTGTTCCTCACATACACAGAAGCATCTTGAATTTTGCACTGCTTTGATAAATTTTAAAAAGCTTAGAAAATTTCCGTGATTTGTAATAAATTGAGAGTTGTGGAAATTTGCCCGAAAATATTTCGGAATATTAGCGGGAAAGAAACTTTGAAATGTTTGGTTAGTATTTTTCTTCAATAGTGTGTCATTTTATATTTTATAAAATTTTCAAATATGTCTGGAATATCCAAGTCATATCGCTGTTGGTCCTCAATCGATAAATTATTCAGATCATATTTTATATTTCTGGATTTCATATATTCTGGATCCGTAATCAAAGGAATATTTGCCAGAGTATGCACACAACTATAGCTAGTTGTTTTAAAAGTAGTGTACATCATAATAATATTTGATATTGAAGTGAATTAAATTTGTGTACATACTTTTTACTTATATATTTATACCAGACCTCAGTTCCATAAGTGAGTATCGGTCTAAAGATTGTTTTGTATAAAATGGGTCTTTCTTGGTGCTTATATATAGTCCCCAAGATTTGCCACATATCGAAAAAAGTAAATTTTTTAGTCTTTGAGTTCTATTTAGTATATTGTTCAAATGAGGATTAAAATTTAATTTATTCTTCCTTCTATGGTTTGCAAAGGTAATTCCCAAAATGTTTATTTCTTGAACAGGCTTAATAATATTATTTTTTAATTTAATTTCAAATTTATCTTTGTTATGAAAATGTAAAATACTAGTTTATCAAGACTTGTTTTTAGTTAGTTTTCTGTACACCAGTCGTCAACTTTTTCCAAAATACGCTCAATTGAATTTTTGAGGGTTGCTAAATCTTTGTTCCAGCATATTACAGTCGAACTTGGATAATTTGAACCCCAAGGGACCATAAAAAAATTCGAATTATCCAAAAATTCGAATTAAAAACGTAAATTATATTTATAGGAAATTCTAGGGACCAAGATAAATATTCGAATTAAAGAGGTTTTCGAATTAAAGAAGTTCGAATTATCCAAGTTCTACTGTATTGTGACATCATCGGCATAGCAAATTATTTCGGAGTTTGGTAGTTGTATTTTGGTTAACATATCATCTATAAATATCATCCAAAGCAATGGAGACAATGATCCACCTTGTGGGCAACCTTTTGATAATGTTTTAGATATTTTTCTGCTACTATAAATAAAAATTATTTTCCCATTTTTCAAAAGGAATTGTAAAATTTTGAGCAGGTCAGCAGGCATATTAGCTTCATCAATTCTTTTGATCAAAGCTGGTCACCATGTATTGTCAAAGGCTCCTTCAACGTCTATTGCAATTAGCGTCACTAATTGTTTCTGCCTATGTTCTATTATAGTATTTGTTATTTTATTCAAGCACGTTGTCGTTGATTTTGATTTGACAAATCCATGTTGCCTGGAGCTCAAAAGATTATTGCTTTCATTAAATTCATAAATTCGATTTTTCAAAATTTTTCGAAAATATTTGAAAGATTTGAATCAATGAGATAGGTCGATAACTTTTTGTTGATTCTAAATTAGATTTATGTGGTTTAGGAATTACCTTTAGAGCTGCTATTTTCCATTTCTCCTGATAATACCCCTTTTGAATACATTTATTAAATAGTTTGCATAACATAAGTTAAATTTTTGGGTAAGCACATTTGATCATATTGTTACTTATGTTGTCTAAACCTGGAGCTTTTTTAACATCAGAATTAGAAATGATATTCATTATTTCTTCGTCTTCGATAATAATTATACTTGAATTATTCATTCGTGGCTTCAAATTTCTAATTATTTGTTGTTGAAGATTGTCCAAATTAGGATCGTCTTAAGGAATTAAACCGTCCATTAATTTGGTCATTGTTTTTTTGCTCTTTTAGATATTCTGGTTATTTGTCAATTATGGGAATTCCATTCTGTACATTTGGGGGTCTTAATATATTGAAGAACTTATAGGCATTAACAAATTTATTATCTGTGTAGTTTTCTTCAATAACATTTTGCCAGTTGGTTCTTTTAGCTTGTTTTATTGTATTATTGTATTTGTTTCTTGCCAACTTAAATGTATTGTAACTGATTATTTTATGACGGTAATACAAGTTTCTAATATAATGAAAATGATTTTATTATTATTTTTATAAATATATTTATTTATTCGAATAATTTTTTAAAACAGATTCTCATATAAAAATAATGATCATCTTTCATTTTATTCATTATTTTCATTTTTAATGTCGCTCTTTTGTTTTTATATATAGATTAAAAATATATTTTAAAAATAATATATAAAAATTATTTCTATAATTCAAAATTAAAAAACCCCAGGCTCTCACTATATATCTTTTCTAACCAAAATATTCTGAATTCGAAATGGAGATTATAAGAGTAGTTTCCTATGTTCCCAAATTTGAAGGTTTAGAGCTCTCAAAAGTTCAATGCGAAAATCTTTTGAAAAGAAAAAAAATAATTTTATTGGTAGATTTAGACGAAACGCTTATATATTTCGATATAAAAACATTACAATTAACTTTGAGACCTGGTTGCCAGGATTTTTTGAAGAAACTTTCAAAACATTTTTTCATGATTGTATGCACCAAAGGCACCTATCGTTATGCCTACAATGTAGTGGAATTGCTTGACCCCGAAGAGAAATATTTTGGCAAGCGAATTATTTCAAGAGAATTCTTCAGAGATAAAACCAAGAAGGAAGTTATGCATCGACTTTTCAAGGCTTATCCACAAATGGTTGTTGCCATAGATGACAGGGAAGACATGTGGGGAGAAAATCTCCTAAATATTCCACCATTTGAACCAGCCCCCGACTATAGCTTTCAGCATGATATTTGGCTTGATGTCACTAAGGCCAAACTCTTGCACCTACATTGCTTGTTTTTTGAAAATGTTTTAAATTTGAATAAGGCTTCAGAGAAAAAAACTTACAACTTTGAGGTAAAGGAATTACTTAAGATAATTAGGATGATTGATGTTAAATTTACTTGGGAAGAATATCTGCGAATGATCAGAAGACCCGTGGAAACATATTGTCTAAGAGGAGATAGATTCTTTTTAGAGAAGTCATAATGAATGAGACACAAAGTGATTCCATTATACCCTCCCTATGTTTATATATAATTTCATTGTAAACCCATATTTTGACAAGGGCAATTCTTTGGAGGCCTTCATCTGATGACTCGATTATATCGAATCCTTTACTAAAGTCCTTATATAATAAAGGCAACCTGTTTTTAGGCTGCCAATGGGCTCGTGAGGCTTCTCACAGTCAAATGTCAACCCTACCTCCCCGTGGTGCAGCCTGGGTAACGCTAACAGGGCTCTGGCGACCGAAGAGTAGCGGTATATCTACAACAGGATTAAAAACTTAGATGCAACCAGCCTTTCCTGGAGACTATACTACATTTACTGTTGATAATATATATATCCCATGTAACATATTTCTAATAACAATAAATACAATTTTTTCTGATTTATGGCGTTAAAATTATTTTAATTTCCTAATAACACTGTGTAACGCGTTGATTTACTTCAACTTTTTTTCAAATGCTTTATTCCAACATCTCAGCAACCCACTGTCATACACATTTAAGAAATTCTATTTTGTTAAAGTTATTTGATACCTAGTTTTGAATGGTCTGATATGTTTAACACCCGTAGAGCACACAGCGTATCAATAATGCAACTTTGGAGTATAGTTTGAAAAAAAAAAGGTTGAGATAAATCATTTTAATCTACACTATAATGTGAAACACCAATTTTTGCGTTGAAAGAATCTACCATAACTTATCATGACTAAAGCTCCGATGAGAGACCAGGTTTGCCGTGTTTTTTTGGGCAGTCCTTCATGAAAGTCTCCAAGAACAAGTTCCAAAATGACTTTATTAGGTACCACTCACAAAGAACAACCTAGCTAATGATATTTACATATACTGTCTATTCACATATTTACAATGTCTACTCAGCCTTGTGCGGGGTCTTGAATTCGGAGTGTTCTCTCTTCTAAGATGGATTGTTATTTTTTAGAAGTACGTGTTTTTTTATTTCGTTTTTCCCACTTGTCTACGTTTGTTCTCAATTGATATAAGAGTTGACTTGGCTTGGGTTTCCATTTCTTTTATGTCTCCTAATAAATATATATTTAAACATATACATTATTATGACTAAAACCAATTTAGCATGACCAAAAAAAGGTTGTAAGCATAATGCGGATGACATTTGCTTTGTCTTAGGTCATTTTTTCGGAAAGGAGTTAAAAATACTCATTACTTTCCGCTGTCAGGATGTGTGAAGCATACCAATTCGGCATGCCAATTGGCGACCAAGACAAACATTGGGCACTTCACTTCAGTTGCACTAAAACACTGGAAGCATGGTTTAGAGGTTTGAAATGGGAGCCTGAATATTTGAATTTCTTCCTCCTATGAGGTCTTGAAAATGGCTGAAAAGAAAAGCTTTAAAGTCCTAACAGTTTCCGAGTTGAAATCGTGTATTACAGATATCGTATTTACATAGTGGGTAATCGATTCCTACGAAATACGTTACCAAGGGGCGAAGGTAATTGGAGTCACATGCTATATTTCTCCTCCACCTTGATCCTAGTCGAGATGTGACTCTCGTAGCTTCCTCACATCTATAGCACGGATTATTGTGGACAGATTTACTTGTGATGAGACTCACCGAGGGCCCAATAGAATACTTCAACATCTGATGGATGAAGTGCACGGTGAGACCTCCAACTAAGGACAGGCTCTGGGATCACGTGTGTTCAGCATCGAGAGTTGATGAGGAGCTGTGACGTACTGTTTTGTCCCTATACGTCGAGCTTACAAAGGGCCTCCATTAAGAACTATAAGAACCGATCCAGTTCACTATCTTCTTGATCCTGGGTTTCTGGCGCCAGGTTTCTATGCCGCCTCACAAGCTCTACCTTCTTGAACAAGGGTCTGTTAATCTTGTTTCATTAGAGCAGCACTTTACTTACAATTTAATATACATATCTGCCACGTTAAAGGGGTCTTTGAACTGTTGTGAAAATACACACGCTTTCCGTAGATAAGTAAATTTATCAAAATTAGAATGTGTAGCTGACATTGCTATTGCAGTAGAATATTCCATAAGAGGCTGTTTGAAACATGGATATTTCTGATTCCTCCTAGAGGTATTGAGTGGCATGAGGTCAAACTCTATTTTGATTTAACAACGGTCATCACTCGGGGTCGTTCCTATGATCATCATTTCAAGGAGGTTTTCCTGTGAATGTTTTACAACCCCATGGGGGTTGATGGGACTATATCATGTTTGTATCTGACAAGAAAAGACCAGAGAACTTCCTCTATCAACGTCTAGGGAGATTTACAAAGAGCTATCTAACCTATGACATTATCCAGCCACGATAATAAGCTTAATTCCCGGAGTCCTGTCATTGCTCCATGTTGTGAAAAGAGCACAACACCAGATAACGCGACGTGTTATCGAGGTATAAAACCAGGTGTCACACGGCTGAGTTTCCTACAGAGGCGATCTTCATCGTGAAGTCTGAACGGACGTGGAACTGCCTGACATTCCTGATTCTTTCTTGCAGCCTCTCAATCAATTTTTGATCTAAACAAACTTCCGCCGTGATGCTCTACTTGATCTTGGTGGCGACTTGCCTAGGTAGGTGACCAGATGTAGGATTGGTGTATTAGGAAGCCACTGTTAGACTAGTGGAGTTTGTGAGAGAGAGTGTCTCCCAGGTGTAGCCGTGGAGGCCAACACGGGCAACCAGTTCCTGGACACCCTCCTGGTGGCCAACCTCCCCGGCAACCTGGCCTCCCGCGGACTGCTTCCTCACGTGGCGCCTGACTTCAGCACTTCCATTCGGACCAAGGTCGCCTTCATCAACGTCAGGGTACGGTTGTATCTTTGGTTATCTTATATGTCCCTTCCTAAATTTTCCTCAACGTCAGGGTACGGTTGTATCTTTGGTTATCTTATATGTCCCTTCCTAAACTTTCCTCAACGTCAGGGTACGGTTGTATCTCTGGTTATCTTATATGTCCCTTCCTAAACTTTCCTCAACGTCAGGGTACGGTTGTATCTTTGGTTATCTTATATGTCCCTTCCTAAACTTTCCTCAACGTCTGGGTACGGTTGTATCTTTGGTTATCTTATATGTCCCTTCCTAAACTTTCCTCAACGTCAGGGTACGGTTGTATCTTTGGTTATCTTATATGCCCCTTCCTAAACTTTCCTCAACGTCAGGGTACGGTTGTGTCTTTGGTTATCTTATATGTCCCTTCCTTAACTTTCCTCAAAGTCAGGGTACGGTTGTGTCTTTGGTTATCTTATATGTCCCTTCCTTAACTTTTCCTCAAGTCAGGATACGGTTGTGTCTTTGGTTATCTTATAGGTCCCTTCCTAAACTTTTCCTCACGTCAGGATACGGTTGTGTCTTTGGTTATCTTATATGTCCCTTCCTAAAATTTTCCTCACGTCAGGATACGGTTGTGTCTTTGGTTATCTTATATGTCCCTTCCTAAACTTTTCCTCACGTCAGGATACGGTTGTGTCTTTGGTTATCTTTCCGTAACTCTTGTTAACCATCATGTTCATATAAGTGCAACCAATCTAAATAACTTTGACGATACTAAAATCGCAATCACCACAATAGATTTATTGATGGTAAAGAATGGTCACATATATTTGTTCTACTTGGTTGTTGCCGAGTAGATATACTTGAACATGAGTTGAGAGATAATCCAGAGCATATTTTAAAAGGGCATTGTTAAGATAGATTTTTCTGTCGCACAAAAAGTCACCTCTCCTTTCAAAATATATGCATAACTATGCGTCGTTCGTTGTGTAAATTTCCCACAGGTGGTGTCGTGGCACCAACCCGAGTGTGATACATTACAGAGACGGGGTCAATAGATGGAGTAAAGTTTGTGACCGCAGACATCGATTTTACTGTTTTGAGATCAATTTCCTTCCGATTAAATTTAAATCCAGGAGTTACTGCATTGTGACAAATCGGTGTGAAATGAATGGTTTATAAACTAGATGTTACCCATGTTATCAACAGTGCCATACATGAAGTGAAGCAATGCTCTGACCTC
>CP092864.1:69713742-69744501 GCA_030710605.1 Cordylochernes scorpioides
CCCGTCTCTGTAATGTATCACACTCGGGTTGGTACCACGACACCACCTGTGGGAAATTTACACAAGGTGCACCAGGACGACGCATAGTTATGCATATATTTTGAAAGGAGAGGTGACTTTTTGTGCGACAGAAAAATCTATCTTAACAATGCCCTTTTAAAATATGCTCTGGATTATCTCTCAACTCATGTTCAAGTATATCTACTCGGTAACAACCAAGTAGAACAAATATATGTGACCATTCTTTACCATCAATAAATCTATTGTGGTGATTGCGATTTTAGTATCGTCAAAGTTATTTAGATTGGTTGCACTTGTATGAACATGATGGTTAACAAGAGTTACGGAGAGATAACCAAAGACACAACGGTATCCTGACGTGAGGAAAAGTTTAGGAAGGGACATATAAGATAACCAAAGACACAACCGTACCCTGACGTGAGGAAAAGTTTAGGAAGGGACCTATAAGATAACCAAAGACACAACCGTACCCTGACGTTGAGGAAAGTTTAAGAAGGGACATATAAGATAACCAAAGACACAACCGTACCCTGACGTTGAGTAAAGTTTAGGAAGGGACATATAAGATAACCAAAGACACAACCGTACCCTGACGTTGAGGAAAGTTTAGGAAGGGACATATAAGATAACCAAAGACACAACCGTACCCTGACGTTGAGGAAAGTTTAGGAAGGGACATATAAGATAACCAAAGACACAACCGTACCCTGACGTTGAGGAAAGTTTAGGAAGGGGCATATAAGATAACCAAAGACACAACCGTACCCTGACGTTGAGGAAAGTTTAGGAAGGGACATATAAGATAACCAAAGACACAACCGTACCCTGACGTTGAGGAAAGTTTAGGAAGGGACATGTAGGATAACCAAAGACACAACCATATCCTGACGTTTAGGGAGGGACATATAAGATAACCAAAGACACAACCGTACTCTGACTTTGAGGAAAAGTTTAGAAAGGGACATGTAGGATAACCAAAGACACAACCATATCCTGACGCTTAGGAAAAGTTTAGGGAGGGACATATAAGATAACCAATGACACAACCATACTCTGACTTTGAGGAAAAGTTTAGAAAGGGGCATGTAGGATAACCAAAGACACAACCGTATCCTGACTTTGAGGAAAAGTTCAGGGAAGGACATATAAGACAACCAAAGACATCGTACCCTGATGTTGAGGAAAAGTTTAGGAAAGGACATATAAGACAACCAAACACCACCTATCCGGACGTTGAGGAAAGGCTTAGGAAGGGACATATAAAATGACCAAAGACATAACCGTACCCTGACGTTGAGGAAAGTTTAGGAAGGGACATATAAGATAACCAAAGACACAACCGTACCCTGACGTTGAGGAAAGTTTAGGAAGGGACATATAAGATAACCAAAGATACAACCGTACCCTGACGTTGAGGAAAGTTTAGGAAGGGACATATAAGATAACCAAAGATACAACCGTACCCTGACGTTGATGAAGGCGACCTTGGTCCGAATGGAAGTGCTGAAGTCAGGCGCCACGTGAGGAAGAAGTCCGCGGGAGGCCAGGTTGCCGGGGAGGTTGGCCACCAGGAGGGTGTCCAGGAACTGGTTGCCCGTGTTGGCCTCCACGGCTACACCTGGGAGACACACTCTCTCACAAACTCCACTAGTCTAACAGTGGCTTCCTAATACACCAATCCTACATCTGGTCACCTACCTAGGCAAGTCGCCACCAAGATCAAGTAGAGCATCACGGCGGAAGTTTGTTTAGAGCAAAAATTGATTGAGAGGCAGCAAGAAAGAATAAGGAATATCAGACAGTTCCACGTCCGTTCAGACTTCACGGTGAAGATCGCCTCTGTAGGAAACTCAGCCGTGTGACACCTGGTTTTATACCTCGATAACACGTCGCGTTATCTGGTGTTGTGCTCTTTTCACAACATGGAGCAATGACAGGACTCCGGGAATTAAGCCTATTATCGTGGCTGGATAATGTCATAGGTTAGATAGCTCTTTGTAAATCTCCCTAGACGTTGATAGAGGAAGTTCTCTGGTCTTTTCTTGTCAGATACAAACATGATATAGTCTCATCAACCCCCATGGGGTTGTAAAACATTCACAGGAAAACCTCCTTGAAATGATTATCATAGGAACAACCCCGAGTGATGACTGTTGTTAAATCAAAATAGAGTTTGACCTCATGCCACTCAATACCTCTAGGAGGAATCAGAAATATCCATGTTTCAAACAGCCTCTTATGGAATATTCTACTGCAATAGCAATGTCAGCTACACATTCTAATTTTGATAAATTTACTTATCTACGGAAAGCGTGTGTATTTTCACAACAGTTCAAAGACCCCTTTAACGTGGCAGATATGTATATTAAATTGTAAGTAAAATGCTGCTCTAATGAAACAAGATTAACAGACCCTTGTTCAAGAAGGTAGAGCTTGTGAGGCGGCATAGAAACCTGGCGCCAGAAACCCAGGATCAAGAAGATAGTGAACTGGATCGATTCTTTTAGTTCTTAATGGAGGCCCTTTGTAAGCTCGACGTATAGGGACAAAACAGTACGTTACAGCTCCTCTTCACCTCTCGATGCTAAACACACGTGATCACAGAGCCTGTCCTTAGTTGGAGGTCTCACTGTGCACTTCATCCATCAGATGTTGAAGTATTCTATTGGGCCCTCGGTGAGTCCCATCCCAAGTTAATCTGTCCACAATAACCTGTGCTATAGATGTGAGGAAGCTACGAGAGTCACATCTCGACTAGGATCAAGGTGGAGAAGAAATATAGCATGTGACTCCAATTACCTTCGCCCCTTGGTAAAGTATTACGTAGGAATCGGTTACCCACTATGTAAATACGCTATCTGTAATACACGATTTCAACTCGGAAACTGTTAGGACTTTAAAGCTTTTCTTTCAGCCATTTTCAAGACCTCATAGGAGGAAGAAATTCAAATATTCAGGCTCCCATTTCAAACCTCTAAACCATGCTTCCAGTGTTTTAGTGCAACTGAAGTGAGGTGCCCAATGTTTGTCTTGGTCGCCAATTGGCATGCCGAATTGGTATGCTTCACACATCCTGACAGCGGAAAGTAATGAGTATTTTTAACTCCTTTCCGAAAAAATGACTTAAGACAAAGCAAATGTCATCCGCATTATGCTTACAACCTTTTTTTGGTCATGCTAAATTGGTTTTAGTCATAATAATGTATATGTTTAAATATATATTTATTAGGAGACATAAAAGAAATGGAAACCCAAGCCAAGTCAACTCTTATATCAATTGAGAACAAACGTAGACAAGTGGGAAAAACGAAATAAAAAAACACGTACTTCTAAAAAATAACAATCCATCTTAGAAGAGAGAACACTCCGAATTCAAGACCCCGCACAAGGCTGAGTACCCATTGTAAATATGTGAATAGACAGTATATGTAAATATCATTAGCTAGGTTGTTCTTTGTGAGTGGTACCTAATAAAGTCATTTTGGAACTTGATCTTGGAGACTTTCATGAAAGACTGCCCAAAAAAACACGGCAAACCTGGTCTCTCATCGGAGACTCAGTCATGATAAGTTATGGTAGATTCTTTCAACGCAAAAATTGCTGTTTCACATTATAGTGTAGATTAAAATGATTTATCTCAACCTTTTTTTCAAACTATACTCCAAAGTTGCATTATTGATACGCTGTGTGCTCTACGGGTGTTAAAAATATCAGACCATTCAAAACTAGGCATCAAATAAGCTTTAACAAAATAGAATTTCTCAAATGTGTATGACAGTGAGTTGCTGAGATGTTGGAATAAAGTATTTGAAAAAAAGTTGTAGCAAATCAACGCGTTACACAGTGTTATTAGGAAATTAAAATAATTTTAACGCTATATACAGAAAAAATTGTATTTATTGTTATTGGAAATATGTTACATGGGATATATATATTATCATCAGTCAATGTAGTAGAGTTTCCAAGAGAGGCTGGTTGCATCTAAGTTTTTAATCCTGTTGTAGATATACCGCTACTCTTCGGTCGCCAGAGCCCTGTTAGCGTTACCCAGGCTGCACCACGGGGAGGTAGGGTTGACATTTGACTGTGAGAAGCCTCACGAGCCCATTGGCAGCCTAAAAACAGGTTGCCTTTATTATATAAGGACTTTAGTAAAGGATTCGATATAATCGAGTCATCAGATGAAGGCCTCCAAAGAATTGCCCTTGTCAAAATATGGAATTACAATGAAATTATATATAAACATAGGGAGGGTATAATGGAATCACTTTGTGTCTCATTCATTATGACTTCTCTAAAAAGAATCTATCTCCTCTCAGACAATATGTTTCCACAGGTCTTCTGATCATTCGCAGGTATTCTTCCCAAGTAAATTTAACATCAATCATCCTAATTATCTTAAGTAATTCCTTTACCTCAAAGTTGTAAGTTTTTTTCTCTGAAGCCTTATTCAAATTTGAATACAAAACATTTTCAAAAAACAAGCAATGTAGCTGCAAGAGTTTGGCCTTAGTGACTTCAAGCCAAATATCATGCTGAAAGCTATAGTCGGGGGCTGGTTCAAATGGTGGAATATTTAGGAGATTTTCTCCCCACATGTCTTCCCTGTCATCTATGGCAACAACCATTTGTAGATATGCCTTGAAAAGTCGATGCATAACTTCCTTCTTGGTTTCATCTCTGAATAATTCTCTTGAAATAATTCGCTTGCCAAAATATTTCTCTTCGGGGTCAAGCAATTCCACCACATTGTAGGCATAACGATAGGTGCCTTTGGTGCATACAATCATGAAAAAATGTTTAGAAAGTTTCTTCAAAAAATCCTGGCAACCAGGTCTCAAAGTTAATTGTAATGTTTTTATATCGAAATATATAAGCGTTTCGTCTAAATCTACCAATAAAATTAACTTTTTCGTTTTCAAAAGATTTTCGCATTGAACTTTTGAGAGCTCTAAACCTTCAAATTTGGGAACATAGGAAACTACTCTTATAATCTCCATTTTGATTTTAGAATATTTTGGTTAGAAATAGATATAATTTTTATATTATTTTTAAAATATATTTTTTATCCATATATAAAAACAAAAGAGCGACATTAAAAATGAAAATAATGAATAAAATGAAAGATGATCATAATTTTTATATGAGAATCTGTTTTAAAAAATTATTCGAATAAATAAATATATTTATAAAAATAATAATAAAATCATTTTCATTATATTAGAAACTTGTATTACCGTCATAAAATAATCAGTTACAATACATTTAAGTTGGCAAGAAACAAATACAATAATACAATAAAACAAGCTAAAAGAACCAACTGGCAAAATGTTATTGAAGAAAACTACACAGATAATAAATTTGTTAATGCCTATAAGTTCTTCAATAAATTAAGACCCTCAAATGTACAGAATGGAATTCCCATAATTGACAAATAACCAGAATATCTAAAAGAGCAAAAACAATGACCAAATTAATGGACGGTTTAATTCCTGAAGACGATCCTAATTTGAACAATCTTCAACAACAAATAATTAGAAATTTTAAGCCACGAATGAATAATTCAAGTATAATTATTATCGAAGAAGAAGAAATAATGAATATCATTTCTAATTCTGATGTTAAAAAAGCTCCAGGTTTAGACAACATAAGTAACAATATGATCAAATGTGCTTACCCAAAAATTTAACTTATGTTATGCAAACTATTTAATAAATGTATTCAAAAGGGGTATTATCAGGAGAAATGGAAAATAGCAGCTCTAAAGGTAATTCCTAAACCACATAAATCTAATTTAGAATCAACAAAAAGTTATCGACCTATCTCATTGATTCAAATCTTTCAAATATTTTCGAAAAAATTTGAAAAATCAAATTTATGAATTTAATGAAAGCAATAATCTTTTGAGCTCCAGACAACATGGATTTGTCAAATCAAAATCAACGACAACGTGCTTGAATAAAATAACAGATACTATAATAGAACATAGGCAGAAACAATTAGTGACGCTAATTGCAATAGACGTTGAAGGAGCCTTTGACAATACATGGTGACCAGCTTTGATCAAAAGAATTGATGAAGCTAATATGCCTGCTGACCTGCTCAAAATTTTACAATTCCTTTTGAAAAATGGGAAAATAATTTTTATTTATAGTAGCAGAAAAATATCTAAAACATTATCAAAAGGTTGCCCACAAGGTGGATCATTGTCTCCATATTTATAAATGATATGTTAACCAAAATACAACTACCAAACTCCGAAATAATTTGCTATGCCGATGATGTCACAATAATATTGTCGCGGAGATAAATAAAGCAAGGGCAAGTTGGGGATAATTAATTTATTATAAAGAGTATATGGAGTATAAGGAGTATAGGGAGAGAGAGTTTTTGTAGAACTTACCCCCAGTTAAGGTTAATCCTGAATGACCGGCGTTAGCCACCGTCCCGTTTTCCTTATTTACAGATCAGCCTCCCAGCAGCCCCCACACCGGTGGTCCCCCCCGGGGTCCAGGGATGATTGACAGTTGTCCCATCTGGATGGAGCTACTTGACATTACACCCTCTTTAGAAAAAGCAGCGACCCGCTGATTAGCTTGTCTCACCCCTTGTTCTGGAAGGAAATCTATCACGGCCTGTGTTCCCTAGCAGAATGGAATGTTGTTCTTCAGGGTCCAGGTAGGGCTTCATCCGAATGACATGAACGATATCCTTGGATTTCCGTGATCGGGGAGACGGGTCCACGGGCTCTACTTCATACGTAACTTCTGAAAGCTTCTTGGTCACCTTGTAGGGACCGAAGTATCTCTTCAGTAGCTTTTCTGAGAGCCCTACTTTTCGGATGGGAGTAAAAACCCACACAAGATCATCCTTCTGGTAATAGACTGGAGTATGTTTCTGGTCGTAAAGTCTACGGTCTTTCGCCTGTGATTGTAGAAGGCGTGATCGGGAGAGTTGACGCGCTTCCTCAGCTCTGGTCACAAGTTCCCCAACGTAGTCGTCAGAGATCTCATCTGGTAGGTAGGGCAGTACGGCATCGATGTAGGTCTCGGCCTCGCGGGCGTGGACAAGAAAGAACGGAGTGTAGCCGGTCGCCTCCTGTTTAGCAGTGTTGTAAGCAAAAGTCACATAGGGCAAAACTTGGTCCCAGTCCTTCTGCTCGACACCTGTGTACATGGACAACATGTCTCCCAGAGTTTTGTTGAACCTTTCAGTCAGGCCGTTGGTCTGGGGATGGTAGGCCGTTGTAAATCTGTGCACAATTCCGCACAGAGCATTGATCTCTTTTATTACTTGAGAAATGAAATTTCTTCCGCGATCTGTTATCATTTCTCTAGGAGCTCCATGCTTCAAGATAACATCTTCAACCAGGAACTTAGCTGTTTCGATTGCTCCTCCGTCTGGGATCGCTTTCGTTATGGCATACCTTGTCATATAATCGGTGCACACAATGATCCAACGGTTTCCATCTTTAGAAACTGGAAATCTTCCAAGGAGATCGACCCCGACCTTATAGAATGGCTTTTCTACGGGCGGTATGGATACAAGTTGTCCAGCCGGACGTCGAGGTAATTTCTTCCTTCGTTGACACTCCCGACAATGGCTTACATATTGGCGAACAGTTCTATAAAGGCCAGGCCAATAGAATCGTTTCTTGACTTTGTCATACGTTCGGGCGAAACCCAAATGCCCAGCTGTAGGAGCGTCATGTAAATCTGCCATAACTTCCGATCTTAAGTGCTTAGGGATCATCATAAGCCAGGGTCTTCCAGTTGTGCTATAGTTTTTCTTGTATAAGATGCCGTCGATAATGCTGAATTCCTTTCTGGTGTAGCCCGAGTTTAAATTATCGATTATTTTAGCTAAATCCGGGTCTTTAGTCTGCTCTATATCGACGTTGGTTAGTGACATCACAGCACTTGGTGGATCGTTCTCAAGCGGGCTCCTTGACAGACAATCGGCATCCTTATGTTTGCGTCCGCTCTTGTAGATAACGGTCACGTCAAATTCTTGCAACTTCAGCGCCCATCTTGCCAAACGGCCAGAAGGATCTTTCTGCCCTACCAACCAACATAGAGAATGATGGTCAGTGACAACCGTGAATGGTCGACCAAACAAATATGGGCGGAATTTGCTAATAGACCAGACTACAGCAAGGCATTCTTTTTCCGTTGTAGAATAGTTATTTTCAGCCTTTGTCAGGCTTCTAGATGCATAAGCTATAGGCCGCTCCTTTCCACCTTGTATTTGTAGAAGAACAGCTCCAATACCATGTCCGCTTGCATCCGTGTGTAGATGGGTATCAGCGGATTCATCAAAGTGTCCTAAGACAGGCTCTGAAATTAGAGCTGTTTTAAGGACTTCAAACGCTTTCTCTTGAGCTGCATCCCAATAAAATTGTTTTCAGTCTTCAGTAGGTCATGCAAAGATCTAGCTTTGTCGGCAAAGTTCTCAATGAATCTTCGGTAATAGGAACATAATCCAAGAAAGCTCTTCAGTTCAGAGATATTCCTTGGCCTCGGAAATTTAGAGACGGCTTCAACTTTATCTGGATCTGGATGAATTCCATTGGCGTCAACAAGGTGTCCCAAAATCTTTATCCTCCTTGATCCAAAAAGACACTTTTTGTGGTTCAAGCTTAGTCCAGCTTTCTGGATGCAGCTTAATACAAGTTGTAGACGACGTAGATGTTCTTCAAAGGTAGGTGCGTAAACTACGATGTCGTCCAGGTAGCAAAGGCACATGTTCCATTTAAGACTGCCCAGAACACTATCTATCATCCTTTCAAACGTTGCTGGAGCATTGCAAAGACCGAAAGGCATTACTTGGAATTCATACAGCCCATCTGGAGTGATGAAAGCAGTTTTCTCCCTGTCTTTTTCGTCCACTTCAATCTGCCAATACCCGGACCGAAGATCCATCGTGGAGAAGTAACTAGAGCCGGCTAAACTGTCCAAGGCATCGTCAATGCGTGGCAGCGGGTAAACATCTTTTTTTGTTATCTTATTTAATCGACGGTAATCTACGCAGAATCTCCAGGTCCCGTCTTTCTTTCGAACTAGAATAACTGGAGATGACCAAGGACTTTCAGAGGGCTTCACGATGTGATTTTCAATCATCTTGTTCACTTCATCTTGAATTAGTCGTCGTTCACTTGGTGCTACTCTATAGGGCCGCTGTTTGATAGGAGACTGGTCGCCTGTGTTTATCTTGTGCTTCACAGTACTGGTGGGCTTAATAGGAGTACTCCCAAAGTCAAATATGTCAATAAACTCGTCAAGGCATGAAACAAGCTGTAACCTTTGAATTTCAGACAGCCCTGGATCTAGAGTAAGGTTTATCTTCTGTGACCATTCACGTGACTTTAGCTGCGTTTCTTGTAACTTATCGCTGGATTCAATAAGACTGCAGATATTCCCATTCTCATAACTTTCCATGGTGCACATATTCATTCCTGATGGAATCAGTTGCGGCCAAGACGCTCCATTCGCCACCCAAATGCTACCTCGGCCGTGTCGAAATGTAACCAATGAGTTTGGTATAAAAACTTCCTTTCTTAATAATAAGTCCTTAGAAGTTGAGACTAAAACATCTCTAACACCGCATACTTCTTCGTTTATCACACTGATCTTCTTTATTGATTTAGGCGGAATGACAAAGTCGTCGGAAGCAAACAATCTCTGGTTTTCCTCCTCTCGAGATTCCAGGACGGAGGTTTCCCCGAGATGGAGTTCATTTCTGCCACAATCAATGACGGCTTCGGTGGCCTTGAAGAAGTCCCATCCGAATATGATGTCATGGCTGCATTCCACCATAACAACGAATTCAAAGGATATCTTCAGACCATTAACTTCTATGTTCAGGACACATTTTCCTAGGGTCTCTATTAAATTTTTATTTGCGGCTTTAAGAATGGGACCTGGTTCTTTGAAGAGAGGTGTCTTTAGTTCGCGTCGAAATTTGTCTGAAATAACAGAAAAGTCGGCTCCTGAATCCACCAATGCTTTAATTTTGCGTCCATTTATTTCGACCATAACAAAATTTTCTTTTAATTTAGCGGCGATATACCCTGGAGGATTTTCCTCAATGGCGACCTCACCCCCGTTAGAAGCCGCTCCACTTAGTTTTTCACATTCTGAGGCATGGGAGAACGGCTGAAACGACGGGCTGGCGACTGGGATTGTCTTCGGGCTGGCGACCTTGCGCGGCTTGGATGTGGGGAAGAGCTCCGGTAGAAGTACGTCGAGGTTTGGGGCGTTACATAGTCGTTCGTCGGCGTCATATCTCGGGGGTCGACTCGAAAATCCAACATTTCTTCCTTCTCCGCCATTCCTTGACCTGGCTTCAGCGAAGACCTGCCGTCGTTCCCTACAATAACGGACGACATGTCCGGGTCGTCCGCAGTGGAAGCAGATAGGTTTGTCGTCGTAGGTTCTCCAATGTTCCGTCTTCCTGGGTTGGGTTGGTCGGTCGATATTATAATAGGGCGTTCGTGGTTGTTGTTGTACCACGTTGACTTGTGGTCTGGTAGGTTGTAGAGCACGGCTGACCTCTTCCCTCACAGTCTGTTCCAGGGCGTTCACCTCTCGGAGAGGATTGACCACTTCAGGTGCTGAGAAAACCTTTTGTATCTCTTCTCTAACGATGCGGCGAATTAAGCCGGCCAAGTCGTCTGAGTCGTCAACACACGAAATGGGCATTACGTTTGACAACCTGGCGAATTTCGTACGGCCGATCCTGCGCTGCTTGACGGTTGTCAGATGACGACAAAACTTCAGGATCTCATCTACTGTCTGTATGTCTTTCGCCACCAATACCTGGTATGTGTCCTCAGAAATTCCCTTTATAATGTGAGCAACTATCTCACCTTCTTCCATGCGAGGGTTCACCTGGTGGCAGAGACTAAGAATCTCCTGGATGTATGACTCGCTGGATTCCTCGGCCTTCTGTGCTCTTGACTTCAGAACTTCCTCGGCGCGTCGAGCAGAATCCTCCTGCAGTCCGAACACACCGCGGAATGCGTCTTCAAAGCTTCTCCACGAGTTGAGTGATTCTTCGTTATTATCAAACCACCTTCCAGCAGTTCCGTTCAAGTAAAATACGACGTTGGCAAGCTTCATGGTCTCGTCCCATCTGTTGTACTTCGACACTCTCTCGTACTCTTTCAACCATTGTCCAGGGTTTATATTTCCATCTCCCGAAAAGGTAGAAGGATCTCGTTGGCGCTGACAAGGGAGGTAGGATCCGTTAACAGTAGGTCTGTGGTCGTCTTCCATTTCTATTCGTTGTGGCAAAGGTTGAAGAATTGGTTCACGTCCCTGTAGACGTCGACTTCTTCGAAGTTCCGTCACGCTACCCAGCGTCTCCACCAAAATATGTCGCGGAGATAAATAAAGCAAGGGCAAGTTTGGGGATAATTAATTTATTATAAAGAGTATATGGAGTATAAGGAGTATAGGGAGAGAGAGTTTTTGTAGAACTTACCCCAGTTAAGGTTAATCCTGAATGACCGGCGTTAGCCACCGTCCCGTTTTCCTTATTTACAGATCAGCCTCCCAGCAGCCCCCACACCGGTGGTCCCCCCCGGGGTCCAGGGATGATTGACAGTTGTCCCATCTGGATGGAGCTACTTGACAATATGCTGGAACAAAGATTTAGCAACCCTCAAAAATTCAATTGAGCGTATTTTGGAAAAAGTTGACGACTGGTGTACAGAAAACTAACTAAAAACAAGTCTTGATAAACTAGTATTTTACATTTTCATAACAAAGATAAATTAAATTGAAAAAATAATATTATTAAGCCTGTTCAAGAAATAAACATTTTGGGAATTACCTTTGCAAACCATAGAAGGAAGAATAAATTAAATTTTAATCCTCATTTGAGCAATATACTAAAATAACTCAAAGACTAAAAAATTTACTTTTTTCGATATGTGGCAAATCTTGGGGACTATATATAAGCACCAAGAAAAGACCCATTTTATACAAAACAATATTTAGACCGATACTCACTTATGGAACTGAGGTCTGGTATAAATACACTTGGTTCTTTTTTTATGCGGTAGATGAGTTCCAGGGGAATCCGCATAAAAAAAATCGCACAAAAAAAGACATACATTTATATGTAAAATGATGGATACGTTCCATTTATTAAAAAAATCGCATAAAACCTAAATAATGTTTTAAAATGCACCAGAAATCGCATAAAAAAAGATTTATAAATAATAAGATTTAATTTTTTTCTCATCATATTTTAATAAATGGCACATATGTGTGTTAATAACAAAAACAAAACTTAATATGTAAAAAAAAAAAAACATAAACAAAACTTTATTTAAAATCATATTAAGAATGTTTTCATCATTATTCGCTGTCTGATAATGTGCGAACCCGTTTGTGGATTGGTGCAAGATCACTTTCATCACTTGAAGATAAAATTACGTCATCAGATCTACATGGTAATGCTTCTTTAGGAACTTCAGTGATTTTTTTCTTTGACAAGGTAGTCAGTAATCAAACGCTGTGATGGCTTGACTAGTTCTTTGTAGAGTTCTCTGTAGCCAGACATACAAAATTTCAGATCACGTTGGAATTTTAAGGCGCGTTCTACATCATTATCATTTTGAATTAAAAAAAATTCCAATTTACCGGAAAGTTGAAGGCCTTCCCGAAGTAATTTTTCGTCCAGTGGGGTAACATCTTCCAGTTCGCTATCTACTGTTTCGAAATCTTTAGTAGTATCTACCATACTTTCCAAAATATCATCATCATTTAGGGCTTCGTCCACAAGCAATTCTTCTATATCATGCTCGCCAAAATCATCAAAACCTTCCCCACCTATTTCCTTAGCAATTGAAATAATATCTGATGTTACTATTGTTGTTCTATTTGATTCATTTCTCTTTGATACGCATTCAGGCCAAGCAGCTTTCCAACATGCATTTAAAGTTTGTGATTTTATCTCGGCAATTGCTAACGCAACATGATCTACACAGTTCAAGATATTAAATTGTTTCCAAACTTCAGTAACTGTTATTGTATCGGATTCCAGTTTATCGAAAATGAATTGGAAAGTGAATTTTACATAATATTTTTTAAATGTTGAAATAATTCCCTGATCTAATGGTTGAATTAGGCTCGTTGTGTTTGGAGGGAAAAAAACTACCTTTATATTTGGATGTTCTAAGTTTGGATGACCTGGTGCATTGTCAAGAATTAATAAGATCTTAAATTCGAGACCCATCTCTTTCATATAATTTTCTACTTCGGGTACGAAGCATTTATTGAACCATTCAGTGAAAATAGCCGTTGTTACCCAGGCCTTCTTGTTTGCCATCCAATGTACGGGCAGTGTATTTAAGTCTTTTGCTTTTAATGCACGTGGTTTTAAAGATCGATTTACAAGCAGCGGTTTTAACATTCGATCGCCAGATGCATTGCTGCACAGCAATAAAGTAACTCGATCTTTAGCAGCTTTAAAACCACTGGCATTTTTTTCGGACTTTGCAATGTAAGTACGGGTTGGCATTTTTTTCCAAAACAATCCTGTTTCATCAGCATTGAAGATTTGATGGGCACAATATCCTCCATCTTTAATAATTTTAGCCAACTTTTCAGGATATTTTCTAGCAGCTTCTTCATCTGCAGAAGCCACCTCACCTTTTATTTTTAGATTATGAAAAGAATGTATTTTTATAAAACCAGTTAACCACCCTGTGCTGGCAGAGAATTGTGGATTACTTTCACGTGAAGATGTAGATGGCTCTGATTCTTTTAACTCCTTGTAAAATTTAAGGGCTTTCATCTTGATTAAATGTCCATCTAACGGAATTCTTTTTGAGTTAAATCTTCAATCCAAATTACGAGAGCCTTTTCTGTTTTTTTCTATTAAAGTGCCTCTTGAATATGATGAAATTTTAGAACTCAAATTTGTACCAGATCTGACTGATCTTCTTATTGCCGCTTCATTTTTTTTTATTGCTCTTATAGTAGATTCGCCTAAATTATAACGTTTACCTATTGCTGTTGATCTTTCTCCTTTCGCCAAGCAATCGAGAATTATAATTTTGGTTTCTAGCGAAATTGCACTTCTTTTTTGTTTTTTATTATTGTCACACATTTTCTTTAAGAGGACTAAAAATTATAGAAAAAAACTTAATGTACAATTACGCACTAAAATTATTCAAAAAAACTTTCAATTCACTTGAGTAAATTTATCTTCCGGTTTTCGGTAGTAACCTTCTTTCACAAAGTTTTATTTTCTAATGCTTTCCAATATGCAGGCTTTTTTAATTAGTTTCATACAAAAACAAAATGCAGCATAAAAACACGCAATTTTAACGAGGTATTTTTGTTTTGTCTCTTTTGTTTTTAAGAACAAATCAAGAGAAAACATGTCAATAAAATAAAAAAGAAATTTGTAACGGCAGCTGGCACGCCGGCGGGTTTTCAGTTTTGATTTCGGTTTTGCACGAGTTGTGTAAGACACCGGCAGGCGCGGAATAAAAGACATTGGAACTTCCCCTCTACTGTTTGTTGGATAACTTAACATACAACCAGGACGTTACAAAATTCTTTCTTTGTATTGATTGCGTAATAGTAGAGTTGTAGTTGTTATTCTTATTCGTTTTCAGAAAAAGTGAATCACCAAAAAAAATTCGAAATTCGAATACATTTTTTTTTCTTGCACCGCATAATTCCAAAACCGCATAAAAAGAGAACGAAGTGTATATAAGTAAAAAGTATATACACAAATTTAATTCACTTCAATATCAAATATTATTATGATGTACACTACTTATAAAACAACTAGCTATAGTTGTGTGCATACTCTGGCAAATATTCCTTTGATTACGGATTATATGAAATCCAGAAATATAAAATATGATCTGAAATAATTTATCGATTGAGGACCAACAGCGATATGACTTGGATATTCCAGACATATTTGAAAATTTTATAAAATATAAAATGACACTATTGAAGAAAAATACTAACCAAACATTTCAAAGTTTCTTTCCCGCTAATATTCCGAAATATTTTCGGTCAAATTTCCACAACTCTCAATTTATTACAAATCACGGAAATTTTCTAAGCTTTTTAAAATTTATCAAAGCAGTGCAATATTCAAGATGCTTCTATGTATGTGAGGAACAAACTTCTATTCATCTGCTGGTAAATTGCCCCGTTTTCCAAGAGTATAGAAAAAAATAATGGACTAAATGTATCAAACCCGTTTGATCTAATTTCAACAAACGACAAATATATAAAATTCAACTCATTTTGCAGATTTATTTTGAATTTTATAAAAAAAACTACTAAATTCCATTGGAACGCTTTTATTTAGAAATAAACTCTTTTTAGTATTGTTTTAATTGAATAATTATCTAACATATCTAGCATATTTTCATTCTAAAATATTCCTTAAAACCTTTTTTTTATCTGTAAATTGCTTTTCTCGAATACACACAATACTTTACAATTTAATTTCATTTAACTAAATTTGCATACCAACCTTTTGTACATATATCCATTGTTAAAATTTTACACAAATAAATTTACTGGCAATGCGTTTCTTTTTTAAATCTCTACAGACCTTACTTATGAGAGCCAAGCCCTCTCATTCATTAAATCATATCATTGCAGTAAGGTCTGTAGAGATTTAAAAAAGAAACGCATTGCCAGTAAATTTATTTGTGTAAAATTTTAACGATAGAGGGCAATAAAATTAAATTACTAATATATCCATTGTGTCGATATATATTTTAATATTTTCATCTAACTAACTTGTATACTAATTCTGTACATATTTAAAATATTTTTCTTTCAAAATTTTTTGTTTATCTTTAAAGTGCGAGTGTCCCTAGGGGGACATAGCGCTCTAAGTTGAAATAAAAAAATAATATTTTTATTATATTTATAATTTAATATAATTAATATATACAGTTATCAGCGTCATGCATTCTTTCTTAATTCTGTCACCGTTTGCTTTTGGTTCAGTGGTAGAATGCTCGCCTGCCACGCGGGCGCCCCGGGTTCGATTCCTGGCCGATGCATTTTTTTTTTTTACAATTTTTAAAACTCATTGATATTATTAAAAAAATAGACTATACAAGAAGTATACAATAAACTATACAAGAAGTAAACAATAAACTATACAAGAAGTATACAATTAATATATACAGTTATCAGAGTCATCAATCAATTCTGTCATCGTTTGCTTTTGTGAATGGAATAAATACCCAAATAGGGCCATTTCTTATAAGCATCGGTGGTTCAGTGGTAGAATGCTCGCCTGCCACGCGGGCGGCCCGGGTTCGATTCCCGGCCGATGCATTTTTTTTTTTTTTACAATTTTTAAAACTCATTTATATTATTCTAATAGACGGGTGACCCGGGCTTCGCCCCGGGATTGACCCGTGTGCATATCTACCCGAGTGATATATATTTAGATAAGATTTTTTTTATAATTTTTTGTTATTAGCATTATCTATTTGTTTGCATCAGCATAATTTAATCTAATCTTTGATAGAGGGCGCTGTTCGTGAGCTAAGTAGAATAATTTGAATATATAGTTTTAATAATTGATTTATATATTTTTAAAATAGCCTATCGTCTTCCCCGTATTTTTTTTACCTATGTATGGAAATTTTGGTTTGAATTAGTGAACTACTGCGAATTTGTATACCGGACATACAAACAAACAAACATACAAACATTTATTTATATATATATATATATAGATATACAAGTATCAGAGTCATCAATTCTGTCATCGCGTTTGCTTTTGTGAATGTATGTAAATAATGGATTTCATATTTTAAATTAATTTTTGTTCTGGCCTTTATTTGTTTAAATCTCTTTTTAAAATCGTTTAAAATGCAGTCGCAATCATTAGCGAACACATATGTTTGCCTAATATTTCCATATGCTCTTTTATTTTTTTACAGAAAAATATTTACATGCCAGTATTTTGGATTAATTTTTTTTATAAACCTTTTTTTTTTTATTCTTACTGAGAAGATGGGCATCGCAGTCAGGATTCTTTACAGTCAGTCACTCAACTCAGGCAATTTCAAAGGTTAATGGGGGTTTGGTGGAAAAGCTGCCGTCCATTTAAACTATATTAATTTTGAAACAACTAAATGGAATGCAAAAAATAATTAAATCAAATACCTAAACACTAATATAATACAATTTTTGCCATTACACACTTTTTTTTCCTGTAGTTTGTGTTTCTTCTGTATTGCTATTCTATGGCACTTCTACTATTTATTATTGACGTACTTTCAGTATGAAGGATACTTCACTCGGGGGATTTCTCGGGCGAAGCCGGGTCATTCTTCTAGTAATCAAATATATTTTAATGCGTGCCTATAATATTTATTTTATTATATCTATTTTTATAAATAAAAAAATCTCTTATTTTTGGACTATAATATCAATGTATGAAAAAGTTTAATTGGCATCACCTAACTTAACCATGCTCGCTATAATCATATTATTATTATTATTTAGTTAGTTAGTTAGTTAGTTAACCTGTTTAGTTAGTTCCTGTAGCTTACAGAAGTCGCCAACTACCTGGGCTGTCCTTCTGACCCATATCTTCTTGGTTTTATTTACAATATGCCGTTTTTTAGGGAGATTTTCTATGTATGCTATACTTAGTTTAAAAACTACAAATATTTTCTCACGGTGAGTTTTTTAAAATTGCAAGCTTTCAAGCGTTAATCACTCTTCAATGGGCTTAATTAAAACAATTTACTATTTCTTATAAGAAATATTTACAAATGTACGTGCGCAGCGTGGATATTTATAACTTAATCTCTGAGACGGCCTCTCATTGAAGACTCAGTCACGATAAGTTATGGTAGATTATTTCAACGCAAAAATTGGTGTTTCACATTATCATTTATGTAACCTGTTGGAATATTACAGAGTAACAATGGCTATTGATGAGACTGAGTTTGAAAAGGAACTTGTATGTATATAATGTTTTAAGTATTGATTTTGTTGTTTTCATGTAGACATATATACCAAGATTTGTTTCACATAATTGCTATAAATAATATGCAGAGTTAAATTGGTTACGGATTCTTCCTTCTTACTTATTTTTATTACATAACAAAGATTATGAGACTGAAGGATCAAAAATAAAAATAAATAAAAAGTATATTTAACAACGTCAGGTAAGAATTTTGATTATACCTTTTAAAATAAGCCATGGACAGAACAACGTTTTCAAAGTTAAACAACTCGAATTATGATATTTGGAAGTTTATAATGAAAATGCTTTTAATTAAAGAAGGCGTTTGGGATATATAAATACGCCTAAGCCTGAAAACGATGGTCCAACATTAAATGAGTGGAATAACAAAAACGATCAAGCTATGGCTAATATATGTCTTTTAGTTGAAGATAACCAACTGGTTTACATAAGGACATTAAAGACAGCTGGTGGAGTTTGGAATGCTTTAAAGAATTTATATGAACGATAACATTTGTCGAATAAATTATTTCTATTGAGAAAATAATACAGAATGAAACTCGAATCAAACTCAACCATGCAAGACTTTATTAAAGATACAATGGAAATTGTTGGAAAACTTACAGATCTTGGTGAAGAAATTAAAGCTAATCACATAGTTGCTATATTGCTGTGTGGATTACCAGAAGAATATGAATCGGTGATTACAGCTCTAGAAGCTAGGCCAGAAATAGAAATAACTTTAAACTATGTAAAAGGAAAATTAATAATTGAGTATGACCGCAGAAAAGAAAGAAGTACATTTAATCAAGGTTATTGTGAGAAAGCAATGAAAAGTGTGAATAAGAAACGCCAAACTATAACCGGGTCATATCAAAAAGGAATGTTTTAAATTTAAAGCTGATCAACGTGAAAATCAAAATTAAAAAAAAATAAATAATAATTCATATTTTTCCGCAAATAAAAACTACCACAAGAACAAGATCCTTATGATATATCACCCTTTTGTTTTAACGCTTTAATAGATTATACAAGTAATGGCTGGTGTATTGATTCTGGTGCGTCAATGCACATGACTGGAGATAAGTCATTTTTTAATAAAATATACCAAAACAGAGAGGATAAAATATTTCTTCCAGATGGGAAATCCATGAATGCTGAATTATAAAATAAAAATACAACCTTTCGCAATGAGTTTCTTTTATTATAGAAAATATATATATATATATTGCGTATGATATTGTTTTTTACAGCACAATACAACAATGTTGGCAAGTCTCTCTAGAGTGGAATGTCGAATTATAGAAAATAAAAGAAACTCATTGCGAAAGGTTGTATTTTTATTTTTTAAAATTTGTAGCGCAATTTTTATCGTTTACTTCAAATGCTGAATTAATTGGAGAAGGCTACATCACCTGTGTATTGCGTAATGAAAGTCCCAAGCAGATTTTTGTAAAGAACGTTTTTTTCAAACTATATTCCAAATTTGCATACAGGTGTTTAAAATATCAGACCATTCAAAACTAGGCATCAAATAAGCTTTATCAAAATGGAATTTTTATATGTGTATGACAGTGGGTTGCTTGAAATGTTGGAATAAAGTATTTGAAAATCAACGCGTTACACAGTGTTATTAGGAAATTAAAATAATTTTAACGCTATATATCAGAAAAAAATTGTATTTATTGTTATTGGAAATATGTTACATGGGATATATATATATATATATATTATCAACAGTCAATGTAGTAGAGTTTCCAGGAGAGGCTGGTTGCATCTAAGTTTTATTCTTGTTGTAGATATACCGCTACTCTTCGGTCGCCAGAGCCCTGTTAGCGTTACCCAGGCTGCACCACGGGGAGGTAGGGTTGACATTTGACTGTGAGAAGTCTCACGAGCCCATTGGCAGCCTAAAAACAGGTTGCCTTTATTATATAAGGACTTTAGTAAAGGATTCGATATAATCGAGTCATCAGATGAAGGCCTCCAAAGAATTGCCCTTGTCAAAATATGGATTTACAATGAAATTATATATAAACATAGGGAGGGTATAATGGAATCACTTTGTGTCTCATTCATTATGACTTCTCTAAAAAGAATCTATCTCCTCTTAGACAATATGTTTCCACGGGTCTTCTGATCATTCGCAGGTATTCTTCCCAAGTAAATTTAACATCAATCATCCTAATTATCTTAAGTAATTCCTTTACCTCAAAGTTGTAAGTTTTTTTCTCTGAAGCCTTATTCAAATTTGAATACAAAACATTTTCAAAAAACAAGCAATGTAGCTGCAAGAGTTTGGCCTTAGTGACTTCAAGCCAAATATCATGCTGAAAGCTATAGTCGGGGGCTGGTTCAAATGGTGGAATATTTAGGAGATTTTCTCCCCACATGTCTTCCCTGTCATCTATGGCAACAACCATTTGTATATATGCCTTGAAAAGTCGATGCATAACTTCTTTCTTGGTTTCATCTCTGAATAATTCTCTTGAAATAATTCGCTTGCCAAAATATTTCTCTTCGGGGTCAAGCAATTCCACTACATTGTAGGCATAACGATAGGTGCCTTTGGTGCATACAATCATGAAAAAATGTTTAGAAAGTTTCTTCAAAAAATCCTGGCAACCAGGTCTCAAAGTTAATTGTGATGTTTTTACATCGAAATATATAAGCGTTTCGTCTAAATCTACCAATAAAATTAACTTTTTCCTTTTCAAAAGATTTTCGCATTGAACTTTTGAGAGCTCTAAACCTTCAAATTTGGGAACATAGGAAACTACTCTTATAATCTCCATTTTGATTTTAGAATATTTTGGTTAGAAAAGATATATATAGTGAGGGCCTGGGGTTTTTTAATTTTGAATTATAGATATAATTTTTATATTATTTTTAAAATATATTTTTTATCTATATATAAAAACAAAAGAGCGACATTAAAAAAAAAAAGAATAGAAATGAAAGATTATCATTATTTTTATATGAGAATCTGTTTTTAAAAATTATTCTAATAAATAAATATATATATTTTTTCATTAATCACTCTTCAATGAGCTTAATTAAAACAATTTACTATTTTTTATAAGAAATATTTACAAATGTACGTGCGTAGTGTGAATATTTATAACTTAAATCTCTGAAAATAAAATTCAAATTCAAAAATGTTTAAAAATCATTTTTAAAATATATGATAGATATTTGCCTCTTTTTTTTTTTAGTTTTTTATATTAAATTTATAGAATATGTCTATTTACATTTTTAGGACAACTAGAATTAATAAATTAATCTATGAATTTCTTCTAAGATATCGGTATTGTGATGGTAATTTTCTCTTTCTGTTTATGCTACTATATTCATTAGATATGAGAGATTTCAAAAGTAACCGTTGATATTTGTTCTTGATATTCTTGTAGTGGCATCTTCAAACCAATTCAGTTTATTCAATCCAATGCCAAGATTGCAATGCTACCTACATAGGTGAGACAGGGAGATCAATCCAGATTAGACTAAATGTGTGAAACGATAGAAATATCAGAACTAAAGACCAATGATCCCCATGATATATCAACCTTTTGTTCAAAGTGGTCATAATTTTAACATACAAGTATCAGAAGCCAAATTCTACTACAAGAATATCAAGAACAAATATCAGCGATTACTTTTAGAAACTCTCATTTCTAATAGCATAAACAGAAAGAGAGAATTACCATCACAAAACCACCGATATTTTAGAAGAATATTCATAGATTAATTTTATTAATTTTGGTTGTCGTAAAATCTTTCGATCTCTAAAAAAAAATTTGAACATTTTAAAATTTGAATTTTATTTTCAGATTTAAGTTATAAATATCCACGCTGCGGCACGTGTATTTGTATTTTTTTTTATTTTTGAAAGAAATAGTCTCTATATATATATATATTTATTCCTTATTTAACCTTTTATAATCTTATTTGGACATTGAAATAAAGTAGTTTCAATCTCAATCTCTCTCTCGAGCGGCGCGGACGCACGTACGCGCGCGCTCCCGCTTACCCCGCCGGTGTGGCGTGTTCTTTTTTTTTTTTTTTTTTTTAAGCCTAAAATTTGTAATTTTTAGAATTTTTAAAATTTTATGGGGGATTCCCCACCCCTTAATTTAACAATGATATTGGCTGAAAGCCAATCGCCATCTGCACCCGCTGATGTGATCAGCACCCCTCAGGCCACTGCGGCATCTGAAAGGAAAACCAAGCAACCCGGGCCTGGAACAGGCAAACCCTCAACCAGCTGGGCCGAGCTCATCGACCAGGACAAACATCTCCTAATGGAGGAAGACAACACTGGCTTCACCACGGTCGGCGCAGGCCGGAAGAGACCATCCGACTCTGAGGCTGTGTGCCGGAAGAACAAGAGGGGCTGCGTCCAGGCAGCAGCTGCGAGGTCATCCCTCAACCATCGCCCAACGCCAAAGTCAAAAGTACAGGAATGTACGACGACGCGGCAAAAAACAGGCAGCGTTCCGAGCCCGGTCGGCGGTGGGGAAGGTAGACCATGTCTACCTTGAATACTGCCCAGGCTTCAGCCAAGCCCAGTACTTTCTGGCGCTGGAGGCGAAGTTGGTCAAGAACACCGTCTATCAACTGACGAAAATGGAGGGGCATATCCTGGTCGGCCTCTCCAATGTTCAGCACGCCGACAAACTCATCGAGGATGGCCTCGACATTGATGACGCCACCCTGCGGGCCTTTCCCCTGAGAAAAATGGCCGAGCGCATCGTGCTGGGCAACCTCCTCTTCTTTGTGGAGGACGCTGATCTCATCGCAACACTTCGGCCCTACGACCAGGTGACTTCAATCGTCCAGAAGATGATGGAGATGGGCGACTCCTGCTGGGCTGATGCCCGTCGGGAAGCTTTCATCACTCTGCGAGACGGAGTGAAGCTCTCTCAGATACCTGCCCGGCTGGATTTCAAGTCCAAGGGGATTGTCTCCCACGTCTACAGTGACATACGGCATAAAATGCTCCCTTTGCTACAAGCAGGGGCACAAGCGCGCCAACTGTCCACGAAATACGGGCCTGCAGGAGAGCAACCTGTTGCTCCCCGTGGATGCTCCCCTTGTGTCCACGAATGTCGCTAGCAAGCCGACCTCCAAGTCGAACGCCCCTCTTCCTACTGTAGCAGCCTCATCATCGGCTGACTCTGTCGTCGCAGCTCCTCCTCTCAGCGAAAAGAGAAAACAGAAGAGGAAGTTGACCTGAGTGCTCCTCCAATCGATATACAGGGCGAGCCTAAAGCGCCTGAATCTTCCCAGGAACGGCGTAATATGGCTGAGACTCAGTTCCCCAGTTCGACGTTCTCTTGAAGAACGAAAAGGCGTCAATAGCCATAGATCGTGCCGAGAAGCAGGGCCTGGATAGAGAAAACCTCCTCCAGGCTCTGACGCACAACGGGAAGATGGATCGGCTCATCTCCCAATCTAGCACCGAGCAAAAAATGGCCATTGACACCTTGGTCAGCACGCTCATGGCTCTTACAGGGGGCACAAGTAGCACCCTGTATAAGAAGCTGTCGCGTACCAGGAACTCTTCTCAGCAGCCAAAATGAAATCAAATCCTGACCATCCTGCCTCGAGGCGTTCCACCTGTGAGTCCAGCGACGGGTCGCTGACCCACAGATATTGGAGTTGCCGAGCCGTGCGACCCCTGCTCCGGGAGGTGTTCGCCTCCTGCGAAGAGCCCCTGGATTTTCAGGGATGGCTGTTTGGCGTCGGCCCCAATCCCGAGGCAATGAATTTAAACAGTGAAGACCAATGAACTATATATATTGTATATATATATGTATATTTATCAAATTTATATTTTGCATTTATTTATCTATATTTATCCATAAAATTTTACACAAATAAATTTACTGGCAATGCGTTTCTTTTAAATATCATCAAATATTATCTCTACAGACCTTACTGCAATTATATGAGTTATTGAATGAGAGGGCTTGGTGATATTTAAAAGAAACGCATTGCCAGTAAATTTATTTGTGTAAAATTTTAACGATAGATGGCAATAAAATTTAATTTACTAAAATATATATTTATCCATATCTAATCTTTTTTATTCATATTTATTCAATTTTGTATTTAACCTTATATAATCTTACTAGACGAATGGCCCGGGCAACGCCCGGGTTTTACCCGAGTGCGTATATATTTTAAAAACGTTTTAATTCAAATACTATTCGTTACAATTATAAATTGGCGCCATGGATGTCATTCTTGTGAAACGTCCCGTTCCAAACTGTGCGTTTTTAAAATGTTTTAATTAAAATACTATTCGTTACAATTCTAAATTGGCGCCATGGATGTCACTCTTGTGAAACGTCCCGTTCCAAACTGTGTGTTTTTAAAATGTTTTAATTAAAATACTATTCGTTACAATTATAAATTGGCGCCGTGGATGTCTCTCTTGTGAAACGTCCCGTCCCAAACTGTGTGTGTCTTGAAAATATAAAAATAAAAATGTGAATTTTCATAAAGATTTCATCATGTCGATTTTTTTTTTTTTTTGCATTTCACCTACTAAATCGATAGAGATAATTACATTTGCAACATGAACTTAGGTATATTGACTAAATAGAAAACTGCATAGTAATAAAGATCATTTTTTAAAGGCACCATATCGTTTTTTTTTCAATAAAATCGAAACAAAAATTAACGATAAATAACGATAATTGCATTAAAAAGAAATTGCCTTAAAAAAAAAGAAACATTCGCGGTGATTTTGTCTTGCATTCGTTTTTACAATTATTATATACGAATGACCCGGGCAACGCCCGGGTTTTACCCGATTAAATGCTTTTATTCAAATACTATTCGTTACAATTATAAATTGGCGCCGTGGATGTCATTCTTGTATAATATATAAATGAGTTTTAAAAATTGTAAAAAAAAAAAATGCATCGGCCCGGAATCGAACCCGGGCCGCCCGCGTGGCAGGCGAGCATTCTACCACTGAACCACCGATGGTTATGAAAAATCCCATCCGTGAGCTTCAGACAGACAAACAAACAGACAGAATAAGGCAAATATATAAGTAGATATGGGAATTGAAATAAAGTAGTTTCAATCTCTCTCCTCTCGGCCGTGCGGCCACGCGACGCGCGAGCTCCGCGTTCATCGAGCATGGAGGGCGAGAGGATGGAAGTTACCAATTATGTTTTCGGTATTGGCAGATAGCAAATATGACGGGGAACAGGCTGGTGCTTTTCCAGTCGATGCATTGGCAAAGAACGCCGAAATTTCAGCGGAAAACGTTTCTACAAGGAATTCTTCGAATTCGGAAACAATTGTAAACTATGTAAAATCGCCTGCGACAAGCGGCGGATATGCAAATCTCTCGAAATCAAGCCGGAATTGGGCTGACATAGTTGAAAACGAACTGGATAACTTCGAGCCATGCAAAAAGAGGAAACGTTCGCCTCTTTCAGAAAGGGTGCGCCAGCCTCAACCTGGTCCATCACGCCAGACTGAAGCCACCCGGGACAACACTGCGCCGCTCCAGCCATCGCGCCCCAGGAACATCATTGAACAAATCAAGGTTTCCAGGCAAATGCTGGATCAATGCCGGAGGAAAGCAGCTGCCGGGACCTTTGACCAGATGGTCTATCTGGAGTACTCCCCGGAGTTCACTCCGGTGGACTACATCAAGGCCCTGGAGAATAAACTGGGGAAAGGCTGCGTAGTGCAGCTGGGAAAGGCATCCGGACAAGTCCTGGTTGGACTCGAGAGGCCTGAAATGGCAGAAATGATCATAGAGGATGGTCTGATGATCGGGGGAGCCCTCCTCAAAGCCCTACCTTACCAAAAGAAGGCAGAAAAAATAACCATCAGCGGGCTTCTATACGTCATTGAAGACGCTGACATCATCAGGACCCTGAGGCCCTACTGCCAGGTGGTCTCCATCGCCCCTGCCGTGAATTCTTCTGGGGGCTACACCTGTCTGGACCTAAAAAAATACGGCATTCATCCTCATGAACAACGGGGGGAAAACGGGAAGTTCTTCCTAAGAAGATTGTTGTGACTGCCAAGGGCGGCTCTGCACTGGCCTACTTGGAATACGGCTTCCGTTGCTCCAAGTGCTACAGAATGGGCCACAAGAAATGAATTGCCCCCGGATCATCAGGGAGGCAAATACCATCCAACCCTCGAGCCAGAAGAGCAGTGTAAAAACAGCGCCTGCTCCTAACACCACTGCAGTTGCATCGCCACCTGCAGCATCAAACGACCCTGCGCCAGTGGCTGCCCCGGCACAGACATCCTCCACGCCACCTACTCAAGAGGCCAAAGCTCCCGAGACTGAGCCCACCACCAGGACTCCGGAAACCTCCACCCAGACAGATCTTAACATCAGTAGTGATAGCAAATCCAGCCATCGCAAGACAAGGATAGAGCTAGATCCTTGTCTCCAAAATCTGGGTCAACGGCCCTATTTCAGCTTAACACTCTGCTTGAGCGCCTCCCAAGATCCCTCTTTGGAGAGATTAAACTCCTAGGCTTGAAGGAAGAGGAAGTGAAAGAAGCCATCGTGTCCCTTTCTAACCTGAGGCTGTTAATGATAAATGTCAGCGCAGAACAGAAGCTGGCTCTGTACCTACTCTGCGAGAAACTCATAAAGGGACTTGGAGGCTCCAAGTCAACCCTTTACAAACGGCTCTCTGACATCAGAGAAAAAACAAGGAGCGCGCAAGAGCTTGCGTGCCTTAATGTGCGCGGCATTGCCGCTAGACACAGGAGCATCGAATTGTGTTGTTTTCTGGGGCAGCATGCAGTAGACGTTGCCTTCATTCAAGAGACTAATGTCACCACCCTGGGCAGCGTCGAAGACCTCTGCTTGGGATGCAGGGCAGAGGTTGTTCCAGCATCTGGCGCCAGAGGATCCGGCCTCGCCTGCATCTTCTCATCCGGCGTCCAGGTTATCGGGCAACGGGTCCTGTCCCCTGGCAAGATCGCCGCCTTCGACGTCACCATCCGAGGAATAAAGGCGACATTTGTCAACTGCCACCTCTCTCATGCTCCTGACGAGCGGCTACAGCAGCTACAGGCTATCGCAGCTGCTGCTGTCAATGAAGACGCGTGGGACCTCGGGGACCTCAATATCTCCGAGGAGTCTGCGAGTGACATTGCGTCCGGATCCGTCGAAGCCCTTGGGGAGCTCCTGAACCGGGCCAACCTCGTAGATGCCGCAGCTATCTTCGACGCCGCGCATCTACCAACAAGGATCTCCAGTTGCGGGATCCGAGTGGATGCGAGCAGATTGGATCGAGTTCTCTTACCATCAAGACTCTCCAACCGCGTCACCCGATACTGGAGCCTATACTACAAGAACTCTGACCACCGTGCGGTCCTCCTTCAAATCGGCGAGGCCCCAGAACCTCGTCCACCATGCATTGCTAGCATGCTCCGATCTAGGTTAGTCGTTGGGACAGTGGAAACGCTTCTTAGCGAGACCTTGGGAAGCATCGAGGACATGCAAAATGCGGAAACCTGGAGGATGTGGGGACAAATCAAGGCGCATCTGGCCTCCGCCATCAAGTGCCTCCACGACCTGCGCAACAACGACGACGACTACATCTCGAGGACAAGAAAATATGTCCAAATCAAGCTCGAGGATGTATCCATCAACTCGATCTATCCCTCGTTTGGACAGGTGAAGAGGTGGCCCACGGTTTGGTCTTCATTTTGGCAATGGGGGAAATTTGGGTCTTCTTTCAATACCATTTCAAAGTCTGCCTGAATATAACCATGACCAGTCAGAATTTTTGTTGATGTAAATACATTTTTGATGTTTTGAACATTGTGAGCAGTGATTTCGGGATAGCAGGAAATCTACGTCGATTTCTGGTGGAGTCATCTTTGATGCAGAAGTCTCTTCACATTATCTGTTCTTTTTACCGCACGCGACGCTCTTTGGGAGGATGGTAAAATATAGAGGCAGGTTAGAATGTGCTACGACTTTTTCTGTTTGGTCCTCCAGTTCATTTCCTGCAATTCCTGCAAGTACATTTGGTGAACAATGCAGGTTGTAGATGATTTCAATGATCAGTTGTGTTCTTGGGGGCCAATATCTACATATGGCCGAAAGAGCCGATTGGCAGTCTAAAGCAATGATAAAGTGTCCGTGCGGGAAAAGCTGAATGAGCTTTGTTGCGTAAAGTATGGCTAGAAGTTCAGTTTGGAACGCTGAGCACTCCTGGTGAAGTTTAAGTTGTAGGGGAGGTGGTAGGATAACTCCAGCCCCAACTCCTTCTGATAATTGGGATCCATTTATATAAATGGTGATGATATTTAGTTGTAGTAATTTGGTATAATAGTTTATCTTTGGTAAAGGAGAGTAAGGTAGATAGAAAGGACTCGGGCGTCATTCACGGGGGCCCGTTTTCAAGATTTTTAGATATTCGATATAAGCTTCTATAGATATATCGAGTGGGAGATTTAAGTGGGTGTGAATATTCAATATATAATATTTAAAGAACATCAACATGTACAACATACAACAATTTAATCCCTTCTGATAATTTGTATTAAATAAATGTAATTAAAAGTTGATTTTGCGATTTTAAAAAATGTGTTAGAATTTCATGCCGCCCACACAGGGGAAAAAAAAAAACAATCATAGCTCAGTAAAAAAAAAATAATAAAAAAAAAGTGTCAGAAGTGGGATTTGAACCCACGCCCACATTAGTGGACCAGAACACTCAATCCCGCTACGGGACAAGATTTACTCTTGAGTCTGGCGCCTTAGACCACTCGGCCATCCTGAAACGAGGACATCTTTCCCTAAAATAATTATGATTTGTTAATAAAATGTTGAATATAAGATCGGATGATACAAATTTAAAATCACATATTTCATCCGAAACTCATTTATCAACTAAAGGAGATTTGAATGACCTCGACGTGATTTGCATTTGTTAAGAAAAATAAAAATAAAATAAAATAAAACAAGAGTGAACTTTCAGCTTATAGGTTTGAAAAATTGGAATCTGCGGCATAAGGACACAAAAATATGTTTTTTTTTCGCAAAGGACAAGCTGAATTTCAAGACTTTCACCAAAAAAAAAAAAGACTTAGTGTACTACAACGATGTTGTTAATCTAATGGATGCACTTGGTGATGAACATAATACAGAAGAGTGGCGCTTATTCCTCTAAAGTTAGTTGAAAGCTGTTCTCATATATTTTTCTATAGAATACTCCCTTGCATCAATATTGAGTAAAATCAATCAGGCCTCCAGGTAAAAGTGTCTTTTCAAAACATTTTTATTCTCTAGCTTTCGGGCACGGACGTCCTTCTACAGAAGAAAACCTGGTATAATAATTCGCCAATAGAACACGATAGTATCAGATTATATTTAACTCTTGACTAATGGAGAATTATTATACCATGTTTTCTCCTGTAGAAGGACGTCCGTGCCCGAAAGATAGAGAACAATAAAAATATTTTGAAAAGACACTTTTACCTGGAGGAATGATTGATTTTACTCAACATATATATTTACAATAATTTTAGATCGTAAAGAGAATAGCCATATGATATTAACAAGGAGAAAGAGAGAAAAAACGAGAACAGAGAACTGTGTATAAAAGAAAGAAATGTTTGGAAATATGTACAATCAACATAATATAAATTATCAGTTTCTTAAATAATACTAGACGAATGACCCGGGCAACGCCCGGGTTTACACGATTAAATGTATTATTCAAACACATAAAACATAGCAAATATAGCAAGAGCAGTTATTTTAAACGCTGAATTAGATCAGTTATAGCAAAAAATGAAAATATATACCTGCCGGCGGCGCGCGCCCGTTGGCTGCCGGCGAGCACGTGACTTCCCTGTCTGCGAGGGCCCACGCGACCGCCCGCCATTCGCGCGCACAGGGAAGTCACGTGCTCGCCGGCAGCCAACGGGCAGGACGCCTGAGTGTTCTAGAGGGCGCTGCTCGTGAGGCTAAGTAGAATAATTTGAATATATAGTTTTAATAAATGATTTATATATATTTTAAAATAGCCTATGTTCATCCCCGTTATTTTTTACCTATGTATGGAAATTTTGGTTTGATTTAGTGAACTACTGCGAATTTGTATACCGGACATACAAACCAACAAACAGACAAACATACAAACATTCATTTTTATATAGAGAGATGTCCTCTAGCGTGAGTGCCCTCTCATGGAGGTTCTACTGTATTGGTGAAGAAAACTGTCCTTTATAGAGAGGTGTCCTCTAGCGTGAGTGTCCTCTCATGGAGGTTCTACTGTATTGGTGAAGACAACTGTCCTTTATAGAGAGGCGTCCTCTAGCGTGAGTGTCCTCTCGTGGAGGTTCTACTGTATTGGTGAAGAAAACTGTCCTTTATAGAGAGGTGTCCCTCTAGCGTGAGTGTCCTCTCATGGAGGTTCTACTGTATTGGTGAAGAAAACTGTCCTTTATAGAGAGGTGTCCTCTCAAGGAGGTTCTACTGTATTGGTGAAGAAAACTGTCCTTTATAGAGAAGTGTCTTCTAGCGTGAGTGTCCTCTCATGGAGGTTCTACTGTATTGGTGAAGAAAACTGTCCTTTATAGAGAGGTGTCCTCTAGCGTGAGTGTCCTCTCATGGAGGTTCTACTGTATTGGTGAAGAAAACTGTCCTTTATAGAGAGGTGTTCGATTCCCATCCCTTGACACTTTTTTTATTTTATCCATTCTGACCAAAATCTATCCGTGAACTTCAGACAG
>CP092864.1:69744601-69915198 GCA_030710605.1 Cordylochernes scorpioides
TAACTTATATTAAAATTTTCAGTGCAAATTTTGAATTTGTTTTATTTTGTACTATAGGAAATAAATAATTGAATAGGAATAAATAATTGAGAATCTGTTGACAAAATAAAAAATACTTTGCTACATAGCTTTTTCCCACAGCTGGCAAATATTGTAGTTACTGACATGGATCTGACGTGCTTCTGCCAAGGATTCCATCTGAGTCTTGGAACTTGTCTCTAGTACCTTTGTGTCCTTTTTATTGGGAGTGAAGAGCAGCTTTGTCGTATGGTTTTAGAAGTATGGTCTATAAGAACATCATCATCTTGGAAGGAAGTCTTGGCTTTGACGCAGCGGTGGAATCCTGGAGCCAGTCTCTGAAAATGAATATCATAGCACCCATGGCCTCATGATCTGCTCGGCGATCTTCAGTTTGTCTTTCCTAATCTACCCACCATCTCCACTAAAATGTCGCGTAGAAAATTAGGAAAGACAAATTCCAGGATGACAGGCAATTTATTCAAGACAAGAGAACAAAATTATAATTGATAAAATATAAGAGAAGCAATGAGGGAAGTTTACAGAGTAGCAAAATATAAGCATCAAAATTGAAAATATGTTAATAAAAAATGAATACTTTGCTATAATATTGAATTTTGTTAATATAGAACTTGTAATTATAAGGAGGGTTGAGATAGAAACCTGAATTTCATTATTGTTTCCTCGGTTTATATATAAAATAACCGCTTCAAAAATCAAATTTCAACTCTCAAAGGGCTATCCTACATCACACCCCCTTTCTCCACACACACATCCAAGCTATATAAATAATCCAGATTCCTGGAGCGCAGAGCGCCAACTACTTAGAGCCCATCTTCAAACACCGACATGCTATTTATGTTAATATATATGCACATGAAGATATTTGAAAAATATTAAAATATTCACCCATGTTTTTTACTTTAAAAAGATTTATTCTAATTTTTGGCCTGTTATTCCAAGAAAGTTTGAAATAGAAATTTTATTTTCAAAATTTGTTTTTTTCCTCCTTTGAAGTAATAAATAATCATTCTAAAATATAAGGCCTTAAATCTCAATGAGCTTGGAGTTGGAATTGTACATCGCTTACCCACACATACATTCTATTTATGTAAATATAGATAATTATTTCTTTGAAAGCATATTATTTCATTATTATCTCTGTAAATTTACTTTATTAACAAAGTTATAATATCTTAAATATAGAAGATGCCTTGCCAGCATTCATTGTTCTGGCCGAAGTGCCTGTTATTTCTAGAAAAGTGATACTATCTTGAGATTTTAAAAATATAAATATAATATATATGACGAAAATTTTTGTAAATTATATATAAAGTTAATTTTCAAAAATAAAAAAGATGCTTCATTTTTATTTAATCAATGAGCATTTTGCAACTGAAAATTGAAGCTTGACAACTCGGGATATTTGTTTTATTTTGCAATCTTTTGAGATTGTTTTGCCTTCTAATAGCGAAATGTTTTGATGGGGCAGGGTTCCGGCTTTCTCTCACTTTAGCATCCTATTTTTCTTTATACGATAATTCTAAAAATATCTTCAAAATTCCAAAATGGATCCACATATTTTTTTGGATAAAATTAAAAACATGACGGAAACACAAAAATTAGCAATCAAAATATGTTTAGATTTTATTTGCTTATTAATAGGTAAGTTTATTTTGAAATTGAAACTTTCATAAAATTATCTTTGCCTTTTTATACAAGGTATTAAATATATAATTGTTTGTTCACACAAATTTTGTTCACTTCAATGAACTTTGACAGCTTACATTTCAGATTAACTCATATGTTGTGTGTATATTATTACTATGCCTGTTAATTACATTAGAGCCCCAAATATTATTTATGTGACATTTAGAATCCACCAATATGAAGTTTATTGTAGTATATCTAACTTTGATGACTATAATGGGGGGGGCTGACTGATTTTAATCAGACGATAATAACTATTTTGGGAGGTCTAGGTATAGGTTGACGATTTTTTTAACCCTAATCTAGCATAAATTGTTTATAAGTCATTATGAGATTAGGTATGGTTAGTTTCTGACCCAGGTTAGGGTCAGCAAATCAGTAACCTAATATAGAGATTTCCAATTATTTTTAAAGGGTGGGGGAGAGGTGTAATACATGGCAAAGCATTTTCTAGGTCGAACCTAATTTTAGTGATCAAGGTGAAAAATGTGCAGACGATTGTATTCTGCATTAGGCCTACTTGGTGTCAGCAAAAATATTACCTATTTGTCATTTGTTATCACAATTCTTGGACATTTGCTGTAACTAGAGAACCCTATTGAAAACATTGACACAAAATAAAATAAATGACTTGCAGCAAGCTTCTTTTTTTTTTTTTTTGGTAAGTTATTTATTTAATTTTGTGTTAACATAATATAGCTCCGCCATTGCCAACATTTCAAAAACATATTGTGCTGAAAAGTTACACAGTAGAACCTCTCTGTAAAGGACACCTCGTTGCAACACCTAAGTGTCCTTTAAAGAGAGGTGTTCTCTTACCACAAAGCTGCTAATTAGTAAAGTGGTAATTTTGGTGAATAAAACTACTTTGTAGAGAGATGTCCTTTATCAGAAGTGTCCATCCTCTCATGGAGGTTCTACTGTGCCAAATTTATAAGTCTAATTATAGAATCAGATTCTAAGCCTAGATGTCAACCTACCCATTGAATTAGTTGTCCCCCCTATATCTTGGTCAATCTCATAGAATCTGTGCTCTTCCCTTTCAACAAAATATGTTCTAGGACTCTGATAATTGTCTTGTTGATAGAGTTGGCAATCTCTGTGAAGTTTCTTATCTACCTGGCTCAAGGGAAGAAATGAATTTTCTCCGTAAAGGAATTCAAGCTTTCTAAGATGTGTAGTCTAACCGGCAAGTTCTAGTGTAGAATAATATCCATCATTTCTTCCTATCTTATCAAGACAATGGAGACTTGATGATGTACTTGATTCATAGAAACACTGTATACTGTGGCAGTCTGATTTAACTTCAGATGAGATTGCTCCTAACATGGAGAATCTTGGCTGTAAACCCTGACATGTCACACCTGAGAGTGCCCATTTAAATGGCGACACATATGCCACCATTCACCCACTATTGTCATTGAGTCTATGTAGCCTTCTATAAGTCTACCTGTCTCCACCATAGCACTGTTGGTCTGAGACTGCTTATTAGATCTTCACAGTTAACCCCTATTTCTGAAGGCTATTGCCCTATCTGCCACTTTAAGACCCATCTGGTAGGATTCAGCTCTCCCTCCTCAGGAGTTCTTTGTCAACTTTTAAAGTAACTAAACAAGAGAGAGATTGGAAGCTTCTAAATGTCAATGTGTGTTTCTACATGTGTACATATATATACTTGTAGTACAAGAGAGAAACCCAACAAGAATATCATGTGGGTTCCACTATGATTAATGTGATGTGGGGGAAGTAAAAACAATGACTTCATATCTACTTTGATGCACAAAAATCCACAGGACAACAAAACCAGATTCTATCATGTATTGTTATAACTACTAGTCCGCTGTTATCAACCTGGGATATATATTGTTGCACCAGGTTGCGGCTTGGCAGACTCTTCAGCCTGGATTCTCTCCTGTGCTGGGTCTTGCATCTTACCAGAGCGTGTTTCAACCATCCTACAAATTTATAAAAGGGAATAACGAGATAAGTCTTCTTTAAGTAGCCACCAGAATCCTGTATTTATTTTCTCACATCAAAGAGAGCAGTGAAGTCACACGTGTACCTAAATACAAATGATGACAATCTAAATAATCTGTGTTTTAAATAAATATCATAGAATATTTTATATAAAAATAAATAAATATATAATTTAAATTTCAAATATATTAAAAATAATATAAGAAATACGCCATTAATCATGATGTAACACTTCCCCCTCTCCAGAGGTCGTCACGTCCTCGTGAGTTACCTCATCAATTCTCTCAAAATAGGGTTTGAGTCTTGAGACATGGACAATCAATGGGTCTTGGCCAGGATTATTTTTTGGCTCAATTAAGTAATTTACGTTAGACAGCTTCTTTAATATTCTATATGGGCCAAAATATTTTCTCAGTAGTTTCTCACACTTTCCTATTTTCCTAATTGGTGTCCAAACTGCTACTAATTCTCCTGGTTCGTAGCTTCTTTCCATGTGTTTCTTGTCATAGTTCTTTTTCATTCTTTCTTGAGTCTTTATTGTGTTGTTAATAACTAATTTTCTTGTTCTGTTTATTTTGTCTAAGTGATGTTTTATGTATTCATCATAATCATCTTTGTCAATGTCCACCGAGATATTCCTGTCGTCCAAAAGAGACGTGGGTTCTCTTCCAAACATCAGGAAAAAGGGAGAATATCCTGTGGTTTCCTGAATTGTAGTATTGTAAGCGTGAGTGATGAATGGGAGTATTTCGTCCCAATTTTTCTGATCAGTGTTCACATACATACTGAGCATATTGATCAATGTTCTATTTAACCGCTCTGTCAATCCATTTGTCTGGGGATGATAGCTCGTTGTGAAGCAATGTTTAATCTTGCACGTTTTCATCACCTCTTTCATTAAATTACTGGTAAATTGAGAACCTCTGTCACTAATAAGATATTGTGGGGCTCCGTGCCGAAGAAAAATATCCTCTACTAGAAATTTAGAAACTTCTTTCACTGTTGCTTCCGAGACTGCTCTTGTTTCTGCATATCTAGTGTAGTAGTCCGTCAGCACGATTATCCATTTTTTCCTGTTTTTCGTAGATGGTAGTGGACCAACAAAGTCAATTTTAATTCTTTCGAAAGGAAAGTTGGCTGGGGGGATGGGCTGTAGTAGTCCAGAAGGTAATTGGTTTGAGCCTTTCCTACTTTGGCAAAGGTGACACGTCTTAACGAATTCTGAGACATCCTTTAGCATGGATGGCCAAAAGTATTTACTCTTTATTCGGTACATGGTTCTGGCGACGCCCAGATGGCCATTCGACATATGATTGTGATATTCTTTCATAATTTCTCTCTTTTTATTCTCTGGAACCACAAGCAACCACGCCCTGCCTTCAGGGTTCGGGTTTTTCTTAAAGAGGCATCCATCTTCTTCTTTAAAGTTTTGCGCAATTGATCGCCTGCTTCCATTAAGGTTTTTCTTAACACTTTCGATAAATTTATCCTCTTCTTCTGTTATTTGATTTAAAAATAGCCTTTCAAAATCCTCATCCCAATCAGTTTCTGGTAAGGGCCCCCTAGATAAGCCATCGGCGTCCAGATGCTTCTTTCCCGATTTATGTATTATATCGAAGTCATATTCTTGAATTTTCAATGCCCATCTTGCCAATCGACCTGTTGGATCCTTCAAGTTTTTGAGCCAGCATAAGGCGTGATGGTCTGTTACTATTTTAAAGTGTCTTCCATAAAGGTAGGGTCGTAATTTTGACATTGACCAGACAACGGCCAGACATTCTTTTTCAGTGGTTGAATAATTTTGCTCCGCTTTACTTAGGGTACGACTCAAATATGAGATCACCTTCTCTTCACCACCGATGTCTTGGACAAGTGTTGCACCTATGCCGATGTTGGACGCATCAGTATGAACATAAGTAGGTGCATTTGGATTGAAGTGACCTAAAATTGGTGGACTTAATAGTGCTGTTTTTAGGGTTTGAAACGCTTCCTCTTGTCTTTCTGTCCAGGTAAATGATACTTTTTTTTATAAGGTTGGTCAAAGGGTCAGCAATTTTTGAAAAGTCTTTGATAAATTTTCTATAATATGAACACATTCCCAAAAAGGATTGTACTTCTTTGACCTTTTTGGGCCGAGGAAAATTTCTGACAGCTTTGATGTTATGTTCCGCGGGTTTTATACCATGTTTGCTCGTTATATAGCCGAGAATCTCCAATTCTTCAAAAGCAAATCGGCATTTTTTGTCGTTTAACCTTAAATTAGATTCACGAAAACATCTAAAAACAGCTTCAAGTCTTTTGAGGTGCGTTGGAAAATCCGGGCTATATATGATAACATCATCCAGATAACACAAACAAATTTGCCATCTCAGATTTCCAAGCATATTCTCCATATTTCTCTCAAAGGTAGCAGGCGCGTTACAAAGTCCAAAAGGCATCACGTTGAATTCATATAATCCATGCGCTGTAGTGAAAGCTGTTTTCTCTTTGTCTCTTTCTTCGACTTCAACTTGCCAATATCCAGATCTGAGGTCTATTGCTGAGAAGTGTGTAGATCCTTGGAGAGTATCCATAACTTCGTCTATTCTAGGGATCGGATAGACATCTTTTACTGTCACATTATTCAGTTTTCTGTAGTCCACACAAAATCTGTATTTACCATCTCGCTTCTTGACCAATATTACTGGAAAAGACCAGGGGCTAGAAGATGGCCTAATTATGCCTTCTGTAAGCATCTCGTCAATTTGCTCTTTTATAATATCTCGTTCTTTAGCACTTACCCGGTAAGGCTTGTGTTTAATTGGCTTCGCGTCTTCTGTGTCTATCCGATGTTTTGCCAAATTGGTTCTCCCTAATCTCGATGAAAAAAGATCTCCATACCTTTCTAAAACTTGTTTTAACTCCTTCTGTTCCTTTGGTGAAAGATTTTCGTTTATTTGGAATCTAGGTTCTTCGTTCTTTTCTACCTCTCTTTCTCGACTCACATTTATTCTCGCTGGACTACTTCCAAAAGCCAATGTTTGGTTTTTCATTATTTTTAACGGTCGAGGATACGGATTAGTTATCCAGATGTGTGTTTCCCTATTTATAACATTGATCAAGCTTCTTGCTAGACGAAGTCCATTTGTTTGAAACATTTTGCTGCTCTCCTCGATAATATATTCTCCATCCTCTGTTTCTACCAATGCCTTGATCAATTTCATGGAACATTCCGGTACAATGGAATCCTTGGCACTCTTTATTTTCAACATTTCAAAATTGATTTCGTCATGATTATTCGTCAAATCATATTTTATAGTTTCTTGCTTACAATCTATTTTTGCGTTCATTTTCTTAAGGAAATCTCTCCCAAGAATTAATGTCCGTAAATGCGTTTTCAATATCACAAAGTTGTGTGATAATGTTTCGTCATCAATTTTTATATTTAAAAATATACTTCCTACCATGTCCAATTTTTTTCCATCGGGTCCTGCACAAATTTTTGCGAGTTTACTTATACCATGGCCTGTATCGAGGGCTGTTCTGAGGTCGACCACTGAGAGGTCAGCACCTGTATCAACCAAAGCTTCAAAAGTCCCTATCTTGTCCACATTAATTTTTAATTTGTATTTAGGGTCCAACTTCTTGATTCCGTTTATGGTCGACTTGCTTTGATTGACAGATTCAGGCGCGACGCTTAGTTTAAATCTTCCAACACGGAATATCTATTCCGGGTAGGAATATTTGTCTGTGTGCTATGACATACATCAGCATAAAGCCGAGGTCCTGATTTCTCTGATATTTCATTCATTTGGCATTTTTCTTCGACCTTCTCTTGGGTATCTGCTGGATCCTCTTCTAGGATTCTTATAAACTTGACCCTACAATAACGGGCCACGTGCCCTGGCTTGTTACATTTAAAGCAGATTGGTCTTCCATCTTCCGTCCTATTTTTGCTCACTTCTTGGCTTTTATTGTAAGTGTTTCTCTGAAGGTTTGGTTTCGGCACAATAGCTTCAGATATCTACTAAACTGCCTCAGTCATCAACAGTGTATTGGTCTAGGCCAGGGGTTGGCAAACTGTGGCTCGTGAGCCACATGCAGATCTTTGGATGTGAAGCTGCAGCTTTTTATATAGTTCCATACGCAGATATTATTTATGTAAGTACTATTTATTGTTGGCAAGAAAATATTTTGTGGGCTCTTTAAAAACTTTGAAATTTTGTAAATTGTAATTTTTGACTCTTCAGACTCAAAAGTTTTCCAACCCCTGGTCTAGGCTGTGGTAGGACTAGGCCTATAATAAGCCACTAAAACTCAATGACTATGCTGGGTGAGTAACACCAGTAATCACATTTTGTACAATTGAAGGTAGCATTTAAGGATCCAGAATAAACAAGGTAGAGAATGATAGGCTTCTTGTACAAAGTAAATTACTGGTATATCACAACCAACAACAGCTGCATCCATGTCAGGGTCTTTAACAAAGATGTCTGTAGTTCTCAATGCTAAAAGGGAGGGAGCTCATCTGAAGCAGAGTTTGACTGCCACAGTATGTGCCTCAATTTCTTTCAATAAATTGCAGGGTCATTTACCCATCACAAATAGTCTTCATGAAGTCGCCCAACATTCAGCTACTGGGATTTAAAAAAAAAAAAGATCAAGGGGACTGTGATCTCCTTAATGTTTTACAAGTGGAAAGTAACAATTCTGGTTTTGTTACTTTGATATTTTCTAGAGAATTAGAATAGCTATATCTCCTTGGAAACTTGAATCTTTGAAGCCAGAACGGCCAAACTATTTCCACCTTGTAAAGATGCTGGTCTTTTTTTATACTGTACATATCCCCATTCTTTCTGAATGGCACCTGTCCCTGGGTCCTTTTTAGTTAGTAGTTAAATTAGTTTAATTTTCTAAACTTTTAATAGGTAGGAAAAAATATTGAAATTTTCAGTAGAATTCCCCATATACATTAGATATTGAAACTCTTTGTGAAAATAGCATTTAATATTTGGGTTTCACAAATCATGTAGGGGCTGCTACACAACTGCTGATTTTTGACAACCAGGACAATCCCACATTGAGCACTTTTGCTTCGATTGCCCCTAATTCTTACACTAGTCCCCTTGGAAGCATCATAAATTAGTATGGAATATGCAAAAAAGAAGTAAAGGTCAGAATTACAAAAGTAAAAAATACTTTTTGGAGAAATAGAGCTTAAAAGATTTAAATATGGAACTGAAGAAAAGAATGCTTAAATTGTTTGGTCACTTTTCATGTTTGAATGTGAAGCTTGAACTTGACTTCTGGTGTGTTAGAATAATTCTCAAGATCAAATTGACAGATATGGTGAATAGCAAAGAAGTTTGGAGAAGAATTAAGGGAGAATATTCTGAATGAAGTAATCAAAAGAAATTTAGAAGTATTTTTATTTTTTTATTTTTTGCAGGACATGTACTTCAGGGATCAACAGGAGATTGCTTACTGTACAGAAAATATGAAGAGTAGATAGACCAAGGAATAATTTAGTTTTAGAATGGTCTGGGATTAGATGATATGAAGAGGTGAATAGAATTGCTCAGAAAAGGGTGAAATAGCATTTTATGATGGCCCGCTTCTGTATCGGAGAAGGCACTACATGAAAGTGAATCTAAGGATTTTTATAACCTCTATCACTTGAACAAAGTTTGTTTGCACTAAAATTGAGGCTACCTACCAAAATGTTACCTATTGTTTATTTATTTGAATGAGTCTGTGCTAGTTTTTTTCTTTAACTGAGAATCTCAGTCTACTTGAAGTAGATAGAACTGCTACTGTCTGATGATGAATGCACAAATTATCCCAGCTAGTTGAATTATTCAGACCTCATCTTGGAATTCCCAACAGCCTGTGGAAGTGAAAGAATGTTTTTGACAGGATGCTGCTTCAAGATGTAGGTTGCCCAAAGAGGCCCCAGCTAACTGCTGTGTCATGTCCTGCCAGCCTTGGCTCTCTTTGTTCCTGTCTAATAGCAGTCTAACTCACATTCTTCCACACATTGTCTCCATGTTCTTCTTCTTCTTTTTGAAAAAATGGCTGTTTCTTACATGTGATTTACTGTATTAAAGTTTCTAGATATGGTGAGACCAATTTGAAATAAATACATTTACATTTGATGGATGCCACATCATTTTATTACAAAATGATCATAAAAGCTGAGATTTCTAAGAAGACTCCTTTTATTATTATATTCTCCCCTCCCATTGTATAGTTATATAAGGTTATGGAGATCACACACACACAAATTCATTGATAAAATTTATAATCTTGGTAGAGTTGGTCTATATGGCCTGTCTTGAGGCTCTCATATTCTAGGAGGTGGTCTGGTGGGGCCTTTCTGGTTCTGCAGTTGGGGCACTGTGGGAAGACACCATCCTGGAAAAGTCTTGTATGGCCACCAGTTTTAAGCCTGGAAATAGGTTACTCCATCCTACATTCCAGAATAAGTCAGGCTTCGGTTTAAATACAAATGATGGGGGATGTTGACTCCTGTATTTTTGTCTTGATGTTTCTTGTTGCAGTCATTTGAAGGAGTTGAAATCAAGGTCTGAGTTAGGTATTGCTGCTGATTTTGCAAGAGTGTCTGCTGTGTCATTGCCCTTCAGTCCTATGTGGGATGGAATCCACTGGAAGATGACTTGTGTGTCTCTGTGAAGTTTGTCCAAATTCAGAGTTATTTTCTTCAAGGGCATTTATAGAGCTGGTGTAGCAATGCTTTTAAGGCTTGTAGAGCTGTCTGTGATGTGCTATGGATTTGAGCATATGTTGGTCTTGCATGGGTCCTAGTTCTAGATTAAAGGTTATTTCTTTGTGATTTGGTGGGACAGATTTTTTGTAGTTTTATTTGGTAGATTTGTTGGTATTTTGTTTTACAAGATTCTCTAAAGCAACTAGAGAGTAGAATTACATGACACTGAAATTTGCCAGTTGCCAAAGATTCTAAGGTTAGTTTTTGGATTTTGTTGGTGATGCCAGAATGTAACATTATCAGAGATTTGAAATTTGTAAGATGGCCTAGAGATTCATGATGCTGATATAAGTTTGATCTATGGGTTTATTTTCACTATGCAGTTTTTTGGTTCTTTTAACCTAATTTGTAGGTTTCTGGATATATTTCTCCTATGTATGAGCATTAGCAGCTCTTACAATAGATTTGGTGAACAGTTGAAAAAAAAAGTGCAGATTCCATATTTCACAAATGTTTGGGTAACTGGTGGAAACAGGAGAAAGGAATATTTGCTATGGTATGAAGGGGGTATTCTGGATGCTTCTCAGATTGGGGTTATATATAGCTGTCATTAAGGTATATCTTCTTTTGTTGTGTGAGAATGTATTGTAAATTAATTTCTTGATTCTATTGTGATTTCCTTTATAGGTAAATATCTAAGAACAGGAGAGATGATTAGGGATTTCTATTATTTTCTAAATTCCAATGTTGAGTTCTATTCATTATTCTAGGCAACTCCCACTATATCTCATCCATCACTTGGTGTCTGTCTCTGTACTGGACCATGTCTATCCACATTTCCACAAGGAATATTTCTGTGAATAGTGAGAAGGCTGTGTTACATTGGAACATAGATGTTTTACTGTGGAGTTTGCCATAAAAGTTAAAACAATTCAAGCACAATATGAGGTGTAAATTGAGTATTGTTTCAGAATCAAGATATTGATTTGAATACAATGTTTTAATTTCTCTATTATTATATTCAAATTAAGTTACTTGGGGATTGATAAAAATAATGATTCAATATCATATATGATATCAAAATATCATCTGGTTCAATTCTGTTATTGTTGAGTCTATTTATAACTTCTAGGGAGTTTTTAACTGTTTATTGATGATAAAGCACAATTTGGATTATAGATTATAATACAAGAAAATAAGACCTAATCCAAATAATTTATGTTGTTGCCAACAACAATGTTGTTGCCGAAACGTCACACACTAATAAATTATTTGGATTAGGTCTTATTTTCTTGTATAACTGTATATTGATTTATTTCAACTTGGGGTTGGAGTCTTGGTGTTCAATATTTGAATAAAGGATAAACTGATGAGTTTTGAGTCTATGAATGGTTTGTGAGAACTTTAGGTAAACTATAAATACTAGCAGTGTGTTTTATATTTTAAATGAAAGTTTTAAAAAGATTATTTACTTATAGCATTTTATTTTTTTTTTTAAATTAGGCTAAAAAAGGCACAATATTCTGATATATTAAAAAAAAAAGAACAAGACCAAATACATGAACATCCTTGACTTTCTGTCAGCAGCATTGCTGGAACAAGCCATCAGCAATGCTAATTTATATTACCATCAGATTTCATCACTGTACAACCCTTGATCGATTTTTCTCTGTTCAATTTTCTCACATTTGATAGCAATCAATTTGATATGATACAATTTGAATTATAGATCAGAAACATACGGTAACAAGACCACATCCAAATAGATTGTTTGTTTGTGCTGTTGTGTGGTAACAATGAACGGCATGGGCAGTTTATCTATTTCAATGTGGTCTCATTACCTTGTTTGTAATCTAAGTATACCCAGGTTTGGTAACTGACACAACTTCAGAGAGGTTATTTATTTTGATAATGTACAAGTTGGACTATAGAAAGGATACCAACATCAGATTACTTATTTAGTCTTATAATACATATTCATCTCTGCCTTTACAATTTAACAAAATCAACAAGCAATCCAGGGCCAGGTTTTTAAACTATTTTTTATTTTTTTAGCTTTCAGGCCAAGATGCCCATCAACATGAGAACTAGATGTATGACTTCCAGGTAACTGTACATACCATTGTTTAGTTAGCTGGAAGTCATACATCTAATTCTCCTGTTGAAGGGCATGTTGGCCTGAAACTAGAGAAATAAAAACAGTAAATGAAACTTAGCCCTGGATTGCTTGTTGATTTTATAATTTGGCCTTGTTACCTCAGGAATGTTGTCACTCACCAATGTGTTGGACAGTTGGCATCCCTCTCCTTGTCTTCTTCTATGCTGGCAAGCCCTACAAGCGAGGGTTCTACTGTTCCGACTCCAGCATCCACTATCCCTTCAAGGACTCCACAGTAACCAGCACAGTCCTCTACCTCGTGGGGATATTCCTGCCCTTCTTCACTGTGAGTATCTTCTGACACCTACACTGGAACCTCATTATAACAACACAATTTGGTTATAACATTGTCATTCTAAGGTCCCAGATCTTTTAACCCTGGTTATAGCAACAATGAAGTTATAACAAGATAAAATTGTGGTCCTAAGTGATGTTGTCAAAATGAGATTCCACTGTATATATTGTACATGTGTTTATCTCAACATGTCACATGGTACAATTTAGATTACAGATAAAAAAAATCACAAGATAATGAGGCCTAATATAGTTTAGAGAACTGCACATTTATCAGTGTTGGGGAGTTGTTCTGTTACTCTATACCTCTGCTTATCTCCAGTAATGTCTATGTAGGTATGTCTTTTCTCAGGACATCTCTATTCTATCTTGTGAGGAATATGAACCAATTAGAATTAAAATTAAAAAAAAAAACACATAATAATATTGTGCCAATTCTTTTTATATCGAAACATTCTTTGTTGGCCATCATTGTAGTGCCATCTCTGATGTGGAATTTGACCATCATGGAACACCCATTTCACTAAAGACAGTAATTTGAAAAGGAATGGATTTTTGAAAAAAAAAAACCTGGTTAGATTATAGTAGACGTGTGTTGTGAATTCAAATGAATTAGATAAATTATATTGTATAATGCACCATCTCCTGAATATTAAGTGCACTTTTGGCAAAGAGTATAACACCAGAATGTACTGTACTCACCACCCAGAGTGCCATCTACATATTTGAACCAATTCAGACTTAACACTATCACTCAAATGATCAATACAGTAGAACAGACTCCATGAAAGGACACTTCCGCTAGAGAACATCTCTCTATAAAGGATAGTTTTCATTTCAAAAATTGACATATTTTATTAATTAGCAACTCACCAGTAAAGAGTACATATCTCCCTAAAGGACACTGACTCTGCATCTAGGTTTTGCCCTTTAAAGGGAGGTTTTACTGGATCTGACATGGTACAATTTAGATTCTGGATAAGAATCACTCCAGTAGTAGTAATGCTGGTCCTTGTGAAATATAGCAGAGAGCTATCCTTGTTGCCCAAATAAATAACTTCTCTATGATGGATTTAGACAGCAGCACACAATTGCCACCATATGTCGGAGGTATCACTTATCTATCTCTTTACCTAACCGCTTCTTTGAGCTCCAAGACTATATAGAGAGAAACTCAACTTCTGTGAAAAAGTTGTTGTTGACCCACCAGTGGCAAGTACCTAAGATGATTTTGTTGGGGCAGCCTCAGGGTGTTAATATGTATGTAATCTGATGTGGTGTTGACAATACTGCTACCCTAACCTCATGTATAGATGTAGTGTGTTTCTGTAATTTACATTTTTACCTATATGTGGGAACAAACACAAGCTTTTAGCTGATACTTGGGCCTACATTTATCAGTCCTGATATGACCGGCCATACTTATCTTAAAGGTTGAGCCTCTCTAACTCTCTCAACTTGTCGCATCTAAGTAACACTGATAACTTTATTTATGGTGGAGCTACTTTTTTAAATAACAAGAATAAAAGTCTAGGTAAATTCTGTAAGGTACCTTTATTTCTCTTCTTTATTTAATTCTCCTTCTGAGATTTGGTAATAAGCAATGCTCTCCTACTCAAAAATCATGTAGGGTTTTGTTCTTGTTACAATCGGATTTTTTAAATTTTTTTTTCAAAGTATGACACATTTTATAAACATCACAAAAAATATTCTAAAGAAGTTTTCATTTTTCTCCAATATAGGTGGTGGATGTTGATGACATGGGAAATAACTTTTAAAAATGCTCTTTTTAAACATATTTCAAGAAAATCAAAAGCATAAAGACTCCCAATTAAGTCAACCTATTGTGGAAGCACAGCAGTACTCTGTAGTGGCCACTTAAAAAAATACTTATCTTGCTCTTATCACAGCTCCAATGAGAGAACACCACATCCAGGAGGGACCAGGGGAATCCATTTCTTTATTGGTCTCTCATCAGAAGTTCTAGGATACTTTTTGATTTTTATCTGGAATCCACAAAATGTACCATTTTAGTTAGTAAACTTTATAAAAGGTCAAAACTTCCTTTCTCTCCCCACTAAGGAGTGATATATGAATTGAAGGAAATGAATAGCTATACATGGTTAAATCTTGACCTTGAATATCTTGGCATGGCTTTATTTCCCACACTATTGTGTGGGGCCAAGGCCACAGGACTGGGTGACAATTCTTCAATTTTATAACTTGGATACAATAGAGTGAAACCTCTTTTATAACAGCAACTTGGTTAGAACATTGTAGTTTTGTCTAGCTTGTTTTAGCCATGGTTATAACAATGTAAATCTTGATCCCAAGTGAGGATGTTATGAGGTCCAATTATATTTTATGCCATTACTGTATGGTTCAAGAGATACAAATGGAACAAATTCTTTGGGAAGCTCAACTTTTATTTAAACCCCCAAATTGAAATTGGTACAATAGGAGGTACAAATCATCAGTTCTTTCACCAATTCAAGGATCATAAAATAGGGGTTTAAAAATATATATATGACATACTTATAATAAGAACAAGTACAAATTGTGTTGCATTGGTAACAACAAAGGGCCATGTTAAAGGTAACAAGCCCAAATAAGTAATGTAAATGTTATATTTTACTAACAGGGTTGTTGTTGTTGTTTCTTATCCCCTTGTGTAAAGATTACACAAATTCCATGAGTTCATGCTCCTCGAGCTGTTTTATGATGAGCAGCGGCCTCTCCCAAAGGTCCTACAGGGTAGTTTTTAAGATCATTTATTGGATAGAAGTTTGTTTGTAAAAATATATAGTTACATCAACCAGTTTGTTATTGTGCTCCTGATGTTTCAGTCACTCGCTGTCACTATCCTGAGGAGAGTAAGGAGTGTAACAATCCTCAGACTTAGACTATGAAATTAGTTTTAGCTCTTTCATCTAGATGATAAAAAAAAAAAACGTTTTTTACAGAAACCTCATCCATAATTTACCTATTTGATTAGGTCTTGCTATCATGAGTGATTTTATTTATTTATAATCCCCCCCCTTTGTGCTGATACCATAGGAGTAGACTGGGCTCATATACCGGTGCACATTTAAATGGAAATATATTTTTTTATTATATGTCTTACTTTCCTGAAAGCTTATAGAATAACACATAATAAAATGGGAAATTTTTGTGGGTTTTCACATGCCTATACAGTTGAATCTTTCTCTAAAGGACAACGCCTAGGTACAAATCCAAAGTGTCCTTTAGGAAGATATGTCTTCTTAAAGGAGGGCAGCTAATTAGTACAAATGATAATTTAGGTGATAAAAACACTGTCCTTTGTAGAGAAATGTCCCCTCATTAAGGTTCTGTATTAATTTAGTCATTTGTGATATACAGAGTGATGGTGTGACAGATGGTGGGAGTGGAGATGGCCAGCCATGTGAGGTGGAACAACGGAAGCCTCCAGCTGGGCAGGAGGGTGACTGTGGGCCACAAATCTCTGCCTCTAGTACTTGTGCGACTGTATCGCCTGGTTGGCTGGTTCCTGGCTGGTGCGGCCAGTCAGCAGCTAGCTGTGGATGTGGCCAAGTACTCCATTGGACGACTGCGGCCTCACTTCATTGAATTGTGCCGACCAGCTGAGTACCGACCTGGAAACCCCTGCATCAACCCCATCCTGTACACCCCGGACCACAGGGACTGTTACCTGGGCACCTACATCGAGAACTTTGTGTGCTGCCCTGATGCCTCCGTAGCCACACCTCATCGCCTCAAAGAAATCAGGTTTGAACTTATTTCTTATGCAAATCTTTTATTTTCATTCAAGAGAGACTCATGCCAATTTCAGTACCATGTGAACATACACACACACACAATGAAATTCTCCCACTTTGTAAAAAGAATTGCACATGACATCATATGTAAAGTTAATGGACATACAGCATGTATGCCACTTATTTGACTTCCATCCAGGAGAAGGTTGTAGCTGTCACTTTAGTTTCTAATTCCCTTTTTTATTTTCCTGGCTATATTAGTCAAAAGATACCTCTACCTAGTGAGATAAATTTTGTGAGAAAAGGAGGCTTTTATGCTACATTATAACCTACATGAGAAGACACCTCTCCCCAAAGGATATTTTTGTTCTGCAACTAGGTGTCTTTTACAGGGAGCTAGCTCTACTGTATCAGTAATTTTGACATTTGGGAGAGTCATTGGCTATAGTAATTCACACATATAAAGATTTTAGATTTGATTTGAAATATCTCTTCATAGCTGTTTCTCAATTGAGGTAGGGCTCTTGGTTTCAATGTTTATTTTTAATAGAAACATTTCTGAAAATTTTTACGGGAGGATAATGAAATATAAATATAAGGTCACCTCTCCCATCAAAATAAAACCACCCATCTATTCACGAGGCGCTCTCAGTTTGCCAAGGCTGGTGTGTTGTGACTTTGTCACTGACCTATGTCCACATGTTTGCAGAGATGGTCAATGGATAGCGTCTCATTTTTTGTGTCTATTTTGATGGGAGAGGTGGCCTTATTTTTATATAAACATCTTTATCGCCCATGAAATTAAATAGTACCTTTCTATAGCCCTATTTTAAAAAGTAACAAGACCCATTCTAAATTATTACCTAGTTGAGTAATTCACCACTCTTGAGTCGAGATGCACTAAGAATGACAAGATAATGAGACAGAGAACCTAAATAAATAATTTATACACAATGCACCATTGTTACCTGTTTCAAGGTTGAGCAATCTAGTCTGAAGATGGTTAATAATGATCTTACACCAAAACATCATTTATAAATTACTTATAGATCTTGTTTCTCTCTTTCCATCTAGAATACATTTCTATTATAGTAGTATAGAAGTATAAGGTGCTGTCCACGTTGGATTTAAAGCATCACAGTTTACACATTGAAACTGGTGTATCTGAGAATCCCAAGCTGATAAGATAACCTATGTTGACGGTAAAACCACTTGTTGCATCTTGCTCTGCCCACAGCCTTTCTCCCATCATATCTCCATCTTCCCAGTAAGGCTTGTTGCATCTTGCTCTGTCTTTCTCCCACATCATATCTCTATCTTCCCAGTAAGACTGTTGCACTTCTCTCTGCACATGCTCTTGTCTTACCTGCCTCTCTCTTGTCACCATTTTCAACATCTTTTAGCCCTTTGTAGACCTCATTGTTTCTAGCCTTCATTCCTTCAGAAGGGCCAACAATGGCTTGCCATTAATGATGAGGCACAATTTGGATTATAGATTACAAACATGAGGTAATAAGAATAAATCCAAATAAATAAATACCAAAATGTCACACACTATTTATTTATTTGGATTTGTATTTAGTCTTATTACCTTGGGTTTATCTTGCCATCAAAATGTGTTTAAAAAATACATTCTTAAGTATACTATATAATTTGTTTTATCATTTTATTGCTTAAAGAAGGCATAAAGCATGATATTAGGATTAGAGGTAAACAAAATGGATTTAATTAAGACCAAATCATATGCAAGATTCAATATTTTTAAACCCAAAATACAAATCTAGTATAATAACTAATCGTCTCTCTCTCTCTCTTTATTCCTTATATATATATATATAATAACTAATCAGAAATAAGTTTGATTCAAGATAGAAAATTTCTGGTCTTCTGTCTCATTCTTAAATCAAAAATTGACACTAGTAACAAATATCCAAATAAATTCTTGAATCCAGCTTAATTCTCACAGCCAATCCAGATGTAACCAACTACAGTAAAACCCCTCTATAGTGAACCCCAATGGGACAGAGCTTTTGGTTCACTATAGCCACGGTTTGGCTATTTTTTTTACTTTTCAAAAATTTTACACCGTATAATTAAAAAACAGCCATACACACAAGAAGAGGCTGCCTCTTAATAGTGGTCACTTTATTTTAATTCCCTTAATTGACTAATTTCCTTATATTAATACTGAATAATAATAGAAATCATTAGATAATAGGTTCTTCTTATGATTAACATACATATACCTCTATGTCTAAGTTAAAAATCAAGACAAATCCTAGGCAAAGTTTTATTAAATATATATTCAAAGATATGAAATGATTTTAAAACATCATTATCACATTATATAATACAATTTTTACTTGAAAAAATGGCTCTAATACCTTGTAGTTTCAAAGCATTCTTCCAAGCATTGCACCATTCAAATAAAGTTAGTGTTTTTCTTCCATTTCATGTTTCCCCATATTCTTCTAGGTCTAGATTTCGTTTTTTTTTTTTAACCTGCCATGCAAAACATTGCTGACTTTAAAATCACCATAGTTAATGGCATAAAAATAATTTTTGTTTCATCACGGGACCGTTTATTTGGACTTTTTTTTTTTTTAGCCCTAAAACGTACGATCGCGATCGCGGCAAAAGTTGAAGTTGATTCCTCTTTGTAACAATTTTTAATAACTTTATATTTTATCTTTTATAATAGAAAAGTTATATTCTCTTATTTTAATATGTTCTTAACATTTTGCCTATGTTGTTTCACTTTGAAAAGTTCTGAAAATGGCCTTTTTTTTTTTTAATGAAATAATGCTTTTGTTTTTAAAATGCCTTTGTTTTCTTCATTTTGGAAGCCATTTTCATTTTTTATATTTCAAATTTAATGGATGCAAAGATATTCTAATTAATAAAAAGTATAATGTGTAAAAATTTATACAACATACAGCAAAAATAAAGTGCAAAAATCAAACAAACAATGCCGCTAAATTTATTGTTTTGAAATCGCGATCCGCGAGCTTTAAACATGCTCAAAATTTTTTTTTTATTTTTTTTTTAAATTACAATTCTAAGTTCGTTATAAGCATAGTATTTTTAATAGATTTTATCATTTTGGGACCCGAAATAGGTTTGTTATAGGGGTAGTTCGTTATTCTAAAAATCGCAAAGTTCGTTATAACGATGGTATTTTCAATGGAATGGAATTGGGAATCGGCGTGGGTTCGTTATAAGGGAAGGTTCGTTATATCCAGGGTTCGTTATAGCGGGGTTTTACTGTAGTTAACCCTTTAAGCTCTAGGGCCCGAATGCTAACTATCACTATCAGGACCACACTAATTAAGCCTAAACTGATGATCAAGTAGTTGTTAAGTAAAAAATGTTATAAATAAATAAATATGATAGATAGAAGTGTTCTGTAAAGTGTAATATAATCCAGACTCCTCTCTCAACACAACACTCTGATTTTATTATACTGGAGTGAGTATTTAATTTTTTAATTGGGGGTTAATTATAATTAATTGAATAATCGACTTGAATTTTTCAAAATAAGGTTTTACAAATATAAAAAGGAATTTTAGATATATACAAGGCTATTTACAAAGCTAACACTTGTGTTTAAAAGCACAGACTGGATGCAAGCCTCTCTTGCACTTTGAACATATGGTTCTAGACCTCCGCTTCAGGCCTTCTTTTGTACACTCCACACATCTACTCTCTCTCTTTTCTGGAAGTTTTTCGAGTACTTCCTGGCTTGTTGAAGGCAGTACTGGAGGTTTCAAGTGATTTTTAACTAATTCATTTATTACTGAATAGTTAAAAGCCCTTCTAGAAAGCTTGGGGTTGTCTTTGGTATGCTGTTCATATAGGATGAAGGAGTTTAGGAAAGCCCTGTGGAAGATGTTGAGGATCACCTTTCTATAAAATTTTCTTCCTTTTCTTTCATCCATATATGTATACAACATTTGATCATTGAGATCTACCCCTCCCATGTAGCTATCATAGCATATTTTCATCTGTGGGTAGTCTCTTTGGTCTGACACCTTCTTTTTGCCAGAAGAAGCATCACAAAATGTTGAGAGAAACTTCACTGGAGGTTTGCTCTTCTTTTCTTTGTAAGCCAGGGCCAGTAGATTATTATTTACCATATAAAGGGATTCATCAACACCTAATTTTGCACTTTTTAAGGTTTTAGGAAGTCCTTTCCTATTAGTTCTTATAGTACCAGTCAAATAAGTATGACTGTCCAGTAAGTCCTTGGCTAGGTTGATGCTGGTGAAAAAGTTGTCAGTTATCAAATGATAACCTTTTCCAAGTAAACTGGATTCCTGGAGCAGATTCATTGGAACATCATAGGAAAGGGACTTGATAATTGGAGATAATTTCCCTTTATATGGCTTCATTCTCAGACAATAGCCAGTTTTAGATTCACAAAGCATCCACAGTTTGACTCCAAATCGACCATGGTGCTTTTGGGGCATATATTGTCTAAGACGAGTTCGGTTTTTTAGGCACACCAAGCTCTCATCAACTGTAAGATTTTGAGTAGGCTTATAATAATATATAAACTTGTTGTTCACATGCTCTATGAGCTTCTCAAATCTTGCAGTTGGGTTGTAATCAGGATGAGAACTTGGAACCAGGTTGGAGTCATCAATCAGAGAAAAGCAGCTGTAGAGCAACTCAAATCTCCCTCTAGACATAACTTTACCAAACCAGGGCGTCTCTAAAAGTTCATTCTTGCTCCAATAGTCCCTGATTTGGTTCTTCTTCACATTGCCCATATTGAAGATGACTCCAATAAAGGCCATCATCTCATCCAAGGTAGTGTCCTTCCAGGCCAGCTTCCTAGAAAATAGAGGCAATTTGTCCCTATTGCTTGCCAATAAAGTTTGGGCACATTTATTGGTAAAAGCCACAATTTCCTTCATCAAATTAATTGTTATGAATAACAAAAAGTATTCAATAGGCCGGATAATAGAGGGGGGAAGGTGCTGTGGGCCACAAACTTCTCCAAAAGTCAACGTTTTAGATGTGGAAAATGGAGTATAAACTCTTACCCAAGGACTTGGCTGGTTTTCATCCACTTCTTCATCAGAAAATTCATCTTCAAAAGTGTCTTCAACACTTTCTTCAAACTCAGAAGACAAAGAATAAACTTCAGTGTCCTCAGAAAATGCAGAGCATTCTGAACCGGAAGCCATTTTTAAAAAATTAAAAATAAAAAAAGGAAATCGCAAGACAAAGGAGATAAAAACACAGCTAACGTGTAGAGACAAGCCCAGAAGTGAGAAGGGAGGTGATAAAAATAGCCAGCCACCACCCCCTCCCCCACGAGGGGCCCAACAAGGAAGTAACGATAGATCGGTACCCCCGGCGCTCCTGGTGACGTTATAGGGTAACGATGGATCGTTACCCTCGGCGCTTAAAGGGTTAAAATAACCAATGTGCTCTGGCAACACAAAAAATGAACAAGAATTTTCTCAAAGTAATAATAAACACATGTAAAAAAAAACTTTCTGTACAATTTTATTACCTGGGACCATTTGTGATAAGAGTAAAAATAAGAAAAAATATTGTAGAAAATGTATTTTAATGCTCCAACTGTGCTATTACATGAATGTTAACTAAGGTATCTGCTATTCAATCAATACATTTCTCCTGTAGGTGGCTGGTAACATCTGGACTACTTACAGGGGAATACCAAATGAGAAAATGCCAAGGCCAACTTGTAGCTCTTTGTTCCATAACATATTCATGTTCTACCACACAAGCAATATCCTCTCAATAATCCTTTCAATATCCTTGGATCTGCAAATTTTTCATTTTGAGAGATGACTGAATGATAGAGACCTTTGGCCCACAGTAAAAAACAAAGTACAGTCAACTATATCTTTGGCATTCCCATTTATTTCTAGGGAAAATTGCACACTCCTAAAGACAGGTTCATTTTAATTTAAAAGTGAGACTTGAATGTTTTCACAAACTGATTCAAAGAGAGGAAAAACAAATAATTCCTAATCAAAATTGACATATTGGAAGAAAAATGCTCAAGAAAGGTTTGACTTAATTCCTGAGCTTGGAAATGAAGAAATTCTTGTTTTATGGAGTAGAATGCATCCTCAATAAAAGAACCTCCTAAACTGCTCAAATCACATATAATAAAATAAAGTATACTTCCATGCTTCTTTTTCCAAGAGGTCCAATAGGCATTTTAACATAACCTGTTATTTTCCACAAATAAACAAGTAGAACCTCCCATTAAAGGACATTAGTTGCAACTAATTGTTAAAAATAGGTAATTTGGGCAATGAAAACTGTCCTTTGTAGTAAGGTGTCCTCTAACGAGTGTCCTCTCATGGAGGTTTTTCTGTACCAACAATGTCAATAAAATGGTTTGAATGTCCTATTAAAGAAGGAAGTTGAGTTAATCCACAGCAGCCCACCAATGATGGTTGGCAAAGATCCCAAAACTTTGAGTCGACCAACTTGTTTTTATATTTAACTAATTATGGTATTTATAGCTCCTCGATTCTCCATCCTTGATGAGTGTTTGCTTAAATGTTTACCTTTTACCTTGCATCGATCCCTTCTTTGCATCATTACCTAATGTGCCCCATTGAATAAAAATAAATGAAGCCTTTCATCTTTCTCTTCTTTAAATTACATAATCTAAGTGTGCCATCTGTATTCAGAATGGTAATCTATTTGTGCTTGTTTTAAATTTTTTTTTGGCTCTCATTTCGAGAATATTTCTTTTCTTTACATTTCAGAGCTCCTCCTGGGGACAGAGAGGGTTCTACTCTCATGAGAATCATGCTTATGTTTATTATTATTCTTTAGAAAAGCATGAATCTCATGAGAGTAGAACCCTCTCTGTCTCCAGGAGGAGCTCTGAAACTCGGAAATAGACAGCACCAAATAACAACAACAAGATTTAGAACAGGCCATATCAAGCCACTGAAAATATACAAAATAATAAAATCAAACCCACTTGCTCTAAATGTAGCCTGGCACCTTCAGCTCCAGAACACATTTTGGCTTGCATTAGATGCACTGGACAGGAATTTTGGGAAAGGCCGCTGCTTATTATCAAACAGCTTGAGAAGCATGGACTCTTGAAATTTGTGTAATCTTTGCACAAGAGGATAAGAAGCACCCTCTCTGTTAAACACACAGACAACCACAAACAAAACTAAAATATACAGTTATCTATCTTTACTGGGATATTCTCATTGGAAAAGAAAAAAAATTGCATTATTGTTAATTGAAGCTGTTGGGGATTTTGCCCTCCTACCGAGTCTTAACTAAAGTGAGCTGATTGCATTGACAGAACCTAGTCTTACTTTCTTTCCACCTCTAGTAATATATCTTAAACTCTAATGTTATAAATTGATCATATTATATAATACATCTAATGTGTGCTGCTTTTTTTCTTCCTTTTAATCAAAGGAGTATTTTTGAAAATCCATGGGTTCAAAGTGCATGTAAAAATGGCCTAAGAAGGTTGGAACTGTTTCTAAACAAAGCTCTTTGCTGGGATTATTAGTTTTGTGGTGTTGTAGGTTGTCTTTCCCCTCAGGACATTCCTCCTTTGCCTTCTACACCATGGTCTACCTGGCTGTAAGTTCTTCCCTCCACTTCCTTATTTATAGATGATACTGTATTCTCAAGCTAAGCAGTAAAAAATTCAGATATTTTTAATCCTTTTTCATGGCAATTTTCTAACTGTTGTTGATATTTGTGTCTATATGTTGCGTTCCCGGTTTGGATAGATGAAAAGGGAGGATGCACTATGTGACTTATTAAAGTTTCCTTACTTAAGTATATATATATATAGCAATTTAGGCCAACAACCCCATGTATATGACCCGCAGCAAGACCTTAATGTAGTATAATAGAAGCACAGCTGTCAATGATGCACTATCGACATATGTCTTTACGTCATCACATGTAATGCAATTTGTGAAATTAAGGTGTGGGGGGTAGTACCATAAAGCAAAAAGGAATGAAATATGTATGAGAGGAAACAAGAGAATTTCTCTAGATATTTATTTAAATAAATTAAAATTTGGGAACATGTCTATACTGACGAGATATGCTATTTACATAATAAAAATTTAGATAGAGGTGACCTGAAGTTACTTTATAGCCCTTTAGGGCCCATGCGAAATCTAGGTTGGTTACTACGCAAAAAAGGGGGGGGGGGGCTAAGTCATAATGACAAATGGCTTACCTTTTCTCGAAAGTGTCGGCAAAGGTCTGATCTCCCGTCTGAAGACTGTCCTCTCGCTGAGCGACTCCGATTGAATCTGCCTTTTGGCAAAGAACCCTCTTTTATTCATGTCTCTCTCCGTTTTCATTCGCCGAAAGAAACACCAATCAAAATGGCCAACGGCTCCAGTATACAATTTCACAGACGCCCCAGGCCTCTCCCATCAAAATAGAACATATAGTATTACCAAAACAAAAAAATCTAAAGAGAGAAACAGCTACGGCGATAGTGTAAAATTTCAGACCCCAGGCCCCCCCCCTCCACATGGATTGAAATACGATCCTCCCTTTTTCTCGGGACGGTATATATATATCGCCCCCCCGTCTTGGCTAAAAATCGACCCAGGCCCCTTTTACCTGGACTGTAATGTGATGCTTCCTTTCTCGGGAAGGATATTTTATAAGGTTCAGTCTTTTAGAGATCTTCCTTCTCCATTTTTTTTTTTCTGGTCACCTTTACCTAAATTTTTGGTGAGGGGAATATATGTACATATGGAACAACAGCTTCCAGCGCGGATGTCCCTGGATGTCACTGGTGTATCCTTCACCAGGCATCGGCATGGATGTCTGGTGTCATCAATTGTCTAGGTTTCTGGGCAAAAAGATGGTCTGTAAGTCTATGTGGGAGGGAAGCCATGTATCCATTTGATTTGATTATACATACGCCTTCTGTTGGGGTATGGTTACAAAAAACGTGCCCCAACAATCCTCCCCCTGCCAAGTAATGGACAAATGCATTTGTGCTATTCATTATTCATCTGCCTTTCATCAGTTACTATGAAAGCAGGCCCATTTCTAGCAAAATGCATTTTCCATTACTAGGTGAAGCCAGGTGTACCGAAACCTATAGGGAAGATAAGGCTAATCAAAATGATGGTATGCTATTCTAGATGTTTATTATTCCGAACATTAGTGGGCATTGTGCGTCCTGGCAAAGGGGTTTTTTTATGTGTTATTATTCTGTCAGCACACTGTTATCAACATAGGTTATGGGGGACAGTCATATCATATGTATGGAAGTAAGCAAGGTCATCTGTCTTACCATTCATGGGTATATATACCACCCTTCCACTTTCTTCTTTGGTCTTGAGGAGTAGGCCTTCCTTGTGGTAGGTCCTCTCAACCCCATCCTTGCCTCTGGTGTGCTGGTTTCATTGCTACCTTCTTTCTGCTAACAATACAGTTAGAACATTTCCCTATTACATATTATATAAAAAAAATTTGGGCGCCAAGAAGTCGTTTAGAAATAACTGACTAGTCCAACTCCTAAAACATGCCAGCATCTTTATTTAAGTACCAATCAAGACATTCGTGTGGTATAGTTATACATATACAATCAAAGGAAAGGATAATTATAGTTAGCTGAAAGAAATATCTTGGTATATAATGATTAGCCTATGACATGATGACTTTTGCTAAATAAAAAAAAAGATTACAGAAAACAAATTGTGAAAGTAATTATTAAATAAGGCACGAAATATGTAATGATAAAATGAATCCTTCCATGTTATATGATGGGTATAATATATATATTGAAGAAAACACGTATCATGCAGATAGTGATTAAATATGATAAAAATCATCCCATGATAGATGATAAAGAAAACTACTACAAAATTATATATGATGACAAAATATATATACTTATACAAGTAAGGCGGATAAAAGACAATAAGGATAAAATAGATCATGCCTTGAGGGAAGAATAAGCCATGACAACATGTTAAAAAAAATCGCAACATGGCAGGTAAATATTACTAATATCATGAATATCAAAGGAAATAAAATTGTTGAAATGAATAGCATATGATTATAATATAATATATATGATATAAAATAATAACATATTCAATAAGAAAATGAAAACACATTATATATATTTGTGCGCTGAAGGTTCAAGGTGTAGTATCTCAGTTAAGTTTTCAATCTTATTCAGTCTGGAATCACGAGTTGATCACTGGGTAATATTCGTCTATCCCGATCCTACTGGAGGGTGTGTTTTCTCTTATGTGTTAGATTCCTCAAATTACAATACTCTCTCAACCCAGATAGGTACGTCATTTAGAATCTTGGTCAAATGGAACATAGCCCAGACCTCTATTAAACTACACAGTCCATTTAAATCTAGGGTGACAACCGTATGAAGAGAAATTTTCTGTTTTGGCAGAGCGACTAATCAATTTCTACTATTTTGTTTGTGGCTCCGTTTACCTTGCCTCTGGGGTGTGTACAGTTCAGCTACCTCCCCCTTCCAAGAAATTCATATTACTTTCATCTACTAATATACTCTCTATTCATTGACCTGAATCCTATAAATCTACATCTTATAAGTTTGAATTTTATCAATCTTAAATTTTGGTTCCTTTTACAAATTCCTTCAGAATTCTACTCCCTGTATAACTGCTCTTAATTCTACTGTCCTCAATACAACACTTCTAAAACTTTGACTCACTGGCTTGTTCTGGTGTCTCGTTCGCGGTCATTATAGTTAACTAATACTTTAAAATCTTATCCTAACATGGAACGAGTCTAAACTCGTTGAAGGTCCTAATAATTACTTATTCTGCCTCTCGAATCGGTCTTATGCTCGAATTCATTCCAACAAAACGTATGGCAGGGCGAATCCTTTATTAGAAGAAACTTCCGCTAGCTATGGGGGATCAAACTGGTACCAAAAAAAAATTCAATAGACGGAAACACTTCGTCTAGAATAACTGGGCAATCTCTGCCTACTTGCCAATCTTACAGGACCTCCCGTCTGGAACACCCTCGCTCCAGCCACGCTAAAAAACGTCGAAACTACGGTGTCAGATCGGTTACCCAAGGTCGCGCCGTTATACCCCAGGCTATACGGCATGGCTAAAACAAATCCCCCATCCTGCATAAAATTCAATCTATACCTCTTCGTTTCCTCTAATGAGGAGAAGTTTTGTGGGTTTCCTGGTCTGATCATAACCTCCCACAACCTTCCAGTCTGAGAATCAAGATATGATCATTATCTACGACTCTTAAAATTCAAGTTGATATAATGAAATAGAGTAACTGATTACCCTAATAAAAGAAATCAATATTTGCACTCCTCTAAAAGGAGACCTAACAAAGTGGAGCGAATATTTTCCTAACAATAGAGTTTTTACAGTCCTGTGAGGCTATCGTTCCTAACAAATAAAGAAATCAAATTTAAAATTGAACCTATTAGTTCCCTAATTCCTATGCTAAAGTAATTTTGGTCTAACAGTATAATAGTTTTTAACTTTGACAACAATCATTAGTCATTCCATTCATACATATTTCATTCGCAGACTGCATTCATACTATAGTTAAAAATTGCTATAAATGCCAAAGTACTACAATTATCTATCAAATAAACCCTAACAATAATAAAGTCTTTCAGGACCAATGAGAAATCAAATAAAGTTATCTAATTAAAACAAAGTGGGGACTAAAGCCCTATTGACTTAAATAAATGCCTCATACAAACTCTACATAAAAGTTATCTATACGTGGATAAACATTATTTATATTTAAACAAATAAACAAAATTGATTGTTAACAATCAAATGTTAACAATTCTAAATAATCTGGAAGCTAACCTACTAAAAAAAATCAGTGTAACTTCAAAAACTGCCCTTGCCTTGACACCAAGCGACTTTTCACGACAATTCTATATAAAGACATACACAAATTATAATGGCGAATAAAGGACCATTAAGCGTGACACCTCATAAAAGCGGATTGAGTCTCTCCCCTAGCCACCGTGGGTGAAGTCACTTTCTTCTTACTTCCTCGTGCGTCTGCCCCCTTTGCAGTAGTCCGACCTCAGCACTCTATTGAAAGATGGATTTATAGGGTTTACGATTCACTACCCAACACTAACATTCTCAAGTGCTTTCCAAGGATCGACTACAGTCTGGGCCTACTTAACTTCTACCCCTGGCTTAGGGTCCCTATACTTCACAATTTCACTCTGAGAGATTGACCTTTCATGTTCTCATTAGAAACCTATTTCAAAGCTACTACCTGAAGGCCAGGGATTATAGGGTTTCTGAATTACCCAACACAAGCCATAGGATGCCTATTAGGTTTGTTGTTTTAGACATAGCCCCCCTCTAAGTTGTGATTTCCTACACCTTCCTTCACCTATTACTCCTGATAATAACTAAAATTTCAGATTTACACAAAATAGTTAATTCACAATGGTATACATTATTCTCACTGGTCTTTGAAACTCGGGTTTTAACAAGAAATAGTTTGTATAGAAAAAAAAAAAAGGAATCCTAATGAAGTTCTACTTTAAAAAAAAAAAAGGTTTTTAAATGAAAAAAAAAAAAAGGTTGAAATCTCTAAACTTCTCATTCTATCGAGCTGATTCTCCGTACACACTCCAAAATCCTAGTTAGTGGCGGCAGTCTAAGCAGAATTTACACTGTGTGGGCCTTTTCACCCTTGTAGACCTGCGTAAAGTTAAACTGTTCACACTAACTCTGTCAACTTCCCCTCGTCTCATTACTTCTGAGTTCGCTCTGGTTGTCACCCCTTGTGGAACCACTACATTAACGGACCTATTAGGGAGATAAGCTGGACCTGTAAGATGAATCCAATGATCTTCATCACTGGAACCTTGACTTGAATTACCATCACTAGTTTCCTCCTCCTCTGTGGGGAAAATCCTAATTGGTATATGGTATTGTTTTAACCTATCTATATGGTATTTATCCAAATTCCCAGTTTCTAGATTCTTCAAGAGATATACAGTATCACCAGCTCTTCTTAGTACCTCATATGGACCCCCATACCTTGGCTCAAATTTGTGACGCCCCTTCGTCTCATGCATTCTCTCCACTAGGACTAAGTCCCCGTTATTGAAAGTTCTCAGCCTTTTCTCTCAGTTCTCTCTCAGTCTGCTGTCTGAAATATTCCAGATTAGTAGTGGGGATTGGAGAAGAGAATCTCATGTATTAATGGGGGCAGGGAACCGAGGGGTGAAAGATGGGTTCATGGCCCAAAGGGGAAGGAAATGGGAGAGGTACATGTTCATCCATGTGGGTGGATAGTAATCTTAGATCAATGCTCTTTCTGGGTGTATTGAAACTAACTAGCCATGATGGTAGAGGCGCTGTTCTCACTGCCTCTACTGTACATCAGAATGAACTATAATTATTACTAGTGTATTATTATTCCAACAGCCTATGACCTTTAAACCTTTATACCTTCATATACACTCGACGGGGTAGTCACCTTGTTAAAAAAAAAAATCTATAAAGTCATAGATCAGCTAGAGGGAGAACATAACAAAATTGTGCGAATAGTCTGTTTCAACTACTGATTGTAAGCCTATTAAACTCGTTCTCTTTAGGTTGGCTCGCTCATTAATCTTCAATCTACGTTCAATAGTCATATTGAGTTCACATGGATGCTAGATGTAAACTGTATCAAAATAGTGTAGTTTTCTAGTTTCCGAATTATATGACAGTTAGAAAAAAAGAAACAAACATTCTGGAAATATCTCGCACTGGCTACTATAAAAAAATTGAATGGGGTACAGCTCTGATCTTACAGGATACCTCATGGCTCATAGAATTGAATCGCTCATTTCTCACTAAAATATTCACACAGGGTATGGAGGTCTCCAGCGGTTCTATAGCTATTGGTCAACTAAATTAATTAATGGCAGGAATTGAAGTTAGTTTAAATGCTCATGTGCTGTTTTGTCATGCGTCTTTATGTCATCTGCAAAGGAAAGTGTCGCCTCAAAGGACCTAATTCTGGGACTAACATCCGCTGCACATTTCAGGAAGGAGTGGTCGTCCATACAATAGCAAGATATCATTTTGCTGCCAATGTACAATGTTGAGCATTTTCCATGTCGTCATTTTTGTCGATCCCCAATCTTCTAGGGTGTTTCTTTAAGCATTTCTTGATGTCATTTAATGCTTCATGCGATCCCGCCCGGCATTCAATAAGTAGTATTTGATCGTACCACCTCCAGGAGACCATCCCATTGCGGCCGAATCATTTCCACCCAACTTATAACGCCGTCCATATCGCGTAATTGAAATTAGTGTAAAACTCAAAGAATAAGACCTTAATCTCTTAATTCTTTACTAATTTCAGTTGGCTCAACATAAATCTTCTCAATTATTAATTTAGTACAGTGGCGTGACATGTCACACTTCTTCTAGTTCTTTCGCAAGCTCGATTAATCCCAGTGAAAGCCAGTTCAAGCGTCAATCCCGTGCTAACCCGTCATGCATGACTTCAAATTTGGAAATTATTAGACCTGAATATTTGCAGTGGCATCTGCTTCCACTGAAGGTATTTAAGACACAAGGCTGCCTCTTATCTTGTTTAAATCACTGTCTTTACACCCATATGCCTGTGTAAACTTTAACCATGACCTTATCAATTCTCAAAATTCTGCCTATCGAATATCCTGAGAATCAATGTTCTTCTTGTCTACGGCGGATTAACACAATAATTGTTCCCTAGAGTTATCTGCGTCGAGTGGTCAGTCTGTACTACTAATTCTCCACTCTAACTCCAGGATTCCTTTATCTACTCAGGCTGTTCAAAAATTTTCAAGACAGTTGTTCAAATCCCCAATGATAATCTGCTAAATTTCGATAATTATTGAATTCTCATTAAACAGACTAACTACACCTTCCTGACACAGAAGTGTCCAGCATCAAGATATGGCGTACTGCCCATTTCTTCATTTGATGACTGTGTCAAATTACAGCTGAAGAAACATACTAAGCATATAACTGGTTTAAATTTTATGTAATCTCATCATGCCTTCTGCTGGCAAATATTTACTGTAAAATTCAATACTATCAAGATGGTTTTATTTGTCTTCATCCAAAAAAAAATGTTTCAGAAATAGAATCTTGGAATTCTCTACTAAAGACAAAAATTATACATTTGTCAATTCAGGATAACCTTCCCTTGTCAGAGTGTATACAGGATATTTAAGATCTTATGCAGTTGGGGGCATCATGAAAAAAAAAAAAAAGTCGGTTGCCTGACGCGTCTTTTTATGGTGATCAAACTTCTCTCTTCACGGGTACGCTAACTGGATCTTCAATTCTATTTTCACCTTAAGGCTCATATATCTGCCACTCTCCCAATCCACTATGCGTTAAAAAAATAAAATCGATTAACTATCATTCAGCATGTTAGCCCTAATCTGGATGCACAGGCTAGTATGATTTGATAGAAAGCACTATTAAAATGAAGTTAAGATATTTGTATCCAGCAATAATTATCAGAACTCACCTCTGCTGTGAGAAATTATATCAGAGCTATGATTAAAAAAAAAAAATGCTAAGTCATTTCAGTAGACTACTGTAAAACACTGATCACCGTTCTAAATTTGGACCATGGCAATCCAACCTCATTTCTCATACTGTATATAATAATTTGAGAAAGTAAAATAAAGAAATTGTAATCAATGGTGCTCGCAACAGAATTCAAAATGATTGAGACACAGAACATTATAAATAATGTCCAGCAAGCAGGATACCAAACCACCTTTATATTACAACATTTCCACAAAAGTATAACTATCAATAACCTAATAAACAAAACCACAAAATATCTATAGGGCGATATGTTACATTCCATACTCACAAACATCTATAACAATAGCCAACTACTTAAGAAACTCTGGCATCCAAACATATTACTGTAATTCCCCTAACATAGGCTCCACCATAAAAGTCCACTATCTAAAAATAATCCTACTATCATAAAACCCACTAACCAAAACAGAGAATAAAAGGCAATATATTCCGTAGAGTGTAACAGCTGCCAAGCCAAATACGCAGGGGAGACAGGAAGGAGAGTCAGCAATAGAATATATGAACATAGACGCAACGTTATTAATCAAGATAATAGGTCTCTAATTTTCCAATACTGCAAAGGAACAGGTCACACTTTCGCATTCGGAGAACCTAGAATACATTACAATAACATAAACAGCAAATATCAAGGCTTATAATTGATTCTCTATTATTCAGAAAACACAATAGCATTAATAGAAAATAGATTTGCCAGTGAAACGGAAAGCATAAATTAAAATTCACGATTTATAATAGACTGTTAATCTCAGGATGCGTGGACTACTTCACCAATACTTAAAAATAGTATGGCTTTTCATTAGGTATATATTTCTAAAGTATAGGGGATGAAACATATACTAAATTCGAGCCCCGCGGCGGGCGACATTGTTGCGTTCCCGGTTTGGATAGATGAAAAGGGAGGATGCACTATGTGACTTATTAAAGTTTCCTTACTTAAGTATATATATATATAGCAATTTAGGCCAACAACCCCATGTATATGACCCGCAGCAAGACCTTAATGTAGTATAATAGAAGCACAGCTGTCAATGATGCACTATCGACATATGTCTTTACGTCATCACATGTAATGCAATTTGTGAAATTAAGGTGTGGGGGGTAGTACCATAAAGCAAAAAGGAATGAAATATGTATGAGAGGAAACAAGAGAATTTCTCTAGATATTTATTTAAATAAATTAAAATTTGGGAACATGTCTATACTGACGAGATATGCTATTTACATAATAAAAATTTAGATAGAGGTGACCTGAAGTTACTTTATAGCCCTTTAGGGCCCATGCGAAATCTAGGTTGGTTACTACGCAAAAAAAGGGGGGGGGCTAAGTCATAATGACAAATGGCTTACCTTTTCTCGAAAGTGTCGGCAAAGGTCTGATCTCCCGTCTGAAGACTGTCCTCTCGCTGAGCGACTCCGATTGAATCTGCCTTTTGGCAAAGAACCCTCTTTTATTCATGTCTCTCTCCGTTTTCATTCGCCGAAAGAAACACCAATCAAAATGGCCAACGGCTCCAGTATACAATTTCACAGACGCCCCAGGCCTCTCCCATCAAAATAGAACATATAGTATTACCAAAACAAAAAAATCTAAAGAGAGAAACAGCTACGGCGATAGTGTAAAATTTCAGACCCCAGGCCCCCCCCCTCCACATGGATTGAAATACGATCCTCCCTTTTTCTCGGGACGGTATATATATATCGCCCCCCGTCTTGGCTAAAAATCGACCCAGGCCCCTTTTACCTGGACTGTAATGTGATGCTTCCTTTCTCGGGAAGGATATTTTATAAGGTTCAGTCTTTTAGAGATCTTCCTTCTCCATTTTTTTTTTTTTTTTTTCTGGTCACCTTTACCTAAATTTTTGGTGAGGGGAATATATGTACATATGGAACAACAGCTTCCAGCGCGGATGTCCCTGGATGTCACTGGTGTCTTCTTCACCAGGCATCAGCTTTCGGCATGGAAGTCTGGTGTCATCAATTGTCTAGGTTTCTGGGCAAAAAGATGGTCTGTAAGTCTATGTGGGAGGGAAGCCATGTATCCATTTGATTTGATTATACATACGCCTTCTGTTGGGGTATGGTTACAAAAAACGTGCCCCAACATATATAATATAATTATATGTAAATTATTTTCTTCATAACCTGTTGAAAAAAATATATTTCCTACAATTGAGAACATATTTCATTCTACTATGAACTGCTGGCTGTTTCACAATCTCTACCTGACCAAGTCAAGATAAGTAAATGTTTAAGGTAGCAGAGTAGCACTACTATACTAGAGAACTCTGGTTGGTTGAGACAAACCAACAATCACACCTATTTGTAAACTACATTGTGCCATATATTCCAAGACATTGTTTGTTCCAGCTCTACCTCTACTATATGCCTAAAAGATTCCGTCACCGGCTACTGATCCCAGTCTTCCAGACCTTAGTCATTGGTGTAGCTTGGTTCACTGCTCTCTCCCGGATCTCTAATTACAAGCATCATCCAACGGATGTTCTTGGTGGGACCATCATTGGGCTGATTGTCCTGGCTTTGGTGGTGAGTGTTGGTCTTCTTTGATTGTCTTAGCACTTGTCTGGGCTCTCACTGTCCAGGACCCTGCTATTGTAAACCATTGTAAGAGTCTATATGCACAATCAATCATATACAAATATACTTCCACTGTCTGCAGGTGAAGGTGGGGAATCCATTCCAAGATATCATTTCCCTCAGCCCTCCTTCAGAACCCCCATCAGCCAACGGGGAGCTCCAGGAAACCCCAGTGGCCAACCTCTGATGTTCACATTCCCTGTGTTTTGGTCCCAAAGGTCATCTTGATCCTTCTTTTCTTTTTTTTTTTTTGTGATGTGAGGTAAACTCTACATTGAGATTTTTTTTTTTTACAAATGGTATAAACTCTTTATGTAAACTTCTCTTGACCACAGGGGAAAATTACATAAAGTGCAATATACTAACCAACATGAAAACTATTTTGCTCCATTGTAATGTGTTCATATATGCATGATGTGTGTTTACCCTGCATTATAAAATATATATTAATGATATGCAAAAAAGAGATAAATATATAGTTAAACCTGTCTATAGCCCCCTCTTGGGACTCACCAAAATAGGGTGCTATAGAGAGGAGGTGCTATAGACAGGTCACTTTTAATGTAAAATGTTTACATTTTAATGTTTAAAATTGGACGCTATAGAGAGGAAGGCGTTATTTACGACAAGTTTAATTGTATATATATTGGCAATATTGAAAAAAAAAAGTATTGCACTATAATATGATGCCCCATTAGCTTACAAGTTCTCTTTAAATTTGTAAGCTCTGTCACCACACAGACTTTTAATTGACAAAAATGATGTGCACTAGTTTCTATTTCTCTCTATGCATACACCTATTTACATAATCATCGTTTATTTGCCTAGCCAAAATTCTAATCCCTCTTGTTCAAATATTATTTTCTATATAGCCCTTCATTTTTCAAACTTCTCTGTGTTCAGTATGTGCTCTAGTTGATTATTGTTTCTGAGAGAGATTTTATCTTGTTGTTGTTGAGAATATTTATTGCTCTTGGGAAGGCGAAATAAAAGCCTTGCAAGAGTTTTGTCATTCCATTTAATAACTACTTATATCTATATATTACTTTATTATAGTTGTTTGAAATTTTAAAGCGCCATTTTTCATAGTTATTTATTTTCAAATTATTTTAGTATGTTTTTACCGTCCATATTCAATCTTATTTTATTCCTATGACATATAGTACAAGGTACCTATTTGTATAAATATAAGATTACAAAAAGATAGAATATCTTAGTTTGTTTAAATTTTTTATAAATCTCAAATTTTATGTGTGTTAAGTTTTAAAAACCTATTGATGGATAGGTGCTCCTCTTTCTGAAGAATAGGAAAGCCACAGATTCTGATTAAGAATAAGGCCTCAACACTCAGGTTTAGCAAATTCTGACAAGAATCAACCACCATGAGGATTTAGTACAGGTTAGATTTCAAGCCATGCTAGGGATGCTTAGGTTGTCTTGGAGCCTGTACTGATCAGAGCTATGGCTCCAAATCCTTAATGCACACTTCTTGTCAGAATCTGTCAGAGATGAATGTTGAGGCCTGTCTTGACCAAATTATATGCTATAATAGCTGAGACTTAAATATTATGTAAATAAAGGAATTATCTTTGATATTCTTTTCACAAATCCTTGTCACTCTTTTTAAATCTAGATATGAGGCTGTCTTTTAACACATTGAAATATTGAACTTCATGTCCAAAGTGTATGCAGTTTACACAGAGTCAATCCTTCAAATACATTGGTTTACAGTCTAGAGTTGGGACACCATGGCATTTCTACACATCTGTTATTTACCAAAATATCCCAACTAAGAAATTGTTTCATTGTTGAACATAGTAGTTTCCACCTATGAGATTTTAGTTCAAATATAATTGTGTGTTAAAATATGTTTGTTTCACTTTTGAAGATGTCAAAAATGTTATAACCTTCCTGCCTAATCCAATCTACCCTATATATCCTCTGTATACTACCCCAGTTCCTATATGGAACCACAGAATTTGAAGGTGGCAAAGTCAAGTATAGGTAGTTTAGATTACCTTTTTTTTTGTCTTTTTCAATAGGCACTCACTTTTACAATTCTAGCTTCAAGTTACAGACACTATAGTCAAGATTTTCAAGGAACTTTTTATAAGTTAACTTGAGTATTAAACACATTCTTCATTTTGCTCTTTGACTCTTATTATTATTATTTTTTTGTATATATAATTTTTTGTTGTTTTGATTTTTTTATACCCTTGCTGCACATGAGTGTATATTTTAGTACACACATATTGATTTTTTTATTTTTACTAATTTGATTCAACTCTGAACATTTAGTATGATTTGTTTCTGAAACTGGTCTGTAGTCAGTTTTATTGATATCGTTAATTTTCTCCCCTCTTTTTGAATTTGTGATATTTAATACAGTTTATATATAGATTACAAAAATGATACGGTATACAGAAAGATTAAAAACAAGACCAAATCCAAGTAAGTAAACTAAGCTTAATGATTCTAATGTTTTAGATTACCTATTTGCATAAGGTCTTGTTATCATTTGCATATATACCAACCAGTATGTAAATAGAATAGTTCTGGCCAGTTAATCCCTACAGTAGAACTTCCCCCGTTAGTGTCAATTTTACAATGATGGTTCCTCAGAGAGGTGGTTGCTTACCAAATGGATCACCAGTTTTACTCTTATTTTTTTTTATAAGACTCTTTTTTTTTTTAATAGGAAGATTTTGTTCTTTTAATAATTAGTAATCTCTCAATTGTTAGTATAAGATAAACAAAAACTTTTTAATACTATCATTTGTATGTTGGTGCTAATTAAAAAATGTAACACTTAATATTTACCTTTTTTTTTTTTGTAAGATTTACAAGTTTTTTCCTATATATAGAGGCTGAATATATAATGTGTGTTTTTATACTAATAATGTCTAATAATTGCATTATATATGGTTGTTGTGTTTTTAATATTTTAACTTTTTTTTTATATTATATAATAAAAATGTAAAAAAGTCATATCCTGATGGCTCACATGAACATTTTACATGGCAGAGCGCCATCTAGTGGAACAAAATACAAAAATCTAAAATGCTCTCATGTAAGCGGCAGGATATGCCTTTTTTTGTTTTTAATATCAACACCTGACCTTTTTTTTATTATTTTTTCATATATATATTATATTTGAGTCATATATATAGCATTAAAAAAATTAAAAATATTTTTATTTGCGCGCGCGCGCGCATTATTCCAAAGTTTCTAAAGGTTTTAATTACCCAATCCTTTGATAATTCAATTGCTTCTCTTACGATTGAAGGTTTTTTCAAACTACTTATATCTCAAGTTTTTGTCATCTATCTAAATGAAATTCATATTTCTTCTGTTCTCTTCATCACTAGATCTAAATCCTGCAGAAATGATGATTATAAATCCATGTGTTATCATCATATAGTGCCATCTACAACATGGAGGTAGTCATTATGGAGCATTATTTCACCTCGCAATTTTCCCTAATGTGAGTTAGGGGCTGCTACTATATAATGGCCCCTAGAACAGGTTTGTCATCAAAGTTGTTTCTTCCGGATGAGTTCCCAATCAAGGCTAGGAAGGAAGAGTCTGTTTGAAATTGGAGTTTTTCCTGTGTGTCAATTCTGATTAAGCTACTCCATCTTCCCTTGGTTTAGGTGGCCTAAACCCATCATTCTAAAATATTATCTGTGACTTTATATAGTTAATATAATATAGTGGTGCACCATAAACCTGGTGACCAGGATGAGAAACTCTTGATCCTATTAACCTACATATAACACAGCAAGGATGATAAACAAATTGGAGGCATTCAGACAAGAATGACCCTATTTGATCTGGTTTGTATATCAACTCCCTGCCACCATCTCTCTTTGTAACAGTAAAATGCCATGGGAAGATCTAGAATAACTTTTATTTAGTTTGTTATATTTAGTTATTTATAGATAAACCTGCTAGATGTATACTATAGCCATTGTTTTGAATAGTGGGGCAAGCTTTGTCTAAGTTAGCTTACTCTCTATGCAAATGTTTAAAATAATTTACTTACCACTAATATGTGATATTGCTTTCAAAGTGCCTGTTGAGGTTTTTTTCTTTTAAGAAAAAAATATCTTTGCTTAACTAATGCTCCTTGCCATGTGCCTTGCTAAAGTCATTCTATATATATACTTCGTAGTAACATGGTGAATATGTAACATGGGTCTAGAGACAGAATATTGGTTTCTCCAGGATTTGATACTACTTGGTGAACTGCTTTTTTTTCCAATCTGCTAATGGAGTAAAAAATTGCTACCATGCATTTCCTTAGTTTTGCAAAAGTTCAACTTAAGAGAGAGAATAAACACAATTAAAATATAGTTTAGATATCGAAACATGGGATCGAAACAATTCTTTTTACATATAGTAGATAAGGAGACAGTAGTAAATGTTTATAAATAAGCTAAATTGTCTCTATATATTATAATTGACACTTTAGTACTTTGTAAATGTAAAAAATTTCTTCATCTGTGGAATGTACTTACACTCATAGACAAAACTTAAGGAAGTTGTACCTTTTAGTATCGGGATTGAGACAATAATTCTGAAAGATGATAATCACACAATTTGGATTATAGATAATAATACAAGAAAATAAGACCTAATCCAAATAATTTATTAGTGTGTGACGTTTCAGCATCAGACAAAAGAATAAAAATTCGGCTGTTGCCGAAACGTCAAACACTAATAAATTATTTGGATTAGGTCTTATTTTCTTGTATTAACTCTAAAAGATATTTGATGCACAGTGACCTTTATTGAAGACACATGATATAACCAAGTGTGAACAAAATTGCCTCTGTCTCCAAAAAAAAATAGACGACCAGAGTTTTGTCCATGAGTGTATATGATAATCCTGACTTTTCACCATCCAAGAATTCCATCCCCACATGGCCTCCTTAATATTTATCAGAGATCATTTAGGTAGTTTGTAATTCTCCAAGATGGTTTTCTCCACATGTTCCTCTACAATTTCTATTCTTGTTGTAAGAACCTTGTTTGTAATGATACAATTTGAGAAATAAAAATATATTTTTTATTTGTAAACTTGACTCCTCTATTTTTAATTACATATTTACATATATATTACATATAATAAAAACTCTTATTGCAAAGAAAAAATACTGTACCTCAAAAGAGTATAAATCAATTTTAAAAAACATCAAATTGATGAAATTAATCATTATTTGTGTTCTAATTTTGGTTAATTTTTTAATACTTATGTGTAGTATAAATTCTTTAATTCACAACACCTACTTTATATATAATTCAACAGTTTTTTTCCACAAAAATCCTGATCAGTTATTTAACTGATTATATTATTCTACCAAAAATTATTCTGATCTCTTGGGGAGTGTTGAATTGAAGAAGTTAGACACTGCATAGGTGCATTTTTTTTAAATTACTGAACATGGTGGTCAAGGAAGTATTTTGGAGTTTTCTTTAATAAAATAAAAATATTTTCAATTGAAAATGCAAAATTATGAAAAAGAATTAAAACTAAATCTTCAATATAAATTCAATCATTTTTATGACATAAAAAATAAAGAAACACATTGGTAACATTTTATTTTCATTGTTTTCTCACAACTATGCAGTAATTCTTTTCAATAAATTCCATCATTTTTAACAATGTGATTTCAACAATCACACAGTAACATTTCTGCCATCAATAAAAAACTTGCTATTATCTACCTCAAAGAATGTGACGCATTGAGCAAAGGAGAATCTTTGGAGATGACAGTGGTTTGGTATATGAAAAAATAACTAATAGCCAAACTACAGTATGTAAGAATGCTTAAAAACATAGCTACATCTTAGTCTTTCCTAGAGTTGGTCTCACATCACATGGTTCATTCATCAGTTAGCTCAATCATAGGTTTTTTTTTTTTTTTAATGAGTGAAGTGTATTTTATATTGTGGTGGTTCGTCTGGTTTTGAAGAAATGATTCAATTATTCATTCCAAGGTATTTTAATTATTAAAAACTAGCTGAATGACCCGGGCAACGCCCAGGTTTTACCCGATTAAATGTTTTTATTCAAATACTATTCATTACAATTATAAATTGGCACCGTGGATGTCACTTTTGTGAAACGTCCCGCTCCAAACTTTGTGTCTGAGAAGCGATATTTTTATAGAAAGATGATCTGGCTTTTTTGTTTTTTGCTCGAATGAATGATTTTCTGTTAGAATTTTGTTCCTGCGTACAAAAAAATGAACTGGTTTCACCCGTGGTCTCTGCTTTTTGGAATTTTTCCCGATATAATTTTGTATCTGATAATCAAACATAATACAGCAATATTGTCATAATCATTTTCTGACTAAAAAAACAACTATTTTTGCCCAGAACCTGTCAATTTTATTTTTTATTGGCTAAAAATCCGATAAATATCTTTTCCAGATTTTTCTTTGTCCTGTCAAAACACGTTTTACATGTACATTAGGTCAGCTGATATTACCTCCCATCTTCACCGCTAGAGGTGCTGCTTGCGAGCGAAAAGGCAAATTTGCAACGCAATTTGCAAATAACTTGAAGAATATTCGGGATAGAGACCTGAAATTTTCACTATAAGTTTTTCCAGATTCTACTCTATATACTGTTAAAATTTCAGTCAGATCAGTTACGTATTGTGGACGTGTATAGCCGACATAGATACCCACATACATACATACATACATACATACATACATACATACATACATACATACATACACTGACTTTTATATATATAGGGATAAAAATAAATATCAATGTTAATTACTATTGTTACAAATTAAAATCTAGTAAAGAAGAGTTGAAAAAGGTTTGATGAAAATGGATGGATGAAAAATGGACGTTGGCTCGTGGTGGCTGTCAAAACAATAGTATCCTTCCACGTGCTTACCACGTTACCACCGCCACCGCGCATGCGCCGACTTAGCTTACCCAGCCAGCCGAGGTGGTGGCAGTTGAAAGAGCTGTTCAAAATTGGCGGTGGGTCAAAACACCGTCACAATATTAATACTGAAATTGATGAATAAGATGGGGCTTAAATTATATTTGAACATGAGGAATAAAATTTTGGCTGTGCACATGAAGGGAATATGTGCAAAAAAATCCTAAATAGGGGATAAAATGAAACTATTGCAAAACATGGGGTGTTAATAAAAGTTTCTGAATTCTTGTACTATCTTTTGGAATAAATATCAATAAATCATCGATTTTAAATTATTCCAGAAAATTGGCCCTAATACCCTTTCTTGATTAATCAAGAAAAGCCAACCATGTACATGTATATCCTTTTCTATCCTTCAGGAAGCCTCAGGTCCAGCTTTTTTGGTTGTTGAGGTACAGTCTGCACCATGCTGACGAGGGCCAACAGCCCAAAATGATTGGTTCTTCTTGATTAATCAAGAAAGGGGGCCAATATTCTGGAATAATTGAAAATCAACAATTGATTGATATTTATTCCAAGTGAAAGTCATCAACAACTGTCAGTTGCATGTTCAAGAGATGTTTTTCTTTTTTATAATTTATTAACCTGATCCCAGTACAATTAATTTCACTTTGGTGCTATTTCTTCTGAAGAGATACATTTCCTATATACTATGATAAAGCACAATTAGGATTATAGATACAAGAAAATAAGACCTAATCCAAATAATTTAATAGTGTGTGACGTTTCAGTAACAGCATTGTTACCATCATGTACAAAAGAATGAGAAAAAAATATCACAGCATGTTCTTTATTTATTCTTTTGTCTGATGATAATAACAAAGCTGTTACTGAAACGTCACACACTATTAAATTATTTGGATTAGAGGTCTTATTTTCTTGTATTTTCCTATAAACTACTTAAGGAGCATTACTGCACCCAGGAACCATTTTGTGAAAATTGTTACCAATAATTTGCCACAATATAATTTTGATACATATCATTTTTGGTGATTGGCTTTTTTTTTTTTATGATGTGGAACAGAAAAGTGATCAAAGTATTATTATCTCAGATTAACACACATTACAACACACATTAACAAATTACTTATTTTAAAAACCTATTAATAAATGATCCGATTTTGTGTAAATGGGGCAAAAGCTTTGCATGTTGGTTGGTATTGTACTTTTTTTTTTTGCTTCTGGTCAGGATTGAAGGTTTACATTTGTGATACGCCCCTGTAGCCTATAATCTCAAGAGTCTTCATTTTTTACTAACATCATATAAAAAAAATGAAAAAAAAAGATCAATAATACTGGAATGGAAATGGCAAATGTGCGCTGAAATGTATGGTAATGGTTGTCTGCTAGATAGAATGTGGAGTTGAGGTGAAGGTCAGAGGTTTGCCACTGAAGAAGTTTCCTGGAGCTCCCCATTGGCTTCTGGAGTAAGGAGGGAGGTGGACTTCTGGAATGGCTGCCCCACCTTCACCTGCAACATTGATATAGGTACTGTGGCCTTTAGTGGATGTTAGGAAACATTGGACAATGGTCAAGTACTCACTGCAGTAGTAGAGTCTTGGACAGCAAGCCAGAACAAGAGCTCAGGTCACAGGATACAACATTTAGTGCCATGATAGGTACAATTCCCTAGGAAACCATTTCAGTTAGCCCAGACAAAAGGTTCCAACTCACTACCAGCCACAGGAATGTCCAGACCAAAGATAACAACACTCAGCCACAGGAAAGTCCAGACCAAAGATAACAACACTCAGCCACAGGAAAGTCCAGACCAAAGATAACAACACTCAGCCACAGGAAAGTCCAGACCAAAGATAACAACACTCAGTCACAGGAAAGTCCAAACCAAAGATAACAACACTCAGTCACAGGAAAGTCCAGACCAAAGATAACAACACTCAGTCACAGGAAAGTCCAGACCAAAGATAACAACACTCAGTCACAGGAAAGTCCAGACCAAAGATAACAACACTCAGTCACAGGAATGTCCAGACCAAAGATAACAACACTCAGTCACAGGAATGTCCAGACCAAAGATAACAACACTCAGCCACAGGAAAGTCCAGACCAAAGATAACAACACTCAGTCACAGGAAAGTCCAGACCAAAGATAACAACACTCAGTCACAGGAAAGTTCAGACCAAAGATAACAACACTCAGTCACAGGAAAGTCCAGACCAAAGATAACAACACTCAGCCACAGGAAAGTCCAGACCAAAGATACCAACACTCAGTCACAGGAAAGTCCAAACCAAAGATACCAACACTCAGTCACAGGAAAGTCCAAACCAAAGATACCAACACTCAGTCACAGGAAAGTTCAGACCAAAGATACCAACACTCAGTCACAGGAAAGTCCAAACCAAAGATACCAACACTCAGTCACAGGAAAGTTCAGACCAAAGATACCAACACTCAGTCACAGGAAAGTTCAGACCAAAAGTACCAACACTCAGTCACAGGAAAGTCCAAACCAAAGATACCAACACTCAGTCACAGGAAAGTCCAAACCAAAGATACCAACACTCAGTCACAGGAAAGTCCAAACCAAAGATACCAACACTCAGTCACAGGAAAGTCCAAACCAAAGATACCAACACTCAGTCACAGGAAAGTTCAGACCAAAGATACCAACACTCAGTCACAGGAAAGTTCAGACCAAAAGTACCAACACTCAGTCACAGGAAAGTCCAGACCAAAAGTACCAACACTCAGTCACAGGAAAGTCCAAACCAAAGATACCAACACTCAGTCACAGGAAAGTCCAAACCAAAGATACCAACACTCAGTCACAGGAAAGTCCAAACCAAAGATACCAACACTCAGTCACAGGAAAGTCCAAACCAAAGATACCAACACTCAGTCACAGGAAAGTCCAAACCAAAGATACCAACACTCAGTCACAGGAAAGTTCAGACCAAAGATACCAACACTCAGTCACAGGAAAGTCCAGACCAAAAGTACCAACACTCAGTCACAGGAAAGTTCAGACCAAAGATACCAACACTCAGTCACAGGAAAGTCCAAACCAAAGATACCAACACTCAGTCACAGGAAAGTCCAAACCAAAGATACCAACACTCAGTCACAGGAAAGTTCAGACCAAAGATACCAACACTCAGTCACAGGAAAGTCCAAACCAAAGATACCAACACTCAGTCACAGGAAAGTTCAGACCAAAGATACCAACACTCAGTCACAGGAAAGTCCAAACCAAAGATACCAACACTCACCACCAAAGCCAAGATACCCAGCCCAATGATGGCCCCACCAAGAACATCTGTTGGATGATGCTTGTAATCTGAGATCTGGGAGAGAGATGTGAACCAAGCTGCACCAATGAGTAAAGCCTGGAAGACTGGGATCAGCATCCGATGGTGACACTTTTTTGGCACGTAGTGGAGGTAAAGCTGAAATAAGCAATGATTAGTAAAAAGCACAATTTGGATTAAAGGTAAACATCAAAGGATAAAATAAATCAAATTCAAATAGCATGTGATGTTTGAATAGCACTATTTCTTTTTTTTTTTGTTTATCCCTAGTACACGTGGTACAGGTCATGATAATCATGGTGGGTAGAAGTAGGCAACTGCTTTTACTGTAAGTGCACCACATGTCTACACATGTGAAAAGCAGTTTGAATTTGCACTTACAAATGTGCCAGAGCCCCGTTTGGTTACTTGCACTCGCTGGTGGGGTTGGACTTTTGCAAGAATCGGGGGCCATTGGAGCATTTTTTTTAAATCAGAAAAAGTGCCCAATGCGGGAATCGAACCCGGGTCGTAGCGGTCGTAAACCAATGGTTTAGACTATCCTTCCACCGACCCCCAGCACTATTTCTACTATCGTTGTTGTTGTTGTTATTTCTTATCCCCTTGTAAAGATTACACGAATTCCATGAGTTCATGCTCCTCGAGCTGTTTTATGATGAGCAGCGGCCTCTCCCAAAGGTCCTGTTTAGTGCATCTAATGCAAGCCAAAATGTGTTCTGGAGCTGCAGGTGACAAGCTACATTTTGAGCAAGTGGGGTAGATTTTGTTATTATTTTCTATCTTCAATGGCTTGAGATGGCCTGTTCTAAATCTTGTTAGTGTTGTTTGATGCTGTCTATTTCTGATGTTCAGAGCTCCTCCTGGGTTCACTCCACTGTACCAACTGTGCTTAGGTGGGATCCTCCAGTTCTCGTTAAGACCATTAGAGAAGTCAACAATGGAGACATCTCAACAAAGGTAAATTTTTGAAGGTCACACAGGTAATGTTGTTACATATCACACATACCTAGTTCTAATGACATAAAACAGTAGTTTTAGACATTTCGGAAAATCTAAACTATATCACTATGTGCAATATCTACTCTTATGTGTGTAGAGGTTACATAAAGTTTAGAAAATTATTTTCCATTGTTATAAGCAGATCATATATATAAAAAAAATTGAATTTAATTTAAAATTATAAGTCCCAGATCAAATTACTCTGTAGGGTCGACCACCAGATGTCGCGACTCTCCCTTTATAAAACCCATTGTTGTTTTTTCCCGTTGTCCGGCTCAAATCTTTTGTACATATGTAAATATGTAATCTTTTATTTTCTTCTTTATGCCTCAAATCAGGTATTTCTTCCTTAATTATGAATTTTTTTTTTTTTTGCTTATCCCTAGTACACGTGGTACAGGCCATGATATTCATGGTGGGTAGTTAGCGACTGCTTTTTACTGTAAGCGCACCACATGTCTATACTTGTGAAAGCAGTTCGACTTTGCACTTACAAATGTGCCAGAGCCCCGTTTGGTTACTTGCACTCGCTAGTGGGGTTGGACTTTTGCAAGAATCGGGGCCATTGGAGCATTTTTTTTTTAAACAGAAAAAAGTGTCCAATGCGGGTTCGAACCCGGGTCGTAGTGGTCGTAAACCAAACGGTTTAACCAGCCTTCCACCGACGATTATGAATTTTAAATTCCATAAGCTCAATTAAAGCTATTTCTGATCTTAACTATTTTTATTATTATTACCACGACTGCAATATCAATAACATAAAATGTTCATGTATCCTTAAACAAACTAAACAAATTCTATATCAAGCAATTAATCTCTCTCTCAACAGAGAATATTTTTTATAATTAATATATCTTCAATTCAACAGTTCAAGGAATCAGAATTTTCAATTGAAATATAGTCTATATATATATAAAATTGAATGTCTGTCTGTTTGTCTGTACTCTATAGATTCAAAAACCATACATCCAATCGCCGTGAAATTTTGGGATATTATTAGGTATATCACCGGGAAGGTTTTTGAAAAATAATTTCCTGAATATCTTGAATATCCTTAGAGTTATTTGCAGATTTGTAGATTTAACTCGCAAGAAGCGCCCCCATTGTGACGATGATAACAAGTTTTCTTATCACTAAGTTTGTTATCTTAAATATTATTTATCAAAAGTAAGATTATCTCAGGATGACACGGCAATGTGACACAGGAAAAAATGTTCACTAGATAAAACTATGATTTTCTAATGTAGAAAATTAGGAAAGACAAAATTCAGGATGACACGGCACACAGGGACCGGGAAAAAAATGTTCACTTTATCGAGAGATTCAAATTTACGAGTTTCAAATTATCAAAATATATCTTTTTTTTTTTTTAATAAGTTTTTAGAGAATTGTTTTAACAAATGTTCGCTAGACAAACCTTTACTCGGGTAAAACCCCGGGCGAAGCCGAGTACGTTTTATAAGTTTATAGAGAATTGTTTTAACAAATGTTCGTTAGACAAACATTCACTCGGGTAAAACCCGGGCGAAGCCGGGCACATCCGCTAGTCTGTTATAAATTAAAGTAAATAGGTTGATTGGGATTTGAAAACTATTGATTTAAAGTAAAGGTTGAAGTCGGTTGAATTAAAGAAGTTATAATCTATACAGTATACTTTAATTCACAATACTTTTTCAAATCCCAATCAAATTAACCATCTCACTGCTATTGTCAGGAGAACAGAGTTTCCTGGTTTTCCCTCTTAACTTGGCTAGTAGGACCGGTCGGGACAACAGCGGTGCCACGTGGAATGGAACGTGCTGGCTCGTGCCGCGTGAAGTTTACGCCTCTTGCTCTAACTCTTGATTCGACTCGGCGCATGTATATCATAACCTTATTTTATATTTAACATCTTTCATATAACTAATTAAATAAATATTTAAAGTAATTACTGAGCCTTTTTAATGATTTTTCATCATGACACTATGTTGCATTGGCCATCGTGCAGAATAATCAGGGATACATCTGGAGTTTAAACAGAGGGTTTTATGAAATAAGAAAGAAGAAAAAGACTCTTTAAGTGAACTGACTACATTACAACACCTACTTTAATTCAACCAAAAGAATCTTATCTTCTTTTAGGCTGTTGATTGAAGAAGTTTGACTCCGTAGTATATAAGATTATCATATATAAGTGTGCATATTTCAATAACGGTAAGAAAAATTTGTCAGAAAAAAGGAAGTGGAGGGAAGAACTTACAGCCAGGTAGACCATGGTGTAGAAGGCAAAGGAGGAATGTCCTGAGGGGAAAGACAACCTACAACACCACAAAACTAATAATCCCAGCAAAGAGCTTTGTTTAGAAACGGTTCCAACTTTCTTGGGCCCTACCAGGTACCTTCAACCAACAAAGTTTTCTACCACATTCTCAGGAAAAACTTTCTTTTTATTAGTGTGTGTGTGGACCTTTTTATCTGAAAAATGAAGAATGTTACTAAATAGTTTCTATTCCTAAATACAGATGGGGTGGATTCTCCTTAAGATGAATCAGATTCAGGTTTCTAATAGAATCAATTTAATTCTGAAGTGTCAATAGTCAATCAACATTGACAATCAAATCCTAATTCATCGCTTTAATGGCATTCACATCCCCAACCCTTCCAATGGGTACAGTTAATCAGACATGGCACTCTGGCACACTTTTAAATACAAAATAGAATGGCTTCCTACATGCACACTTACAGTATAAGCAGTCACAGTATGGGCTGTATGAATATGCATTTGGGATCAGTAACATCAAAACTGGACTTGATGATGGAAGCTAGAGAAATGAAGATATAATTCAGAAACTATATAGGTTCTAATTATAAATAATAAACAAATGGGGGAGGGCTTCTGAGGGTGAGTTTCTTATTTTATTTATCTAGATAATAAGGCCAAACCTATATGGATTTAGTCTTATTAGCTTGTGTTTCCAATTTATAATTCAAATTGTGACTTATTTATATTCATTTCAAGATTTTTCAGGTATAACATACCCTTCTACAGGAGATTATGATCATTAATTTGTATTATATAGTCCTGAAGAAGGGCTTGGATACCTGAAAGCTTGAGATGAATATAAAATGAAACTCACCCTCAGAAGACATTTTGTTTATTATTTATATGTATTGCAGAGGACTTTACTTTTCCTAATAGGTTCTAATTTACTTTATGTTAGATGGATGGCAGAGTCAATAGTTACTCAATCACTTGTTTAATGTTTGTTTTGTGCTTATCTCTGGTTGGAAATTAAAATTATGTTTTTATTGAGAGAGTAGAATTAAAACCATAAACTAAATAGGAAACTGTTTAAGTTGTGTCAGCTTTACTCAGAGATTTGGAAACAACAAATTATTTGATAGATAGCATGCAAAAGAAAGTCCAAGTTTGGATTCTTGTTCCAACAGTTGAATGCTTTACTTTATTGTCAGTCCAAGGAAGGGAACATTGTCAGTCCAAGGAAGGGAACATTGTCAGTCCAAGGAAGGAAACATTGCCAGTCCAAGGAAGGGAACATTGCCAGTCCAAGGAAGGGAACATTGCCAGTTCATTCCAAGGAAGGGAACATTGTCAGTCCAAAGAAGGGTACATTGCGAGTCCAAGGAAGGGAACATTGTCAGTCCAAGGAAGGGTACATTGCGAGTCCAAGGAAGGGAACATTGCCAGTCCAAGAAAGGGAACATTGCCAGTCCAAGGAAGGGAACATTGTCAGTCCAAGGAAGGGAACATTGTCAGTCCAAGGAAGGGAACATTGTCAGTCCAAGGAAGGGAACATTGTCAGTCCAAGGAAGGGAACATTGCCAGTCCAAGGAAGGGAACATTGTCAGTCCAAGGAAGGGAACATTGCCAGTCCAAGGAAGGGAACATTGTCAGTCCAAGGAAGGGAACATTGCCAGTCCAAGGAAGGGAACATTGCCAGTCCAAGGAAGGGAACATTGTCAGTCCAAGGAAGGGAACATTGTCATTCCAAGGAAGGGAACATTGTCAGTCCAAGGAAGGGAACATTGCGAGTCCAAGGAAGGGAACATTGCCAGTCCAAGGAAGGGAACATTGCCAGTCCAAGGAAGGGAACATTGCCAGTCCAAGGAAGGGAACAATACGAGTCCAAGGAAGGGAACATTGTCAGTCCAAGGAAGGGAACATTGTCAGTCCAAGGAAGGGAACATTGCGAGTCCAAGGAAGGGAACATTGCCAGTCCAAGGAAGGGAACATTGTCAGTCCAAGGAAGGAAACATTGCGAGTCCAAGGAAGGGATTATTGTCAGTCCAAGGAAGGGAACATTGCGAGTCCAAGGAAGGGAACATTGCCAGTCCAAGGAAGGGAACATTGTCAGTCCAAGGAAGGAAACATTGTCAGTCCAAGGAAGGGAACATTGTCAGTCCAAGGAAGGGAACATTGCGAGTCCAAGGAAGGGAACATTGTCAGTCCAAGGAAGGGAACATTGTCAGTCCAAGGAAGGAAACATTGCCAGTCCAAGGAAGGGAACATTGCCAGTCCAAGGAAGGGAACATTGTCAGTCCAAGGAAGGAAACATTGCGAGTCCAAGGAAGGGATTATTGTCAGTCCAAGGAAGGGAACATTGCGAGTCCAAGGAAGGGAACATTGCCAGTCCAAGGAAGGGAACATTGTCAGTCCAAGGAAGGAAACATTGTCAGTCCAAGGAAGGGAACATTGTCAGTCCAAGGAAGGGAACATTGCGAGTCCAAGGAAGGGAACATTGCCAGTCCAAGGAAGGGAACATTGTCAGTCCAAGGAAGGGAACATTGTCAGTCCAAGGAAGGGAACATTGTCAGTCCAAGGAAGGAAACATTGCCAGTCCAAGGAAGGGAACATTGCCAGTCCAAGGAAGGGAACATTGCCAGTCCAAGGAAGGGAACATTGTCAGTCCAAGGAAGGGAACATTGTCATTCCAAGGAAGGGAACATTGTCAGTCCAAAGAAGGGTACATTGCGAGTCCAAGGAAGGGAACATTGTCAGTCCAAGGAAGGGTACATTGCGAGTCCAAGGAAGGGAACATTGCCAGTCCAAGAAAGGGAACATTGCCAGTCCAAGGAAGGGAACATTGTCAGTCCAAGGAAGGGAACATTGTCAGTCCAAGGAAGGGAACATTGTCAGTCCAAGGAAGGGAACATTGTCAGTCCAAGGAAGGGAACATTGCCAGTCCAAGGAAGGGAACATTGTCAGTCCAAGGAAGGGAACATTGCCAGTCCAAGGAAGGGAACATTGCCAGTCCAAGGAAGAGAACATTGCCAGTCCAAGGAAGGGAACATTGTCAGTCCAAGGAAGGGAACATTGTCATTCCAAGGAAGGGAACATTGTCAGTCCAAGGAAGGGAACATTGCGAGTCCAAGGAAGGCAACATTGCCAGTCCAAGGAAGGGAACATTGTCAGTCCAAGGAAGGGAACATTGTCATTCCAAGGAAGGGAACATTGCCAGTCCAAGGAAGGGAACATTGCCAGTCCAAGGAAGGGAACAATACGAGTCCAAGGAAGGGAACATTGCCAGTCCAAGGAAGGGAACATTGTCAGTCCAAGGAAGGGAACATTGTCAGTCCAAGGAAGGGAACATTGCGAGTCCAAGGAAGGGAACATTGCCAGTCCAAGGAAGGGAACATTGTCAGTCCAAGGAAGGAAACATTGCGAGTCCAAGGAAGGGATTATTGTCAGTCCAAGGAAGGGAACATTGCCAGTCCAAGGAAGGGAACATTGCCAGTCCAAGGAAGGGAACATTGTCAGTCCAAGGAAGGAAACATTGTCAGTCCAAGGAAGGGAACATTGTCAGTCCAAGGAAGGGAACATTGCGAGTCCAAGGAAGGGAACATTGCCAGTCCAAGGAAGGGAACATTGTCAGTCCAAGGAAGGGAACATTGCCAGTCCAAGGAAGGGAACATTGTCAGTCCAAGGAAGGGAACATTGCGAGTCCAAGGAAGGGAACATTGCCAGTCCAAGGAAGGGAACATTGTCAGTCCAAGGAAGGAAACATTGTCAGTCTAAGGAAGGGAACATTGTCAGTCCAAGGAAGGGAACATTGTCAGTCCAAGGAAGGGAACATTGCCAGTTCAAGGAAGGGAACATTGCCAGTCCAAGGAAGGGAACATTGTCAGTCCAAGGAAGGGAACATTGTCATTCCAAGGAAGGGAACATTGTCAGTCCAAGGAAGGGAACATTGAGAGTCCAAGAAAGGGAACATTGTCAGTCCAAGGAAGGAAACATTGTCAGTCCAAGGAAGGGAACATTGTCAGTCCAAGGAAGGGAACATTGTCAGTCCAAGGAAGGGAACATTGTCAGTCCAAGGAATGGAACATTGCCAGTCCAAGGAAGGGAACATCGTTAGTCCAAGGAAGGGAACATCGTCAGTCCAAGGAAGGGAACATTGTCAGTCCAAGGAAGGGAACATTGCCAGTCCAAGGAAGGGAACATTGCCAGTCCAAGGAAGGGAACATTGTCAGTCCAAGGAAGGGAACATTGTCATTCCAAGGAAGGGAACATTGTCAGTCCAAGGAAGGGAACATTGTCAGTCCAAGGAAGGGAACATTGCCAGTCCAAGAAAGGGAACATTGTCAGTCCAAGGAAGGGAACATTGTCAGTCCAAGGAAGGGAACATTGTCAGTCCAAGGAAGGGAACATTGCCAGTCCAAGGAAGGGAACATTGCCAGTCCAAGGAAGGGAACATTGTCAGTCCAAGGAAGGAAACATTGCCAGTCCAAGGAAGGGAACATTGTCAGTCCAAGGAAGGGAACATTGTCAGTCCAAGGGAGGGAACATTGCCAGTCCAAGGAAAGGGAACATTGCCAGTCCAAGGAAGGGAACATTGTCAGTCCAAGGAAGGGAACATTGCCAGTCCAAGGAAGGGAACATTGCCAGTCCAAGGAAGGGAACATTGCAAGTCCAAGGAAGGGAACATTGCCAGTCCAAGGAAGGGAACATTGTCAGTCCAAGGAAGGGAAAATAACATAATGCTGAAGTGCCCAGATCTTTAATATAAATGCTTGTGACAAGGAAGTGAAGTGAAAGATATACCAAGAAGTATTACAGTTATTTTGTTAACGTGAGTTTATCTTATCAGCAAGGTTTTTTAGATATGAAAACATTTCCTTCAGTAGGTCAACAGTGACAATTTATGATTGTACAAATCCAACCATGGTGTATCTTAAATCATATTTATTTCTAGAAATACAGTTAAACCTGTCTATAGCGCCCCCTCTTGGGACTCACCAAAATAGAGTGCTATAAAGAGGGGGTGCTATAGACGGGTCACTTTTAATGTAAATCTCATCGTTCTACGTATTTAAAATCGGGTGCTATAGAGAGGAAGGTGCTATTTAGAGGGGGCGCTATAGACAGGTTTAACTGTACATATTCTGAGCCTTAGATAAATGATGTGTGCTGGGACATGGAATAATTATCTTGTTACCTCAAGAAATCTCACTATGTGTTTTACCCCACCTGAGCTCCAATAGTTTATTAGGTGTGGCTACGGATGTGTTGAAGCAGCACACAAACTCCTCGATGTAGTTGCCCAGGTAACAGTCCCTGTGGTTGGGGGTGTACAAGGTGGGGTTGATACAGGCGTTCACAGGCCGCCACTCGGCTGGACGGCATAATTCAAGGAAGTGAGGTCGTAGCCGTCCAATAGAGTGCCTTGTCACATCCACAGCTAGCTGCTGTATGGCTGTACCAACCAGGAACCAGCCAAGAAGACGATACAGCCTCACCAACACCAGTGGAAGGACTTTGTCACCCACAGATACTCGGCTACCCAGCTGGAAGCCTCCGTTGCTCCACCTTACTTGGCTGGCCAGCTCCATTCCCACCATCTGTCACACTCTCCCTCTGTCACCATATAGCCTGCCAGTACATGTAAGATGAGGAGAATGTATTATAGTACTAAAACCATTCAGCAATGGAAATCCAGATATCTAAGCATTGATTAAACCACAGTAGTCAATGAGTATCCAATCTGTCACACCCTCCCTCTGTCATCATGGAACCTGCCAGTACTTGTAAGATAGGGAGAAACTCCAAATATATATTATAGTACTTAAACCATTTGGTGGTGGTGGAAATCCAGATATCTAAGCATTGATTAAACCACAGTAGTCAATAAGTATCCAATATGTCACACTCTCCCTCTGTCATCATGGAACCTACCAGTACTTGTGAGATAGGGAGAAACCCCAAATATGTATTATAGTACTTAAACCATTTGGTGGTGGTGGAAATCCAGATATCTAAGCATCGATTAAACCACAGTAGTCAATAATTATCCAATCTTTCAAGCCGTCTTCAGACACACTGCCCTCCCTTAATTGGATCAGGTCAGGAATTATTCCTTCATCGATTACAAAAATAATCATTTTTGCAGAAAGCTTTGTATGCAATTGTAACTGTGTCTAGATTAAAATTTAGGATCCTTCTATGTATTACTGCAGATATATAGAGAGAGGCATGTATAAAACCAAGAGTTAACCAGCCATAGTTTACTACTCACCTCTTGTTACTCTCACTTGGAAAATTCACAACTAGTCTAGGTAGAAAATAGAGTAATGTTCCTCTAGAGATAACATTTTTCAATGCTATTAATACAGTAAAACCCCTCTATACCAACTTCAATGGGACTGTGGTTCACTATAGTCATGGTTCATTATAGCCATAGTTAACTATATTATAAACTCCGCCTTTGCCAGTCCCAAGCCCGGATGAAAAAGGAGGAGGGGGAGCAGTAACAAGCTCGGTAAAAAACCTGGGTTCAGCTGGCCCGGCTGATAGTACCCTGTAAGGGCTCCTGATCCAGGAATACAGGATGAGCAGCGTTTGTACTCCATGTTAGGAGCGGCTGCACATGGCGTCTGTTCCTCATGTCAGAGGTGGCCATTTCTTTTGGAGCTAAGTCAGCCTGCCACTGAGTAGTGCTCCCCGTCTTAATGACAAAGGCAGACGCATTCTACTTCACCCAGTCATGATGGTTGTCAAATACCATCAAGGGTCACAACTTGATACCCATATGATTGAGTGGAGATAAGAAAGAAGAAGAAGACTATATTATAAAATAAAATTGGGGTTCTTCCAGGTTCATTATAAGTGAAAGTTCGCTATATCCCAGGTTCATTTTAACAGTATTTTGCTGTATTTTAAAACATTCTATATGCGCCTTATTTTAAGGAGGAAAAAATATTATACTGGGGATACATAAATCAGTAGTGTGAACCTTCCCAGCAGTTTTGTCATTATATTTCTTCTCATTACAATAACTCTGTAGAAATAGATACAGGAAAATAAGACCTAATCCATTTTGATTAGGCCTTATTTTCTTGTATCTATAATCCAAATTGTGCTTTATCATTCATTCCGTAGAAAAACTTTTTAAAGAAGAGGTTAAACTGATGGAGGGTTCACCACTGATAAGCCATACTGCCCCATTAAATTTGTATATTGCAGTAAAGTCTCTAGAAAAAATGATCTTTATTTCATTTTTTAAAATTGCTTTTAAAAAAATATTAACAAATTTCATCAAATCAAGTGTATCAACCATTGTGCAGAGGCAAGCTGAGAGGCTTTGAAATACTCAACTGTCAAGATAAGAATGACCCTATCAGTGCTGATAAATGTGGCGGTTTCAGCTAATCTTTAAGTATGGACCACCATAGAAAGTATAGATAATCAATTGTATATAATTTATATTTCTAAACAATTGACAATGATCAATAATTTATTTTCAAACAAAATTAACAAAGAAATCCATAGGTATTGATCACCAAAAAAACCTGCAAGTATAAATCATCCAAAGATATCTGTAATTATAGATCACCAAAAATAAACCAGTAAGTATAGACTAATAAAAAAAATTTATAAGTAAGATCACCAAAGATAACTATAAGTATAATCCACACTAGAAGAAGCCAGTAAGTATAGACCACCAAAAGAGGAACCTAATATTATAGACCACCAAAGTTACCTGAAATCATAGATCAACAAAGAAACCTCTAAAAATATAGATCAACAAATCTTCAATTTCAGAACCCAAAACAAACTATAAGTATAGATATTTGACCAAAGACTGCTGTAAATGTCTTCTTCTTTCTTATCTCCACTCAATCATATTAGGGTATAGAGTTGTGACCCTTGATGGTGTCTGTTTGACAACCATCATGACTGGGTGAAGTAGAATGCGTCTGCCTTTGTCATTAAGACTGGGAGCACTACTCAGTGGCAGGCCGACTTAGCTCCAAAAGAAATGGCCGCCTCTGACATGAGGAACAGACGGCATGTGCAGCTGCTCCTAACATGGAGTACAAACGCTGCTCATCCTGCATCCCTGGATTAGGAGCCCTTACAGGATACTATCAGCCGGGCCAGCTGAACCCAGGTTTTTTAGTGAGCTTGTTACTGCTCCCCCTCCTCCTTTTTCATCCGGGCTTGGGACCGGCAAAGGCGGAGTTGCTATAAATGTAAATGGAAGAAATATAACCATGGAAACTTGATTGTAGCTGAATATCCAGGGCCAAACCTCATGGGATGAGAAGCCTTTGATTGGGATCAGTTTTCAATGGGTTAACCACAGTAATAGTGGATGCAACAGAAGAGTTCAAGGATGTGTTTGAAGTAAAAATTTACAAAAGAAGAATAAACAGGGGGAAATATCAACTACACTGCCAGGAGCCCTATTTGCAGTGCTAACTACACCCCATGGATCAACAGGACTAACACCAGCAGAGTTATTAATGACTATCAGAATGGGTGCATCCAGAGGAAATGTAACAAAGATATAGATGAAGAGAAATGTCGACAAGCAAATTCAAACCTCAAAAACACATTTATTTGCATAAATGATAAAGCATAATTATGATTATAGATTATAGATACAAGAAAATAAGACCTAATTCAAATAATTTAATAGTGTGTGACTTTTCGGCAACAGCATTGTCACCATCATCAGACAAAAGAATAAATGCTACATTTACACAACATTTATTCTTTTATCTGATGATGGTGACAATGCTGTTGCCGAAATGTCACGCACTATTAAATTATTTGGATTAGGTCTTATTTTCTTGTATCTCTTTGCATAAATAGAATGGAAAAGTGGGAACCTGGAACCATAAAGACAGAACTTGGACCCAGAAACTGCGAAGTGAAAGACAGTTTGACAATAAAAAGACATTAGGACCAAATAATGAGAAGGAACAAAGATCGCAAGAAGAGAATATAGTGGAAGATACAGACCAAAAATAATAACAGAGAAAAAGGAGTGTAAGAAATGAAAGCACCAAACAGGACACAGATAAATCTGGAATGAGCACACAAGACCAAGAAACCATTTAGAAAAAGATGACCAGCTGAGTACTTAAAAGGCTATGTCACAGATTGGGGTGATATGTGTAATATATTTATTTTATTTGACACTGTGACCATATACTGTAAATTTAATTACATGTGTAGACATGTGGTGCGCTTACAGTAAAAAGCAGTCGCTAACTACCCACCATGATTATCATGGCCTGTACCACGTGTACTAGGGATAAGCAAAAAAAAAAAATGATTATACATTTTGTAATGATATAACAATAAATTAATATTGATGTTCAACTAGAATTATTGAATACTACTATAGTGTATAGTGAATACATATAACAGATAACCACCACCTGAAAGAATTGATTACCAATACATGTGTAAGTAAAGACCACCTAAGTAATCTCCAACTATAGATTACCAATGATAAGGCACAATTTGTATTATAAATTATAAACACAAGGTAATAAGACCAAATCCAAATAAATAGTGTGTGATGATTCAGTATGTTTGTCTGAAGATGGTAACAACGCTGTTACCGAAACATCACACACTATTTATTTATTTGGATTTGGCCTTATTACCTTGTGTTTATAGATCACCAAATACAGTAAAACCCCGCTAATACGAACCCTGGATATAACGAACCTTCCCTTATAACGAACCCACGCCGATTCCCAATTCCATTCCATTAAAAATACCATCGTTATAACGAACTTTGCGATTTTTAGAATAACGAACTACCCCTATAACGAACCTATTTTCGGTCCCAAAATAATAAAATCTATTTAAAATACTATGCTTATAACGAACGTAGAATTGTAATTTAAAAAAAATTGAAACAACAAAATTTTGAGCATATTTCAGCTCGCGGATCGCGATTTCAAAACAATAAATTTAGCGGCATTGTTTGTTTTGATTTTTGCACTTTATTTTTGCTGTATGTTGTATAAATTTTAACACAAATTACTTTTTATTAAATATAATATATTTGCATCCATTAAATTTGAAATATAAAAAATGCAAATGGCTTCCAAAATGAAGAAAACAAAGGCATTTTAAAAACAAAAGTGTTATTTCTTTTAAAAAAAGGCCATTTTCAGAACTTTTCAAAGTGAAACAACACAGGCAAAATGTTAAGAACATATTAAAATAAGAGAATATAAATTTTATATTATAAAAGATAAAATATAAAGCCATTAAAAATTGTTACAAAGAGGAATCAACCTCAACTTTTGCCGCGATCGCGATCGTACGTTTTAGAACTTAAAAAAAAAAAGTCCAAATAAACGGTCCCGTGATGAAACAAAAATTATTTTTATGCCATTAACTATGGTGATTTTAAAAACAGCAATGTTTTGCATGACAGGTTAAAAAAAAACGAAATCTAGACCTAGAAGAATATGTGTAAAAATGAAATGGAAGTAAAACGCTAACTTTATTTGAATGGTGCAATGCTTGAAGAATGCTTTGAAGCAACATGGTGTTAGAGCCATTTTTCCAAATAAACATTGTATTATATAATGTGATAATGATGTTTTAAAATCATTCTATATCTTTGAATATATATTTAATAAAACTTTGCCTAGGATTTGTCTTGATTTTTAAATTAGACATAGAGGTACATGTATGCTAATGACAAGAATAACCTATCATCTAATGATTTCTATTATTATTCAGTATTAATGTAAGGAAATTGGTCAATTAAGGGGATTAAAACAAAGTGACCACTATTAAGAGGCAGCCTCTTCCAGTGTGTATGGCTGTCCTTTAATTATACGGATTAAAAAATTTGAAAAGTAAAAAAAATGGCCAAACCGTGGCTATAGTGAACCAAAAGCTCTGTCCCATTGGGGTTCACTATAGAGGGGTTTTACTGTAATTGCCAAACAGCTAAGGATCATGTAACATACAAGATGGTTTGAGCCATCAATATATGAAGATAAATATATCAACTAAATGTTGATATTTATATAATTGAATGTTTATCCAATTTTTTAAATCAACAAAAATAACTTTTAAAAACACAATTTTGGTATTGAAAAGATGGATAGAAAAGTATTATTATGGGAAAGATATAAGCAGAATATCTTTATTCAAAGATGGAGCGAGTCAATTTTTACCATTACTTTTTAACCCCTTTCCCCCACCAAAAAAAAAAAGGCAGACAGATCAATATGTGAACAATGCTTAGATTACTTTTTAATTAAATCTTTGGACATTGTAAGTTTTAAATGCATTAATATTATAATTAATTTTTTTAAAAAGTTTTTATGTTAAGCACTCCACCTGCACAAGGTACTGTCAAAATTCCATGAGAGGCCACTTTGAAAAGACACCTCTCTACAAAGTATAGTTTTCAGCACCAAAATTACCATTTCTACTAATTAGAAACTCTCCAACATAAGGACACTTCTCTCTGAGTCACTTTAGCTCTGCAACTTGGTATCCTTTATAGAGAGGTTTTCATGTAGATAGAAAGGTGGCCATATACCTGTTTATCAAGAAAGAAATGCTACTTACTGTGAATAAAGGCAGAAAATACCCCACACGATTGAGTAGTGCATCAGATACTGTAGAATCCCGGAGAGGATAGTGGATGCTAGAGTCGGAACAATAGAACCCTCGCTTGTAGGGCTGGCCAGCAACATAGTAGTGGAGGATTGGGATGCCAACTGTTCCACACCAATCATGTTGGCTGAGAGGATTGTATACAATGGTGAAGACAAAGTATAATACACCAGCTGTAATGTGTGGTTTAGCTTATTTTAGCATTAACTATATAGGGATTTGAAAATAGAGCAATCCATAAATAAATCTTTAATTAAAAAGTCATATATTGGATCAAATAGTTTAAATATGTTATAATACCTTGATGAAGGTTGCCATTCAGCCAACTGAAATATTGGTAAAATAAATTATTTTTTGATCCAATATGTCTTTTTAATTAAATATATATATATATAGGGATATATCACAATGTTGTCAGCTTATATAAGCAATGAAACATATATATATTGTCATGTAGAAAATTAAGAAAGACAAACTTCAGGATGACACTGCAATTTATTTAAGACACAAAACTAAAATTTATAAAATATACAAGAAGCAATAAGGGAAGTATACATCAAGATATAAATATCAAAATTAATAATCAGTACATAAAATATTTCACTATAATATATATATGTCACATTCTGCTTATAAATTATTAATAGATGTAAATTTTTATGCTGTCAGGAATTATGTAAATATTTGTAACTATAAATAAAAGGATTGAAATAAAGTTAGTTAGTCAGACATTGTTCTCTTTTCTTTACGCAAAACAATATCATCTGCATATTGGCATGTACAGATCATCATAGAAACGTTACATATATATATATAGTTGCCAATAGAGTCACCTCTCCCTTTAATTGTGCATCAGAACAATGCACTGTACATCAGAACAATGCACTGTACATCACCTTAGTAAAAAAACTTTACTAGGAATCATAATGAGCCACGACACCAGTTTTATCAAATTCAAGCAAAAACCCAACCTGTATACCATGGTTTTGGCCCTCATCACTGTGGCTCATTCTTTATCATCACTAGTAAGGTTTTAACCAGGGTGATATATAGTGCATCGTTTTAAAGCATAATTAAAGGGAGAGGTGCCTCTTTTGGTTTATAAATATCATCCTCCTGCAACTTTCATGTTGTATATATATCATTAAGGCTTTTTATATATATATGTCATAAACCTGGGTAAGACAACAAGCGAGTTAGAAGCAGTCGGGATTGAGTGGCAAGGCGCGCAGAATGGGAAGTCCGCACAGGACAGTAAGGACAAAGTTTGGGACCAAAAGACGCTCTCCCAGTACGTCTCAAGTGGCACCAGGACCAGGGGAAAGTTGAGGATTAACTGAGCAAAAGCTTGGCATCCAGCCTGAAGCCGCGGGGACCGTCGTGAGATGATAATGGCCTACAACTGAGCAGGGCTGTCCGAAAATATCCACTGTAACCTAAATAACTGTCAACATCTGGACGCCCCTTCTTTTGTCCCTCTCTGGATCCCCCAGGTGTCCCGTGGCAAGCTGGTGTCACTTTGAGACGACTAGAAAAGGCATCATACTTTATTACTTACATATCACATTGTTTAAATTACGATATATAATATATATATATATACATATAAATTTAAAAATTGAAACGGGTGTTCACTGCATTTGGTTGCCAATTTGCTACCCTAATCTGAACCGAAACTAACATGAAACTAATCTATCATAACCGAAACTAAACTTATTTAACCTGATAATGACTTATAAACACTTGACGCTAATTTAGGGCTTTCAAATCAGCAATCTAATCCCGATATATTCCAATGAAACTTACTCATTAATAAACAAATTAAATCCAAACGTATTTTCAATATAAATATCTGAAACTCCGTCCAGTTTTTCATTTTATCACATAGAGTTCGGCGAACCATTTTAAAATTTGATATATATTTTTTTATATGGAGATTATTTATAAATAAAATAATTTTCTAAAGAAGACAAAAGTCGAGTCATACTTTAAAAATATATATTTGAAAAATTGTTAAAGCAAACACATTCCCAGCTATTAGCTCCTTAGAGAAAACAAATATACACCGTTGCCAAGTTTCTTTTTCTCAGTTTCGAAATTTGAAGCTCGTTGATTAATTTGGAATAATAAAATTTATTAATTTTTAAATGCCCAAAAATTAATATTAAAATATTTGGATTTTTTTATATATGCACATTTGAATATTTTAATTTTTCAGCTAATTTTTATTTATGTTATCCACACACAGCATTTTTCTAATAGTATTTAATCATACTAAATGTTCTCGAAAAAATCTGCCTCAATATTGTTTAAATAATATGTTTTATTGCATGAACGTTACCATTCAAATGATTTTATATGGTTTATAGAAAAATTATCCAATTATCAATAATGAATTTAAAATTTTGTTATTTGAATATTTTTTGACAATTCAAAAAAAAAAAAGTGTTTAATATTCTCAAAAATCTAAAAATTTTAGTTATAGGACTATAAGGACTGTTATTTCTCATTAAACAAAAATTATATTATTTATTTTCAAAATATTTATTTAGGTTTTTTTTGTGTGAAAATATTTTAAAGTTAAATAAAATTACTTTCTTCCCGCTGTTAGGACACCTGGTGACCCCAGTATGCCAAAATCATCCAGAACCCCACCTAACCTAACCATGTCCCACCTTTGCCCATCTAAGCTGCAAACCTTTCGTGATTTTGAGGTGTAGAGAGGAGCCTGAGGCCACCTTCGGCCTTGACAACAACAAGCCAGAGTCCAAGATAGACTCAGACACCCTTCCTGTGATCAAGCCACCTGACTGTGGTGGATGACCTGGCCCTACCAAGTCTGAGATGGACTCAGACGCCCCTTCCCTGTAGTCAAGCCACTGACCTATGGTGCTTGACTCGACTCCACCAGTACCAAGCCAGACCCCAGCATGTATATGGGCAAGCCACAAGTCCATGGTGGGTGTTAAAATCACCATCTTCAGGCTGAACACCAGCTCCACCACGAGCCCTGAACCTTTCCCAAGCTCTGATTCCAAGATGCCCAGATCCTACAATATTAATTATATATTTTTCAATTCAATATTTTTAAACCTTTTTTTTTTGTGAATTTTTTCTTTAATAATTAATATATTTATATTATTTTTTATTATTTTTTAAAGATATTTTTTTCTTTATTTTTATCTATATTTCTGTTGTACATTAAAATATTATTTTATCGGTCTAAAATAAATATGTTTAGCTAGAAAGGATTGGTTAATTCCCCCCCCCCCCCCAACATTTATTGCTAGCCAGTACAGCTTTAGGTCTCTACATGTGCCATAGATGAATAAATTTGTGGTCTGCTTTTCTGCAGCCACTGGCGCCCCAATATTTGGACTTGTAGAGATCTGGAAATAGTTTTTTAAAGTTAACAGCAAAGTAAAAACTATAAAATCATCACGATTTTAACTCCGCCACCCTTTGATGCAAACGAATTTTTTTTAATATTATAAATATAAACAGAGTAGGTATATAAATTCTCTTTTTCTAAAGGATGACAAGTTGTAGGGTCAAAATATTTATTAGAGAAAGGTGTCCTCTTACCAAATAGCAGATAATTATCTGCCAATAATTATTGGTTGGTGTAGCTAAATATATTTTACTAGACGAATGGCCCGGGCAACGCCCGGTTTTACCCGAGTGCGTATATATTTTAAAAACGTTTTAATTCAAATACTATTCGTTACAATTATAAATTGGCGCCGTGGATGTCTCTCTTGTGAAACGTCCCGCCCCAAACTGTGTGTGTCTTGAAAATATAAAAATAAAAATGTGAATTTTCATAAAGATTTCATCATGTCGATTTTTTTTTTTACATTTCACCTACTAAATCGATAGAGATAATTACATTTGCAACATGAACTTAGGTATATTGACTAAATAGAAAACTGCATAGTAATAAAGATCATTTTTTAAAGGCACCATGTCGTTTTTTTTTTCAATAAAATCGAAACAAAAATTAACGATAAATAACGATAATTGCCTTAAAAAGAAATTGCCTTAAAAAAAAGAAACATTCGCGGTGATTTTGTCTTGCATTCGTTTATACAATTATTATATATGAATGACCCGGGCAACGCCGGGTTTTACCCGATTAAATGCTTTTATTCAAATACTATTCGTTACAATTATAAATTGGCGCCGTGGATGTCATTCTTGTATATTATATGATTGAGTTTTAAAAATTGTAAAAAAAAAAAATGCATCGGCCGGGAATCGAACCCGGGCCGCCCGCGTGGCAGGCGAGCATTCTACCAGTGAACCACCGATGGTTATGAAAAATCCCATCCGTGAGCTTCAGACAGACAGAATAAGGCAAATATATAAGTAGATTTAAAAATATGGATAGAAATGAGATATAAGAGTTGGTAAGCAACTACACTCATGGGACAAAACATAAGGAAGTACCTTTTAGCATGTATTTCGGGATTCAGACAATAACTCTGAAAGATATTTGACATACAGTGACCTTTATTGCCAAGTAGTCAAGTGTGAATAAAATTGCCTCTGTCTCCTTAAAAAAAAAAAGGCGACCCGCGATATTAAAGATTTTCCACTTAAATTTTTTCCATGAGTGCACATGGCGAGTGTAACTGGAGGCGTCTACCCCCGAGGGTTAGTCCATCTTGACGGTGGCGGTCCAAGATTCAGGTCAGCCCTTCCATTAGGTCTTCCTGGACTGCCAATCGCCGTACAGGAACGTCCCCCATACTTGGGTCCTTATCTGAAACTTCACATGTTCATCTTCAGATTTTCTCTTTCACTTCCATGGCTTAAGTTGGCTAAAATAAACAGTCGTATTGTAAATGCGCTCTTTCTTTCTTCAAGTTGAATCACTCTCCAACTATCATAGGGCGAAACCTCTGTGATTCTCAATAGTCCTCGATAGCTTGGCTGGTTCTCCAGTTGGTTTACGTCTTATGGCAAACTTTCTTCTCGTTCAATGCCATTATCTGACACTTTCATTTTTGACTCACTCTTGAATCGCCTTTGTCCATAAATATTATAAGTAGTGCTGTCTTGTTGTTGACTTTGCTTAGAATTTTTAATGGAACTGATTCCAAGAATATTATTAATTAAACATTATATTTATTGATTTACAAGAGAGAGAACAAAAATATAAAAATGGAAACTAATATTAAACAAAGGAACTTTTTTCCCTTCGGTTAGCGCCTATTTATCTGTGAGCTTACACACACTGTGTGGAACAATTAATTAATATATATACAACACACGCTCCCCTGTGTGTGAGCCCTAATCAGCAAGTCCAAGGCTATCTGCACATTTTCGTGGTTTGACCTTAGGTAGACTCTTCGTTAGTATATCCGCTAGGTTATTTGAACGTTCTCTACTGTATTTGTGATTTCTATAATCAGGAGTTCATTTCTTTAGATATCCTTGTTTCTGTTTATTTCGAAACCAGCAATCATTAGCTAGATGTCCCTTTTTATTACAAACAAAACATATTTTTGGCTGAAATTGTTTAACTTTTCAATCTTTAATTCGGTATGCTTGTTCATGATCATTCTCAACCGATTGATTCAATCTCATATGTCTTCTTGTCTCCTCTTCTCTTAGAGTTTGTTGAATCTCTTTAATTGTTGCCTCTCTCTTAGATCGCAAGAAAATAGCAATATTTTCATACTTTGTATGTATGCCTCTGACAATATGAAATGAAAGTTCTCTTGAGGGAAATTGATGCCCTAATGATGAATTTCTCGCAGCAATATTTTTACCCTTGTTATATATTCATATACAGTTTCATTTTTTATCTTTCATTCTAATGTTCTTTAATTCTAAGCCTATATCTATAATTTTATCTTCCAAATTGCCTGTGTATGTTTTTCTTAGTGAGTCCCATACTTTCTTCGCATTTGTTTCTCCTATGAACATTCCAGCTTGTTCATTTGTCAACGTAGTTATGATTATTCCAAATGCTTCATCATTTTTATCACTCCAAATCTCCCAAGAACTTTTGTCTTCCATATCAGGTTCTGTGGATCGGAAATTACACATTTGAATAATTTTCTTCATCTCAGAACTGCGCCGATTTCCAACGCCCAAATTTGATAATTAGTTCCTGTTAATGGTTCAATTTTTGTTTGGGATAAAAAATTATATTCAGCCATTTTCGCCTTTTGAACTAATATAAACAAACCAATACATTTTGAATACAAATATATATTTTAAATTTATTTAAATATTGGGTAGCTTTTAAACATGAAATATACAGATATAATTCAAATTAATCTATATAAATACCTTTAATCTTCTCAGAAGTGCTTCAGTTTACCGATCAGAATAAACTTCTTGCTTAATCTTCAGATTAAATATTTTCGCTTTTGAGCTTTATATCAAACAACCACGCTCTGCTACAAATTGTTAACTTTGCTTAGAATTTTTTAATGAAACTGAATCCAAGAATATTATTAATTAAACATTATATTTATTGATTTACACGAGAGACAAAAAAAATATAAAAAAGGAAACTAATATTAAACAAAGGAACTTTTTTTCTCTTCGGTTAGCGCCTATTTACCTGTGAGCTTACACACACTCTGTGGAACAATTAATTAATATATATATACAACAATTGTCATTGGCAACTTTTAGCGTAAAGTCAATATTGTCTACTTCTGTGAACAATGCATATTCAATTTTGGCCTCATGAGTCATCACATTTTCAAAGTTAGCACCATCACCTTCCAATCGAACTGATTTAATTTCTCTCATTTTAGCTCTGCACGAATCAATTTTCTCTCGCAAATGTGCAAACAGGAAGTCTGCTGAATAGCCAATATGTAAGGTGTTACCCTATCTGGCGAATGAGATAAATATAAGAGGTAAGTCTGTCCATGTTCTCCCAATTAACAGGTGTTTGGGTTGGGATCATCATTCTCAATGAGGACTTAGGTGTCCTTTCCAACGACGTCATCAGATCAAAGTTCCTATGGTTCCTTCAGCTGATGCCATCCGATCGCTAATACCAAAGCGTTTGGTTAACTCAGGCATGATGTCGATGTGGATTATCCTCGTTACCGATTCTCTCAATTGACAGGGGCTGATTCCAGTATCTATCTATCTTTGCTTTCACTATTTCCTTGCTGCTGATTTTGACATTCGTCAGGTATGCCTTAGGTGAGACGGTCTTCTTCTCTTCAACTTCTAGGTTGAAAGTTGCTAGTCCTTTACCAGTTCCTGGCTTTGGGATAATGGTCCTCGTCATTTTAAGTCGAGATTTGATTTCATGAGATCCACAAGGGATCTATGGTCTCCAGGCGGACATTTCTCAGTTTTCCAAGACTGGTGTTGTGGCTTTGACCTGAGTCCGCTAGTTTGTGGAGACGGTCATAAGATGGCGTCTAATTTGACGGGAGAGGCGATCATTATTTTTGTATATAGAATACTAGAACATTAACTCGTCCTACGAACGGGTCTAGAACGACAGCCAGTTCTAAGCCTTATTAAAGTTTTACCTCAAGCTAAACAATAAAGTATAGAACTTCATCACATCGCACATAAGAAAGAAAATCATAAAATATTTAACGTAAAGAATCTAACTACACTCACGCCGCTAAAATTTTACATTACATAATCAGATCAAGCACCATATCCCTATAATGCAATGGAAAAATAATTTTAATAATAAATATTTTTAAAATAAAGAAGGTATATCCTGACCAGGAGCACACGTGATTTTTTTTATTTATTTAATTTGTTTAATTTAAAAAAAAAAACGAAATTCCGCAGGACTTTGGCTTTCTGTCTTAAAATTAATTCGCAATCGTTGTGCCTCTGATATTTGCTGCAATCTTGCCCAGTTCTTCTACTTTCAAGTTATCGATATAATATTTCATGGGAATAATCTTGAAGCTCTTTTTTTTCAACTTTTTTTCAGCTGGCTTCTCTCTCTAAGCCTTGCATTAACATCTTTAGGTACTTCTTCACTATTATATTTTTAGGCTTTTCTCTCGTTTTCTATTTACTTTATTTGAAATAAAATTGCCACGTAGAAAATACATATCTCAGAGAATGACACAAAAATAAATTTTATTTCAAAACAATTAAAACTTGTAAAATATAGAAGAATGGTCCATTCAAAGAACAGGTCTACAATCACAGCCAGTCCCAAGTCTCACCTTAATACATCTAAAGAATAAGTTTGTTCAAAAGAGACTATGTGTGTTTTACTAAGATATTTAGAGAACTATACCTAATATTAAAAAATGTGAAAAAATTATAATCAAGATATTATGTTTAAATTAACATAGAATCGACAATAATTTAATAGTAACAGATCCAAGTATTTTTATTTCCAGTATAAAGAAATGTATATTAAATTTAATACTATTTGTAGATATATTGAATTATAGAGCAACAAATTTTATTTAAGAAACTGATCATTTATATTATGCTTATTATAAACAATACTTAAAATTATACCGCATAAGTTTCTTTTCTATGAAAAATCAATATTTATTTTAAAGAGAAATATTTACTATTTCTAACTTTTTTTGAATGAAGTATGAGAGGGTGAAAATATGAAGAGTAATGGCGAACGGGAAAAATAAAAGTGTCCAGGGGCGGGAAGCCCCTCCTGGGCCCCTCCCGCCCCTGGGCACTTTTATTTACGAGCAACTCGTGATGGTTGCCCGTAATCGTGATGGATGAAAATTCACTGGGATCCCTCCCTTCAGATCAGATTCGGGAAATATTTAAAATGTGGGAAACTGTGCAATTGTTCGTAGCAAGAAGAATTGCCCGAGTTTCGATTATTAAAAATAAGAAATTAGTTTCGCACTACGAGCGTTTTGGAGTACGAGCATGGCTCTGGAACGGATTATGCTCGCAAACCGAGGGTCCACTGTATACAAATAGTTTTTATATAAGTTTAGTTTGTAGTACCAGCATTTATTTTCTACAATTTGCTGACTCGCAATGACAATTAAATTATTTGTAAAATTATTTTTAAATGGGACATTTTTTAAAATAATGGAACCATGACACCCATTTTAGTAAAAATATGAATAATATTTTTTATATATTGATCAGGGCATATTTTAAAACAATAAAACGAATATAATTTCCATCACCCATGGTTTTTGTGCGACAAACTTTTTTTAGTGTTAATAAATGCGAACAATGTTACATGTAAGAATTTTTGCATGAACTTTATTACATTACATTGGTTAACCTAAATAATTTTCTTTGTCTTAAAAGAAATAGAATTTTATCTAAATGAAACTTTTTGTGCTGATTCCAAATATACCATTAGTTTATTTTCTATCACGAAATGTTTCTGAGAGACACCTATTTGATATTTAAAATATGTTTAATATTTATTTTATATTGTGTGAAAAGTAGTGGCAGTGGATTTTCTTCTTTGATTGTGGTACATTCCCCTTGAATATCCAGCAGTAGTCAGCAAGCACACCGGGACTCCATTTACCTTGGTACCGCTTCTCCATGCTTGATATATCTTGATGAAACCTCTCACCATGCTCATCGCTAACTACACCAAGATTGTCGGGTAATACATCTAGATGTGAATGCAGGAAATGGATTTTGAGAGACATGTTACATCTCAGTGTTTTGTAGGAAAGTAAGAGTTCATCAACTAAGTCATTGTAGTTTTCGGCCTTAATACTTCCCAAAAAGTTCTTACAGACCTTTTAAAAAGGATTGCATGCTGCTGCTTTAACTTCATTTAAGCTATCTTCAAAATTACCATCCTGCAGCAATTTTCGAATCTGAGGTTCAGCGAAAATGTCTTCTTTAATTTTCGTATCACTTATGCTAGGGAAATTTTGCTTCAAATAGGCAAATCCAGCAGCATTTGGATTCATTGTCTTGACAAAATTATTCATTAATTCCTGTTCAATATGTAATGGTGGTAAGCAAATATTTTTCGGATTTACTAAAGAAAATTTCAATATTTTAAAATCTTGGAGTAAAGACTTCACGGTTCGGCAAGTTCTTTCCTTGTCTCTACTATCTCACACACATAAAAAAAAAACAAGATTTTGTATATCCTTACTGTAAACCAAGCAAGAGAGCAATGGCTTTCAAGTCACCACAGATTTTACAGCTGCTTTTGTCGTACTTTACCTTTTTCAAAAGAAGTTTCTTTCTTCCGTAACTCTCATGCTGAATGTGTGTGTGCTATTGGCACCGATGGGAGCTTATTACCGTTGTGAAGGAGAACAGCTTTCAACTAAATTTAGAGGAATAAGCGCCACTCTTCTGTATTATGTTCATCACCAAGTGCATCCATTAGACTAACAACATCGTTGTAGTACACTAAGTCATTTTTTTTTGGTGAAAAGTCTTGAAATTCATCTTGTCCTTGGCGAAAAAAAAGCATATTTTTGTGTCCTTATGCGGCAGATTCCAATTTTGCAAACCTATAAGCTGAAAGTTCACTCTGTTTTATTTCATTTTTATTATTATTATTTTTTTAGCAAATGCAAATCACGTCGAGGTCATTCAAATCTCCTTTAGTTGATAAATGAGTTTTGGATTAAATATGTGCTTTTAAATTTGTATCATCCGACTCTAAATTCAACATTATATTAACAAATCAAAATTATTTTTAGGGAAAGATGTCCTCGTGTCAGGATGGCCGAGTGGTCTAAGGCGCCAGACTCAAGAGTAAATCTTGTCCCGTAGCGGGATTGAGTGTTCTGGTCCACTAATGTGGGCGTGGGTTCGAATCCCACTTCTGACACTTTTTTTTTTTATTATTATTTTTTTACTGAGCTATGATTGTTTTTATTTTCCCTGTGTGGGCGGCATGAATTTCTAACAATTTTTTTTTTTAAATCGTAAAATCAACTTTTAATTACATTTATTTAATACAAATTATCAGAAGGGGTTAAATTGTTGTATGTTGTACATGTTGATGTTCTTTAAATATTATATATTGAATATTCACACCCACTCAAATCTCCCACTCGATATCTCTATAGAAGCTTATATCGAATATCTAAAAACCTTGAAAACGGGCCCCCGTGAATGACGTCCGTGTCCCTTTCTCTCTACCTTACTCTCCTTTACCAAAGATAATCTATTATACCAAATTACTACAACAAAATATCATCACCATTTATATAAATGGATCCCAATTATCAGAAAGAGTTGGGGCTGGAGTTATCCTACCACTTCCCCTACAACTTAAACTTCACCAGAAGTGCTCAGAGTTTCAAGCTGAACTTCTAGCCATACTTTAGGCAACAAAGATCATTCAGCTTTTCCCGCACGAACACTTTATCATTGCATTAGACTGCCAATAGGCTCTTTTGGCCATATGTAGATATTGTCCCCCGTGAACACAATTGATCATTGATCATTTACAACCTGCATTATAAACCAAATGTACAATTCTGCTGGGTCAAAGGCTACAGGGGTATTGCAGGAAATGAACTGGCGGACCAGACAGAAAAAGTCGCAGCACATTCTAACCTGCCACTATCTTTTACCATCACCCCAAAGAGCGTCGCGTGCGGTAAAAAGGACAAATAATGTGAAGAGACTTCTGCATAAAGATGACTCCACCAGAAATCGACGAATATTTCCTGCTACCCTGAAACCACTGCTCACAATTTTCAACACATAAAAAAATGCATTTACCTCAACAAAAATTCTGACTGGTCATGGTTATATTCAGGTAGACTTTGCAATGGTGCAAAGAAGACCCAACTTGCCAAGATGAATACCAAACCGTGGGCCACCTCTTCTTCACCTCTCTGTCCAACCTTCCAATACCAAAGATTCCTGACGGCCACCCTCCTAGGGATCACCAACCTAAGTATAGCATGATTCAAGATTAAAATGGGGAGAGCGTTTAAAAACTACAAATATTTTCTCACAATGAGTTTATTTTAATTTTAAATTGCAAGCTTTCAAGCGATAACCGTTCTTTTAATGGGCTTAATTAAAACAATTGAGAGAGAGAAAGAGATTGAAATTGATTTATCACAATTTTCATAAAAGATCATATAAGGTTAAATAAGGAATAAATATATATATATATAGAGAGATGGAAATTTTGACGGGAGAGGCGACCTTTGTCTCTATATATATAAACTATTTCTTACAAAAAAAATAAATAAATAAACGTGCCGCAGCGTGGATATTTATAACTTAAATCTGAAAATAAAGTTCAAATTTTAAAATGTTTAAAAATTATTTAAAAAATATATGAAAGAGATTTTAGGACAACCAAAATTAATAAAATTAATCTATGAATTTCTTCTAAAATATCGGTGGTTTTGTGATGGTAATTCTATCTTTCCTGTTTATGTTATTATATTCATTAGAAATGAGAGATTCTAAAAGTAATCCTTGATATTTGTTCTTGATATTCTTGTAGTAGAATTTGGCTTATGATACTTGTATGTTAAAATTATGACCAGTTTGAACAATATGTTGATATATCATGGGGACAATTGGTCTTTAGTTCTGATATTTCTATTGTGTTCATTTAGTCTAATCTGGATTGATCTCCCTGTCTCACCTATGTAGATACCATTGCAATCTTGGCATTGGATTGAATAAACTGCATTAGTTTGAAGATGCCACTACAAGAATATCAAGAACAAATATCAACGGTTACTTTTAAAATCTCTTATATCTAATGAATATAGTAGCATAAACAGAAAGAGAGATTTACCATCACAATACCGATATCTTAGAAGAAATCCATAGATTAATTTTATTAATTCTAGTTGTCCTAAAAATTTAAATAGACATTCTATAAATTTAATATAACCCCTCCCCCCCCCCCCCCCCCAAAAAAAAAAGAGGCAAATATCTATCACAACAACAACAACAAAAACCTTTATTAAGACACTATTGTCTTACAAGGGGATTCCCCTAAAGGTTATATATGTACATGAGTGAGGAGGAAAAGCAATTTAGAGGGGAGGGGGAGCAATCAGCCGTTGTCTGTGGAGTTGAGCACCTCTTCTCTCATTTTATCAATCGCCTTGAAAAATTTAAAATATTTATAAACAAATGTTTTATCCAGCAGGAGAGCATTCAAGATTTTATATACATGTTGTTCATTGTAGTGAGCTAGCTCCGAAATTTCGCGAATTTCCAGTCTCTTTTCATGTAGGAATGGGCAATGGAATAGGTAGTGGACCAAATTGTCTTGGATGCCAACATTGCAGAAGTAGCAATTTAAAGGGTCGCTGTTCCAAAATCCCGTGATATCCTCGCGGAAAAGTAGCCATAGAATCCTTTGACGGGCTATAAATCGTTTAATTTTCAAAGGGAGGTTTGATGCATATATCTATCATATATTTTAAAAATGATTTTTAAACATTTTTGAATTTGAATTTTATTTTCAGAGGTTTAAGTTATCCACGCTGCGCACATACATTTGTAAATATTTCTTATAAGAAATAGTGAATTGTTTTAATTAAGCCCATTGAAGAGTGATTAACGCTTGAAAGCTTGCAATTAAAAATAAAAACTCACTGTGAGAAAATATTTGTAGTTTTTAAACTAAGTATAGCATACGTAGAAAATCTCCCAAAAAAAGGCAAATTGTAAATAAAACCAAGAAGACATAGGTCAGAAGGACAGCTCAGGTAGTTGGCGACTTCAGTAAGCTACAGGAACTAACTAAACAGGTTAACTAACTAACTAATTAAATAAATAATAATAATATGATTATAGCGAGCATGGTTGAGTTAGGTGATGCAAATAAAAAAAATCATACATTGATATTATAGTCCAAAAATAAGAGATTTTGTTTTTATTCATAAAAATATATATAATAAAATAAATATTATAGGAACGCGCATAAAAATATATTTAATTATTATATTAAATTATAAATATAATTTACAAATTTTTAAAACAGATTATCATATGAAAATAATGATCATATTTCATTTTTATTCATTATTTTTATTTTTAATGTCGCTCTATTTTTTTGATATATAAATTTAAAATATATTTTAAAAATAATATAAAAATTATATATCTCACTATATAGCTTTTCTAGCCAAAATATTCTGAATTCAAAATGGAGATTATAAGAGTAGTTTCCTATGTTCCCAAATTTGAGGGTTTAGAGCTCTCAAAAGTTCAATGCGAAAATCTTTTGAAAAGGAAAAAGTTAATTTTATTGGTAGATTTAGACGAAACGCTTATATATTTCGATGTAGAAACATTAAAATTAACTTTGAGACCTGGTTGCCAGGATTTTTTGAAGAAACTTTCTAAATATTTTTTCATGATTGTATGCACCAAAGGCACCTATCGCTATGCCTACAATGTAGTGGAATTGCTTGACCCTGAAGAGAAATATTTTGGCAAGCGAATTATTTCAAGAGAATTCTTCAGAGATGAAAGCAAGAAGGAAGTTATGCATCGACTTTTCAAGGCATATCCACAAATGGTTGTTGCCATAGATGACAGGGAAGACATGTGGGGAGAAAACCTCCTAAATATTCCACCATTTGAACCAGCCCCCGACTATAGCTTTCAGCAGGATCATTGGCTTGAAGTCACTAAGGCCAAACTCTTGCAGCTACATTGCTTGTTTTTTCAAAATGTTTTGTATTTAAACAAGGCTTCAGAGAAAAATACTTCCAACTTTGAGGTAAAGGAATTACTTAAGATAATTAAGATGATTCATGTTAAATTTACTTCGGAAGAATACCTGCGAATGATCAGAAGACCCGTGAAAACATATTGTCTGAGAGGAGATAGATTCCTTTTAGAGAAATCATAATGAATGATACACAAAGTGGTTCCATTAGACCCTCCCTATGTTTATATATAATTTCATTGTAAATCCATATTTTGACAAGGGCAATTCTTTGGAGGCCTTCATCTGATGACTCGATTATATCGAATCCTTTACTAAAGTCCTTATATAAAGGCAACCTGTTTTTAGGCTGCCAATGGGCTCGTGAGGCTTCACACAGTCAAATGTCAACCCTACCTCCCCGTGGTGCAGCCTGGGTAACGCTAACAGGGCTCTGGCGACCGAAGAGTAGCGGTATATCTACAACAGGATTAAAACTTGGATGCAACCAGCCTCTCCTGGAGCCTATACTACATTGACTGTTGATAATCAATATATCCCATGTAACATATTTCCAATAACAATAAATACAATTTTTTCTGATATATAGCGTTAAAATTATTTTAATTTCCTAATAACACTATGTAACGCGTTGATTTACTTCAACTTTTTTTCGAATACTTTATTCCAACATCTCAGCAACCCACTGTCATACACATTTAAGAAATTCTATTTAGTTAAAGCTTATTTGATACCTAGTTTTGAATGGTCTGAAATGCTTAACACCCGTAGAGCACACAGCGTATCAATAATGCAACTTTGAAATATGGTTTGAAAAAAAAGTTGAGATAAATAATTTTAATCTATATTATAATGCCAACCTGCAAAATTGTGTTTTCCATAGAAGGTTTACTTATTAAACCTATGTAGGTTACATAAATCATAATGTGAAACACCAATTTTTGTGTTGAAAGAATCTACCATAACTTATCATGACTGAGTCTCCGATGAGAGACCGGGTTTTCCGAATTTTTTGGGCGGTCTTTCATAAAAATGGAAATTTTGACAATGAAAACTGTTCTTTGTATACAGGTGTCCGCTCTAGATAGTTGTATTGTAAATTAGTAGTTGAAGATATTCGTGTTATAAAAAGGTGTATATTGATTTAATAATGTATCAAAACAACGCATCTCTGAGCAGAACACACATATTCTTGTGAAAAAATATACCACAAAACTAGCTTTGGTAAATTCAGGGGAAGGTCAACCTTTATGCCATAGTCCTCAAAACAGAGACGGCGGCTTTTATTTTATAACAGCCTATAAGAGCATCTATGAAATAGATTAATTCAGTCATGATACCTTTGCCAGAGTTTTCATAAGCCAGGTGTTGTGGAATATTCTTTCAACATAAACTATGCGATTTGCGTAAAGATGATGAACCAAATGTATTGTATTGGTACATTTTTAAATAGAAGCACCTTTTTTGGAAATAATTATTTTAAGAAATTACTGATAATATATAACATGGTCAGAATATATATTTCCGATTCTTCAATAAGTAAATCTTGAAGGATAGGTTATATATATATATACTAGCCGAATGACCCGGGCAACGCCCGTGCTTTACCCGATTGAATGTTTTTATTCAAATACTATTCGTTACAATTATAAATTGGAGCCGTGGATGTCACTCCTGTGATACGTCCCGCTCCAAACTTTACATGTTCATTAGGTCAGCTGGTATTACCCCTCATTTTTACCGCTAGAGGCGCGAGCGAATTGACTTTTTGTAAATATACATAATTATAAAGATAGAGGCTTCTATAGAAGATAATGATCATAATGATGATACGCGCGCATCCGTGACAGCGATGAGGAATTGAGGAAAGACGGTCGTGACTATATATGTTGATAATAATATAATAATAATAATTATTATTATTATCATTACATAATGATAATAATGATCATAATGATGATGCGCGCGCATCCGTGACAGCGATGAGGAATTGAGGAAAGACGGTCGTGACTATATATGTTGATAATAAAATAATAAAATAATAATAATAATATAATAATTATTATTATTATCATTAGATAATGATAATGATCATAATGATGATGCGCGCGCATCCGTGACATGAGGAATTGAGGAAAGACGGTCGTGACTATATATGTTGATGATAATAAAAAATAATAAAATAATAATAATAATAATTATTATTATTATTATCATTAGATAATGATAATGATCATAATGATGATGCGCGCGCATCCGTGACATGAGGAATTGAGGAGGAAAGACGGTCGTGACTATATATGTTGATGATAATAAAAATAATAAAATAATAATAATAATATAATAATAATAATTATTATTAATATCATTATATAATGATAATGATGATGCGCGCGCATCCGTGACATGAGGAATTGAGGAGGAAAGACGGTCGTGACTATATATGTTGATGATAATAAAAAATAATAAAATAATAATAATAATATAATAATAATAATAATTATTATTATTATCATTAGATAATGATAATGATCATAATGATGATGCGCGCGCATCCGTGACCATCCTCACAAAGAGCGTCGCGTGCGGTAAAAAGAACAAATAATGTGGAGAGACTTCTGCATAAAAGATGACTCTACCAGAAATCGACGAATATTTCCTGCTACCCTGAAACCACTGCTCACAATGTTCAACACATTAAAAATGTATTTACCTCAACAAAAATTCTGACTGGTCATGGTTATATTCAGGCAGACTTTGCAATGGTGCAAAGAAGACCCAACTTGCCAAGATGAAGATCAAACCGTGGGCCACCTCTTCTTCACCTGTCCAACCTTCCAATACCAAAGATTCCTGACGGCCACCCTCCTAGGGATCACCAACCTAAGTATAGCATGATTCAAGATTAAAATGTGGAGAGCGCGTTTAAAAACTACAAATATTTTCTCACAATGTGTTTATTTTTATTTTTAATTGCAAGCTTTCAAGCGATAACCGCTCTTTTAATGGGCTTAATTAAAACAATTGAGAGAGAGAAAGAGATTGAAACTGATTTATTACAATGTCCATATAAGATTATATATGGTTAAATAAGGAATAAAATATATATATCAAAAATAAAAATGGCATATCCTGACCAGGAGCACATGTGCTTTACAGAAGGCAGAGCGCCATCTGGTGGAACAGAAATCAACTAAACATTGATTTAGCCTGTTCCCTGATATTTGACTAACCCAATTTCTTGATAAATCAAGAAAAGCCATCCACGAACGCGTTTCGCGCTTTTGGCGCTCGTCAGCGTTGAGTAGGCTGTAGGGAACAGGCTAAATCAATGTTTAGTTGATTTCTGTTCCACCAGATGACGCTCTGCCTTCTGTAAAGCACATGTGCTCCTGGTCAGGATATGCCATTTTTATTTTTGATTTCAACGCCTGACCTTTTTATCTTTTATTTTTTCTCTTTCGCTTTTTCATATATATATATATATATAGAGATGGAAATTTTGACGGGAGAGGCGACCTTTGTCTCTATATATATAAACTATTTCTTACAAAAAAAAAATGAATAAATAAACGTGCCGCAGCGTGGATATTTATAACTTAAATCTGAAAATAAAATTCAAATTTTAAAATGTTTAAAAATTATTTTAAAAATATATGAAAGATTTTAGGACAATCAAAATTAATAAAATTAATCTATGAATTTCTTCTAAAATATCGGTGGTTTTGTGATGGTAATTCTCTCTTTGTGTTTATGCTATTCATTAGAAATGAGAGATTCTAAAAGTAACCGTTGATATTTGTTCTTGATATTCTTGTAGTAGAATTTGGCTTCTGATACTTGTATGTTAAAATTATGACCAGTTGGAACAATATATGTTGATATATCATGGGGACAATTGGTCTTTAGTTATGATATTTCTCTTGTGCTCATTTAGTCTAATCTGGATTGATCTCCTTGTCTCACCTATGTAGGTAGCATTGCAATCTTGGCATTGCATTGAATAAACTGCATTAGTTTGAAGATGCTACTACAAGAATATCAAGAACAAATATCAACGGTTTCTTTTGCAATCTCTTATATCTAATGAATATAGTAGCATAAACAGAAAGAGAGAATTACCATCACAATACCGATATCTTAGAAGAAATTCATAGATTTATTTTATTAATTCTAGTTGTCCTAAAAATGTAAATAGACATATTCTATAAATTTAATATAACCCCCCCCTCCAAAAAAAAAAAGAGGCAAATATCTATCATATATTTTAAAAATGATTTTTAAACATTTTTGAATTTTATTTTCAAAGAATTAAGTTATAAATATCCACGCTGCGCACGTACATTTGTAAATATTTCTTATAAGAAATAGTGAATTGTTTTAATTGAGCCCATTGAAGAGTGATTAACGCTTGAAAGCTTGCAATTAAAAATAAAAACTCACTGTGAGAAAATATTTGTAGTTTTTAAACTAAGTATAGCATACGTAGAAAATATCCCAAAAAAAGGAAAATTGTAAATAAAACCAAGAAGACATAGGTCAGAAGGACAGCTCAGGTAGTTGGCGACTTCAGTAAGCTACAGGAACTAACTAAACAGGTTAACTAACTAACTAATTAAATAAATAATAATAATATGATTATAGCGAGCATGGTTGAGTTAGGTGATGCAAATAAAAAAAATCATACATTGATATTATAGTCCAAAAATAAGAGATTTTGTTTTTATTCATAAAAATATATATAATAAAATAAATATTATAGGAACGCGCATAAAAATATATTTAATTATTATATTAAATTATAAATATAATTTACAAATTTTCAAAACAGATTCTCATATAAAAATAATGATCATATTTCATTTTTATTCATTATTTTTATTTTTAATGTCGCTCTATTATTTTTATATATAAATTTAAAATATATTTTTAAAATAATATAAAAATTATATATCTCCCTATATATCTTTTCTAGCCAAAATATTCTGAATTCAAAATGGAGATTATAAGAGTAGTTTCCTATGTTCCCAAATTTGAGGGTTTAGAGCTCTCAAAAGTTCAATGCGAAAATCTTTTGAAAAGGAAAAAGTTAATTTTATTGGTAGATTTAGACGAAACGCTTATATATTTCGATGTAGAAACATTAAAATTAACTTTGAGACCTGGTTGCCAGGATTTTTTGAAGAAACTTTCTAAATATTTTTTCATGATTGTATGCACCAAAGGCACCTATCGCTATGCCTACAATGTAGTGGAATTGCTTGACCCTGAAGAAAAATATTTTGGCAAGCGAATTATTTCAAGAGAATTCTTCAGAGATGAAAGCAAGAAGGAAGTTATGCATCGACTTTTCAAGGCATATCCACAAATGGTTGTTGCCATAGATGACAGGGAAGACATGTGGGGAGAAAACCTCCTAAATATTCCACCATTTGAACCAGCCCCCGACTATAGCTTTCAGCACGATCATTGGCTTGAAGTCACTAAGGCCAAACTCTTGCAGCTACATTGCTTGTTTTTTCAAAATGTTTTGTATTTAAACAAGGCTTCAGAGAAAAATACTTCCAACTTTGAGGTAAAGGAATTACTTAAGATAATTAAGATGATTCATGTTAAATTTACTTCGGAAGAATACCTGCGAATGATCAGAAGACCCGTGAAAACATATTGTCTGAGAGGAGATAGATTCCTTTTAGAGAAATCATAATGAATGATACACAAAGTGGTTCCATTAGACCCTCCCTATGTTTATATATAATTTCATTGTAAATCCATATTTTGACAAGGGCAATTCTTTGGAGGCCTTCATCTGATGACTCGATTATATCGAATCCTTTACTAAAGTCCTTATATAAAGGCAACCTGTTTTTAGGCTGCCAATGGGCTCGTGAGGCTTCTCACAGTCAAATGTCAACCCTACCTCCCCGTGGTGCAGCCTGGGTAACGCTAACAGGGCTCTGGTGACCGAAGAGTAGCGGTATATCTACAACAGGATTAAAACTTGGATGCAACCAGCCTCTCCTGGAGCCTATACTACATTGACTGTTGATAATCAATATATCCCATGTAACATATTTCCAATAACAATAAATACAATTTTTCTGATATATAGCGTTAAAATTATTTTAATTTCCTAATAACACTGTGTAACGCGTTGATTTACTTCAACTTTTTTTCGAATACTTTATTCCAACATCTCAGCAACCCACTGTCATACACATTTAAGAAATTCTATTTAGTTAAAGCTTATTTGATATCTAGTTTTGAATGGTCTGAAATGCTTAACACCCGTAGAGCACACAGCGTATCAATAATGCAACTTTGAAATATGGTTTGAAAAAAAAGTTGAGATAAATAATTTTAATCTATATTATAATGCCAACCTGCAAAATTGTGTTTTCCATAGAAGGTTTACTTATTAAACCTATGTAGGTTACATAAATCATAATGTGAAACACCAATTTTTGCGTTGAAAGAATCTACCATAACTTATCATGACTGAGTCTCCGATGAGAGACCGGGTTTTCCGAATTTTTTGGGCGGTCTTTCATAAAAATGGAAATTTTTGACAATGAAAACTGTTCTTTGTATACAGGTGTCCGCTCTAGATAGTTGTATTGTAAATTAGTAGTTGAAGATATTCGTGTTATAAAAAGGTGTATATTGATTTAATAATGTATCAAAACAACGCATCTCTGAGCAGAACACACATATTCTTGTGAAAAAATATACCACAAAACTAGCTTTGGTAAATTCAGGGGAAGGTCAACCTTTATGCCATAGTCCTCAAAACAGAGACGGCGGCTTTTATTTTATAACAGCCTATAAGAGCATCTATGAAATAGATTAATTCAGTCATGATACCTTTGCCAGAGTTTTCATAAGCCAGGTGTTGTGGAATATTCTTTCAACATAAACTATGCGATTTGCGTAAAGATGATGAACCAAATGTATTGTATTGGTACATTTTTAAATAGAAGCACCTTTTTTGGAAATAATTATTTTAAGAAATTACTGATAATATATAACATGGTCAGAATATATATTTCCGATTCTCCAATAAGTAAATCTTGAAGGATAGGTTATATATATATATACTAGCCGAATGACCCGGGCAACGCCCGTGCTTTACCCGATTGAATGTTTTTATTCAAATACTATTCGTTACAATTATAAATTGGAGCCGTGGATGTCACTCCTGTGATACGTCCCGCTCCAAACTTTACATGTTCATTAGGTCAGCTGGTATTACCCCTCATTTTTACCGCTAGAGGCGCGAGCGAATTGACTTTTTGTAAATATACATAATTATAAAGATAGAGGCTTCTATAGAAGATAATGATCATAATGATGATACGCGCGCATCCGTGACAGCGATGAGGAATTGAGGAAAGACGGTCGTGACTATATACGTTGATAATAATATAATAATAATAATTATTATTATTATCATTACATAATGATAATAATGATCATAATGATGATGCGCGCGCATCCGTGACAGCGATGAGGAATTGAGGAAAGACGGTCGTGACTATATATGTTGATAATAAAATAATAAAATAATAATAATAATATAATAATTATTATTATTATCATTAGATAATGATAATGATCATAATGATGATGCGCGCGCATCCGTGACCATCCTCACAAAGAGCGTCGCGTGCGGTAAAAAGAACAAATAATGTGGAGAGACTTCTGCATAAAAGATGACCCTACCAGAAATCGACGAATATTTCCTGCTACCCTGAAACCACTGCTCACAATGTTCAACACATTAAAAATGTATTTACCTCAACAAAAATTCTGACTGGTCATGGTTATATTCAGGCAGACTTTGCAATGGTGCAAAGAAGACCCAACTTGCCAAGATGAAGATCAAACCGTGGGCCACCTCTTCTTCACCTGTCCAACCTTCCAATACCAAAGATTCCTGACGGCCACCCTCCTAGGGATCACCAACCTAAGTATAGCATGATTCAAGATTAAAATGTGGAGAGCGCGTTTAAAAACTACAAATATTTTCTCACAATGTGTTTATTTTTATTTTTAATTGCAAGCTTTCAAGCGATAACCGCTCTTTTAATGGGCTTAATTAAAACAATTGAGAGAGAGAAAGAGATTGAAACTGATTTATTACAATGTCCATATAAGATTATATATGGTTAAATAAGGAATAAAATATATATATCATAAATAAAAATGGCATATCCTGACCAGGAGCACATGTGCTTTACAGAAGGCAGAGCGCCATCTGGTGGAACAGAAATCAACTAAACATTGATTTTAGCCTGTTCCCTGATATTTGACTAACCCAATTTCTTGATAAATCAAGAAAAGCCATCCACGAACGCGTTTCGCGCTTTTGGCGCTCGTCAGCGTTGAGTAGGCTGTAGGGAACAGGCTAAATCAATGTTTAGTTGATTTCTGTTCCACCAGATGACGCTCTGCCTTCTGTAAAGCACATGTGCTCCTGGTCAGGATATGCCATTTTTATTTTTGATTTCAACGCCTGACCTTTTTATCTTTTAATTTTTCTCTTTCGCTTTTTCATATATATATATATATATATAGAGAGATGGAAATTTTGACGGGAGAGGCGACCTTTGTCTCTATATATATAAACTATTTCTTACAAAAAAAATGAATAAATAAACGTGCCGCAGCGTGGATATTTATAACTTAAATCTGAAAATAAAATTCAAATTTTAAAATGTTTAAAAATTATTTTAAAAATATATGAAAGATTTTAGGACAATCAAAATTAATAAAATTAATCTATGAATTTCTTCTAAAATATCGGTGGTTTTGTGATGGTAATTCTCTCTTTGTGTTTATGCTATTCATTAGAAATGAGAGATTCTAAAAGTAACCGTTGATATTTGTTCTTGATATTCTTGTAGTAGAATTTGGCTTCTGATACTTGTATGTTAAAATTATGACCAGTTGGAACAATATGTTGATATATCATGGGGACAATTGGTCTTTAGTTATGATATTTCTCTTGTGCTCATTTAGTCTAATCTGGATTGATCTCCTTGTCTCACCTATGTAGGTAGCATTGCAATCTTGGCATTGCATTGAATAAACTGCATTAGTTTGAAGATGCTACTACAAGAATATCAAGAACAAATATCAACGGTTTCTTTTGCAATCTCTTATATCTAATGAATATAGTAGCATAAACAGAAAGAGAGAATTACCATCACAATACCGATATCTTAGAAGAAATTCATAGATTTATTTTATTAATTCTCGTTGTCCTAAAAATGTAAATAGACATATTCTATAAATTTAATATAACCCCCCCCCCTCCAAAAAAAAAGAGGCAAATATCTATCATATATTTTAAAAATGATTTTTAAACATTTTTGAATTTTATTTTCAAAGATTTAAGTTATAAATATCCACGCTGCGCACGTACATTTGTAAATATTTCTTATAAGAAATAGTGAATTGTTTTAATTAAGCCCATTGAAGAGTGATTAACGCTTGAAAGCTTGCAATTAAAAATAAAAATAAAAACTCACTGTGAGAAAATATTTGTAGTTTTTAAACTAAGTATAGCATACGTAGAAAATCTCCCAAAAAAGGCAAATTGTAAATAAAACCAAGAAGACATAGGTCAGAAGGACAGCTCAGGTAGTTGGCGACTTCAGTAAGCTACAGGAACTAACTAAACAGGTTAACTAACTAACTAATTAAATAAATAATAATAATATGATTATAGCGAGCATGGTTGAGTTAGGTGATGCAAATGAAAAAAAAATTCATACATTGATATTACAGTCCAAAAATAAGAGATTTTGTTTTTATTCATAAAAATATATATAATAAAATAAATATTATAGGAACGCGCATAAAATATATTTAATTATTATATTAAATTATAAATATAATTTACAAATTTTTAAAACAGATTATCATATAAAAATAATGATCATATTTCATTTTTATTCATTATTTTTATTTTTAATGTCGCTCTATTATTTTTATATATAAATTTAAAATATATTTTTAAAATAATATAAAAATTATATATCTCACTATATATCTTTTCTAGCCAAAATATTCTGAATTCAAAATGGAGATTATAAGAGTAGTTTCCTATGTTCCCAAATTTGAGGGTTTAGAGCTCTCAAAAGTTCAATGCGAAAATCTTTTGAAAAGGAAAAAGTTAATTTTATTGGTAGATTTAGACGAAACGCTTATATATTTCGATGTAGAAACATTAAAATTAACTTTGAGACCTGGTTGCCAGGATTTTTTGAAGAAACTTTCTAAATATTTTTTCATGATTGTATGCACCAAAGGCACCTATCGCTATGCCTACAATGTAGTGGAATTGCTTGACCCTGAAGAGAAATATTTTGGCAAGCGAATTATTTCAAGAGAATTCTTCAGAGATGAAAGCAAGAAGGAAATTATGCATCGACTTTTCAAGGCATATCCACAAATGGTTGTTGCCATAGATGACAGGGAAGACATGTGGGGAGAAAACCTCCTAAATATTCCACCATTTGAACCAGCCCCCGAATATAGCTTTCAGCAGGATCATTGGCTTGAAGTCACTAAGGCCAAACTCTTGCAGCTACATTGCTTGTTTTTTCAAAATGTTTTGTATTTAAACAAGGCTTCAGAGAAAAATACTTCCAACTTTGAGATAAAGGAATTACTTAAGATAATTAAGATGATTCATGTTAAATTTTCTTCGGAAGAATATCTGCGAATGATCAGAAGACCCGTGAAAACATATTGTCTGAGAGGAGATAGATTCTTTTTAGAGAAATCATAATGAATGATACACAAAGTGGTTCCATTAGACCCTCCCTATGTTTATATATAATTTCATTGTAAATCCATATTTTGACAAGGGCAATTCTTTGGAAGCCTTCATCTGATGACTCGAGTATATCGAATCCTTTACTAAAGTCCTTATATAAAGGCAACCTGTTTTTAGGCTGCCATTGGGCTCGTGAGGCTTCTCACAGTCAAATGTCAACCCTACCTCCCCGTGGTGCAGCCTGGGTAACGCTAACAGGGCTCTGGCGACCGAAGAGTAGCGGTATATCTACAACAAGAATAAAACTTAGATGCAACCAGCCTCTCCTGGAAACTCTACTACATTGACTGTTGATAATATATATATCCCATGTAACATATTTCCAATAACAATAAATACAATTTTTCTGATATATAGCGTTAAAATTATTTTAATTTTCTAATAACACTGTGTAACGCGTTGATTTACTTCAACCTTTTTTCAAATATGTTCCAACATCTCAGCAACCCACTGTCATACACATTTAAGAAATTCTATTTAGTTAAAGCTCATTTGATACCTAGTTTTGAATGGTCTGATACTGGGAGGGAGGTATCAGGTGAATAAATTAAGAAAAATAATATAAGAAAAAATATGTAAATAAGAAAATTGCGCAAGCCATCAAGCAACCACGTTAGTTGCACGATCAGGTTGATGTCTTTTTCTTAGTCTTAAGATGTTTTCGATGCCAAACAATAACAAACTGTAGGAATTTCTCTCAATTAAAACTAAGAATATGTGATTACCTTTTCGCAACGTTTATTTCTCCGTTAAATGTAGAATATAAGGCTAAAATTATAGATAAAATATAATATCTGTTAATCTTGTTTCATTGTAGCAACACTTTACTTACACGTTGATATACATCTATATTAATAAAATGCAAATTTCATAAGTGGTGTTCGCTAAAAACTTTCGTTACAATGCATCAATTTCGACCAAATTTTCAACATTTATGTAAAACGAGATGGAGCAGGTTTTGCTTAACATCAAAATATTTTTCCTAACTTTAACATGCGTAACTTCGCTGTTATCGATTAAATACAAAAAAATCAACAGAGTTAATTTTATTTATATATAAATACAAAAAAAAAAATTCAGCAATTCATTCAACTCAATCTAAAAAAAATATTCAAAACAAGCAATTTTAAGATAACACCATATGTAAAACAGTCGGCCAAGAAAACAACAACGATATTACATCTTTCTCACATATTCACACACAATCCTGATTAATAATTAAAACTAATCTTTAATATTGTTTATTATACTTCATAATATATAATATTCGTTAGGCAAACTTTCACTCGGATAAAACCCGGGCGAAGCCGGGTACACATCCGCTAGTATCTGATAAATTGAAGTGGTCTTTAAACTGATGTGCTAGTTGATTTTCTTTAAATATTAAATGCTTACACCCACTTAAATCCCCCACTCGATATCTCTATAGAAGCTTATATAGAATGTCTAAAAACCTTGAAAACGGGCCTCAATGAATGACCCCCGAGTCCTTCCTCTCTAACTTCCTCTTCTTTACTAAAGAAAAACTATAATAACAAATTACAACAACTAAATATCGGCCCCATTTATGCAGATGGATCCCAATAATAAGAAAGAGTTGGGGCTGGAGTTATCCTACCACCTCCCCTACAACTTAAACTTCACCAGGAGTGCTCAGCGTTCCAAACTGAACTTCTAGCCATACTTTACGCAACAAAGATCATCCAACTTTTCCCGCACGAACACTTTATCATTGCTTCTGACTGCCAATCGGCTCTTTCGGCCATATTTAGATATTGGCCTCCAGGAACACAACTGATCATTGAAATCATTTACAACTTGAATTATACACCAAATGTACAATTCTACTGGGTCAAAGGCCACAGGGGTATTGCAGGAAATGAACTGACGGACGAGACAGCAAAAGTCGCAGCACATTTTAACCTGCCACTATCTTTTACCATCCTCCCAAAGAGCGTCGTGTGCGGTAAAAAGAACAAATAATGTGGAGAGACTTCTGCATAAAGATGACTCCACCAGAAATCGACGAATATTTCTTGCTACCCTGAAACCACTGCTCACAATTTTCAACACATAAAAAATGTATTTACCTCAACAAAAATTCTGACTGGTCATGGTTATATTCAGGTAGACTTTGCAATGGTGCAAAGAAGACCCAACTTGCCAAGATGAAGATCAAACCGTTGGGCCACCTCTTCTTCACCTGTCCAACCTTCCAATACCAAATATTCATGACGGCCACCCTCCTAGGGATCACCAACCTAAGTATAGCATGATTCAAGATTAAAATGTGGAGAGCGCGTTTGAAAACTACAAATATTTTCTCACAATGAGTTTATTTTAATTTCAAATTGCAAGCTTTCAAGCGATAACCGTTCTTTTAATGGGCTTAATTAAAACAATTGAGAGAGAAAAAGCGATTGAAACTGATTTTTATTACAATGTCCATATACGATTATATAAGGTTAAATAAGGAATAAATCCTTATATCTATAAAAATGAAATGCGAAATCGATGTTTGTTATCGCTTCACGCAAAATCTACTGACTCAATCATTATGGAATCTCGCATGTAGGCAGCTGAAGATTTCGTTTAACATATAGGCTATTCAAAAAACGAAAAAAGTTAATGTGGTATTTTTAAAAAATAAAAAACCAAAAAGCGTTAGTTCCAGCCTTTTACCGCTTGGGCGCAGCACTGGTCGCGAACGATAAATGAATTTGATTGGTTAATAATTAACACGTGGTTTGTTTACACGATGGATGTTGGTTTGTTCACACGATGAAGCTTTTTAAAAGGTAAGATTATCCAATCACGGTGAAACTCTAGGAAGTTATTTACTATACTACTGGGAAGATTTCTGGTTTGAATTTGATTTGAAATAAATATTCTTTGCAATTTTATTTGCAAATTTTCTACTTTCACTCGCAAGCAGCGCCTCTAGCGGCGTCTGGTGAAATTATATTTATAAATTGTAACAATGCTAAAAATGTTTTCCAAGTATAATAAATTTAATTTGAGAATTTAGTAATATAATATTCCAATGACGTAAAAAATACTTGGCATTTCAATATTAATATATATTTAAAGAAAAAATTGTAACGTTTTTGTGTTAAATGTTAAAATGTAATATGTTAAAATATATTTTTACATTGTTAATTTAATTTGCTGTTGTTTTATAAAAATGCAACTTTAATTGTTGTTGTGAAAATATCTTTATTTACGGAGCTGCTAACCATAATGAATGATTTTTGAGCCCCTAATTGTTGTTGTTTATTATCGTTTGTTTATGTAAAAAAATTACATTGTATGTGATGATGATAACAAAAATGAAATTTTAAATTAATATATACTAGCGGACGTACCCGGCTTCGCCCGGGTTTTACCCGAGTAAAAGTTTGTCTAACGAATCTCTCGATAAAGTGAACATTTTTTTCCCGGTCCCTTGAAAAATACTCGATAAGTTGAATAAAATCAATATTAATTGGTTCCCTCGGTAATTGGAAGTTAAAGGAATAGTATCTTGCCTTGGAATTGTATCATTATTCTTGTATGGATGTACCCGGCTTCGCCCGGGTTTTACCCGAGTAAAGGTTTGTTTAACGAATCTCTCGATAAAGTGAACATTTTTTCCCGGTCCCTTGAAAAATACTCGATAAGTTGAATAAAATCAATATTAATTGGTTCCCTCGGTAATTGGAAGTTAAAGGAATAGTATCTTGCCTTGGAATTGTATAATTATTCTTGTATGGATGTACCCGGCTTCGCCCGGGTTTTACCCGAGTAAAGGTTTGTTTAACGAATCTCTCCATAAAGTGAACATTTTTTTCCCGGTCCCTTGAAAAATACTCGATAAGTTGAATAAAATCAATATTAATTGGTTCCCTCGGTAATTGGAAGTTAAAGGAATAGTATCTTGCCTTTGAATTGTATCATTATTCTTGTCTCAAATAAATTGACGTGTCATCCTGAATTTTGTCTTTCCTAATTTTCTACATTACAAAATCATCGTATCATCATGATAATATTTAGAGCAGATTGTTGAATTATAACAGATAAATTAGAATATTTATCTTGATTATTTCTAGGCGAAAAGTTATTTCAAAAATTTTATTTGCTAGAAACCTTCCCAGTACTATACTAAATAACTTCCCAGAGTTTCATGGCGATCCAATGAGTGGTTTGGTCAGGCATAAAGGACAAACAAACAGACACACATACATTCATTTTTATATATATAGATAACTAGCGGACCCGCCCGGCTTCGCCCGGGTTTTACCCGAGTGAATGTTTGTCTAACGAACATTTGTTAAAACAATTCTCTTTAAACTTATTAAAAAATAAGAAAAGATATATTTTGATAATTTTAAACTCGTAAATTTGAATCTCTCGATAAAGTGAACATTTTTTCCCGGTCCCTGTGTGCCTTGTCATCCTGAATTTTGTCTTTCCTAATTTTCTACATTAGAAAATCATAGTTTTATCTAGTGAACATTTTTTCCCGGTCCCTTGAGAAATACTCGATAAGTTGAATAAAATCAATATTAATTGGTTCCCTCGGTAATTAGAAGTTAAAGGAATAGTATCTTCGCCTTGGAATTGTATCATCATTCTTGTCGCAAATAAATTGCCGTGTCATCCTGAGATAATCTTACTTTTGATAAATAATATTTAAGATAACAAACTTAGCGATAAGAAAACTTGTTATCATCGTCAAAATGGGGGCGCTGCTTGCGAGTTAAATCTACAAATCTGCAAATAACTCTAAGGATATTCACGATATTCATGAAATTATTTTTCAAAAACCTTCCCGGTGATATACCTAATAATATCCCAAAATTTCACGGCGATTGGATGTATGGTTTTTGAATCTATAGAGTACAGACAGACAGACATTCAATTATATATATATAAAATAATATAAAAGAGTTTTAAAAATTGTAAAAAAAAAAATGCATCGGCCGGGAATCGAACCCGGGCCGCCCGCGTGGCAGGCGAGCATTCTACCACTGAACCACCGATGCTTAAAAAAATGGCCATATTTAGGTATTAATTCCATTCCGGATTAGTCCGCGTAAAAAAAAGTTCTTCAAATGAAAAAAAAAAGAAATAGCCAAAAATACTAATCAAAATGCAGCCGAAAATTTTCCTTAGGTTTATAAAAAGCGACATGCAAAATATGGTACCAATTGGTTCAGTAGTTTTTGAGTTTATCGCGAAACAGACAGACAGACAGAAATTGACTTTTATATATATATATATAGAGAGATTTACTCTTCATTGTTGGCTTTTTAACTTACATTCATTCTTCATTGTTGGCTTTTTATATTACATTCACTCTTCATTGTTGGCTTTTTATCTTACATTCACTCTGTTGGCTTTTTATATTACATTTACTCTTCATTGTTGGCTTTTTATCTTACATTCACTCTTCATTGTTGGCTTTTTATATTATATTTACTCTTCATTGTTGGCTTTTTATCTTACATTCATTCTTCATTGTTGGCTTTTTATATTACATTCACTCTTCATAGTTGGCTTTTTATCTTACATTCATTCTTCATTGTTGGCTTTTTATCTTACATTCATTCTTCATTGTTGGCTTTTTATATTACATTCACTCTTCATTGTTGGCTTTTTATCTTACATTTACTCTTCATTGTTGGCTTTTTATCTTACATTCACTCTTCATTGTTGGCTTTTTATATTATATTTACTCTTCTTTGTTGGCTTTTTATCTTACATTCATTCTTCATTGTTGGCTTTTTATATTACATTTACTATTCATTGTTGACTTTTTATCTTACATTCACTCTTCATTGTTGGCTTTTTATCTTACATTCATTCTTTATTGTTGGCTTTTTATATTACATTCACTCTTCATTGTTGGCTTTTTATCTTACATTCACTCTGTTGGCTTTTTATATTACATTTACTCTTCATTGTTGGCTTTTTATCTTACATTCACTCTTCATTGTTGGCTTTTTATATTATATTTACTCTTCATTGTTGGCTTTTTATCTTACATTCATTTTTCATTGTTGGCTTTTTATATTATATTTACTCTTCATTGTTGGCTTTTTATCTTACATTCATTCTTCATTGTTGGCTTTTTATATTACATTTACTATTCATTGTTGGCTTTTTATCTTACATTCACTCTTCATTGTTGGCTTTTTATCTTACATTCATTCTTCATTGTTGGCTTTTTATCTTACATTCAATCTTCATTGTTGGCTTTTTATATTACATTCACTCTTCATTGTTGGCTTTTTATATCATATAGAAAATCATAGTTTTATCTAGTGAACATTTTTTCCCGTGTCACATTGCCGTGTCATCCTGAGATATTCTTACTTTTGATAAATAATGTTTAAGATAACAAACTTAGTGATAAGAAAACTTGTTACCATCGTCACAATGGGGGCGCTGCTTGCGAGTTAAATCTACAAACCTGCAAGTAACTCTAAGGATATTCAAGATATTCCTGAAATTATTTTTTAAAAACCTTCCCGGTGATATACCTAATAATATCCCAAAATTTCACGGCGATTGGATGTATGGTTTTTGAATCTATAGAGTACAAACAAACAAACAAACAGACAGACAATTAATTTTATATATAGATTCATTGAGAAAAAAATAATTAATTAGCAAATTCACAAAAGTGACAATATCTTTTTTGAAATATAATAAATGTTTTAAAAAAATATGTTTCAAAAATATATTTAAACGATATAACAATATTTATATTTATATACATTATATTTATGTACGTTTATAGATCAATATATAGGTGGATTGGATGTTTTCTAGAATCGTTTTAACAAATGTTCGTTAGGCAAACTTTTACTCGGATAAAAACTGTGCGAAGCCGGGTACATTCGCTAAATACAGTTATTTACAAATCTTCGTTTGTGGCAAGATACTATTCCTTCAACTTCAAATACCGAGTGGACCAATTAATACTTATTTTTTCAACTTATCGAGTATTTTTCAAGAGACCGGGAACAAATTATCGAGAGTGTTGACAAGTATAGATTCAGTAGGGATTGGATGTTTGCTGGAATCGTTTTAACAAATGTTTGTTAAGCAAACTTTTACTCGGGTAAAAATCGGGCGAAGCCAGGAACATATATATATATATGTTTGTCGGCTATGCACGCCCTCAATATGTAACTAATCTCGCTGAAATTTGAACAGGATAGAGAGTTAAATCTGGAAGAGTTTTTTGTCGCACTTTAACCAAGAAAAATTATAATTAACCAAGTACTGAGCAACAATACTTTTTAGTCAGAAATGATGATGACAACATTGCCGTATCATGCTTGATTGCATTAAAAAATTATTTTGGGGAATATTCACTAAAGCAGACCACGGGCGAAGCCAGATAATGATTAATAGTAGGCAGGAACAAAATTCTACAAGCGAAACATTCACTCGAGCAGAAGACACACGAAGCCAGGTCATCTCTATATATAAAATATCGTTTCTCGGCCTTTTGGCTAAGACCATGTAGTATATCCCTAGATATTTTTATTTAGGTATATCTTTTTATAAAAATCTATTTAGTAGAGAGAGTGGATATGTTTGCTCGAAAAATAATTTTCATCAACATATATAGTCACGACCGTCATGGGTTCTGTCACGGATGCGCGCGCATCATCATTATGATCATTATCATTATCTAATGATAATAATAATAATAATTATTATTATTATTATTATTATTATTATATTATTATTATTATCCATCAACATATATAGTCACACCGTCATGGGCCGGCCGGCCGGCCGGTTCTGTCACGGATTCGCGCGCATCATCATTATGATCATTATCATTATCTAATGATAATAATAATAATAATAATTATTATTATTATTATATTACTATTATTATCCATATATATAGTCACGACCGTCATGGGCCGGTTCTGTCACGGATGCGCGCGCATAGGGAGGTCACATGCTCGCCGGCAGCCAACGGGCGCGCGCCGCCGGCATTACGTCATAGATTATAAACACAAGGTAATAAGGCCAAATAAAAAAATAGTGTGTGATAAGGCACAATTTGGATTATCTACTTATATAATTGCCTTATTCTCTCTGTGTGAAGTTCACTGTGTGAAGTTCACGGATAGATTTTGGTCAGAATGGATAAAATAAAAAAGGTGTCAAGGGATGGGAATCGAACCCACGACCTTCCGCTTACCGGGCAGATGCCATGACCACTAGGCTACCCTGGACATATTTTTCCGTTCACATTTTTATTTTTATATTTTCAAGACACACACAGTTTGGGGCGGGACGTTTCACAAAAGAGACATCCACGGCGCCAATTTATAATTGTAACGAATAGTATTTTAATTAAAACATTTTAAAAATATATACGCACTCGGGTAAAACCCGGGCGTTGCCCGGGCCATTCGTCTAGTTATATATATAGTCACGACCGTCATGGGCCGGCCGGTTCTGTCACGGATGCGCGCGCACAGGGAGGTCACGTGCTCGCCGGCAGCCAACGGGCGCGCGCCGCCGGCATTACGTCATAGATTATAAACAAAAGGTAATACGGCCAAATAAAAAATAGTGTGTGATAAGGCACAATTTGGATTATCTACTTATATAATTGCCTTATTCTCTCTGTGTGAAGTTCACTGTGTGAAGTTCACGGATAGATTTTGGTCAGAATGGATAAAATAAAAAAAGTGTCAAGGGATGGGAATCGAACCCACAACCTTCCGCTTACCGGGCAGATGCCATGACCACTAGGCTACCCTGGACATATTTTTCCGCTCACATTTTTATTTTTATATTTTCAAGACACACACAGTTTAGGGCGGGACGTTTCACAAGAGAGACATCCACGGCGCCAATTTATAATTGTAACGAATAGTATTTTAATTAAAACATTTTTAAAATAAATACGCACTCGGGTAAAACCCGGGCGTTGCCCGGGCCATTCGTCTAGTATATTATATAAATATATGATGTAACGAATTATATTATCATTATTATCATGATATTCTGTGTGTTCCCGAATATTATTATCAATAATATTCGTTAGGCAAACTTTCACTCGGTTAAAACCCGGGCGAAGCCGGGTACACATCCGCTAGTATATATATATTTATTTAAATAAAAAGGCATGCAAAGGCAAATAAATGATATTTTGTTCCAATATATGCCTTTTTAATTAAATATTTATCTATGGATTGCTCTATTTTCAAAAATATATATTTATGTTATAACACCTTGATAAAGGTTGGCGTTCAGCCAACTGAAATATTGTTAAAATAAATAATTTTTGATCCAATATATGCCTTTTTAATTAAATATATGTATATATATGGTAATTTAAGCCAACAAACCCATATTGTATATAACTTATAACAAGATTTTAATGTTGTATAATAGAAACACATCTGTAAATGATTATACGCATTATTGACATGTGCCATTACATCACCATATGTAATGTACTTTGTACAAACTGAGGATAAATAAATAAAACTCTGTAATAGATTAAGAGTTGAGCTAACGCAAAAGGTCAAAACGTCTAAAATCGAGATAGATTTAGAATTCCCACAAAAAGGTCTAAATATGGAAACTGCCACGGCGCCAGTAGAATTTCACCAGACGATCCACGCCCCCGTCTTAACCTATAAATACAGTCACTTCACGATCGGCGTGGGCCCTTGTCGGTTGTACCCTAGGTCCATCTCATCCATCATGTAGACCAGTAAGAAATCTTCCATCTTTCGCTCCTAGCTTAACTTTTATCTGTTCACGGAACTTTCTTAGTGCAAATGTGTCTTCGTTTTTTGTGTATGGACATTCCCAAGCTTTCCACTCTGCCTCGACCACGACTGCCTGTACTTTGTGAGAACTTTTAAAGGTCTTCCAAGGTGCAGAGAGGTACTGGAAAACTCCTTATCCTGACTGTTCTTTTCGGTCAACACAGTATTGCGAGAGTCAACAGGACCCCATTACATAGTTTAAGTCGACTGGATACCTCACCACATCACATTTCTAGTCGACAGGATTCTACAAGAGCTACCAGAAAATCACCACATTACAGTTAGTCGACAGGATGACCAAAACGAAGGATGACACAATGAAGAGGTAAGAAGCCTGTCCAGATAGAAGCGAGAAATAGCAAAGATGGAGGAACAAACTCGCCATTCCAACGAAACGACCAAGCGATTTCTCCCCAGAAAAGAGACATTTACAGAAAACGTCGCCGCCCCAAGGGACCTCCGCAGACCCGCTAACAGATCGCCGACGCCGGGAGCAAGCTGACCACCCCAACGACACAGTCGAAATGCCCGCAAGTCATGGAAATCGAGGAGCAGAATGACGCAAACCCAGTGACAAGTTCTCCACCTTCGACTTGACATCGTCGAGACAATGCTCAAAGCGACAAGCCGCAAACGACTTTATAGAAGTTACAAGCTTCTACAAACTCTACATGGAGCGACTTCCACGTCAGCAGGAAAACAACCAGAGACCAAGTTTCCCGACTGAACAATCATCACACATTAGAAAGAAGGAATCATATATCGCCGCAACTCTTTTTATTATTATAGCGGTTGAGGAAGCTTTCGGGCAAGCTCTTCTTCAGCTAATTATATTGTACAAACAAAGAGATTTCTTTCTAATTTGTCGAAATCCGCAAACCGTTTACCATGAATCATCACACAATTGTAAGTTTTTAAAAACCTACCTTAACTTTATCCTCAAGTTCACAACTTGATTCCCCATAAATTTTGTATTTATATTTTCACTTTAAGCCTTTTAAAATCAATTTTTACCTTTTTTATATCATTTTTTATTCAAATTTTAAAACTTTCACACTCCCATTTATCAAATTTACTTTAATTTTTATTCAGATTATAAATTTCAAATTATTACTCTCAATTTTACTTTTAAAAAATTGCCCATCACACATTTTTAGCAATTTACCAATCTTATATGCCTTTCCAAATTTACCTCTATAACGGCATTATCCAAATCTACGACTTGAAAAAAAAAATCATTATTATTATTTTTAAAAATCTCTCATTCATCATAATTCTAAACTTATTTTTGTTTTTCTTATTAGTTATCTTTATACCAAAACACCCATTTCTTAATCAAATACTTAAAAAATTTCAAAAATAATTGTCATTTTCACCATTTTAAGTAAACGCTACAATTCAAAATATTCTTGTCACTATCACGACATTGCCCTTTTACAAGAATCATTTTAACAACCATAATCAACGATAAAAAATCAATTTTTTAAATATAAATTAACATAGGTGGAACGCATTTTTTTAATTGAAAAAATCGAAAGATACAATATCTTCAAAATCACAACTAGGAAAAACAACTATCTTTACCAAAACAAGTTAAAAATAAAGATTCCCTCCACTTCATCGCCAGTAGCTAAATTAGGTCACAACCTGCCAAATTTATTACAATCGTTAATATTCGAGGATAAATACACTCCCTCGTCTTTTCCTTTTACATGCATATTTAATCATCAACAAATCTCTCTCAACAAACGTTACAACACCCTCACATCACTATCTCCAATTGACAACAATTATTAGTGCGCGACTTTACACACAAATCCAATTTCGAGCCCCACAAGCTCCATATCGCCCACTAAACACTCAAAAAATTACGCATTAAACATGCCATATCAACTAACAGTCAAAAATTCTCGATCTGTTTCATACAACCACCACCCATGACTTTAGTGAATTTGTTATTCATGTTGAAACAGGTTAGATTTTGTACCAAAAACAACGACTTCACGTGACACATTTTCATTCACAATTTTTCACTTCGTGTCACAGTGCCACGCCACAAAACTTTTTCACTTTTCAGGCCAAAGACGCCTTCATGCCTGTGACACTTCTCACCCCAAAGCGTGTCCACGTCGAAAGTCGCACTTTCACTCATATTTAAACCTGACATCACTGAATAACATTTTTACTAAGTCTAAACTAACTTCGAAACACAACAACTAAGAACACCGAGGAAATCATATCTTTCAATTATAACAGAAAATTGCCAACCTCGACAAAAGAAGCGAGAGAAAATCAGTTTCAAGTAAACGACAAAAATAACAAACATCCCGCAAGAGTGACCGCCAGTAATAGGATCCCTCGAATCTATTTCAGTTACAACGCCCCGTCCACCATCCTCCCTCCCCGCTCAAAGGCAGATGTAAATGACCGCTATTTTCATTCATGATCGCCATTTTTTTTAAACACATGTGTCACACTAACCGTTTAGGTTTTCTTACAAATCTCACCAACGCCTTAATCACAGCACACACACAACATACATTAAACATTTTACGTGTTAATTGATATCACCAATTAAAACAATTTGGTTAAGTCTTATATAGACCTTATGACGCAAAAGAGAAATCATTCTCTACATATCAGCATTTTGGACAAATCAAAATGTCATTTCACATATTCCCAGTTTCAGAGAGTCATAGAAACACCGATGTTTACCAATGGGATATGATCTAGTTACATACCACAGTTGTAACTTTTCTTCAAAAGAGACTATTTTGTTCAATTTTCCACTACCCATCATTTATCCAATCATTAATAACCTTTAATTACATTCAAATTTTTTCGTATAAAATCTTTAAATTTTAATTATTTATTTTTTACCTTTCAATTATATAATCAAATTTTTAATCCAACATTATTTAAAAAAAACTTTAACCAAATTTACTTTTATTTTTCATGATATTATTTTAGCATGGCAAAACATTTAATTGTTTCAATAATCATTTTAAATTCATTATTATATCTTTTATATATTACATGTTTGATTTTGTCCACTTTCACTTTTTTTTATCCGCAATCATATTTCTATATTTTTATTAACTATATTTTATATTTGTTTAAATAGCTTTATTATATGATAATGTTTAACATCAATTATCGGGCATCTACAACAATCGTTTTCAACAATCATATTCTTTAACCAATTCCCTATATTTTTCATCACTATCTTTTCAACCATTGCTTCACTTCATTGTAGAAAAACGACAGCACTGCTTGACAATTTTTTTTATTTCGTAATTTTAACAAACTCTTTGAACACAGTTCCCCAGATTTAAAATTCCCAACTTCTGGTCTGAACACGCTTCAAGAATTAATTTCAATCATCCGCAGAGCAATCACCAACGCATGCACAAAGCGTTCACTTTTTCAACTTTCAAATTTTTTTTTCAGCTCTAGCGGACCACAATCAACCTTTGATTTCATGTCAAGTCAGACCACCTACTGTCGCAACTACAATAATTCTACTTATCGCATGGCTCTACCACCCCTTTCAATCATATTAATAAGCAACTTTTCTTCAACAACTTTTAACCCAATAACCCTAAAATTGTGACAAAACACTGTAACCCTTATATAGGATCACAAGTGAAACATTGCCTAGGAAGACGCTCAAGTCTATTTCCTCGCTTTGCACCTGGATCTAAGTATTTGGTTTACATATGCACTCCTTACAATTGCATATTCTTCAACTACTAACCCTTTCCAACGCCCGCCAATATTCTCTTAGAATGTGAATTTTAATGTCATCATTTTATTTTAATCATCATTTTTTAAAAATCAAACAAAAATGTCACTTTTATTTCACTTTTATATATCCAAACAAATCATCTTGTTATAGCCCTTTTTAGCCCTCACAGTTTAAATTAATTAAAATAAATTTTAATTACTTACCTGTGTTAGAGAGGCTTTACCCGCTTAAACCCGGATAAACCCTTTCACTCCCGGGGCCCATCTATGGTAATTTAAGCCAACAACCCCATATTGTAAATAACTTATAACAAAATTTTAATGTTGTATAATAGAAACACATCTGTAAATGATTATACGCATTATTGACATGTGCCATTACATCACCATATGTAATGTACTTTGTACAAACTGAGGATAAATAAATAAAACTCTGTAATAGATTAAGAGTTGAGCTAACGCAAAAGGTCAAAACGTCTAAAATCGAGATAGATTTAGAATTCCCACAACAAGGTCTAAATATGGAAACTGCCACGGCGCCAGTAGAATTTCACCAGATGACCCACGCCCCTGTCGCATAAGGCCCCCGTCTTAACCTATAAATACAGTCACTTCACGATCGGCGTGGGCCCATGTCGGTTGTACCCCAGGTCCATCTCATCCATCATGTAGACCAGTAAGAAATCTTCTATCTCTCCATCTTTCGCTCCTAGCTCAACTTTTATCTGTTCACGGAACTTTCTTAGTGCAAATGTGTCTTCGTTTTTTGTGTATGGACATTCCCAAGCTTTCCACTCTGCCTCGACCACGACTGCCTGTACTTTGTGAGAACTTTTAAAGGTCTTCCAAGGTGCAGAGAGGTACTGGAAAACTCCTTATCCTGACTGTTCTTTTCGGTCAACACAGTATTGCGAGAGTCAACAGGACCCCATCACATAGTTTAAGTCGACTGGATACCTCACCACATCACATTTCTAGTCGACAGGATTCTACAAGAGCTACCAGAACTTCACCACATTACTTATATATATTGTTACATCATGATTAATGGCATAATGGAAACATGCCATAAATGGAACAATATATATATATATAGACTATTTCTTACCAAAAAAAAATACAAATACATGTGCCGCAGCGTGGATATTTATAACTTAAATATGAAAATAAAATTCAAATTTTAAAATGTTTAAAAAATATTTTAAAAATATATGAAAGATTTTAGGACAACCAAAATTAATATAATTAATCTATGAATTTCTTCTAAAATATCGGTGGTTTTGTGATGGTAATTCTCTCTTTGTGTGTGTGTGTGTGTGTTTATGCTATTATATTCATTAAAAATGAGAGATTCTAAAAGTAACCGTTGATATTTGTTCTTGATATTCTTGTAGTAGAATTCGGCTTCTGATACTTGTATGTTAAAATTATGATCAGTTTGAACAATACGTTGATATATCATGGGGACAATTGGTCTTTAGTTTTGATATTTCTATTGTGTTCATTTAGTCTAATCTGGATTGATTTCCCTGTCTCAACTATGTAGGTAGCATTGCAATCTTGGCATTGGATTGAATAAACTGCATTAGTTTGAAGATGCCACTACAAGAATATCAAGAACAAATATCAACGGTTTCTTTTGCAATCTCCTATATCTAATGAATATAGTAGCATAAACAGAAAGAGAGAATTACCATCACAATACCGATATCTTAGAAGAAACTCATAGTTTAATTTTATTAATTCTAGTTGTCCTAAAAATGTAAATAGACATATTCTATAAATTTAATATAACCCCCCCCCCCCCAAAAAAAGAGAGGCAAATATCTATCATATATTTTTAAAATGATTTTTAAACATTTTTGAATTTTATTTTCAGAGGTTTAAGTTATAAAAAAAAATATCCACGCTGCGCACGTACATTTGTAAATATTTCTTATAAGAAATAGTGAATTGTTTTAATTAAGCCCATTGAAGAGTGATTAACGCTTGAAAGCTTGCAATTAAAAATAAAAATAAAAACTCACCGTGTGAAAATATTTGTAGTTTTTAAACTAAGTATAGCATACGTAGAAAATCTCCCAAAAAAAGGCAAATTGTAAATAAAACCAAGAAGACATAGGTCAGAAGGACAGCTCAGGTAGTTGGCGACTTCAGTAAGCTACAGGAACTAACTAAACAGGTTAACTAACTAACTAATTAAATAAATAATAATAATATGATTATAGCGAGCATGGTTGAGTTAGGTGATGCAAATAAAAAAAAAAAAATTCATACATTGATATTACAGTCCAAAAATAAGAGATTTTGTTTTTATTCATAAAAATATATTGAATCAATAATTCCTTCTCTAAACTTTTAATAACGAACCACTTGATGAGGAAAGAGTTTCTTTAATATACAATATCACAAGCTTTCGGGCACAAATCACCCTTCTACTGGTGTAAAACGAGACAAAACATTAGTGGCAATCAGCTATGTATATATATACAAAAAGTAAGAAAATAAGACAGATATGTAAAATTGTGCCAGAGAAATTAACATAATATTGGAGGATTATTCATAGAAGTTAAGCAAAGCAAGTAATTATACATATAATACATGGCTATTACAGAAACTAAGTATGAACAACGACTATAAACCGAAATAAAATAAAATAAAATAAAATAGAAATAAAATAAAATAAAAATAAACCAAAACTGCCATTGACGTGTAAAAGTATAAATAGGTTATGAAAACTAAATCTTTCAGATAGGAGGTTCCAGTACTAAATTATCATATATTTCAGGAAGGTCTATTGCTCTATTGATGCTTTTAAATTTTTTGGTGAGTATAGCCTCTAGGACCAATCGCTGGTGCTTATTCTTAATCTCATGATAGTGGGCCGAGGCGTTATAGATATTGAATGAAAGGAAATATCCCCGCTCTCTAGTTTACCAACACATACGGGACACAGGCCACACATTCAATATCTATAACCCCTCGGCCCACTATCATGAGATTAAGAATAAGCACCAGCGATTGGTCCTAGAGGCTATACTCACCAAAAAATTTAAAAGCATCAATAGAGCAATAGACCTTCCTGAAATATATGATAATTTAGTACTGGAACCTCCTATCTGAAAGATTTAGTTTACATAACCTATTTATACTTTTACACGTCAATGGCAGTTTTGGTTTATTTTTATTTTATTTTATTTTATTTTATTTTATTTTATTTCGGTTTATAGTCGTTGTTCATACTTAGTTTCTGTAATAGCCATGTATTATATGTATAATTACTTGCTTTGCTTAACTTCTATGAATAATCCTCCAATATTATGTTAATTTCTCTGGCACAATTTTACATATCTGTCTTATTTTCTTACTTTTTGTATATATATACATAGCTGATTGCCACTAATGTTTTGTCTCGTTTTACACCAGTAGAAGGGTGATTTGTGCCCGAAAGCTTGTGATATTGTATATTAAAGAAACTCTTTCCTCATCAAGTGGTTCGTTATTAAAATAAAAATATATATGATAAAATAAATATTATAGGAACGCGCATAAAAATACATTTGATTATTATATTAAATTATTAATATAATTTACAAATTTTTAAAACAGATTATCATATAAAAATAATGATCATATTTCATTTTTATTCATTATTTTTATTTTCAATGTCGCTCTATTATTTTTATATATAAATTTAAAATATATTTTAAAAATAATATAAAAATTATATTTCTCACTATTTATCTTTTCTAGCCAAAATATTCTGAATTCAAAATGGAGATTATAAGAGTAGTTTCCTATGTTCCCAAATTTGAGGGTTTAGAGCTCTCAAAAGTTCAATGCGAAAATCTTTTGAAAAGGAAAAAGTTAATTTTATTGGTAGATTTAGACGAAACGCTTATATATTTCGATGTAGAAACATTACAATTAACTTTGAGACCTGGTTGCCAGGATTTTTTGAAGAAACTTTCTAAATATTTTTTCATGATTGTATGCACCAAAGGCACCTATCGCTATGCCTACAATGTAGTGGAATTGCTTGACCCCGAAGAGAAATATTTTGGCAAGCGAATTATTTCAAGAGAATTCTTCAGAGATGAAAGCAAGAAGGAAGTTATGCATCGACTTTTCAAGGCATATCCACAAATGGTTGTTGCCATAGATGACAGGGAAGACATGTGGGGAGAAAACCTCCTAAATATTCCACCATTTGAACCAGCCCCCGACTATAGCTTACAGCACGATCATTGGCTTGAAGTCATTAAGGCCAAACTCTTGCAGCTACATTGCTTGTTTTTTGAGAATGTTTTGTATTTAAATAAGGCTTCAGAGAAAAAAACTTCCAACTTTGAGGTAAAGGAATTACTTAAGATAATTAGGATGATTGATGTTAAATTTACTTCGGAAGAATATCTGCGAATGATCAGAAGACCCGTGAAAACATATTGTCTGAGAGGAGATAGATTCTTTTTAGAGAAATCATAATGAATGAGACACAAAGTGATTCCATTAGACCCTCCCTATGTTTATATATAATTTCATTGTAAATGCATATTTTGACAAGGGCAATTCTTTGGAGGCCTTCATCTGATGACTCGATTATATCGAATCCTTTACTAAAGTCCTTATATAATAAAGGCAACCTGTTTTTAGGCTGCCAATGGGCTCGTGAGGCTTCTCACAGTCAAATGTCAACCCTACCTCCCCGTGGTGCAGCCTGGGTAACGCTAACAGGGCTCTGGCGACCGAAAAGTAGCGGTATATCTACAACAGGATTAAAACTTAGATGCAACCAGACTCTCCTGTAAACTATACTACATTGACTGTTGATAATATATATATCCCATGTAACATATTTCCAATAACAATAAATACATTTTTTTTCTGATATATAGCGTTAAAATTATTTTTATTTCCTAATAACACTGTGTAACGCGTTGATTTTCAAATACTTTATTCCAACATCTCAGCAACCCACTGTCATACACATTTAAGATATTCTATTTTGTTAGAGGTTATTTGATATCTAGTTTTGAATGGTCTGATATGTTTAACACCCGTAGAGCACACAGTGTATCAATAATGCAACTTTGGAATATGGTTTGAAAAAAAGGTTGAGATAAATCATTTTAATCTATACTAGCGGACGTACCCGGGTTTTACCCGAGTAAAGGTTTGTCTAACGAATCTCTCGATAAAGTGAACATTTTTTTCCCGGTCCCTTGAAAAATACTCGATAAGTTGAAAAATTCAATATTAATTGGTTCCCTCGGTAATTGGAAGTTGAAGGAATAGTATCTTGCCTTGGAATTGTATCAGTATTCTTGTCTCAAATAAATTGCCGTGTCATCCTGAATTTTGTCTTTCCTAATTTTCTACATTACAAAATCATCGTATCATCATGATAATATTTAGAGCAGATTGTTGAATTATAACAGATAAATTAGAATATTTATCTTGATTATTTCTAGGCGAAAAGTTATTTCAAAAATTTTATTTGCTAGAAACCTTCCCAGTACTATACTAAATAACTTCCCAAAGTTTCATGGCGTTCCAATGAGTGGTTTGGTCAGGCATAAAGGACTGACACACACACATACATTCATTTTTATATATATAGATTATAATGCCTACCTGCAAAATGGTGTTTTCCATAGAAGGTTTACTTATTAAATCTATGTAGGTTACATAAATCATAATGTGAAACACCAATTTTTGCGTTGAAAGAATCTATACCATAACTTATCATGACCGAGTCTCCGATGAGAGACCGTCTCCTTTTGAAAGGTCTTTCATAAAAATGGAAATTTTGACAATGAAAACTGTTCTTTGTATACAGGTGTCCGCTCTAGAATGTTGTATTGTAAATTAGTAGATGAAGATATTCGTGTTATAAAAAGGTGTATATAGATTTTAAAATGTATCAAAACAACGCATCTCTGCGCAGAACACACATATTCTTGTGAAAAAATATACCACAAAACTAGCTTTGGTAAATTCAGGTGAAGGTCAACCTTTATGCCATAGTCCTCAAAACAGAGACGGCGGCTTTTATTTTATAACAGCCTATAAGAGCATCTATGAAATAGATTAATTCAGTCATTAAACCATTGCCAGATTTTCCAGGAGCCAGGTGTTGTGGTATATTCTTTCAACATAAACTATGCGATTTGCGTATAGATGATGAACCAAATATTGGTACATTTTAAAATAGAATCACCTTTTTTGGAAATAATTATTTTAAGAAATTACTATAATATATAACATGGTCAGAATATATATTTCCGATTCTCCAATAAGTAAATCTTGAAGGATAAGTTTTTTTTTATATATATAGAGAGAGAAATGCAATCTGTTGGTAAAATGTCCTTCTGAGCTTATCTAACTTTTTAAATATATCAGAAATCTTGGAAGTGTTAATAAGTTTGTCGTGGTTTTTTTTACTACCAATATATCATCTATACATGTCCAAAAAGGTAAGAGCCAGTGGTCGTAGAAGCGTGAACCACAAATATTTTGTCATTAAAATTTACAATATATACACAACAAAAAATATGCATAAGAACACAAAAAGAGATTCAAGTTTAGAATATTTAATTAAATTTATATAAAGACTTAAAATAAAGGGAGAGGATTAGAAGAAAACTAGTTACCAAAAATAATAAACAACCCATATCGCCCATCTACTTTAGTTTAGCAAACCCATAACCAGGGCAATGTCCAGGATTGAAAAAGCAAGTCGAGCGCGTCCAGAGGCCCGCGCTACCCATTGCTTAGTAACTCCTGCTCGAGACCCTTGCTTAAATTTTTTATTCCCTGATTTCAAAAATTAAATCCCAATATCCACCTACTTGACTCTATTGTTGACTAACTCGCCCAAATCTACACGACCCCTCGCTACTCTGTGTTGGTCTCATCCATGGTGTAGGTCTACTGCTCAGCTATCTCTCTAACAGGATGTTCCTGCAGCAGTACCGATTTCAGTATCCAGCGCGCGCAGTGAATCCTGGAGCCCCATTAGGCAGGCGAGCTGAAGCTGGCCCGCGATGTCCACCCTCGAAAACAACGCAGCAGGATGCCCCCGCGAAGACAGGAGGCTCGGCTTGTTCTCCATACGAATCCTTCCAGCTCCGCCTGCAAACTGCTGATGATGTTTTCAGGCGGAACGTAGTCGTGTAGTACATGGATCATAGGACCAGGCCGCGTGGGCACGACCCAGCAATGACAGAGCGCGGATGAAGGGAGATTACTCCGCGATAGATCGCTCCAGCAGCCCCATCAGGTGGGAGGCGACGTAGTTCTGGATAGAGATCGTGCAGCCCTGGACTCGGACGTCCAGGAGATTCCCAAAGGAAATCCGTCCGATGCTTTCAGGAACCGCACCAGAACTTGTAGTTATTATCGAAGTTGACAGCCACCCCGGAGGCCATGCGACTCTCTTCGAAGATCAGGGGTACGAGCTTAAACTGAGCGTTGTTCCTGATGAATAGAGCGATATCATTCGCATAGGCGACCACGTATCCGCGGCTCAAGATTCTCTCGAGGCGGGGTATCAGAAGCCCAACTCCGATGCTGAAGAGGGCTGCGCTGGCAGCCCTGCCTCACCCCATTGAGAAGCGGGAAAGCCTTATTGTAAACATCTCCCGGATGGCTGCACCTACTTCCCTGTAGAGGATCGAAACCTACTCTAGGAAGGCAGATGGTAGGTCTAGTTTCTCCAACAGATCGAATAGACAGTTCCTGCTCAGGCTGTCGAACGCCGACTTCAGGTCCAAAGAGATGGCAGCCATCGGCGTGTCATGTCTCGTTGCTCGAGCGACTTTGTAGGACACTTGCACAATGTACCAGGAGAATGACCGTCCCGATATGAATAGTAAATATGAAACTCCGACACTTGGTTTGGCAGATGATACAACAGACGGCCCACAAGCACGCAGCTGAGGAGCCTCTAGTCGGACGTTGCTGGGATAATTGGCCGGAGTGCCAAAAACCCGGACCACCGTGCGACTTCGGCAGCAGGATGAACTTCTTGTATTTTGAAGAGGCTTCAAAGAGTTACCGAAGTACTTCGGCGAAGAAATCTTCAAAAGGTTTGTTTGACTCGCAGAGCAATCCGCCTCATCCCAAAGCAGGGCCGATTGGTAGGCGATGGATGGCTGCCGATATCTGGTCGCGGGAGATATCGACGAAAATAGCTGGTCTTTCGCGTCAAACTACAAGGAGTCACATCAGCGAGGAAATCAGCAATGGCTCCAGCCAAGCTAGCAGCCAGAGCGAAGTGACTGCTCAAGCATTCCCAAAGGAAAAGTCTTAGCTGGCTCCCATAGATGCTGCCGTCGTCGTCGGTGTTAGTGGAAGGATAGCGACATCTTGCTCTGAGGGAACTCCCGAAGTAGGAGCTTCAGGAAGTGGTTTGCTCCCTCGATGTATCCACTGCCGGACTCGGCGACGGCAAGCGTGAGGGCCTTATCTCCGCGACCAGATCTGCCTTGATGCCGGTTCATTGTTCCCATAGCATCGGGATGAAGATTTTGCTAAGTCTTCGTATATTTCACCGATAAACATTTCCATTAGATCGACAAACAGGTCTGACCGTATAATCTTGCCGATGCAGGGAAGTCTTATAGAAGCTAGTTATTACGCTCAGATCAGGACAGCATGGTGGTCCAAGTAGGCATAATCAATAGTTTGGTAGTGGCACGCTCTCAGAAGCCTAATGAAAAGTAAGATTCTCTTCAGACGACGCGCGTCGACCCGACAATCGATTATGGCGATACTATATGGTTTACTCCAGCACAGCATCAAAAAAGGTTGCTACGTCAAACAACTCTGTGGAACAATTAATTAATATATATATACAACACTTGTCATATTTTCTACTTCTGTGAACAATGCATATTCAATTTTGGCCTCATAAGTCATCACATTTTCAAAGTTAGCACCATCACCTTCCAATCGAACTGTTTAATTTCTCTCATTTTAGCTCTGCGTGAATCAATTTTCTCTCGCATATGAGCGAACAGAAAGTCTGCTGAATAGCCAATATGTAAGTTGTTACCCTATCTGGCGAAAGAGATAAATATAAGAGGTAAGTTTGTCCATGTTCTCCCATTTAACAGGTGTTTTGGTTGTGGGATCATCATTCTCAATGAGGACTTAGATGTCCTTTCCAACGACGTCATAAGATCAACTTCCTATGGTTCCTTCAGCTGATGCCATCTGATCGCCAATACCGAAGCGTTTGGTCAACTCAGGCATGATGTCGTTGTGGATCCTCCTCGTTACTGATTCTCTCAATAAACGGGGCTGATTCCAGTATCTATCTATCTTTTCTTTCACTATTTCCTTGCTGCTGATTTTGACAATAATCAGGTATGCGTTAGGTGAGACAGTCTTCTTCTCTTCAACTTCTAGGTTGAAAACTGCTAGTCCTTTCCCAGTTCCTGGTTTTGGGATAATGGTCCTCGTCATTCCAAGTTGAGATTTGATTTCATGAGATCCACAAGGGATCTATGGTCTCCAGGTGGATGTTTCTCAGTTTTTCAAGACTGGTGTTGTGGCTTTGACCTGAGTCCGCTAGTTTGTGGAGACGGTCATAAGATGGCGTCTAATTTGACGGGAGAGGCGATCATTATTTTTGTATATAGATTACTAGAACATTAACTCGTTCCACGAACGGGTCTAGAACGACAGCCAGTTCTAAGTCTTATTCAAGTTTTACCTTAAGCTAAATAATAAAGTATAGAACTTCATCACATCGCGCACATAAGAAAGAAAATTATAAAATATTTAACGTAATGAATCTAACTACCCTCACGCCGCTAAAATTTTACATTACATAATCAGATCAAGCACCATATCCCTATAATGCAATGGAAAAATTAGTTTAATAATAAATATTTTTTAAAAATAAAGAAGGTATATCCTGACCAGGTGAACGTGTGTTTTTTTTAAATTTATTTAATTTGTTTAATAAAAAAAAAAAAAAAAACGAAATTCCGCAGGACTTTGGCGTTCTGTCTTAAAATTAATTCGCAATCTTTGTGCCTCTGATATTTGCTACAATCTTGCCCAGTTCTTCTACTTTCATGTTCTCGACATAATATTTTATGGGATAATCTTGAAGCTCTTTTTTTTTCAACTTTTTTCAGCTCGCTTTTCTCTCCAAGCCTTGCATTAACATCTTTACGTACTCTCTTCTTCACTATTATATTTCTAAGGATTTTCTCTCGTTTTCTATTTACTTTATTAGAAATAAAATTGCCACGTAGAAAATACATATCTCAGAGAATGACACAAAAATAAATTTTATTTCAAAACAATTAAAACTTGTAAAATATAGAAGAATGGTCCATTCAAAGAACGGGTCTACAATCATAGCCAGTCCCAAGTCTCACCTTAATACATCTAAAGGATAAGTTTGTTCAAAAGAGACTATGTGTGTTTTACTAAGATATTCAGAGAACTATACCTAAATATAAAAAATGTGAAAAAAATTATAATCAAGATATTATGTTTAAATTAACATAGAATCGACAATAATTTGATAGTAACAGATCCAAGTATTTTTATTTACAGTGTAAAGAAATGTATATTAAATTTAATAATATTTGTAGATATATTTTGAATTATATAGCAGCAAATATTATTTAAGAAACTGATTATTTATATTATGCTTATTGTATATATTGTCAGACATTTCTTTCTTTTGTACACAGTTCTCTATCCTCGTTTTTTTTTCTCTCTCTCTTTCTCCTTGTTAATATAATTTTACGGCCTAAAATTATTGTAAAAATATATGTATAGACAAATGTAAAGGCATACATGTATGACAGCGCAAGTATCCCTAGGGGGACATAGCGCTTTAAATTTAAATAAATAAATTATTATCTATTCTCTCAATATATATATATATATATATATATATCATGAGACCTATCACCTTGCATCATAAATTTAATTTAATTTAATTTATTTATTTCGTCTCAGTCTACAGGTGTTACATTCAAGTCACCTTGGTCAGTTGGTGGAGGTAGCACCTTGCAGGGGGGCATTTTATTCAAACTATATACAAATAGTTTTTATATATGTTTAGTGTAAAACCACATTTGAAAATTAGCCCGCATGTGTTTCTTTTCAACGAAAAATCAAAATTTATACCATTACTTTATGTATTATTTACGAACGGAAAAATATGTCCAGGGTAGCCTAGTGGAATCTGCCCGGTAAGCGGAACACTGTAGGTTCGCTTCCCATCCCTGGACACTTTTATTTTTCCGTTTATCATTGCTCTTCACAATTCATCCTTTCATACCTCATCCCTAAGGTTAAAAATAATCGTTATTTCTCCTTAAAATAAATTTCGATTTTTCGTTCAAAAGAAACACATGCGGGATAATTTTCAAATGTCGTTTTACAATCACAAGCCGCATTATATTATATTGTATTATATGTTTAGTGTGTAGTATCAGCATTAATTTTCTCCAATTTTCTGACTCGCAATGATAATTAAATTATTTGTAAAATTATTTTTAAATGGGACATTTTTTTTTTAAATAATGGAACCATGACCCCCATTTTAGTAAAAATATGAATAATATTTTTTTTTATATTGATATCAGGGGCATATTTTAAAACAATTAAACGAATATTGATTTTTAAAGACTTTTGCAAAAAATATAAGAAAATATACTATGGTGATATTTTAAACATTTTATTTGATTGTGTTTTCAAGAAGGTTCATGATAGAAACCTTGAAATAGATAATTGTTCATACACAACACAAATAAAATCAATTTTTCGAAACAAATAGGATCATCTTTAATAGATTTTAATAATATGAACAACTAGCGAATATACCCGGCTTAGCCCGGTTTGTTTTACCTGAGTAAAAGTTTGCCAAACGAACATTTGTTGACTATGTCGCGATCCTACTAAATCCATTATTGACAAGATAAATTGATATTTGTTATTCATCTGTAGTAAAAACATTGAGAAATTTTGCATGTAGGTAGCTGAATATATAGATTAACAAATTTGTGTTATTCAGAGAGTGAAATTAGACAATAAACAATCCATTTATCATATTTCAGTTGTAAAATTATGATAATTACACTGGTCTCAACATTTCCCCCCAAGAAAAACCTGATCACGTTTCTAGTATAAATTTTCATGCTGAACTGAAAAATATAATAATATAATTTCCATCACCCATGGTTTTTGTGCGCCAAACTTTTTTTAGTGTTAATAAATGCGAACAATGTTACGTGTAAGAATTTTTGCATGAACCTTATTACATTACATTGGTTAACCAAAAATATTTTTCTTTGTCCCAAAAGAAACAGAATTTTATTTAAATGAAGCTTTTTGTGCTGATTCCAAATATACAATTAGTTTATTTTCTATCACGCAATGTTTCTGAGAGACACCTATTTGATATTTAAAATATGTTTAATATTAATTTTATATTGTGTGAAAAGTAGTGGCAGTGGATTTTCTTCTTTGATTGTGGTACATTCTTCTTGAATGTCCAGCAGTAGTCAGCAAGCACACCGGGACTCCATTTACCTTGGTACCGCTTCTCCATGCTTGATATATCTTGATGAAACCTCTCACCATGCTCATCGCTAACTGCACCAAGATTGTCGGGTAATACATCTAGATGTGAATGCAGGAAATGGATCAAGAGAGACATGTTACATCCCAGTGTTTTGTAGGAAAGTAAGAGTTCATCAACTAAGTCACTGTAGTTTTCGGCCTTAATACTTCCCAAAAGGTTCTTACAGACCTTTTAAAAAGGATTCCATGCTGCTGCTTTAACTACATTTAAGCTATCTTCAAAATGACCATCCTGCAGAAATTTTCGAATCTGAAGTTCACCGAAAATGTCTTCTTTAATTTTCGCATCACTTATGCCAAGGAAATTTTGCTTCAAATAGGCAAATCCAGCAACATTTGGATTCATTGTCTTGATAAAGTTCTTCATTAATTCCTGTTCAATATGTAATGGTGGTAAGCAAATATTTTTCAGATTTACTATAGAAAAATGCAATATTTTAAAGTCTTGGAGTAAGGGCTTCACGGTTCGGCCAGTTCTTTCTTTGTCTCTACTATCTCACTCACATAAAAAAAAAAAACAAGATTTTGTATATCCTTACTGTAAACCAAGCAAGAGAGCAATGGCTTTCAAGTCACCGCAGATTTTACAGCTGCTTTTGTCGTACTTTACCTTTTTCAAAAGCAGTTTCCTTCTTCCGTAACTCTCATGCTGAATGTGTGTGTGCTATTGGCACCGATGGGAGCTTATTACCGTTGTGAAGGAGAACAGCTTTCAAACTAACTTTAGAGGAATAAGCGCCACTCTTCTGTATTATGTTCATCACCAAGTACATCCATTAGACTAACAACATCGTTGTAGTACGCTAAGTCATTTTTTTTTGTCAAAAGTCTTGAAATTCAGCTTGTCCTTGGCGAAAAAAGCATATTTTTGTGTCCTTATGCATATGCGGCAGATTCCAATTTTTCAAACCTATAAGCTGAAAGTTCACTCTGTTTTATTTTATTTTATTTTTATTATTATTTTTTTCAGCAAATGCAAATCACGTCGAGGTCATTCAAATCTCCTTTAGTTGATAAATGAGTTTCGGATGAAATATGTGCTTTTAAATTTGTATCATCCGACTCTAAATTCAACATTATATTAACAAATCAAAATGATTTTTAGGGAAAGATGTCCTCGTGTCAGGATGGCCGAGTGGTCTAAGGCGCCAGACTCAAGAGTAAATCTTGGTCCGTAGCGGGATTGAGTGTTCTGGTCCACTAATGTGGGCGTGGGTTCGAATCCCACTTCTGACACTTTTTTTTATTATTTTTTTTTTCCAGAGCTCTATGATTGTTTTTATTTTCCCTGTGGGCGGCATGAAATTCGAGCATTTTTTAAAATCGTAAAATCAACTTTTAATTACATTTATTTAATACAAATTATCAAGAAGGGGTTAAATTGTTGTATGTTGTACATGTGTTGATGTTCTTTAAATATTATATATTGAATATTCACACCCACTTAAATCCCCCACTCGATATCTCTATAGAAGCTTATATCGAATATCTAAACACCTTGAAAACGGGCCCCCATGAATGACACCCGAGTCCTTTCTCTCTACCTTCCTCTCCTTTACCAAAGATAAACTATTATACCAAATTACTACAACAAAATATCATCACCATTTATGCAGATGGATCCCAATCATCAGAAAGAGTTGGGGCTGGAGTTGTCCTGCCCTCTCCCCTACAACTTAAACTTCACCAGGAGTGTTCAGCGTTTCAAGCTGAACTGCTAGTCATACTTTACGCAACAAATATCATTCAGCTTTTCCCGCACGAACACTTTATCATTGCTTCAGACTGTCAATCGGCTCTTTCGGCCATATGTAGATATTGGCCCCCAAGAACACAACTGATCATTGAAATCATTTACAACCTGCATTATACACCAAATGTACAATTCTGCTGGGTCAAAGGCCACAGGGGTATTGCAGGAAATGAACTGGCGGACCAGACAGCAAAAGTCGCAGCACATTCTAACCTGCCACTATCTTTTACCATCCTCCCGCGTACGGTAAAAAGAACAAATAATGTGGAGAGACTTCTGCATAAAGATGACTCTACCAGAAATCGACGAATATTTACTGCTACCCTGAAACCACTGCTCACAATTTTCAACACACAAAAAATGTATTTACCTCAACAAAAATTCTGACTGGTCATGATTATATTCAGGCAGACTTTGCAATGGTGCAAATAAGACCCAACTTGCCAAGATGAATACCAAACCGTGGGCCACCTCTTCTTCACCTCTCTGTCCAACCTTCCAATACCAAAGATTCCTGACGGCCACCCTCCTAGGGATCACCAACCTAAGTATAGCATGATTCAAGATTAAAATGGGGAGAGCGTGTTTAAAAACTACTAATATTTTCTCACAATGAGTTTATTTTTATTTTAAATTGCAAGCTTTCAAGCGATAACCGTTCTTTTAATGGGCTTAATTAAAGCAATTGAGAGAGAGAAAGAGATTGAAATTGATTTATTACAATTTTCATATAAGATGTAAGGTTAAATAAGGAATAAATATATATATATATAGAGAGAGAGAATTTCTTACAAAAAAAAAATTACAAATACACGTGCCGCAGCGTGGATATTTATAACTTAAATCTGAAAATAAAATTCAAATTTTAAAATGTTTAAAAAATATTTTTGAAATATATATAAAAGATTTTAGGACAACCAAAATTAATAAAATTAATCTATGAATTTATTTTAAAATATCGGTGGTTTTGTGATGGTATTTCTCTCTTTCTGTTTATGCTATTATATTCATTAGAAATGAGAGATTCTAAAAGTAACCGTTGATATTTGTTCTTGATATTCTTGTAGTAGAATTTGGCTTCTGATACTTAAAATTATGACCAGTTTGAACAATATGTTGATATATCATGGGGATCATTGGTCTTTAGTTCTGATATTTCTATTGTGTTCATTTAGTCTAATCTGGATTGATCTCCCTGTCTCACCTATGTAGGTAGCATTGCAATTTTGGCATTGGATTGAATAAACTGCATTAGTTTGAAGATGCCACTACAAGAATATCAAGAACAAATATCAACGGTTTCTTTTGCAATTTCTTATATCTAATGAATATAATAGCATAAACAGAAAGATATATTTACCATCACAATACCGATATCTTAGAAGAAATTCATAGTTTAATTTTATTAATTCTAGTTGTCCTAAAAATGTAGATAGACATATTCTATAAATTTAATATAATCCCCCCCCCCCCCCCCCCCAAAAAAAAAAAAAGAGGCAAATATCTATCATATATTTTAAAAATGATTTTTAAACATTTTTGAATTTTATTTTCAAAGATTTAAGTTATAAATATCCACGCTGCGCACGTACATTTGTAAATATTTCTGATAAGAAATAGTGAATTGTTTTAATTAAGCCCATTGTGAAGAGTGATTAACGCTTGAAAGCTTGCAATTAAAAATAAAAACTCACTGTGAGAAAATATTTGTAGTTTTTAAACTAAGTATAGCATACGTAGAAAATCTCCCCAAAAAAGGCAAATTGTAAATAAAACCAAGAAGACATAGGTCAGAAGGACAGCTCAGGTAGTTGGCGACTTCAGTAAGCTACAGGAACTAACTAAACAGGTTAACTAACTAACTAATTAAATAAATAATAATAATATGATTATAGCGAGCATGGTTGAGTTAGGTGATGCAAATAAAAAATAATCATACATTGATATTACAGTCCAAAAATAAGAGATTTTGTTTTTATTCATAAAAATATATATAATAAAATAAATATTATAGGAACGCGCATAAAAATATATTTAATTAATATATTAAATTATAAATATAATTTACAAATTTTTAAAACAGATTATCATATAAAAATAATGATCATATTTCATTTTTATTCATTATTTTTATTTTTAATGTCGCTCTATTATTTTTATATATAAATTTAAAATATATTTTAAAAATAATATAAAAATTATATATCTCACTATATAGCTTTTCTAGCCAAAATATTCTGAATTCAAAATGGAGATTATAAGAGTAGTTTCCTATGTTCCCAAATTTGAGGGTTTAGAGCTCTCAAAAGTTCAATGCGAAAATCTTTTGAAAAGGAAAAAGTTAATTTTATTGGTAGATTTAGACGAAACGCTTATATATTTCGATGTAGAAACATTACAATTAACTTTGAGACCTGGTTGCCAGGATTTTTTGAAGAAACTTTCTAAATATTTTTTCATGATTGTATGCACCAAAGGCACCTATCGCTATGCCTACAATGTAGTGGAATTGCTTGACCCTGAAGAGAAATATTTTGGCAAGCGAATTATTTCAAGAGAATTCTTCAGAGATGAAAGCAAGAAGGAAGTTATGCATCGACTTTTCAAGGCATATCCACAAATGGTTGTTGCCATAGATGACAGGGAAGACATGTGGGGAGAAAACCTCCTAAATATTCCACCATTTGAACCAGCCCCCGAATATAGCTTTCAGCAGGATCATTGGCTTGAAGTCACTAAGGCCAAACTCTTGCAGCTACATTGCTTGTTTTTTCAAAATGTTTTGTATTTAAACAAGGCTTCAGAGAAAAATACTTCCAACTTTGAGGTAAAGGAATTACTTAAGATAATTAAGATGATTCATGTTAAATTTTCTTCAGAAGAATATCTGCGAATGATCAGAAGACCCGTGAAAACATATTGCCTGAGAGGAGATAAATTCTTTTTAGAGAAATCATAATGAATGAGACACAAAGTGATTCCATTAGACCCTCACTATGTTTATATATAATTTCATTGTAAATCCATATTTTGACAAGGGCAATTCTTTAAAGGCCTTCATCTGATGACTCGATTATATCGAATCCTTTACTAAAGTCCTTATATAAAGGCAACCTGTTTTTAGGCTGCCGATGGGCTCGTGAGGCTTCTCACAGTCAAATGTCAACCCTACCTCCCCGTGGTGCAGCCTGGGTAACGCTAACAGGGCTCTGGCGACCGAAGAGTAGCGGTATATCTACAACAGGATTAAAACTTAGATGCAACCAGCCACTCCTGGAAACTCTACTACATTGACTGTTGATATATAATATATATATCCCATGTAACATATTTCCAATAACAATAAATTCAATTTTTTCTGATATATAGCGTTAAAATTATTTTAATTTCCTAATAACACTGTGTAACGCGTTGATTTACTTCAACCTTTTTTCAAATACTTTATTCCAACATCTCAGCAACCCACTGTCATACACATTTAAGAAATTCTATTTAGTTAAAGCTTATTTGATACCTAGTTTTGAATGGTCTGATATGTTTAACACCCGTAGAGCACACAGCGTATCAATAAATGCAACTTTGGAATATGGTTTGAAAAAAAGGTTGAGATAAATCATTTTAATCTATATTATAATGCCAACCTGCAAAATGGTGTTTTCCATAGAAGATGTACTTATTAAACCTATATAGGTTACATAAATCATAATGTGAAACACCAATTCTTTCGTTGAAAGAATCTACCATAACTTATCATGACTGAGACTCCGATGAGAGACCGTCTCCTTGAGAGACCGGGTTTGCCGTGTTTTTTGGGCAGTGTTTCATGAAAGTCTCCAAGATCAAGTTCCAAAATGACTTTATTAGGAACCACTCACAAAGAACAACCTAGCTAATGATATTTTTACATATACAGTCTATTCACATATTTATGGTACAATGGCTACTCAGCCTTGTGCGGGGTCTTGAATTCGGTGTGTTCTCTCTTCTAAAATGGATTGTTATCTTCTTTAATTTTTCGAGGTACGTGTTTTTTATTTAGTTTTTCCCACTTGTCTACATTTGTTCTCAATTGATATGAGAGTTGCCTTGGCTTGGATTTCCATTTCTTTTGTGTCTCTTAATAAATATATATTTAAACATATACATTATTATGACTAAAACCAATTTAGCATGGCCAAAAAAGTTTGTAAGCATAATGCGGATGAAATTTGCTTTGTCTGCGGTCATTTTTTTGGAAAAAAGTAAAAAATACTCATTATTTTCCGCTGTCAAGATGTGTAAAGCCTACTAATTCGGCATGCCAATTGGCGACCAAGACAAACATTGGGCACCTCACTTCAGTTGCACTAAAACACTGGAAGCATGGTTTAGAGGTTTGAAATGGGAGCCTGAGTATTTGAATTTCTTTCTCCTATGAGGTCTTGAAAATTGCTGATAAGAAAAGCTTTAAAATCCTAACTGTTTCCGAGTTGAAATCGTGTATTACAGATATCGTATTTACATAGTGGGTAATCGATTCCTACGAAATACGTTACCAAGGGGCGAAGGTAATTAGAGTCACATGCTATATTTCTTCTCCACCTTGATCCTAGTCGAGATGTGACTCTCGTAGCTTCCTCACATCTATAGCACGGATTATTGTGGGCAGATTAATTTGGGATGGGACTCGCCGAGGGCCCGATAGAATATTTCAACATCTGATTGATGAACTGCACAGTGAGACCTTCAACTAAGGACAGGCTCTGGGATTACTGTGTTTAGCATCGAGAGTTGATGAGGAGCTGTAACGTACTGTTTTGTGTCGAGCTTACAAGGGGCCTCCATTAAGAACTATAAGAATCGATCCAGTTCACTATCCTCTTGATCCTGGGTTTCCGGCGCCAGGTTTCTATGCCGCCCCACAAACTCTACCTTCCCGAACAAGTCTAGAGACTTGCTGCCGTGGTGCTGTACGCAACAACATCACCGACACGAGGTTATAGAGTTATATTTGGTCCAATGGCTGCAATCGGACTTTCCTGAAGTCCTTATTAGCATTTCAAACTGACAAAGATTATATTCCTATCTTGCTTTTTAAACGCGGTCTCCCTGCGACTCACAGGTGCGAGATCTCCAAGTACTTATCACTATTTTTTCCACTTTAACATTCTGCAGCGGGAGCAGGAATTCCAATTTGACAAGACTCACCCTTCGACTTATTTTTGGAAGTCTTAAGATGTGAAAAGATAGCACAAAAGAGAAATTGAACTGGGAGGGAGGTATCAGGGGAATAAATTAAGAAAAATAATATAAGAAAAAATATGTAAATAAGAAAATTGCGCAAGCCGTCAAGCAACCACGTTAGTTGCACGATCAGGTTGATGTCTTTTTCTTAGTCTTAAGATGTTTTCGATGCCAAACAATAACAAACTGTAGGAATTTCTCTCAATTAAAACTAAGAATATGTGATTACCTTTTCGCAACGTTTATTTCTCCGTTAAATGTAAAATATAAGGCTAAAATTATAGATAAAATATAATATCTGTTAATCTTGTTTCATTGTAGCAACACTTTACTTACACGTTGATATACATCTATATTAATAAAATGCAAATTTCATAAGTGGTGTTCGCTAAAAACTTTCGTTACAATGCATCAATTTCGACCAAATTTTCAACATTTATGTAAAACGAGATGGAGCAGGTTTTGCTTAACATCAAAATATTTTTCCTAACTTTAACATGCGTAACTTCGCTGTTATCGATTAAATACAAAAAAAAAAATCAACAGAGCTAATTTTATTTATACAAGGTGTGTCCCATAAGTTCCCGGACTGGGTCCATAAAAAAAAAGGTAAGATATTTTTTAAAAAAATTATTAAAACTTTTAAAAGTAATCCCCCCTTGCTTCAACGCACCAACGCCATCGTTTCCCCAAATTGTCGAAAGAGTTTTTAAAGAGCTCTTTTGGAATGCTCTTCAATGCCAAAAGCGATTTTTCTATTATGTCATCCCTGGTGTCAAAATGTCTTCCTTTTAGAACTGCTTTAAGTTTGGGGAACAGGAAAAAGTCATTTGGTGCGATGTCTGGGGAATAGGGTGGTTGAGGTAGGATTTCTTTCCCGTTTTTAGCCAAAAAAACTCGTCACCAAGTGCGCTGTGTGAGGGCGGGCATTGTTATGGTGTAGGATCCAGTCACCATTAGGCCATTTTTCTGGCATTTTTTTTCGAATCGCTTCCCTTAGATGGCGAATAATGTCCAAATACATTTCCTTAATAACCGTTTGGCCTGCAGGAAGATACTCGTGATGAACAATGCCCTTGTTATCCAAAAAAGAGACCAGAAATACCTTGTTTCTGGATTTAAATATCCTGGATTTTTTGGGTCTAGGCTCACCCTGACCTCTCCACTCGACAGATTGACGCTTGTTTTCAGGGTCATAGTCATAGACCCATGTCTCGTCGCCTGTGATTATCTTGTCTTTCCATTCCGGATCCGTTCTTGTCATTTCCAACATGTTCTCACAGGTTGCAAGCCGACACAGTTTTTGCTCATTAGTGAGGAATCTTGGGATGAATTTTGCAGGAGTCTTTTTGAGCTTCAAATCTTTGGTTACGATCCTTCCAATCGTTGTTTTAGAGATGCCTGTGTCTTGCTCTAGCTCCAGCAAAGTGGTTCGAGGATTTTCTTTTATCAAATCGGTGATTTTTTGCACATTTTGGGCGTTCTTGCCGAGGATCATCTTCAATAGAAATTCTGCCAGCTTTAAATCTAGAATGTCATTCAAAGCCAGTTGTTCTTTTTGGGGGGTCATTGGGGAATGCTTTATTAGGCATTTTAAAAGTTTCGGTTGCTGATATTTGAAGTTTCACACAAATTTCTATGCAAATCCTCTGCTTCAATTTTTGTTCCATCGTAAAATCGCCGCAGCGCTAGGTGTGACCTTTAAATAAATTAGAATGACCTTGGCGCGCGCTAATGTACCGCCTCGATATTGGTACCACCGTGTTCCCAGATATTTTTTCTATAATAAACAGTCAAATTTATTTACATTTTTCATTTATTTATTTTTTTTATGGACCCAGTCCGGGAACTTATGGGACATACCTTATATATAAATACAAAAAAAAAAATCAGCAATTCATTCAACTCAATCTAAAAAAATATTCAAAACAAGCAATTTTAAGATAACACCATATCTAAAACAGTCGGCCAAGAAAACAACAACGATATTACATCTTTCTCACATATTCACACACAATCCTGATTAATAATTAAAACTAATCTTTAACATTGTTTATTATACTTCATAATATATAATATTCGTTAGGCAAACTTTCACTCGGATAAAACCCGGGCGAAGCCGGGTACACATCCGCTAGTATCTGATAAATTGAAGTGGTCTTTAAACTGATGTGCTAGTTGATTTTCTTTAAATATTAAATGCTTACACCCACTTAAATCCCCCACTCGATATCTCTATAGAAGCTTATATAGAATGTCTAAAAACCTTGAAAACGGGCCTCAATGAATGACCCCCGAGTCCTTCCTCTCTAACTTCCTCTTCTTTACTAAAGAAAAACTATAATAACAAATTACAACAACTAAATATCGGCCCCATTTATGCAGATGGATCCCAATAATAAGAAAGAGTTGGGGCTGGAGTTATCCTACCACCTCCCCTACAACTTAAACTTCACCAGGAGTGCTCAGCGTTCCAAACTGAACTTCTAGCCATACTTTACGCAACAAAGATCATCCAACTTTTCCCGCACGAACACTTTATCATTGCTTCAGACTGCCAATCGGCTCATTCGCCCATATTTAGATATTGGCCTCCAGGAACACAACTGATCATTGAAATCATTTACAACTTGAATTATACACCAAATGTACAATTCTACTGGGTCAAAGGCCACAGGGGTATTGCAGGAAATGAACTGACGGACGAGACAGCAAAAGTCGCAGCACATTTTAACCTGCCACTATCTTTTACCATCCTCCCAAAGAGCGTCGTGTGCGGTAAAAAGAACAAATAATGTGGAGAGACTTCTGCATAAAGATGACTCCACCAGAAAGCGACGAATATTTCCTGCTACCCTGAAACCACTGCTCACAATTTTCAACACATAAAAAATGTATTTACCTCAACAAAAATTCTGACTGGTCATGGTTATATTCAGGTAGACTTTGCAATGGTGCAAAGAAGACCCAACTTGCCAAGATGAAGATCAAACCGTGGGCCACCTCTTCTTCACCTGTCCAACCTTCCAATACCAAATATTCATGACGGCCACCCTCCTAGGGATCACCAACCTAAGTATAGCATGATTCAAGATTAAAATGTGGAGAGCGCGTTTGAAAACTACAAATATTTTCTCACAATGAGTTTATTTTAATTTCAAATTGCAAGCTTTCAAGCGATAATCGTTCTTTTAATGGGCTTAATTAAAACAATTGAGAGAGAAAAAGCGATTGAAACTGATTTTTATTACAATGTCCATATACGATTATATAAGGTTAAATAAGGAATAAATCCTTGTCCTTATATCTATAAAAATGAAATGCGAAATCGATGTTTGTTATCGCTTCACGCAAAATCTACTGACTCAATCATTATGGAATTTCGCATGTAGGCAGCTGAAGATTTCGTTTAACATATAGGCTATTCAAAAAACGAAAAAAGTTAATGTGGTATTTTTAAAAAATAAAAAACCAAAAGGCGTTAGTACCAGCCTTTTACCGCTTGGGCGCAGCACTGGTCGCGAACGATAAATGAATTTGATTGGTTAATAATTAACACGTGGTTTGTTTACACGATGGATGTTGGTTTGTTCACACGATGAAGCTTTTTAAAAGGTAAGATTATCCAATCACGGTGAAACTTTAGGAAGTTATTTACTATACTACTGGGAAGATTTCTGGTTTGAATTTGATTTGAAATAAATATTCTTTGCAATTTTATTTGCAAATTTTCTACTTTCACTCGCAAGCATCGCCTCTAGCGGCGTCTGGTGAAATTATATTTATAAATTGTAACAATGCTAAAAATGTTTTCCAAGTATAATAAATTTAATTTGAGAATTTAGTAATATAATATTCCAATGACGTAAAAAATACTTGGCATTTCAATATTAATATATATTTAAAGAAAAAATTGTAACGTTTTTGTGTTAAATGTTAAAATGTAATGTTAAAATATATTTTTACATTGTTAATTTAATTTGCTGTTGTTTTATAAAAATGATGATGCAACTTTAATTGTTGTTGTGAAAATATCTTTATTTACGGAGCTTCTAACCATAATAAATGATTTTTGAGCCCCTAATTGTTGTTGTTTATTATCGTTTGTTTATGTAAAAAAATTACATTGTATGTGATGATGATAACAAAAATGAAATTTTAAATTATTATATACTAGCGGACGTACCCGGCTTCGCCCGGGTTTTACCCGAGTAAAAGTTTGTCTAACGAATCTCTCGATAAAGTGAACATTTTTTTCCCGGTCCCTTGAAAAATACTCGATAAGTTGAATAAAATCAATATTAATTGGTTCCCTCGGTAATTGGAAGTTAAAGGAATAGTATCTTGCCTTGGAATTGTATCATTATTCTTGTATGGATGTACCCGGCTTCGCCCGGGTTTTACCCGAGTAAAGGTTTGTTTAACGAATCTCTCGATAAAGTGAACATTTTTTTCCCGGTCCCTTGAAAAATACTCGATAAGTTGAATAAAATCAATATTAATTGGTTCCCTCGGTAATTGGAAGTTAAAGGAATAGTATCTTGCCTTTGAATTGTATCATTATTCTTGTCTCAAATAAACTGACGTGTCATCCTGAATTTTGTCTTTCCTAATTTTCTACATTACAAAATCATCGTATCATCATGATAATATTTAGAGCAGATTGTTGAATTATAACAGATAAATTAGAATATTTATCTTGATTATTTCTAGGCGAAAAGTTATTTCAAAAATTTTATTTGCTAGAAACCTTCCCAGTACTATACTAAATAACTTCCCAAAGTTTCATGGCGATCCAATGAGTGGTTTGGTCAGGCATAAAGGACAAACAAACAGACACACATACATTCATTTTTATATATATAGATAATTCATTGAGAAAAAAATAATTAATTAGCAAATTCACAAAAGTGACAATATCTTTTTGAAATATAATAAATGTTTAAAAAAAAAATATGTTTCAAAAATATATTTAAACGCATATAACAATATTTATATTTATATACATTATATTTATGTACGTTTATAGATCAATATATAGGTGGATTGGATGTTTTCTAGAATCGTTTTAACAAATGTTCGTTAGGCAAACTTTTACTCGGATAAAAACTGTGCGAAGCCGGGTACATTCGCTAAATACAGTTATTTACAAATCTTCGTTTGTGGCAAGATACTATTCCTTCAACTTCAAATACCGAGTGGACCAATTAATACTTATTTTTTCAACTTATCGAGTATTTTTCAAGAGACCGGGAAAAAATTATCGAGAGTGTTGACAATTATAGATTCAGTAGGGATTGGATGTTTGCTGGAATCGTTTTAACAAATGTTTTTTAAGCAAACTTTTACTCGGGTAAAAATCGGGCGAAGCCAGGAACATATACATATATATATACAGGGTGTACCAGGTAAATTGGGAATTTCAACAATGGTATTTTAACTGAAACTTTTTGCAAGTAAAAATTAAAATATCCGAATGAAATTTGACACAGTAGTAGATAAAAGGATATAGTTTTTATTTATTCAATGTAGTTTCCATTATTAGCTACAACAGTTCGAGGCGAGTGCGGAATGACGCACAGGCCTTGGCGACGATGACCTTGTCCATTTGGGTCATCACCGTGTGAACTGCTTTCTTGACAGACTGGATGGTGGTATGAGGAGCTTTGTTGACATCTCTCTCAACAACGCCCCATACATAGTAGTCGAGGGGATTGCAATCTGGAGAATTAGGGGGCCAAATATCAGGACCCCAGTGACTAGGGACGTTAAGTGTCAGCCACGATTGCGTCTTTTTTGCCTTATGGGCTGGAGCTGAGTCCTGTTGGAAGACATACTTCCTTCCTGCGGCCACCATGTCCATCCAAGGCTTCACAACGGTCTCCAGAACATTGATGTAGGTGTCAGCGTTCATCCTAAGGCCCTTCTCAAAGAAATGGGGAGGCATGACATCACCTTCACTGCTGATAACGCCAAGGACCATTACGGAGGCAGGAAATTTCGTGTGCATCACGACAGGTATCTCTGAGGGGTCTTTACAGATCCACCGATCATTCCTGGGATTTACCTTTTGGTCCACGTCAAAGTTCTTTTCGTCAGAGAAGAACCTTAGCATGCCAAAAGAGTCGTGTTTCAGGTTGTTGAGGAGGGCAGCAGCCTTTCCTTTTCTGTTATTCTTCATATTCTCAGTCAGCAACTGACCTTTCCGAAGGGCATAAGACTTGAGACCAAGGTCCTCATGGATAGTTCTGACAATTGTCAAAGAGCCAACGTCCATTTCCTTGGCTATGGCCCTTATGCTCTTCCCAGGGTTTCCATCAATCTTCTCCTTGACATTTTTGACAAATTCTTCGCCTCTTACCCTGTCCGATCGACGCGAGTGCTTTTTCCTTGTAGCTATCCCCTCTTTGTTACTGTCGGCCTCATCAAACTGCTTCTTGACACGATAAATAGTGGTTTTGGGCAACTTAAGAAAATCCACTATCTCTTTGGGGCTCCTTCCGGCGCGCAGAGCAACGATGATGGCAGCTCGATTTTCAAATTCTCGGTTACTCTTCATCACTACACTGCGCACACATGTACTGTTGCATTTTACATGAATATGGCTACGTAATGAAAAAAAAAAAAACAAGTTTTTAATCACAAGTAGTTTTTGTTTTATGGACTGTCAAAGTTAGTCCCAATATACCTGGTACACCCTGTATATACAGTATATATATATATATATATATGTTTGTCGGCTATGCACGCCCTCAATATGTAACTAATCTCGCTGAAATTTGAACAGGATAGAGAGGTAAATCTGGAAGAGTTTTTTTGTCGCACTTTAACCAAGAAAAATTATAATTAACCAAGTACTGAGCAACAATACTTTTTAGTCAGAAATGATGATGACAATATTGCCGTATCATGTTTGATTGCATTAAAAAATTCTTTTGGGGAATATTCACTAAAGCAGACCACGGGCGAAGCCAGAAAATGATTAATAGTAGGCAGGAACAAAATTCTACAAGCGAAACATTCACTCGAGCAGAAGACACACGAAGCCAGGTCATCTCTATATATAAAATATCGTTTCTCGGCCTTTTGGCTAAGAGCATGTAGTATATCCCTAGATATTTTTATTTAGGTATATCTTTTTATAAAAATCTATTTAGTAGAGAGAGTGGATATGTTTGCTCGAAAAATAATTTTCATCAACATATATAGTCACGACCGTCATGGGTTCTGTCACGGATGCGCGCGCATCATCATTATGATCATTATCATTATCTAATGATAGTAATAATAATAATAATTATTATTATTATTATTATTATATTATTATTATTATCCATCTATCCCTATATATAGTCACGACCGTCATGGGCCGGCCGGCCGGTTCTGTCACGGATGCGCGCGCATCATCATTATGAGCATTATCATTATCTAATGTTAATAATAATAATAATAATAATTATTATTATTATTATTATATTATTATTATTATCCATCAACATATATAGTCACGACCGTCATGGGCCGGCCGGCCGGTTCTGTCACGGATTCGCGCGCATCATCATTATGATCATTATCATTATCTAATGTTAATAATAATAATAATAATAATTATTATTATTATTATTATTATATTACTATTATTATCCATATATATAGTCACGACCGTCATGGGCCGGTTCTGTCACGGATGCGCGCGCATAGGGAGGTCACATGCTCGCCGGCAGCCAACGGGCGCGCGCCGCCGGCATTACGTCATAGATTATAAACACAAGGTAATAAGGCCAAATAAAAAAATAGTGTGTGATAAGGCACAATTTGGATTATCTACTTATATAATTGCCTTATTCTCTCTGTGTGAAGTTCACTGTGTGAAGTTCACGGATAGATTTTGGTCAGAATGGATAAAATAAAAAAAGTGTCAAGGGATGGGAATCGAACCCACGACCTTCCGCTTACCGGGCAGATGCCATGACCACTAGGCTACCCTGGACATATTTTTCCGTTCACATTTTTATTTTTATATTTTCAAGACACACACAGTTTGGGGCGGGACGTTTCACAAAAGAGACATCCACGGCGCCAATTTATAATTGTAACGAATAGTATTTTAATTAAAACATTTTAAAAATATATACGCACTCGGGTAAAACCCGGGCGTTGCCCGGGCCATTCGTCTAGTTATATATATAGTCACGACCGTCATGGGCCGGCCGGTTCTGTCACGGATGCGCGCGCACAGGGAGGTCACGTGCTCGCCGGCAGCCAACGGGCGCGCGCCGCCGGCATTACGTCATAGATTATAAACAAAAGGTAATACGGCCAAATAAAAAAATAGTGTGTATTAAGGCACAATTTGGATTATCTACTTATATAATTGCCTTATTCTCTCTGTGTGAAGTTCACTGTGTGAAGTTCACGGATAGATTTTGGTCAGAATGGATAAAATAAAAAAAGTGTCAAGGGATGGTTATCGAACCCACAACCTTCCGCTTACCGGGCAGATGCCATGACCACTAGGCTACCCTGGACATATTTTTCCGTTCACATTTTAATTTTTATATTTTCAAGACACACACAGTTTAGGGCGGGACGTTTCACAAGAGAGACATCCACGGCGCCAATTTATAATTGTAACGAATAGTATTTTAATTAAAACATTTTTAAAATATATACGCACTCGGGTAAAACCCTGGCGTTGCCCGGGCCATTCGTCTAGTATATCATATAAATATATGACGTAACGAATTATATTATCATTATTATCATAATATTCTGTGTGTTCCCGAATATTATTATCAATAATATTCGTTAGGCAAACTTTCACTCGGTTAAAACCCGGGCGAAGCCGGGTACACATCCGCTAGTATATATATATTTATTTAAATAAAAAGGCATGCAAAGGCAAATAAATGATATTTTGATCCAATAAATGCCTTTTTAATTAAAGATTTATCTATGGATTGCTCTATTTTCAAAAATATATATTTATGTTATAACACCTTGATAAAGGTTGGCGTTCAGCCAACTGAAATATTGGTAAAATAAATAATTTTTGATCCAATATATGCCTTTTTAATTAAATATATGTATATATATGGTAATTTAAGCCAACAACCCCATATTGTATATAACTTATAACAAGATTTTAATGTTGTATAATAGAAACACATCTGTAAATGATTATACGCATTATTGACATGTGCCATTACATCACCATATGTAATGTACTTTGTACAAACTGAGGATAAATAAATAAAACTCTGTAATAGATTAAGAGTTGAGCTAACGCAAAAGGTCAAAACGTCTAAAATCGAGATAGATTTAGAATTCCCACAAAAAGGTCTAAATATGGAAACTGCCACGGCGCCAGTAGAATTTCACCAGACGATCCACGCCCCCGTCTTAACCTATAAATACAGTCACTTCACGATCGGCGTGGGCCCTTGTCGGTTGTACCCCAGGTCCATCTCATCCATCATGTAGACCAGTAAGAAATCTTCCATCTTTCGCTCCTAGCTTAACTTTTATCTGTTCACGGAACTTTCTTAGTGCAAATGTGTCTTCGTTTTTTGTGTATGGACATTCCCAAGCTTTCCACTCTGCCTCGACCGCGACTGTCTGTACTTTGTGAGAACTTTTAAAGGTCTCCCAAGGTGCAGAGAGGTACTGGAAAACTCCTTACCCTGACTGTTCTTTTCGGTCAACACAGTATTGCGAGAGTCAACAGGACCCCATCACATAGTTTAAGTCGACTGGATACCTCACCACATCACATTTCTAGTCGACAGGATTCTACAAGAGCTACCAGAACTTCACCACATTACAGTTAGTCGACAGGATGACCAAAACGAAGGATGACACAACGAAGAGGTAAGAAGCCTGTCCAGATAGAAGCGAGAAAGAGCAAAGATGGAGGAACAAACTCGCCATTCCAACGAAACGACCAAGCGATTTCTCCCCAGAAAAGAGACATTTACGGAAAACGTCGCCGCCCCAAGGGACCTCCGCAGACCCGCTAACAGATCGCCGACGCCGGGAGCAAGCTGACCACCCCAACGACACAGTCGAAATGCCCGCAAATCATGGAAATCGAGGAGCAGAATGACGCAAACCCAGTGACAAGTTCTCCACCTTCGACTTGACATCGTCGAGACAATGGTCAAAGCGACAAGCCGCAAACGACTTTATAGAAGTTACAAGCTTCTACAAACTCTACATGGAGCGACTTCCACGTCAGCAGGAAAACAACCAGAGACCAAGTTTCCCGACTGAACAATCATCACACATTAGAAAGAAGGAATCATATATCGCCGCAACTCTTTTTATTATTATAGCGGTTAAGGAAGCTTTCGGGCAAGCCCTTCTTCAGCTAATTATATTGTACAAACAAAGAGATTTCTTTCTAATTTGTCGAAATCCGCAAACCGTTTACCATGAATCATCACACAATTGTAAGTTTTTAAAAACCTACCTTAACTTTGATTCCCCATAAATTTTGTATTTATATTTTCACTTTAAGCATTTTAAAATCAATTTTTACCTTTTTTATATCATTTTTTATTCAAATTTTAAAACTTTCACACTCCCATTTATCAAATTTACTTTAATTTTTATTCAGATTATAAATTTCAAGTTATTACTCTCAATTTTACTTTTAAAAAATTGCCCATCACACATTTTTAGCAATTTACCAATCTTATATGCCTTTCCAAATTTACCTATAACGGCATTATCCAAATCTACGACTTGAAAAAAAATCATTATTATTATTTTTTAAAATCTCTCATTCATCATAATTCTAAACTTATTTTTGTTTTTCTTATTAGTTATCTTTATACCAAAACACCCATTTCTTAATCAAATACTTAAAAATTTTCAAAAATAATTGTCATTTTCACCATTTTAAGTAAACGCTACAATTCAAAATATTCTTGTCACTATCACGACATTGCCCTTTTACAAGAATCATTTTAACAACCATAATCAACGATAAAAAATCAATTTTTTAAATATAAATTAACATAGGTGAAACGCATTTTTTTAATTGAAAAAATCGAAAGATACAATATCTTCAAAATCACAACTAGGAAAAACAACTATCTTTACCAAAACAAGTTAAAAATAAAGATTCCCTCCACTTCATCGCCAGTAGCTAAATTAGGTCACAACCTGCCAAATTTATTACAATCGTTAATATTCGAGGATAAATACACTCCCTCGTCTTTTCCTTTTACATGCATATTTAATCATCAACAAATCTCTCTCAACAAACGTTACAACACCCTCACATCACTATCTCCAATTGACAACAATTATTAGTGCGCGACTTAACACACAAATCCAATTTCGAGCCCCACAAGCTCTATATCGCCCACTAAACACTCAAAAAATTACGCATTAAACATGCCATATCAACTAACAGTCAAAAATTCTCGATCTGTTTCATACAACTACCACCCATGACTTTAGTGAATTTGTTATTCATGTTGAAACAGGTTAGATTTTGTACCAAAAACAACGACTTCACGTGACACATTTTCATTCACAATTTTTCACTTCGTGTCACCGTGCCACGCCACAAAACTTTTTCACTTTTCAGGCCAAAGACGCCTTCATGCCTGTGACACTTCTCACCCCAAAGCGTGTCCACGTCGAAAGTCGCACTTTCACTCATATCTAAACCTGACATCACTGAATAACATTTTTACTAAGTCTAAACTAACTTCGAAACACAACAACTACGAACACCGAGAAAATCATATCTTTCAATTATAACAGAAAATTGCCAACCTCGACAAAAGAAGCGAGAGAAAATCAGTTTCAAGTAAACGACAAAAATAACAAACATCCCGCAAGAGTGACCGCCAGTAATAGGATCCCCCGAATCTATTTCAGTTACAACGCCCCGTCCACCATCCTTCCTCCCCGCTCAAAGGCAGATGTAAATGACCGTTATTTTCATTCATGATCGCCATTTTTTTTTAACACATGTGTCACACTAACCATTTAGGTTTTCTTACAAATCTCACCAACGCCTTAATCACAGCACACACACAACATACATTAAACATTTTACGTGTTAATTGATATCACCAATTAACACAATTTGGTTAAGTCTTATATAGACCTTATGACGCAAAAGAGAAATCATTCTCTACATATCAGCATTTTGGACAAATCAAAATGTCATTTCACATATTCCCAGTTTCAGAGAGTCATAGAAACACCGATGTTTACCAATGGGATATGATCTAGTTACATACCACAGTTGTAACTTTTCTTCAAAAGAGACTATTTTATTCAATTTTCCACTACCCATCATTTATCCAATCATTAATAACCTTTAATTACATTCAAATTTTTTCGTATAAAATCTTTAAATTTTAATTATTTATTTTTTTACCTTTCAATTATATAATCAAATTTTTAATCCAACATTATTTAAAAAAAAACTTTAACCAAATTTACTTTTATTTTTCATGATATTATTTTAGCATGGCAAAACATTTAATTGTTTCAATAATCATTTTAAATTCATTATTATATCTTTTATATATTACATGTTTGATTTTGTCCACTTTCACTCTTTTTTATCCGCAATCATATTTCTATATTTTTATTAACTATATTTTATATTTGTTTAAATAGCTTTATTATATGATAATGTTTAACATCAATTATCGGGCATCTACAACAATTGTTTTCAACAATCATATTCTTTAACCAATTCCCTATATTTTTCATCACTATCTTTTCAACCATTGCTTCACTTCATTGTAGAAAAACGACAGCACTGCTTGACATTTTTTTTTTATTTCGTAATTTTAACAAACTCTTTGAACACAGTTCCCCAGATTTAAAATTCCCAACTTCTGGTCTGAACACGCTTCAAGAATTAATTTCAATCATCCGCAGAGCAATCACCAACGCATGCACAAAGCGTTCACTTTTTCAACTTTCAAATTTTTTTTTCAGCTCTAGCGGACCACAATCAACCTTTGATTTCATGTCAAGTCAGACCACCTACTGTCGCAACTACAATAATTCTACTTATCGCATGGCTCTACCACCCCTTTCAATCATATTAATAAGCAACTTTTCTTCAACAACTTTTAACCCAATAACCCTAAAATTGTGACAAAACACTGTAACCCTTATATAGGATCACAAGTGAAACATTGCCTAGGAAGACGCTCAAGTCTATTTCCTCGCTTTGCACCTGGATCTAAGTATTTGGTTTACATATGCACTCCTTACAATTGCATATTCTTCAACAACTAACCCTTTCCAACGCCCGCCAATATTCTCTTAGAATGTGAATTTTAATGTCATCATTTTATTTTAATCATCATTTTTTAAAAATCAAACAAAAATGTCACTTTTATTTCACTTTTATATATCCAAACAAATCATCTTGTTATAGCCCTTTTTAGCCCTCACAGTTTAAATTAATTAAAAGAAATTTTAATGACTTACCTGTGTTAGAGAGGCTTTACCCGCTTAAACCCGGATAAACCCTTTCACTCCCGGGGCCCATCTATGGTAATTTAAGCCAACAACCCCATATTGTAAATAACTTATAACAAAATTTTAATGTTGTATAATAGAAACACATCTGTAAATGATTATACGCATTATTGACATGTGCCATTACATCACCATATGTAATGTACTTTGTACAAACTGAGGATAAATAAATAAAACTCTGTAATAGATTAAGAGTTGAGCTAACGCAAAAGGTCAAAACGTCTAAAATCGAGATAGATTTAGAATTCCCACAACAAGGTCTAAATATGGAAACTGCCACGGCGCCAGTAGAATTTCACCAGACGACCCACGCCCCTGTCGCATAAGGCCCCCGTCTTAACCTATAAATACAGTCACTTCACGATCGGCGTGGGCCCATGTCGGTTGTACCCCAGGTCCATCTCATCCATCATGTAGACCAGTAAGAAATCTTCTATCTCTCCATCTTTCGCTCCTAGCTTAACTTTTATCTGTTCACGGAACTTTCTTAGTGCAAATGTGTCTTCGTTTTTTGTGTATGGACATTCCCAAGCTTTCCACTCTGCCTCGACCACGACTGCCTGTACTTTGTGAGAACTTTTAAAGGTCTTCCAAGGTGCATAGAGGTACTGGAAAACTCCTTATCCTGACTGTTCTTTTCGGTCAACACAGTATTGCGAGAGTCAACAGGACCCCATCACATAGTTTAAGTCGACTGGATACCTCACCACATCACATTTCTAGTCGACAGGATTCTACAAGAGCTACCAGAACTTCACCACATTACATATATATATATATAGACTATTTTTTACCAAAAAAAATTACAAATACATGTGCCGCAGCGTGGATATTTATAATTTAAATATGAAAATAAAATTCAAATTTTAAAATGTTTAAAAAATATTTTTAAAATATATGAAAGATTTTAGGACAACCAAAATTAATAAAATTAATCTATGAATTTCTTCTAAAATATCGGTGGTTTTGTGATGGTAATTCTCTCTTTGTGTGTGTGTGTTTATGCTATTATATTCAATAAAAATGAGAGATTCTAAAAGTAACCGTTGATATTTGTTCTTGATATTCTTGTAGTAGAATTCGGCTTCTGATACTTGTATGTTAAAATTATGATCAGTTTGAACAATACGTTGATATATCATGGGGACAATTGGTCTTTAGTTTTGATATTTCTATTGTGTTCATTTAGTCTAATCTGGATTGATTTCCCTGTCTCACCTATTGTAGGTAGCATTGCAATCTTGGCATTGGATTGAAAACCTGCATTAGTTTGAAGATGCCACTACAAGAATATTAAGAACAAATATCAACGGTTTCTTTTGCAATCTCCTATATCTAATGAATATAGTAGCATAAACAGAAAGAGAGAATTACCATCACAATACCGATATCTTAGAAGAAATTCATAGTTTAATTTTATTAATTCTAGTTGTCCTAAAAATTTAAATAGACATATTCTATAAATTTAATATAACCCCCCCCCCCCCCCCCCAAAAAAAAAAAGAGGCAAATATCTATCATATATTTTAAAAATGATTTTTAAATATTTTTGAATTTTATTTTCAAAGATTTAAGTTATAAATATCCACGCTGCGCACGTACATTTGTAAATATTTCTTATAAGAAATAGTGAATTGTTTTAATTAAGCCCATTGAAGAGTGATTAACGCTTGAAAGCTTGCAATTAAAAATAAAAACTCACTGTGTGAAAATATTTGTAGTTTTTAAACTAAGTATAGCATACATAGAAAATCTCCCAAAAAAAAAGGCAAATGGTAAATAAAACCAAGAAGACATAGGTCAGAAGGACAGCTCAGGTAATTGGCGACTTCAGTAAGCTACAGGAACTAACTAAACAGGTTAACTAACTAACTAATTAAATAAATAATAATAATATGATTATAGCGAGCATGGTTGAGTTAGGTGATGCTAATAAAAAAAAAATCATACATTGATATTACAGTCCAAAAATAAGAGATTTTGTTTTTATTTATAACTAGCGGACGTACCCGGCTTCGCCCGGGTTTTACCCGAGTAAAAGTTTGTCTAACGAATCTCTCGATAAAGTGAACATTTTTTCCCGGTCCCTTGAAAAATACTCGATAAGTTGAATAAAATCAATATTAATTGGTTCCCTCGGTAATTGGAAGTTAAAGGAATAGTATCTTGCCTTGGAATTGTATCATTATTCTTGTATGGATGTACCCGGCTTCGCTCGGGTTTTACACGAGTAAAGGTTTGTTTAATGAATCTCTCGATAAAGTGAACATTTTTTCCCGGTCCCTTGAAAAATACTCGATAAGTTGAATAAAATCAATATTAATTGGTTCCCTCGGTAATTGGAAGTTAAAGGAATAGTATCTTGCCTTTGAATTGTATCATTATTCTTGTCTCAAATAAATTGCCGTGTCATCCTGAATTTTGTCTTTCCTAATTTTCTACATTACAAAATCATCGTATCATCATGATAATATAAAGAGCAGATTGTTGAATTATAACAGATAAATTAGAATATTTATCTTGATTATTTCTAGGCGAAAAGTTATTTCAAAAATTTTATTCGCTAGAAACCTTCCCAGTACTATACTAAATAACTTCCCAAAGTTTCATGGCGATCCAATGAGTGGTTTGGTCAGGCAAAAGGACAAACAAACAAACAGACACACATACATTCATTTTTATATATATAGAAAATATATATAATAAAATAAATATTATAGGAACGCGCATTGAAAATATATTTAATTATTATATTAAATTATAAATATAATTTACAAATTTTTAAAACATTATCATATAAAAATAATGATCATATCTCATTTTTATTCATTATTTTTATTTTTAATGTCGCTCTATTATTTTTATATATAAATTCAAAATATATATTTAAAAAATATAATATAAAAATTATATCCATATTTCACAAAATCAAAAAACCCCGGGCTCTCACTATATATCTTTTCTAGCCAAAATATTCTGAATTCAAAATGGAGATTATAAGAGTAGTTTCCTATGTTCCCAAATTTGAGGGTTTAGAGCTCTCAAAAGTTCAATGCGAAAATCTTTTGAAAAGGAAAAAGTTAATTTATTGATAGATTTAGACCAAACGCTTATATATTTCGATGTAGAAACATTAAAATTAACTTTGAGACCTGGTTGCCAGGATTTTTTGAAGAAACTTTCTAAATATTTTTTCATGATTGTATGCACCAAAGGCACCTATCGCTATGCCTACAATGTAGTGGAATTGCTTGACCCTGAAGAGAAATATTTTGGCAAGCGAATTATTTCAAGAGAATTCTTCAGAGATGAAAGCAAGAAGGAAGTTATGCATCGACTTTTCAAGGCATATCCACAAATGGTTGTTGCCATAGATGACAGGGAAGACATGTGGGGAGAAAATCTCCTAAATATTCCACCATTTGAACCAGCCCCCGACTATAGCCTACAGCACGATCATTGGCTTGAAGTCACTAAGGTCAAACTCTTGCAGCTACATTGCTTGTTTTTTGAAAATGTTTTGTATTTAAATAAGGCTTCAGAGAAAAAAACTTCCAACTTTGAGGTAAAGGAATTACTTAAGATAATTAGAATGATTGATGTTAAATTTACTTCGGAAGAATATCTGCGAATGATCAGAAGACCCGTGTAAACATATTGTCTGAGAGGAGATAGATTCTTTTTAGAGAAATCATGATGAATGAGACACAAAGTGATTCCATTAGACCCTCCCTATGTTTATATATAATTTCATTGTAAATCCATATTTTGACAAGGGCAATTCTTTGAAGGCCTTCATCTGATGATTCGATTACATCCAATCTTTTACTAAAGTCCTTATATAATAAAGGCACCCTGTTTTAAGGCTGCCAATGGGCTCGTGAGGCTTCTCACAGTCAAATGTCAACCCTACCTCCCCGTGGTGCAGCCTGGGTAACGCTAACAGGGCTCTGGCGACCGAAGAGTAGCGGTATATCTACAACAGGATTAAAACTTAGATGCAACCAGCCTCTCCTGGAAACTCTACTACATTGACTGTTGATAATATATATATCCCATGTAACATATTTCCAATAACAATAAATACAATTTTTTCTTATATATAGCGTTAAAATTATTTTAATTTCCTAATAACACTGTGTACGCGTTAATTTTCAAATAATTTATTCCAACATCTCAGCAACCCACTGTCATACACATTTAAGAAATTATATTTTGTTAAAGCTTATTTGATACCTAGTTTTGAATGGTCTGATATGTTTAACACCCGTAGAGCACACAGCGTATCAATAATGCAACTTTGGAATTTGGTTTGAAAAAAAGGTTGAGATAAATAATTTTAATCTATATTATAGTGCCAACCTGCAAAATTGTGTTTTCCATAAAAGGTGTACTTATTAAACCTATGTAGGTTACATAAATCATAATGTTAAACACCAATTTTTGCGTTGAAAGAATCTACCATAACTTATCATGACTGAGGCTCCGATCAGAGACCGTCTCCTTGAGAGTTCGGGTTTGCCGTGTTTTTTGGGCGGTCTTTCATGGAAGTCTCCAAGAACAAGTTCCAAAATGACTTTATTAGGTACCACTCACAAAGAACAACCTATCTAATGATATTTACATATACAGTCTATTCACATATTTACAATGTCTACTCAGCATTGTGCGGGGTCTTGAATTTGGAGTGTTCTCTTTCTAAAATGGGTTGTTATCTTCATTTATTTTTTCGAGGTACGTGTTTTTTATTTTGTTTTTTCCCACTTGTCTACATTTGTTCTCAATTGACATGAGAGTTGCCTTGGCTTGGATTTCCATTTCTTTTGTGTCTCCTAATAAATATACATTTAAACATATACATTATTATGACTAACACCAATTTAGCATGGCCAAAAAAGGTTGTATGCATAATGCGGATGAAATTTGCTTTGTCTGCGCTCACTCCTTTGGAAAGGAGTTAAAAATACTCATTATTTTCCGCTGTCAAGATGTGTAAAGCATACCAATTCGGCATGCCAATTGGCGACCAAGACAAACATTGGACACCTCACTTCAGTTGCACTAAAACACTGGAAGCATGGTTTAGAGGTTTGAAATGGGAGCCTGAGTATTTGAATTTCTTTCTCCTATGAGGTCTTAAGAATGGCTGAAAATAAAAGCTTTAAACTCATAATTATTTCCGAGTTGAAATAGTGTATTAAAGATATAGTATTTAAATAGTGGGTAATCGATTCCTACGAAATACGTTACCAAGGGGCAACGGTAATTAGAGTCACATGCTAATTTCTCCTCCACCTTGATCCTAGTCGAGATGTGACTCTCGTAGCTTCCTCATATCTATAGCACGGATTATTGTGGGCATATTAACTTGGGATGGGACTCGCCGAGGGCCCAATAGAATACTTCAACATCTGATGGATGAACTGCACAGTGAGACCTCCAACCAAGGACAGGCTCTGGGATCACGTATGTTTAGCACCGAGAGTTGATGAGGAGCTGTAACGTACTGTTTTGTCCCCAGACGTCACCCAGTGTCGAGCTTACAAGATCTTCCCGAACAAGTCTAGAGACTTGCTGCCGTGGTGCTGTACGCAACGACATCACCGACACGAGGTTATAGAGTTATCTTTGGTCCAATGGCTGCAATCGGACTTTCCTGAAGTCCTTATTAGCATTTCAAACTGACAAAGATTATATTCCTATCTTGCTTTTTAAACGTGGTCTCCCTGCGACTCACAGGTGCGAGATCTCCAAGTACTTATTACTATTTTTTCCACTTTAACATTCTGCAGCGGGAGCAGGAATTCCAAGTTGACAAGACTCACCCTTCGACTTATTTTTGGAAGTCTTAAGATGTGAAAAGATAGCACAAAAGAGAAATTGAACTGGGAGGGAGGTATCAGGTGAATAAATTAAGAAAAAGAATTAAAGAAAAAATATGTAAATAAGAAAATTGCGCAAGCCGTCAAGCAACCTTTAGTTGCACGATCAGGTTGATGTCTTTTTCTTAGTCTTAAGATGTTTTCGATGCCAAACAATAATGAACTGTAGGAATCTCTCTCATTTAAAACTAAGAATATGTGATTACTTTTTCGCAACGTTTATTTCTCCGTTAAATGTAAAATATAAGGCTAAAATTATAGATAAAATATAATATCTGTTAATCTTGTTTCATTGTAGCAACACTTTACTTACGCGATGATATACATATCTGATAAATTGAAGTGGTCTTTAAACTGATGTGCTAGTTGATTTTCTTTAAATATTAAATGCTCACACCCACTTGAATCTCACACTCGATATCTCTATAGAAGCTTATATAGAATATCTAAAAACCTTGAAAACGGGCCTCAATGAATGACGCCCGAGTCCTTCCTCTCTACCTTACTCTCCTTTACCAAAGATAAACTATTATACCAAATTACTACAGCTAAATATCGCCACCATTTATGCAGATAGATCCCAATAATAAGAAAGAGTTGGGGCTGGAGTTATCCTACCACCTCCCCTACAACTTAAACTTCACCAGGAGTGCTCAGCGTTCCAAGCTGAACTTCTAGCCATACTTTACGCAACAAAGATCATCCAACTTTTCCCGCACGAACACTTTATCATTGCTTCAGACTGCCAATCGGCTCTTTCGGCCATATTTAGATATTGGCCTCCAGGAACACAACTAATCATTTACAGCCTGCATTATACACCAAATGTACAATTCTACTGGGTCAAAGGCCACAGGGGTATTGCAGGAAATGAACTGGCGGACCATTCAGAAAAATCGTAGCACATCCTAACCTGCCACTATCTTTTACCATCCTCCCAAAGAGCGTCGTGTGCGGTAAAAAGAACAAATAATGTGGAGAGACTTCTGCATAAAGATGACTTCACCAGAAATCGACGAATATTTCCTGCTACCCTGAAACCACTGCTCACAATTTTCAACACATAAAAATGTATTTACCTCAACAAAATTCTGACTGGTCATGGTTATATTCAGGTAGACTTTGCAATGGTGCAAAGAAGACCCAACTTGCCAAGATGAAGATTAAACCGTGGGCACCTCTTCTTCTCCTCTCTCTCCTGTCCAACCTTCCAATACCAAAGATTCCTGACGGCCACCCTCCTAGGGATCACCAACCTAAGTACAGCATGATTCAAGATTAAAATGGGGAGAGCGTTTAAAAACTACAAATATTTTCTCACAATGAGTTTATTTATTTTTAATTGCAAGCTTTCAAGCGATAACCGCTCTTTTAATGGGCTTAATTAAAACAATTAAGAGAGAGAAAGAGATAGAAATTGAAACTGATTTTCATTACAATGTCCATATAAGATTATATAGGGTTAAAAAAGGGATAAATATATATATCAAAAATAAAAATGGCATATCCTGACCAGGAGCACATGTGCTTTACAGAAGGCAGAGCGCCATCTGGTGGAACAGAAATCAACTAAACATTGATTTAGCCTGTTCCCTGATATTTGACCAACCCAATTTCTTGATAAATCAAGAAAAGCCATCCACGAACGCGTTTCGCGCTTTTGGCGCTCGTCAGCGTAGGGAACAGGTTAAATCAATGTTTAGTTGATTTCTGTTCCACCAGATGACGCTCTGCCTTCTGTAAAGCACATGTGCTCCTGGTCAGGATATGCCATTTTTATTTTTGATTTCAACACCTGACCTTTTTATCTTTTATTTTTTCTTTCGCTTTTTCATATATCTATATATATAAAAATGGATGTTTGTTGGTCCGTTGGTCCGTCCGTGAGTGATAATCTTCTACATAGCTCAACCAATCGTGATGAAACTTTGGGAAGATGTTTAGTATACTACAGGGATGGTTTCTGGCTAATTACTCTTTAGAAATAACCTTTCGTTGCATTTTTATTTACAATTAAACGTAAATTCACTCGCAATCAGCGCCCTCTAGAACGCGGTGGATCTGATGGCGGGGCGCGCCCATTGGCCGCCTGCGAGCACGTGGCTTCCCTGTGCGCGCGCATGCGCCGGGAAGCCACTTGCTCGCCGGCTGCCGACGGGAGCAGTCACTTGCTCGCCGGGAGTCAACGGGCGCAGACATTTACTCGCTGGCAGTGATACTAATCACTGATTACAATGAAGGGCTATATTATCTATTTATATAAAAATCACTTTCAAATTTTAACGTAACGTTCCATTCTCAATCCCGTAGGGCTTTAGATCGGCTAAAACATTTTTATCTTTATAAGTGAATATTAACTTTACTGTACTGAATAGTTTAGTATAATGTTAATTTGACATATTACTATTTAGCCACAGCAATGCGTGGCCGGGTTCGCTAGTATATATATATATATAGAGATGGAAATTTTGACGGGAGAGGCGACCTTTGTCTCTCTACATATAAACTATTTCTCACAAAAAATAAATAAATAAATAAACGTGCCGCAGCGTGGATATTTATAACTTTAATCTGAAAATAAAATTCAAATTTTAAAATGTTTAAAAATTATTTTAAAAATATATGAAAGATTTTAGGACAACCAAAATTAATAAAATTAATCTATGAATTTCTTCTAAAATATCGGTGGTTTTGTGATGTTAATTCTCTCTCTGTGTTTATGCTATTATATTCATTAGAAATGAGAGATTCTAAAAGTAACCGTTGATATTTGTTCTTGATATTCTTGTAGTAGAATTTGGCTTCTGATACTTGTATGTTAAAATTATGATCAGTTTGAACAATATGTCGATATATCATGGGGACAATTGGTCTTTAGTTCTGATATTTCTATTGTGCTCATTTAGTCTAATCTGGATTGATCTCCCTGTCTCACCTATGTAGGTAGCATTGCAATCTTGGCATTGGATTGAATAAACTGCATTAGTTTGAGGATGCTACTACAAGAATATCAACGGTTTCTTTTGCAATCTCTTATATCTAATGAATATAGTAGCATAAACAGAAAGAGAGAATTACCATCACAATACCGATATCTTAGAAGAAATTCATAGATTTATTTTATTAATTCTAGTTGTCCTAAAAATGTAAATATACATATTCTATAAATTTAATATAATCCCCCCCCCCCCCCCCCCCCAAAAAAAAAGAGGCAAATATCTATCATATATTTTAAAAATGATTTTTAAACATTTTTGAATTTTATTTTCAAAGATTTAAGTTATAAAAATATCCACGCTGCGCGCACGTACATTTGTAAATATTTCTTATAAGAAATAGTGAATTGTTTTAATTAAGCGCCCATTGAAGAGTGATTAACGCTTGAAAGCTTGCAATTAAAAATAAAAACTCACTGTGAGAAAATATTTGTAGTTTTTAAACTAAGTATAGCATACGTAGAAAATCTCCCAAAAAAAAGGCAAATCTTTATATATATAAAAATGAATGTCTGTCTGTCTGTGTGTGTGTGTGTCCTCTATGGATTCAAAAACCATGCATCCAATCGCCGTGAAATTTTGGGATATTATTAGGTGTATCCCCGGAAAGGTTTACGAAAAATAATTTCTTGAATATCTTTAATATCCTTAGAGTTATCTGCAGATTTGTAGCTTTAACTCGCAAGCAGCTCCACCTTGCGACGAGAATGGATTCATCCGGCCGGCGGCAGTCCAAGGACAAGTTCAAGGACAGTCCAAGTACCCACCGACCAATCAGGGCAGAGTTGGTGACACAGCTGTGACAGCTGGTGACACAGCAAGAAAAAAAGCCTCGCGGGAGCTTGCCCAAGATGACCTCCGGGAATTTCGTCCATCTTCCATAAACGACCATGAATTTATTCAACCTTATCGAGTATTTTTCAAGGGACCGGGAAAAAATGTTCACTAGATAAAACGATGATTTTGTAATGTAGAAAATTAGGAAAGACAAAATTCAGAATGACACGGCACACAGGGACCGGGAAAAAATGATCACTTTATCGAGAGATTCAAATTTACGAGTTTCAAATTATCAAAATATATCTATTTCTTTTTATAAGTTTATAGAGAATTGTTTTAACAAATGTTCGTTAGACAAACCTTTACTCGGGTACCGATTAATATTGATTTTATTCAACTTATCGAGTATTTTTCAAGGGACCGGGAAGAAATGTTCACTTTATCGAGAGATTCGTTAGAAAAACCTTTACTCGGGTAAAACACGGGCGAAGCCGGGTACATCCGCTAGTTGTAAATAAAACCAAGAAGACATAGGTCAGAAGGACAGCTCAGGTAGTTGGCGACTTCAGTAAGCTACAGGAACTAACTAAACAGGTTAAATAACTAACTAATTAAATAAATAATAATAATATGATTATAGAGAGCATGGTTGAGTTAGGTGATGCAAATAAAAAAAAAATTCATACATTGATATTACAGTCCAAAAATAAGAGATTTTGTTTTATTCATAAAAATATATATAATAAAATAAATATTATAGGAACGCGCATAAAATATATTTAATTATTATATTAAATTATTATAAATATAATTTACAAATTTTTAAAACAGATTATCATATAAAAATAATGATCATATTTCATTTTTATTCATTATTTTTATTTTTAATGTCGCTCTATTATTTTTATATATAAATTTAAAATATATTTTAAAAATAATATAAAAATTATATATCTCACTATATATCTTTTCTAGCCAAAATATTCTGAATTCAAAATGGAGATTATAAGAGTAGTTTCCTATGTTCCCAAATTTGAGGGTTTAGAGCTCTCAAAAGTTCAATGCGAAAATCTTTTGAAAAGGAAAAAGTTAATTTTATTGGTAGATTTAGACGAAACGCTTATATATTTCGATGTAGAAACATTACAATTAACTTTGAGACCTGGTTGCCAGGATTTTTTGAAGAAACTTTCTAAACATTTTTTCATGATTGTATGCACCAAAGGCACCTATCGCTATGCCTACAATGTAGTGGAATTGCTTGACCCTGAAGAGAAATATTTTGGCAAGCGAATTATTTCAAGAGAATTCTTCAGAGATGAAAGCAAGAAGGAAGTTATGCATCGACTTTTCAAGGCATATCCACAAATGGTTGTTGCCATAGATGACAGGGAAGACATGTGGGGAGAAAATCTCCTAAATATTCCACCATTTGAACCAGCCCCCGACTATAGCTTTCAGCAGGATCATTGGCTTGAAGTCACTAAGGCCAAACTCTTGCAGCTACATTGCTTGTTTTTTCAAAATGTTTTGTATTTAAATAAGGCTTCAGAGAAAAATACTTCCAACTTTGAGGTAAAGGAATTACTTAAGATAATTAGAATGATTGATGTTAAATTTACTTCGGAAGAATATCTGCGAATGATCAGAAGACCCGTGAAAACATATTGTCTGAGAGGAGATAGATTCTTTTTAGAGAAATCATAATGAATGAGACACAAGTGATTCCATTAGACCTCCCTATGTTTATATATAATTTCATTGTAAATCCATATTTTGACAAGGGCAATTCTTTGGAGGCCTTCATCTGATGACTCGATTATATCGAATCCTTTACTAAAGTCCTTATATAATAAAGACAACTGTTTTTAGGCTGCCAATGGGCTCGTGAGGCTTCTCACAGTCAAATGTCAACCCTACCTCCCCGTGGTGCAGCCTGGGTAACGCTAACAGGGCTCTGGCGACCGAAGAGTAGCGGTATATCTACAACAAGAATAAAACTTTTATGCAACCAGCCTCTCCTGGAAACTCTACTACATTGACTGTTGATAATCAATATATCCCATGTAACATATTTCCAATAACAATAAATACAATTTTTTGATATATAGCGTTAAAATTATTTTAATTTTCTAATAACACTGTGTAACGCGTTGATTTACTTCAACCTTTTTTCAAATACCTCATTCCAACATCTCAGCAACCTACTGTCATACACATTTAAGAAATTCTATTTTGTTAAAGCTTATTTGATGCCTAGTTTTGAATGGTCTGATATGTTTTACACCCGTAGAGCACACAGCGTATCAATAATGCAACTTTGGAATATGGTTTGAAAAAAGGTTAAATTAAAAATTTTAATCTATATTATAGTGCCAACCTGCAAAATGGTGTTTTCCATAGAAGGTTTACTTATTAAACCTATGTAGGTTACATAAATCATAATGTGAAACACCAATTTTTGCGTTGAAAGAATCTACCATAACTTATCATGACTGAGTCACCGATGAGAGACCGGGTTTTCCGAATTTTTTGGGCGGTCTTTCATAAAAATGGAAATTTTGACAATGAAAACTGTTCTTTGTATACAGGTGTCCGCTCTAGAATGTTGTATTGTAAATTAGTAGATGAAAAGATATCCGTGTTATAAAAAGGTGTATATTGATTTAATAATGTATCAAAACAACGCATCGCTGCGCAGAACACACATATTCTTGTGAAAAAATATACCACAAAACTAGCTTTGGTAAATTCAGGGGAAGGTCAACCTTTATGCCATAGTCCTCAAAACAGAGACGACGGCTTTTATTTTATAACGGCCTATAAGAGCATCTATGAAATATATTAATTCAGTCATGATACCTTTGCCAGAGTTTCCAGAAGCCAGGTATTGTGGTATATTCTTTCAACATAAACTATGCGATTTGCGTATAGATGATGACCAAATGTATTGTATTGGTACATTTTAAAATAGAATCACCTTTTTTGAAAATTATTTTAAGAAATTACTGCTAATATATAACATGGTCAGAATATATATTTCCGATTCTCCAATAAGTAAATCTTGAAGGATAAGTTTTTTTTATATATATTGAGAGAAATGCAATCTGTTAGTAAAATGTCCTTCTGAGCTTATCTAACTTTTTAAATATATCAGAAATCTTGGCAGTGTTAATAAAGTTTGTCGTGGGTTTATTTTTTTACTACCAATATATCATCTATACATGTCCAAAAAAGTAAGCGCCAGTGGTCGTAGAAGCGCGAACCACAAATTTTTTGTCATTAAAATTTACAATATATACACAAACAAAAAACATGTATAAGAACACAAAAAGAGATTCAATTTTAGAATATTTAATTAAATTTATATAAAGAATTTAAAATAAAGGGAGGAGATTAGAAGAAAACTAGTTACCAAAAATAATAAACAACCCATATCGCCCACCTACTTTAGTTTAGCAAACTCATAACCAGGGCAATGTCCAGGATTGAAAAAGCAAGTCGAGCGCGTCCAGAGGCCCGTGCTACCCATTGCTTAGTAACTCCTTCTCGAGACCCTTGCTTAAATTTTTTATTCCCTGATTTCAAAAATTAAATCCCAATATCCACCTACTTGACTCCATTGTTGACTAACTCGCCTAAAATCTACACGACCCCTCGCTACTCTGTGTTGGTCTCATCCATGGTGTAGGTCTACTGCTCAGCTAGCTCTCTAACAGGAAGTTCCTGCAGCCGTACCGATATCAGTACCCAGCGCGCGCAGTGAAGCCTGGAGCCCCATTAGGCAGGCGATCTGAAGCTGACCCGCGATGTCCACCCTCGAAGACACCGCACCAGGATACCCCCGCGAAGCCAGGAGGCTCGGCTCGTTCTCCATACGAATCCTTCTAGCACCGCCTGCAGACTGCTGATGATGTTTTCAGGCGGAACGCAGTCGTGTAGTGGATGGATCATAGGACTAGGCCGCATGGGCACGACCCAGCAATGACAGAACGCTGATGAAGGGAGATTACTCCGCGATAGATTCACCCAGCAGCCCCATCAGGTGGGAGGCGACGTAGTTCTGGATAGAGATCGTGCAGCCCTGAACTCGGACGTCCAGGAGATTCCCAAAGGAAATCCGTCCGATGCTTTCAGGAACCGCACCAGAACGTGTAGTTATTGTCGAAGTTGACAGCACCCCGGAGGCCATGCGACTCTCTTCGAAGATCAGGGGCACGAGCTCAAACTGAGCGTTGTTCCTGATGAATAGAGCAATATCATTCGCATAGGCGACTACGTATCCGCGGCTCAAGATTCTTTCGAGGCGGGGTAGCAGAAGCCCAACCCCGATGCTGAAGAGGGCTGCGCTGGCAGCCCTGCCTCACCCCATTGAGAAGCGGGAAAGCCTTATTGTAAACATCTCCCGGATGGCTGTACCTACTTCCCTGTAGAAGATCGAAACCTACTCTAGGAAGGCAAATGGTAGGTCTAGTTTCTCCAACATATCTAACAGGCAGCTCCTGCTCAGGCTGTCGAACGCCGACTTCAGGTCCAAAGAGATGACAGCCATCGGCGTGTCATGTCTCGTTGCTCGAGCGACTTTGTAGGACACTTGCGCAATGTACCAGGAGAATGACCGTCCCGATATGAATAGTAGATATGAAACTCCGGCACTTGGTTTGGCAGATGATGCCACAGACGGCCCACAAGCACGCGGCTGAGGAGCCTCTAGTCGGACGTTGCTAGGATAATTGGCCGGAGTGCCAAAAACCCGGACCACCGTGAGACTTCGGCAGCAGGATGAACTTGTTGTATTTTGAAGAGGCTTCAAAGAGTTACCGAAGAACTTTGGGGAAGAAATCTTCAAAGGGTTTGTTCGACTCGCAGAGCAATCCGCCTCATCCCAAAACAGGGCCGTTTGGTAGGCGATGGATGGCTGCTGATATCTGGTCGCGGGAGATATCGACGAAAAATAGCTGGTCTTTCTCGTCAAACTACAAGGAGTCACATCAGCGAGGAAATCAGCAATGGCTCCAGCCAAGCTAGCAGCCAGAGCGAAGTGACTGCTCAAGCATTCCCAAAGGAAAAGTCTTAGCTGGCTCCCATAGATGCTGCCGTCATCGTCGGTGTTAGTGGAAGGATAGCGACATCTTGCTCAGAAGGAACTCCCGAAGTCGGAGCTTCAGGAAGTGGTTTGCTCCCTAGATGTATCCACTCCCGGACTCGGCGACGGCAAGCGCGAGGGACCTTATCTCCGCGACCAGATCTGCCTTGATGCCGGTTCATTGTTCCCATAGCATAGGGATGAATAATTTGCTAAGTCTTAGTATATTTCACCGATAAACGTTTCCATTAGATCGACAAACAGGTCGGACCGTATAATCTTGACGATGCAGGGAAGTCTTATAGAAGCTAGTTATTACACTCGGATCAGGACAGCATGGTGGTCCAAGTAGGCGTAATCAATAGTTTGGTAGTGACACGCTCTCAGAAGTCTAATGGAAAGTAAGATTCTCTTCAGACGACGCGCGTTGACTCGACAATCGATTATGGCGATACTATATTGTTTACTCCAGCACAGCATCAAAAAAGGTTGCTACGTCAACAAAGGCGGCTTGGCCTTGGAGCACCGCGAGGGCTTATGTTGAACTGGATGCCAGGTCCTTCGTCGGCCTCTCGGAGATGTCCATATCACCGAGGATCCACGCACCTTCTTTACACACCAAGAGTTGCAAGATTTCTCGAGCTTTCAGCATCGCTCTTCAGGAGCATGAGACGTGGGTGTTGACACACGTCATGGAGACTCCCTGGACGGTGAGGTCGATGACGATAGTTTTGCCAGTCCAAAGGATCTGCTGCCAGTGAACAACGACCCCGGCCGCGAAGACACAGGCGATCCCACAGTAGTCGTTGCGAGTACAACGACGATAGGGTCTGTATTAATTTTGATTGTAGAAACGATAGTGACTCTATATAAGGTGGTCAGAAAATGGAACACCATTTCATCTTGTCTTGTATGTGAGCAATTCTCTTCATATATTTCAACTCCAAACCATTCTATTCATTTACAAAACCAATCCTCTCTTGTTCTACCTCTCCCTTCATTCTACAGTGTAACTGTCCAGTATGGATAACGGACATTATTATCCAAGAGAGTATCCCCTCCCCATTTGTTTCAAATACATGGATTAATTGTAAACCAATAGTGTTGACCATTCTCAGGCCAATTATCAATTTATGGCTTTGGTTTTCGGGAATTATTTTAATAATATCTAGTGGGCAGTAGACCTAATTTGAAAACCCCCAAAAGGTGTTATATATATTTATATTTTTTAAAATTTAAAACTCCATGCAATAATATTGTATGACGAGCGCCAACAGCACGAAACGCGTTCGTGGATGGATTTTCTTGATTTATCAAGAAATTGGGTTGGCCAAATATCAGGGAACAGGCTAAATCAATGTTTAGTTGATTTCTGTTCCACCAGATGGCGCTCTGCCTTCTGTAAAGCACATGTGCTCCTGGTCAGGATATGCCTTTTTTATTTTTAATCATATAATTGTAAAGCTATTTCAACACACTAATTTTTTAAATTTATTTTATAAATAAATATTATTTCTACAGATCTCCTACTGCACACTGCAAGAAAAATTTATAGTTAAGAGGGCTTTGCTCATCAGAGGTGAACCCTTTCAGCATTTTTGTGCCAAATTAATTTGCTAAACGTTGGAACTGCAAATTTCTATCCATCTACACCCAAAGTAAATATGTATGTTCAAGGAATTTGAATTAATCAAATAAACAATGTGTAATTATCATGGCATATAGGACATGTATAATAATGGGGTAATAATAATAACTTTTAAAATTTGCAATTACAAAACATATAGTCTCAACTTTTGATGTATCCTAATTGTTCTTATCATTTTTGATTGATTTCAATGGACCTACGAAGTTATACAGTCTACACGCTGTACAGGCCATGATAATCACGGTGGATAGAAGTTGGCGACTGATTTTACTGTAAGTGCACCACATGTCTACATGTAAAAAGCAGTTCGACTTTTGCACTTACAAATGTGCCAGAGCCTCGTTTGGTTACTTGCACCCGCTGGTGGGGTTGGACTTTTGCAAATATCGAGGACCCTTGGAGCAATTTTTTTTATTATTATTAAAAATGTGCTCAATGCAGGATTGATCCCGGCTTGTAGCAGTCGAAAACCAAGTTTAGACCACCCTTTCCAACAACCCCATTTTTGTTTCTGATATACCCTAATGATAAAGAACAATTTGGATTATAGATGATAGTTACAAGAAAATAAGACCTAATCCAAATAATTTAATAGTGGGTGACGTTTCGGTAACAGCTGTTACATTGTACCCAGATGCTGTTGGTGTTCTTTGTCTAATCAGGATGTCACAAAGATACACAAGTGAGTTCGAAGGGATTTAGCTAAAGTTAGCATTTTATTATGTCTCACTTAACAGAAGGAATACAATGAGCTGGACTTGCCTTAAACTTCCCCGTCAAAATAATTCTTGGCGCTGTAGACGTCACTCTTGTGAAACCTTCCGTTCCACACTATACAAGTCCAGCCTGGACTACACTGCCTTGTTGGTCGCTCCGATGTCAGGCTCTCCTGGCACCACCTTGCAGGATCATCCACACACCTGGAGGCAAGTCGCCACATCTTCTCCTTGCCGCAGATGCTACCAGACTCTGTCCTCCCCCACACAGGAATGCTGTTTTTGGTGCCTGCCCTCCCCTGACAACACATGGCCATCCCTCACTCATCATCTTCCCCCAACTTTATTCTGAAATCTTGGCTTCTCGGATAGCTTGCCATCCATTTTACACAGCATTGTTACCGAAATGTCACACACTATTAAATTTTTAGGATTAGGTCTTATTTTCTTAGAATATACCCTAATGTTTTTACATATGGGTCAAAATTATTAAAATAAGCAAAAAAAAATTGTTGTTGAAAAAGGTTTATTAACATACAATTTCAAGGGAGTTCAGGCCTTATTTATAATATATATAACAGCAAGATATGTGGTCCTTGACTCTCCGCAGTAGAGCATTTCTCTCTAAAAAAGAAAGAAATAAAGAAAACATTAAAATGAAGAGGGAGAAGAAGGCCCAAAAAAAAAGGAGAAAGAAATGGAGGGAGATATTAACTCTACCCAAGAATCTGACCAACTCTTCTATTCAGTGGGGGTTGTTGGGGTGCTATGTACAAGGGAGCGGCTAGGAGAGCTCGAAACCTGCGCCAGATTCAATGGCATAAAGCAGCTTCTCACGTAGAGTTTGTTGATCTTGAAATTCTGGCAGCTTGAGTAGGTTCATGCAGGTGGAGGCAGTGGGTAGCCTGTCTACATCTCCTGCGCGCTGGATGCAGAAGTTGGGGTGGAGCTCGCGGAATCCCAGCAGTGGAGGGCGAGAGCAGCTGGTAACAAATCGAAGCAGTTGCCTGCGCTGCGTCTCTGAGAAGGATTCCACGGTGCTCCAGAAAGCCAGGATGGTGGGATGTTCTGCTGTGTAGCCACCATTGTAAACCGCATGGGCCCGCAGGTCCTCGACATCCACTGGAACATGAGCTCCGGAGATGAGGGTCTGCAGCTCCGAGTAGTTGAACATGCGCAGCCAGCTCAGGTCAATCACACTGGCCATTCCCTCCTTGAAGGCCTGGGTCTGAGCCCGGATCTGCCGGTTCAGTTTGTAGTCGGCCATGAGGTGGATGTACTCAATCCTGTTATCCTCAGTCACAGGGATGTTGGCACCACCTGGTTTTAGCTCCACCAACTGCACAATCACACACAAGTCAACAAGTTGCTTAATTTTTATCTGATGATTCAATAAACCTCCCAACTGATGTGCCACCACTTCTGTCAAATGATCATATAACCACCCCCTCAAATGAGAAACCTGGGAGTACCCATTTTTTGAGTGTGTGCCCTCTCATGAGAGACTCTTCTCAGTATTTCATCTATACTATAATAACTCTATCATTATAAAGAGAGATAACCCCACCTGAGATTTTAATCAACCAGAATGTTTAATGACAAATTAAAGTCAGGTCACAGAGCTCTCTCAAAATGTTAAACATGAGGTTCATCAACAATAAGTCAGCTTAGGAAAAGAGAGAGAGAGAGAACATTACCCACCCCATAATTTGATTCAAAAGGAAACACAAGGCAACAAGACCAAATAAGTAAATACTCATTAAATTATTTTTTTTTATATAAAAATAGACACTTCGGCCAGTTGGAGTTTTTTATTTTCTCGACGTTTCAACAAAAATCTTTTGTCTTCGTCAGGAGAAGTAAATAAAAATATACATTTGGCAAGGCGTTAAAAATTGCAGAACAATTTTTAACGCCTTGCCAAATGTATATTTTTATTTACTTCTCCTGACGAAGACAAAAGATTTTTGTTGAAACGTCGAGAAAATAAAAAACTCCAACTGGCCGAAGTGTCTATTTTTATATAAATATGAATGCCGGCCAGGCAACCGCTATCTTTTCGACTCATTAAATTGTTACATATACTTTACTTATTTGGACTTGGTCTAGTGACAATGTGGGATTCCTAGCTATGACCCAAAAATTGCACCTTATTATAAATAAAGGAAATAAATACCTTGGACTCCCCTAGTCCACTAGATATGGCAGTAAAGTCGAGTCCTAAATCTGCCACATCTCCCTCATATGTCTTCAAGCTCAGCAGGTTCTTGTAGATCATGGGGTCGAGGGAGGCGAGGTGGTGGACATCCACGTTGCTGCCACGGGCGTTGAGCAGCTTGGCCAGGAAGAAGTCTGCCAGGGGCAGCTCCAGGAGCATGTTCTCATACATGGCCTTGCCCAGCATGCGGCCAATGAAGTAGTAGTGTTTGGGGAAGTCTGGCATGAGAAGGTGGACAGCTGGGTTAGGGTACAGCAACTGGTCTGTTGTGGCCACAAAGAAACCTCGTGTTGGGTCGAAGGCTGTCTTCAGTAACTCGCCCAGGAACTCCCGGAATATTCCTCCGCCATCAATACCAGGTTCATCCAGACCCATGGTGTTGATGAGCTTGACCCTGATCATCAGCTTAGGGTTGGGTTCTAGGGCACACACATGTTCCTGTGACTAAGGGAATAAATTGAATTAATATATTTATGGTGTAGGGTGATAGCATACACATGAATCCCAATCAAGTATGTAAAGAAGAGTTCATTCAAGGACATTTCACTATATATACATTTTTTGCCTTATATTTTTATTGAATTTACAAAATATGTAAAAAAAAAGGTAGCTATCCTTTTTACTAAATGGAGTTTTTTTATTTCTCAAGTTGTAAAATACAGGATTTACTAAAGACAGAAGAGCAGCTATACAGGGAGTGTAGTCCAAGAGCAGATTGTCAGACCTACCATTTTCTTGGGAGAGTTTGTTGTAAGCGTCCTCATAGATGTAGTTGCGGCGGATGGCCAAGTGGATGCGGGGACCCAGACCAAACTCTGCGTTGTGCTGGTTCTCCTGGCGGTCAATGTCCAGCAGGCTCTGCAGGATGTTCACTCGGGTGTGGAAGGGCAGGACAAAGGGGAGTTCTCGCAGGACGGTCAGGTGGCGCACCTCGCCGGAGGTCATGGGGGGACCTTCATCCTCTTCACACCCATTGAATGTTGGTGGTGGTACCTCCCACAGATTGGCATGACAACAACATAGGCTGAGGGTACATATTGGCAAACATCTGTAATTGCTGATAAAATTGTGTGAAAATGTCTCAAGGTTAGTTATTGTTGATAAATTGTACTAGTTTAAAGATGGCCCTAGTGTAAAGTTAGGAATCAATTGATAGTGCTAGTGTAGAATTAAAAAATCAATAATGGGGTTAGGATAGAATAAAAACTTAATTGATGGTGCTAGTGTTGAAGTTGATATAATTCCCTGAGTATATATATATATATGTAATATTTGAACGATTACCTTTTTGAGATTGATTGAGTTGATTGATGATTGTGGTGGGCGCAGTCGTTTGCTGAAGTAGTAAGGTATTCACACAGGGGAAAAATAACGAGGACACAGGATTGGATTGAAATAGGCCAGCGATCAAGGGAGAAAGGGGTTTTAAGCTATTTGGCGGATTTGACTATTAACTATGGCTGTTCACATTATTGAGGATTGGACTTATCTGATTGTTGAGAAGATGGGTGCTGGCTCCGACCGGTTCCTTGGTACTAGGTCCAGACTTGTTGCGATGGTGGCGAGCTCCTCACTAACTAAACTGAGTTTGCGATTTTACACGAAAACTTCTCAGGGCGCTGATTGGACGATTGTCGACCCGTGTAAGTTTTCCATTTGTTCCTAGCTAATCCTCCTGGACTCTGATTGGATCTTTGCTAATCCTTTGTCCTTGTCTTGTTCTGACATGCTCCCGGAAACGAAGGTTCTTGAACTCAGTTTTTATGAGTTCCTGGATAATAAAACCTGCTAATGACCGTTTCCTCTTTGATGGCCTTTCTCCCAGATTTCTAAGCCTTGTATTTATTAAAAATCTTTAGATCATACATTGCATACATATTGTGGTGGGATACATCCAGTTATGTACAAATTATGACATATATATATAACAGCACAGCTACCATGGATAAAAGTAAGAGAATAAAACCTGTTTTAAGTCAACATAGGAGACAGAGGTAAAATGACAGGAGAGGTAAGGCTGCCTCCTCCTAACAGAGGTTCATCTTTTAGGGGTAACTATGGGACTCCGTATATGGTGTGAATCAAGTACAACAGTTTGAAATGAATATTTATATTTTCAAATGGTACCTGTGAAGACAATCATTTAAAAAAATATATTTTGAGGGATTATATCTGCAATAAATTGATAAAGAGGGGAAAATCCCTTTAAATATTTAAAAAAAAATTTTCTTTCTTTGATCCGGGGGGGGGGGGGGGGGGGGGGGGTGGTACACTTTTATATAATTACACCTCAAGAGTGTCTTTTACTCCAATTGAAATAAGGTCATCTCCTAATTATATTATATTGGGGGGGGGGGGGGGGGGGGTCGGTGGAAGGCTGGTTAAACCATTTGGTTTTCGAACACTACGACCCGGGTTCGATTCCCGCATTGGACACTTTTTTCTGATAAAAAAAAATGCTCCAATGGCCCCCGATTCTTGCAAAAGTCCAACACCACTAGCGAGTGCAAGTAACCAAACGGGGCTCTGGCACATTTGTAAGTGCAAAGTCGAACTGCTTTTCACATGTGTAGACATGTGGTGCGCTTACAGTAAAAGCAGTCGCTAACTACCCACCATGATTATCATGGCCTGTACCACGTGTACTAGGGATAATTAAAAAATATTTATATATATATATACAAGGTGGGATCAATAAATAAGGTGAATTATAATTTATTTAAAAAAATAAGAACGATATTAAAAATTAGGACTTGATTTATTCAAAATAATCACCTTGGCTTTCTATACATCGTCTCCATCGTTCTGGCAACTTGTAAATACCCTCTTTATAGGCACTCTTAGGAAGCGTGTGAAAAAAAATCTTGCACCACTTTCTGGACATCTTCATCCGAGTCAAATCGCTTTCCCTTTAACTCTTTCTTTAGTAGTCTAAAAAGGAAATAGTCAGAGGGAGCTAGGTCTGGACTATATGCAGGATGTGTTCTAAAACTTCAAAACCTAATTTAATGATTGTAGATACCCGAATACGGTTAAGTTTTTGGTCCAAATTAAGGAAATGTGGAATTCGTCCATTTTTGAACTGATTAACCCATTTATAAATGTTTTTTTTTTGAGACAAACAAGACTCACCATAGATATTTTTCATTCTTTGGCATATTTGAGATGTTTGAATACCTTCTGCATTCAAGAAACGAATAACTGCACGTTATTCGAGCGTGGTGCAATTCTTCAAGGGAGCTTCCATTTTAGTTTATTTAAAAGTCTCGCGCCGCGCGTGGGAAAAAAGAACAGAACACCTTAAATAGTCTTTCGATGTTATATTTTAATATTCTGTGGTTTAAATTATTTTTGCTTTTTTAATTTTTAAGAAATAAGATAATTCACCTTATTTATTGATCCCCCCTTGTATTATATTAGTGATAAAAAAAGCTTGTGTATACCCTACATGTATAAGCTGGGAAGTGTAAAAGAGAGAAAATAAGAGGTGACCTACCCAACTCCTCCCTGGTGTAATGGTGTGGACCTATGAAGGGAGAATGGCCATGGAACCTCCGGTGCCTTAGCTTCATCAAGTTCTGTCACACCCATGGTTAGACCTCTTTACATGGATGGCATTCCATAGGGTCTCTACACAGTGGATACAATACAGTAGTAGACTGCTGTATACCTGGAGATGAGGTGAAAATCTATTGGCCACTGAGAGATGCTCAATAAATGCTAGAATTTAGAATGAAAATCACAAAGGAGGAAGACCAAATCCAGAGAAGTTTAGGAATACTCCACTCTGGAAACTATATCACTTAGTTATTTGGTCTTGTTTGCCTTCCAATTTTTCATTGAGACAACTAAGGAGAGCAATATTAAAACATATGGCTACATCAACCAATTTTTCATTTTGTGCCCAATGTTTCAGTGACTCGCTGTCAGGGGAATGATCCTTGAGATCTATCTCCTGAGAGTGAAAGTAAGTCACACTGAAACATTAGGAACTAAATAAAAAATTGGTTGATGTATCTTTTTCCAAAAAAACAAACAAATGATCTTCAAAAGCAATGTTAAACTTACGGCAGCTGAAGGGACTTTCACTTTCAATGAAATCCAGTGTTCTGGAGGGCAGAATCGGTGGCGGACATCGCGCAGGTAGATCTGCTGCAGCAGGCTGACTGAACAGCGGAAGAGCTGCCTCCACTGACGCACATCAGCTGGCTTCATGGCATGTCCCATCAGTGGGCGGATGTCGGGGTAGCTGAGCTCCACCAGGCCGAGGCATACGTCACGCAGCACCAGCCCCACCTGTCACATGTTCCTGAATGGGAGACAAGTTCATTGGGTTTGATGAATCAAGAGCCTAGATTATGCTGCTACTCTTTGACAAGATTGTATTTAATCATATTGTTCATCTACTTCTCAAACAATAAGGTCCATATGGATTCCTGGCTTACTTATGAAGCAACCACAATTGTTTGAGCCATGTATGTATGTCAGTTGGAGCTTGCATAGAAGCTCATTGTTCATAAAAAAATTGCTCTCATTGAGTCAGTCCGATATTTGCAGGAGCCCAACATTGGCAGAACCTCCTCTCAACTAGTTGCAGAGCTAAAGTGTCCCTAGGGGAGAAGTGTCTTCTTACCAGAGAGCTGAGTAAAAGTGGTATTTTTGGTGGAAGCTGCCTTTTGTGTTCTACTGTTATAACTTGGAATGAACAGAGGCACCTTGTTTAAAAATTGATCTATGTCAACCAACCAATTAGAGAGCAGTCCCGGAGAAAGTCCAGCAGAAACCAACCAGGCAGGGACCAGTTACTTTGCTACAGAGAAGTGCTCCAAGTACACCTACCTCAGAACCCCACTAGATATAATACTTGAAATATTTTTCTTGCAAAAGTCCAACCCCACTAGCAAGTGCAAGTTACCAATGGGGATCAAAGGCAAAGTCGAATTGCTTTTCACATGTATAGACATGTGGTGCACTTACAGTAAAAACAGTTACCTACTTATATCCACCATGATTATCATGGCCTGTACCACGTGTACTAGGGATAGCAAAAAAAAAAAACTTGAAATATAGGCATTGAAACAATACAGAGTAAATATATAATCAAGTGAATCCTCCCCACACATATAACAGCCTCTTTTATAACATCTTAATTGTAAGGTTCCAAGTTTTAAATTCCAATTGTTTTAACCATGGTTATAGCAACAACAGTCCCAACTAGTGTTGTTATAGTTTTTTTTTTTTTTTTTTTTTTGCTTATCCTTAGTACACGTGGTACAGGCCATGATAATCATGGTGGGTAGTTAGCGACTGCTTTTTACTGTAAGCGCACCACATGTCTACACATGTGAAAAGCAGTTCGACTTTGCACTTTAAAATGCCAGAGCCCGTTTGGTTACTTGCACTCGCTGGTGGGGTTGGACTTTTGCAAGAATCGGGGGCCTTTGGAGCATTTTTTTTTAAACAAAAAAAAGTGTCCAATGCGGGAATCGAACCCGGGTCCTAGTGGTCGAAAACCAAATGGTTTAACCAATGGTTTAAACTGTATATAAAATTAAAAATATATTTTTATCATTGAGCTTCACAGACATCTACCAGGATCAGTGTGATGGCACAGTACCTGTGGCAACTCAGCAGCAGAGAAGGGCAGGGGGCTGGTCTCCAGGCAGAGCTCCTCATCGTACATGGTGGGCAGGAGGTGGGAGAGGAAGGCGCAGAAGACAATCAGTGGAGGCAGGAAGGTTTCTTTCTCCCACGGAGATAGGCACACCCCTTGGGCCAGTTTCTGGAGCACAGGGGTGGGGGCCCTACACACATGTGTGAGACCCCGAACAATGGGAACTTAGAAGCTAACTTACGCAAGTGTGGAGGGCATGGGGGGAGGAGCAAGGCTGTGAATGTGCAGCCAGAGAGAACGCAGGAACCGTGGCCGGAAAATCAAGGATGCTAGTGGGGCTAGTCGAGGCAGGGGTATGCGAGGGAAGGCCACCATGAGGGCATGGCAAAGGTGGGCCAAGCAGGCGGTGTTCTGTTCCTGGTCAGCCATACGGCAGCAGAGGGCCACTAGGCCGGGCTCCATCAGCAGGACAAGGCAGCGGCCTGCTAACTCCTCACCAGGCTGCGGAGGCAGGCTCATCTGTACACCACATCTTTCTCCCTTACAACATGGCCGGTCTTCCTCCAGTCTAGCATACATGTTTTTGAAATATGTAGATTAGGTAAATATTTGCATAAAATATAGCTTTCAATGTCTCTGCCATCTTGCCTGACATGAACTCGACTAAAGCTCAACAAGGAATCAGAACCTAGACTGCCTGTCACCTTTGTACATGTAAATTGGAATTGACACTGTGAAGATGGCAGAAATGCTACTACCCCATATACATATACTTATTTGGAAATCTTGACTATGTTCCAAATTGTGAAAAAGGGGTGAAGAGAATGCTAACTTTCCTCAGAAATATTTTAGCAGCTGTCAGCTAACATATTGAATTAAAAAATAAATATTATATGAACATATTTTTACCCACAGATGGAGAATTAGTTGTGCTGGGGATACCAAGAACCCAAATGAAAACCCAAGAATATAGAGATATGTATGGAGAAAAATGATTATGCCACAAATGTATAGAAAAAAGAGTGAAAAAGCAAAGAATCTTTGTGGACGAAAGAAAATTGGTAGTAAGGAAGAGAAATTAAGTATGATAAGCAATGAAAGATGGAAATGATAAAGGAAAATATAGCTTATTTCCAATTCTTTGGAGAGGAAAGTCCATTAGTTGAGAGAGTTGATATCTTGAGTGGTTGACACCAGAGTAGATGATCACCACCACAATATATGACACCACTCTAATGAACCAACTCAGGGATTTCACCCTGAATGAACTCCTAAACAAAGAGTTTACTGTGTTTGCAAGGTGTATATACTAGAGAGGGAGAACCTCAAGTATAGAGTTCAATTTGAAATATGAATATCAGAATAAGTTGAATAAACCTGAACCAGAAATGGAACATTATAATTTAATTCTCATGCTTTGAATGGCATCAATGAAAAATGTACATTTTATCAATAAAATGAAGAGAGAGAGAGAAATGTCCAAAATACCAATCTGGATTTTGAAATAGACTGAGCATCCTGTTCCTAGAAAAACAAAGCAACAACATACAAGTGAGTTGATGGAAGGAAGGAATGAATGTGGGGACCATACCTTGGAATCTTCCTCATCCTCATCGTCCGAGGAGGAGGGGCAATCCTCCTCGTGGGGCGGGGCTTGGGTGGGCAGGGCAGAGAGGAGGGGCACCACCGCCTCCAGGAACTGATGGGAGTGCTCCGACCCCAGCGTGCCTGCTCCCACACATCAGGGATTTGAAATTACAATTGGTCTAAACCACTATTTCCTCCTAGGAATGTCACAAGAATGAGCCCCCTACCCTCCAAAAAAAAAAATTATCCAATCAAATAAAGGTTTGTAAAAATGCAAGAATCATTCTGAGAAAAAAGGCACAGTAATTAAATGTGTTATTTATCAATGTGTGCCTCACATATATACAGTTGTGAAAAACCCCATTATAATAACATCATTTGGGGAATCATTATTATAACCCCAGTTGGAATACAATTGTAACTTGTAAACTTTTGAATTATGAATTATAACAGGGTTCCACAGTTTATATGACTTTATTTAAAATAAAATAATTACAGCAAAACCTGTACTATGGGGATCAAGGTAAAATGGTTAACACACAATTGTCTCTTAACACCAGTTGTACTACATTGGGACATGAGAGTCTTGGGACATACAACAGACAGATTTAGTACAGTACTGAGTTGGAGAGTTCTTTATAAAATTATATTTTTACAGCACACACACACACACACACACACAACAAAATAATTCATATTTTAAATGCTGGCCTCAAGATTTTTGTTATTCAGAGCTTTTGACGGCGATGATATACACATTGACTATCAGGTGTGGTTGAAGATATCTAAAAGAGTCTGTTATTTACATGAAACTTAAAAACCAATTGTATATGGGGCACAAATGTTGTAATCATTGTACGGGTCTATTACATTATGCTTGAAATCAAGTGTAATGATGTAACCATACAGATTACAACATCTGTGCCATATACAATTAGAACATTGTGCCTTATGTAACTTGAATTAAAGTTAGTAAGAGGAACTTGTAAATAGTGGACCCCATTACTTCACCACACCACATGATTTTCAATGTGTGCATTTGAACTTCACATATAAACATCCTATCAAAAAGCTTTGAGCATAAAAGTTGTTGTTTCTTATCCCCTTGTGTAAAGATTACACGAATTCCATGAGTTCATGCTCCTCAAGCTGTTTTATGATGAGCAGCGGCCTCTCCCAAAGGTCCTGTTTAGTGCATCTAATGCAAGCCAAAATGTGTTCTGGGAGCATAAAAGTTCTGACAGTAGGGAGTGGTGATTTGTCAAGAAAAAAAAAATCCAATCATGGACAAAAGGATTAGCATGTATATCTGGATATAAACAATAAATCTGAAAGATATTTGATACACAGTGGTGTTTATTGAAGACACACAAGATAATCAAGTGTGAACAAATTTACCCCGTCTCCTCAAAGAAAAAATGATAACCAACGGCATCAAAGACTTTGGAATTCCTTAAGTTTTGTCCTTGAGTATAGATTAGGTTGATACCCAGCAAAATATTTGCCAAACATCAACGGCAGGGTGGTACTGACCGAAGCGGGGCTCCACCAGCACCAACAAGGAATACAGGAGATATATAGATGGGGGCTGGCTGCAGGTAGAGGCCCCTGCTAGCAGTGCCCCTGGTTCCAGCAGCAGTCCGAGCTGTTTGGCCACCCGGGGGAATACATAATGCTGGAACTGGGGGCTCCAGGGCCCCCTCAGCATCTGTTGGACCAAGACTTCCACCATCCTGGCACACAGCACATTTGTTGTACTCCACATGCAGCAGCCAAGTCTGTTAAACCTATTTGCCCCACTACTTGGCTTTGGTCAAATACAACGCAGCCTTCTATGTAGTTGCACTGAAGTACTACCCTACCTTATAGAGCCAAAGTTGAATGGTTTTCCATTCAACTAATATTCTTATTACCCTGTGTTTATAATCTATAATCCAAATTGTGCCTTTCATTAATCTTAAGTATTTCTCTTGCTGTAAGAAGTGTTTCATGTAAACTATATTTGCCGTTTACAGCTAAAGTTATGTTTGTTTTGTTATATCTATTTTAAACCATTTAAACTGTTGTTTGAACTAAATTGTACCCAGGCTGCAATTCAAAGCAGAATTTCCCAATACAATTTTAGAGCTCTAAAAATGATATGTTGGATTAAATTGGTAGGTTTCACCACTGATGAGAAAAGCCCTTCCAATATTCTTTATTGCAGTAAGGACAGTTAAAGTTTCATTTGAAAATGGTAAAAATTCATTCTTAACAGTTTCATATCTTACTAATGAATGTACCTGGCTTGGCCAGGATTTTACCCAAGTGAAAGTTTGCCAAACTAACATTTAATGAAAACAGTGTTGTTACCACAATCAGACAAAATATGTTTCTAATCTCTAATCCAATTCTAATTGTGTTTCTAATCTATAATCCAAATTGTGCCTTATATTATTTCAAAAACTAATTTTCATATTTCCCGTCAAATATAAGTAATAGGCTCGCTCATTTCTTTCCTGACATTGGAAGCTGGCATAGAAGTTAGCAGTATGAAACTAGAGCTATAAATAATTGTGAGGATATCACCACCTGCAATATGTGAACATTTTGATGTAATAAGAATTTTAAAATATAATAATAACATTTTACTCTGTGCCTTATATTTATGAGGCATTTACGCGCCATCTGTAACTGGAAATTCATACTATTCATGATGCATGTGTTTCTTTTCAGATTATCTACTGCCCTCATTGCAATTCTAAAAATAATGGGAAGGGCCTGGCTCATCAGTAGTAAACTCTCCCATTATTTATATCATTGCATTAAGGGGGGGAAGTAGATATTTAAAAGAAGCATTTCTGGTCATCTACGGACAATGACTTTCCAGAAGATTTGCAAGGTTTTCCCACTATGTACTAAGTGCAATTCTCAACCTGCAACCCTAAAACACATTATTAACTGTATTTGACTCATCCATTGATGTGCTCTACTCATCCACGACAGACACCATCAAAAGTCTCAAGCTTGACACCCTAATATGATTGAGTGGAGATAAGAAAGAAGAAGAAGAAAAGAAACATTAGTTCAAATTTTCAAAACCTCTGTCATACGGTGGGAGCCACCAACTTACTTATGGTCGGGACTGTGTTTGAGGGGCCTCAGGAGCAGTTCCTCAAGGGATGCGGCCAAGTGGTGAGTGGGACAGTCCTGGGAGAGGAACGCAGGAACCCTCTGTGTCAGGATCACCTGCCAGTACTTGAAGTAACCTGCACACATCTCTGTGGCAGGTCTGCTGGATAGACAGCTTCTTCCTACAATACTGTGGAATCCTTAGCTATCTTTGAAATAGAGGAGGCTAGACCTTATATTAATTTTTAAATGGACACTAGGACCAGAAAAGTAGCTCAATTTTTTAATTGACATTATAAAACAACATCTTCAAAGTATTTGTAATATACAGTTGAGCCTTATTATAAGAGTAACTTTTGGCTTTATAATCATAATTCCCTATTGTTTTAACTGTGGTAAAAACAACATAAAAAATATATATACAGTAGAACCTCCCTGTAAAGGACACCTAATTGCTGAGCCAAAGTGTCCTTTAGGGAGAGGTGTCCTCTTACTAGAGAGTTTCTAAATTGTAAAAATGGTAATTTTGTAAATGAAAACTGTCCTTTGTGGAGAGGTGTCCATTTGCGGGGTGTCCGCTAAAGGGAGGTTCTACTGTATATATATATATCCCAAGTAGTGTTATAGCAAGGTTTGCCTGTATAAGTGCCTGCCAGTCCTTATAAACAACAACACCTTGCTCCAAAGAAAGTAATTATTACCCTTTCGGATGAGGTAGGACCAGATGTGGTAGAGGACGGGCTCCGGCAGAGACCCTGAGGGATGGGTCAGCACTTCCAGCAGCCTCAGAGGACTGTTGATGGAATGGGCAACTGGACAAGAGGCCATGTAGGCCAGACAGCGGTAGAGCAGTCTGGATGCCCGGTGTCTCCAGAAGGGTTCCTGACCCATCAGTTGGAGCAGGGATCCTGGCTGGGTCACTAGCACTTGGACCAGCCACAGCTAACACACCACAGGCCACTTTAAACCTCCAACCTTTAATTAGATCCTGATTAACATAACTAACTCAGTAAACTTACTGAAGTTTGACGAGCTTCAGTTGTTTAAAACAAAAAGATAAAAAGGTAAAGTATATCAAATTAAGATTTTTAAATTGTGTGTGTGATAAATAAAGAAATTTAACCAAAATTAATAAAAGTTGACAAATTTCATACAAGTCGTTCGATCAAAAAAATAAAAGAGAGATACAGAGAGAGATAACTAATTATTCTTTTCACTCCCAGCTGACAAGTTGACCATTGGGTTAGGAAATTATTTTTATTTAGTTAAATATATCCTCTTTTACACCTCTCTTTATTTACTATAAGAACTAAGGAAGAATTATTCCAAAAGGAATCTATTCAGATTGATGTGTCAATTTTTATAAAATACAATGATCTATAAATTTTTATGTGTATTATAATTTAGATTTTAAAACATTTTACCCCAAATAAAAAACATAAAAGTGCATCTATAAAAGAATTAATATTTTTTAAAAAGCAGATTTAAAGACCATTATGAAAAAAAAAGTACAAAAATGAAATAGTTCTGGAATCAAGCTGATGAATTAATAAAAAGGCATCTGAAGATGGTACAACTGATGGCTTTCACCATCTGTCAGAATAAATTTTTTAAATTATTATTCCAGAATATTTTGGCCAAATATCCTTTCCTAAAATATCAAAGAAGTCAACAATGGATGTGTTTCAGGCTGTTGACCATCGTCAGCAAGGTGCACCTCAACAATCTGGTCCCTGAGGTTACCCACTCCTTGATTTTGCAGGAAGCTTCAAAAACCAGCTTTCAGGTCATTGAGGTACAGCCAGCATCACATTGATGAGGGCCAACTGCCTGAAATGTATGGGTTGTTGAGTTAATTTAAAGTGACATTAAAAATAATATTTTGTAGTGGTTGGCATGGAGAGTTTTTTTTTATTATAAATAATTGTTTCTTCTTTATATTAAAAAAACATTTTTTTTTTTTTTGGCCAGGTGGGTGAGCCTTCTTAGATTCCCAATTGAGTATGTAATTGGAAGTTCTGTGCTTGTTTCTGTATCTTTTGATTTTGTTTATGTATTTTGGTAGATTGTAGCTTCTCGTCTACTTTAAGGGTATAATGTCTGCCTTGTAAAGTACAATATCATTAGGGCAGGTATTTCGATGACCTATGTAAGTATCCTTTCCAGTGATTTTAGATTTGTTTCAGATGCTGTACCATAGATTTGATATCCATATTCCAGGATAGGTTCCATAGGTAGGTTTTTAAATAGAACAATGACATTGTGTTCAAAAGGTAATAAGGCCAGATCCAAATAAGTTGTTTATAATAAATCAACATAAATATTATGCTTTACTTTATATATTTGAAGACAAAGTATTGAGAGATTGTATTATTAAGTCAACGATAACAATGACAAGGATTGTGTCATATTCTTTTATTTTTTTTTATAAAAAAAAAAAAGAAGTGAGAGCTTTCAGAGAATCTCCATGATGGTGAAGACCAAAGAGGTTCTTGAAAAAATCACCTTTTTAGATAGAATATAACTCCAAAATTCTAGTGCTCATGTACGAGGATGCTAAAAGCATTGCTATTTTATCACGTCAATGACTTATAGTCTGGCTTCACTATGACAATATTAACCTCCTCAAGACCTGTTAACTGCCTCAAAGTGGCGGGGGGTGACCCTGGACAGGACAGGGGAAGTATGTCTGAACTCCTGGTAGGGCCACCCAAGGCATGAATCCCACTATGTCCAGCTAAATGTTACCAGGCAAAGAGGCAAAGTCATATTCCTACCTATATCAGATGTCCCATCAACAGGAAATGTATCTAAATACTCCAATGAATTCTGCTCCACCACCACCACTATGACAATATAACTCAAGACCATTTTAAAATATACAGTTAAACCTGTCTATAGCGTCCCCTCTTGGGACTCACCAAAATAGGGTGCTATAGACAGGTCACTTTTAATGTAAATTGCATCGTACTACGTATTTAAAATCGGGCGCTATAGAGAGGTTTAACTGTATATCATAATCAGATTGTTGTTATAACCACGGTTGAAAGAAGTGGAACTTAAAATGTGGGACTTGAGGATTCTGATGATATGAGCAATTTGCTGTGATACCAAGATTCCACTATATCTAGCTAGATTTGTATCCTTTCAATAGCAGGTGTTGGCATCAAGGAAGTGATCCCAAGCAGCATCACTCACCAGGCGGGGAAGGTCCTGATCTGCTCTGTACAGAATCAGCAGGTTTTGCAGGAGTTGTCCGAGCATGGGGGGTGACAGAGCCAGCTCTGGTTGCCGGATACATTCGGCTTTCAGATTGTCGAACCTCAGTTGGTTTTCCTTGCGCTGCAACCACGGCACTCTTGGTTAAACACCACTATGGACAAAAACTGTAGAGAGAGACACAAAAATATAAAAATAATAAAATGCTCATTCTCTTTTTTTGCTTATCCCTAGTACATGTGGTACAGGCCATGATAATCATGGTGGGTAGAAGTTGGCGACTACTTTTACTGTAAGTGCACCGTATGTCTACACATGTCAAAAGCAGTTCGACTTTGCACTTACAAATGTGCCAGAGCCCTGTTTGGTTACTTGCACTCGCTGGTGGGGTTGGACTTTTTTTTGCAAGAATCGGGGGCCATTGGAGCATTTTTTTTTTAAACATAAAAAAAGTGCCCAATGCGGGAATCGAACCTGGGTCATAGCGGTCGAGAACCAATGGCTTAGACCATCCTTCCACCGACCCCCCACTCTCTTAGAGTGACATAACCATGTACTCATTGAGGAGGAAAAATCTTTTACAATTCTGCTAAGCAAGCTTTTAAGACTTATACCGATATTTGTTGTTAGCATCCATCACGTTGACTTTTTGTGACTATATGGACAAATGTTCTCCAATTTGATTTGTTAGCGTTCAATACCTGCACCTTCTTCCAAGTTTATTCTAGCCAGTTCATTGCAGGTCTTCCTCTCTTCCTTCAACTAGATTAAAGGATAGCTACAAGAAAATAAAACCTAATCCAACTAAATTAATAGTGTTTGCATACACTATTAAATTAGAGTAGAGGATATTAAGGGAAGAGAACTCTTTCCAGTAAGATATAAATTCCTCTAACCCAGGAAGAAGAGAGGAATGGGGAAGACATATTGTAGAGGCCTTATTCCACTACCACCCATTTGACTGGAAGACTGTGGTGGTTACACAGAGACAAGAATGGAAAAGGAGATTTACCTGACAGTTCCTCAATAGAACTCCGCGGGTGAAGGCCTGTAGAGTTGTAGTGGCTTTAATCACTCTGCGATTGTTCTGCAACCATGCTGGGTTAATAAACAGCAAACATTTGACATCCAGTTTCTTTTAGAAAGGCATCAATAACTATGTTGTATGTGTGTAAAATGCTTTTGTAATGTATCAGTGTATAAAATAAAATTGGGTTAGTACCTAAAATGGTCAACTATCAGGGAAAATGTTTACCTATTTGTCCTGATTCAAATTGAAAATCACCATCATCCCATGAGATCAGTACAACCTGTCTTAAACAGCCAGATAGAGGTAAAATATGGCACAAGTTGTATTTCAACATAGATCCAAGATAAACAGGGAATAATCACCAGAACCACATGGTGTTTGTTGCACCAGTTTCCCCTGGTTTTCCATTTAATACAGGGGTTGCTGTACAAGTTTAATATGTACCATCATGAAAATATGGCATGCCTAGAATCATCACAACACTTCTCAGGAAAGTTCAATTTGAGAGATATCCAAATGATGCTGTATCAGTGATGATTATCATTGTGAGAAAATTTGCATTGACAATGTTTAAATCTTAAAATTTTGAGTAGTGTTAAAAAGGCTAGCATCTATGAAGCTCTCCACAATTGGAGCTACAAATATGGAAGGATAAAATATAGAACACCAGCCAGAGGTGAAAATGTGGTGGGCAGCTCAACTTACCTCTCGGTCCCGCCTCTTGTGGGCAGCCCTCTGAAGAAGCTCCGCCCGAGACAGCTACACAATACACTGTTTGTCAAATCCACACACTATAACACTTTTAAAACCAACTGGGTTATGGGTTTTGTGAGACCACTAGGCAGGGCTTCTGAGCATGCCTTCTTTTTTTTTTTTTCATTCTTAAATACATGTTTTGATTTAAAATAGAACCTCATTATAGTGAACCTCAATGGTGCAGAACTTTTGGTTCACTGTAGCCATGGTTTAGCAATTTTTTAACAAGAGTTAGATCAAAATAATTAAAAGACAGTCACAATACAGGTAAGAAGCAATTTTTTGGGGGTTCTCTAAATTAACCTATCTTCTAATATATAATGGTCTATTTTGCGATAAACTCAAAAACTACTGAACCAATTGGTAACAAATTTTGCATGTCGCTTTTTATAAACCTGAGGAAAATTTTCAGCTACATTTTGATTGGTATTTTTGGCTATTTATTTTATTCATTTGAAGAACTTTTTTTTTTTTACGCGGAGTAAATACGAGGCGAAGTAACAACACCAGGCCAATTAAGTGCCCAATGAGCGTTCTGCATTTTTTTTTTCCAAGTTGCTTCCGTACTTTTTTTGAAAATCTTTTTATATGAGTGTTACTTTTTTTTTATACAAAAGTATTGAGAGATAAATTTATGAAGGAAATTGCACTCTGGGGAATTCTCGGGCGAAGCCAGGTCATTCGTCTAGTTTCCATATAAAAATCCTGTATATTAAAATGCATATGAAAAATTTTTGAAAGGCTATTTCTAAATAGCCAGAGATATAGATTGCTTTTTATAAAAGGGAAGCTGGCACTCATGGACAAAACTTAAGAATATGGAAAGTCTTTGATGTTGCCAGACATCTATTCTTTTAAGGAGACAGAATCAATTTTGCTCACACGATTATCTTGTGTGTCTTCAATATAGGTCACTGTGTATCAAATATCTTTCAGAGTTATTTTCTGAATCCTGATATACATGCTTAAATGTACAACTTCAAGTTTTGTCCATGAGTGTATATCGCGACAAAAAAGTTCTAATTCCTCTCTGTAACAGTATTTTTAAAGACCTCCCTTTTACCTCACATAGTTGAATGTTTCTTTTGCTTATTCTGATCTGGTTTTGAAGTTTTGATTTATGCTGAACAGTACTATATAAGCTGCTCATCTTCAGGAGTTTTGCTTTATCCAAGTCATGATCTACAGCTAAGCTTAGTTCAATCTGGTACATAGCTTCAGCTTTTTTTTTTTAAATTATCCCTAATACAGACCCCGAACAGGCCATGCTAGTCATGGTGGATAGTAGTTAGTGAATACTTTTACTGTAAGCACCACATGTCTACACATGTTCAACTTTTGTACTTACAAATCTGCCATAGCTCTATTTAGCTACTTGCACTCACTGGTGAGACTGGATTTTTGCAAGAATTGGGGACCACTGAGAGAGAAGAAATATATTCTTCAGAAAAAAAGTGTACAAAGCAGGATTCGAACCTGGGTTATGGCTGTTGAAGATCGACAGTTTATACCATTTGTCCACCAACCCTCTAGCCTTCAATATAATAATGTTAAGCTAGCTCTTTTTAAAAAATTGCATCCATTCTACCTCTTTCAAATGAAGTAGAGGACAGACCACAAAACTAAAGTTGCATATAATATATGAGGGGGTCAAAAATCCAGAAAGTCGCCTTCTTGTAGTGGTGGGGTACTTGTTTCAGTCTTCCCACCAGTTCTTGGAGGTTGTGCAAATCGAGCTTTATCTCTCAAGATCTCTCTAGAGTTCAAGAAGAGCTCCTCTCTGCTTGATCCAATGCAACTCTAGGATGTGTTGTGGTGATGCTGGGGTTCTTTCTTGTAATGCACCCTGTGAGGAATCTCCTCCAATAGAACAAAACCAAGTGCTATCTGGCATATCGGGGCTAAATATTCAAAATGTCAATTCTACTTGTGATTATGGAGAGAAACAAGACTTCTCCAATTGGGATTTTGTGTAAATATGGTGCAGTATGTTAGAACTTACATTTTGATTGGCTCCGCCAAAGGATTGTGATGGTCGCTTCCGGAATTCCCCATCGAAGCAATACAACCCCTGAGACACACAAACCTTTGGTGAGATCGAATTAAACTTTCAAACACTTTTATCAGTACATTAGTTAAAAAAAAACTATTGGAATAAACAACTCCAAGCCTGATCTCAGGTTAGTACTTATTATTCAAGGTGTTGGCAGTCTACACTGATTTATGCCCAATTTAAATATTCGATCTTAGAGGCATTTTAAACAATTAACAAAGCCATATTCCAATGATTATGTGATATTTGAGTAGCAGCACATTGCTACCTTTAAAAGCTTTCATAATGAACTCCTGAAATTCTTTTTTGTTTGTGCTCAAATTTCCTGATTTCTCCAGTGAAGAACGTTCCAGAATTGGAGCTACAGTTGAACCTCCATGGAAGGGCATCTCCATGCAAATGAGCTTTCAAAGGTAAAATGACCATTTTTACTATCTAGCAACTCTCCTGTAAGAGGACACCTCTCTCTAAAGGACACTTTTGCTCTGCATTTAAGTGTCCTTTACATAGAGGTTCTACTGTATTCCTGCTTTGATAAACCTATCTCTCAATAGGCCTTACATAGTTGACAAATTTTGTCTGAATTTGGCAAAGAGGGTGGTGTGGCTATTTTATTCATCTGAGCAAAGTGCAGAGTAAAAAGAAATCAAGAAAAATGTGTTAGTTTATATAAGAGATTTTTTAAAGTGAGTTTTTTTTCAACTTTAGAATCTTTAAGTAAAGAGTAGAACTTATCACAGTGGTAAAATTATTTTTAAAAAAGCATCGCTTGATCACGCAATTCAACCTTGGTTGATTGTTTGTGCCATCTATCAGAATAAATTTCACACCAAAAATGTTGACATATTCCAGAACAATTCTATACCTTCTGGTTGCTCTATGTGTGGGCCAATAAAATAGAACGAAGTTGGCTAGAGATGCTTAGTTGACATATATTCTGTAAAGTTTTAAGTTGCACACACAACAGAAGAGATTCTTTTTTTAAAAGAAAATCTTTTAATATAGTCAATCTACTTTGCAACTCTGTCTTTTCCGGTCCCAAGCCCGGATGAAAAAGGAGGAGGGGGAGCAGTAACAAGCTTGCTAAAAAATCTGGGCTCAGCTGACCCAGCTGATAGTACCCTGTAAGGGCTCCTAATCCAGGGATACAGGATGAGCAGTGTCTGTACTCCATGTTAGGAGCAGCTACACATGGCGTCTGTTCCTCATGTCAGAGGCGGCCATTTCTTTTGGAGCTAAGTTGGCTTAATGACAAAGGCAGACGCATTCTACTTCACCCAGATCCTAATATGATTGAGTGGAGATAAAGAAGAAAGAAGAAGAATCTACTTTGCTACGGCTGTGTGTAAATCAACATCAGGAAAAAATACAAAGGATGAAACCTCTAGTAGGAAGAAAACAACAAAGGAGGGTGAAAGAACCCGAGCTGGAAGTGGGCAGCTTGCCAGACCTTTCTCTACAGCTGTCTCTCTTGGAGCAGCCAGGCCATTCTCACAAACAATATATCTAACCTGGCACAATTACTTATCAAAAGTACACATGGCCATCAATGTGTGAATACTGTAAATATAACTCAAATCAACCCATGTAAAAACACTTTGCGCTTAGTTACTTGCAATCACGCTGGTAGGTTCAAACTTAACAGAGAATCAAGGGCCATTGAAGTAATTTATGATTTAGAAAAAAATGGCTACAATGAGATACAAGAGAAAAAAATTAAATTAATAGTGTGTGTGATTTCTGTAACAGCGTTGTTACCATCATCAGACAGAATACTAAAATATTAATTTATTTGGATTAGGTCTTATTTTCT